>CM019697.1:46527550-47165050 GCA_009760885.1 Achatina immaculata
AGATAACAGATTGAGACAACAATAAGAGAACTGCTTTCCTTTACTGTTTAAATTATTCAAGCACTTGACTGTATTAACAGAAATATGTAACTAATAATTAATTAACCACAATGTGATATTAAGCCAATTAAGCTGCACGAGGCCATTTCTGTCTATAATTCACAGGTAAAAAACCATTACGTCTCACCTCTGAGGAGTTTTGCTCCAAGGCAGCATCCAGGTAATTTACCACATATTTACACATTTCACATTCCACATCACTGGAAATCTTCAAGGGCTGAGGAACTTTCACTGATTTAATGGACCCACTTAGGTGTGCTGGTGAAGTAAACAGAACAGTGAGAATAATTCATGGAAGAAAGGCAACAAAACATGACATATGGAAATAATAAAGAAAGAAAATAAAAACAGGGAGTAATTCAAATATGCACTAAAAAAAAAAAAGAGAGAGAGAGAATCTTTTCAGTATGGTACCAAAACTAACTGGTGACTGACACAGTTTAAAATCTGAAACAAAATGCTGTGCAGAGAGAGAGAGAGAGAGAGAATATCTTTTCAGTATGGTACCCAAATTAACTGGTGACTGACACGGTTTAAAACCTGAAACAAAATGCTGTGCAGAGAGAGATAATGAGAAAGAAAGGAAAAAAAGCCACATGTGGGCAAAAGACAAAAGGAATAATGAGAGACAAAAGTGCAGCTGTTGTCCAGAGTACGTTAGTTCATTGTTTGCAAGATGGTCCACTATCAAGTTTTGATAGAAAAAAAAACATTTTCATTCAAATTACAGTACACTTCCACTGAGTCATACAATTTATTTGCATAAAAACTTTTGCTAGCCTAAAATTGTGCAATATGTATTAAGAGTGTGTTTATTTAATATTATTCCATCAAAAAAACAAAAACAAAAACAAAACTGGGCCATCTGATATTGACCTTTCTCACTTAAAATTGTAAGATTTTCAACACATTACTTGACACTTTACATTTGACTCAGTTGTAAAAATGGGTACCTGATGCACTTGTGTTAGGAAAAACAGCCTCTCTGAAAATGGAGAATGCCTGTCTGCACTATGAGACATGGGAACAATCACGGTCTGATACATTAGTAAACACAAAATGCTATCCTTGCTGATGCAGCTGTTTAATGGTTTAGTCATTTTGTTCATAACCATGTAATGATTTTTAAAAAAAAAAGCCTTGTCATTGAGACATAACAGGGATATGGAGTTAGTGCCTACATGTTCCTGGCCTGTCAGCACACTAAGGGGTGCTGTTGTTACTGGCACTAGCTGCCTCCTGTTTCCCCAGCTCTAAGAGGAATCAGGTGCTCATTTTTACAAATAACTGACTGGGATGTCTCTTTCCAGAATCAAACCATAAAGCACCAATATAAAAGATAGGTGCAAAAAATAACTTCACTACTCAAGCACAACAGATGAGTAATTACTTGCACATTACCACAGCTGCTTGCAGGACTGATGAAATTACAACTGTTTTTAGCATCTTCACAAGAACCAAATAAAAAGTACAGGTAAATTTCAAAGTTTTGTAGGATTAGACCCAGAAAAATAAAAAACAAAGCATTTTAGTGAGACATAAGAGAAAGAAAAATCATAAGAAACTTACCTGGAATTTGAACCATGGACTCTAGTAGGACGAGCAGCCATCTAGCCACAAGAAAACAGTGTACTAACGAACTACACTATCTCGCACCCCCTAATCCTACAATTCGGTGTTCTCTTACTTTACCATCTGAAAGCCTTGTTGTTTCCTATTTTCCTATTTATATAAAATTTGTTCCTGAAGGTAAATTTCAGTCCAAAATGTATGAACTGCAAAGGACACCAAGCTCATGAAAAAAAAATTAAACAGTTTGTTGATAAGAATAAAATAATAACTTTTACATGGTAATAAAGCAACAGTGTGATATTTCTGTCTGTACCTTCACTGGATTAGCAAAAAAAAAAAAAAAAAGCGTTGAGTTATAGCTAAAGGAAGAAGTAGGAAAAAAATGTAAAGAATGTTCATGCAATTTCCGTACCTGCTCCTGTCTTGCAAAGACCTAGAGTTGTGCATACTTGTGTCGGATCAAGTTTACTCAGAAGAAGCTGGATGATCTGAGGGGAATACTTTGTGACAAAATCATCACACTCAGTGTTAAATGGAGAGGGAAGGCGGTCACAGAACGAGTCCAAAAGTTTCTTCAGTTCCTCCTGTCAAAATACATTAACTAAATTCTACTCAAAATGTCATATAACAACTGTATATTACACTAAACCACTATTAAAAAACTATAAAATAATTTAAGGTAGAAATGCTTAAAAAACTTACATACCCATAATGCTATTTGTATAAAATATGACTGAAAAACACCCCCTCTGATTATGAAGAAATTTTGAACACATTACTTGACACTTTACATTTGACTCAGTTGTAAAAATGGGTACCTGATGCACTTGTGTTAGGAAAAACAGCCTCTCTGAAAATGGAGAATGCCTGTCTGCACTATGAGACACACTAAACTGTCCTGGACACTCAATGTCATATGAGTAAGGACAAAATAGTGTATCACATGAAGCTCAACCTCCCACATAACAGATTTTAGAAAATAACTCTCCAAAAGCTACGGTGTGTGTGTGTGTGTGTGTGTGCGCGTGTGAATATGAAAAAAGGCAACTGACAGAGGCTAGAGGAAGAAAAAAGGTTAATGAAAACAGAATCCAAGCAAGAGATCAAAGACTGGCAAGCATATAACATTTCTCTCTCTCTCTGAACCTTAAGTGCCCAGGGCACATGGGGCTTCTGCAAGGGTTTTCCACAAATGCCTGTCCTTCGCCTTTTTTTCTGCTCTTGCCCAGGTGAGCCCTCTATTGCTCAACATCCTTTCTGTTGTTCTTCTCCATGTCTCTTTTGGTCTACCCTTACTTCTGCTCCCCACATTTACCACAGATAAAAAAAGACACTAAAAGTGCTCATACCTTTCCCTTTTGCTGTGCATAGGCCAATTGCAAGGCAACAAAACATGACATATGGAAATAATAAAGAAAGAAAATAAAAACAGGGAGTAATTCAAATATGCGCTAAAAAAAAGAGAGAGAATCTTTACAGTATGGTACCAAAATTAACTGGTGACTGACACGACTTAAGATCTGAAACAAAATGCTGTGCAGAGAGAGGGGGAGGGGAGAGAGAGAGAGAGAGAGGGGGGGGGGAAAGAGAGAGAGAGAGAGAATCGTTTCAGTATGGTATCAAAATTAACTGGTGACTGACACGGCTTAAAATCTGAAACAAAATGCTGTGCAGAGAGAGGAGAATGAATGAATGAATGAATGAATGAATAATCTTTACTTTTCAAGGGTAAAGAATTGGGCACACATGCCCGTCTTACATTCTGCTCTTCTGAAACAAAATGCTGTGCAGAGGGAGAGATTATAGGAAAGAAACGGTAAAAGACAAACGGAATAATGAGAGATAAAAGTGCAGATGTTGTCCTGAGTATGTTAGTTCAGTGTTTCCATGATGGTGCACCATCAAGTTTTGATAGAAAAAAAAACATTTTCATTCAAATTACAGTGCACTTCCACCGAGTCATACAATTTATTTGCATAAAAACTTTTGTCAGCCTAAAATTGTGCAACATGTATTAGGATTGTGTTTATTTAATATTATTCCATTCAAAAAAACAAAAACAAAAACAAAACTGGGCCATCTGATATTGACCTTTCTCACTTAAAATTGTAAGATTTTCAACACATTACTTGACACTTTACATTTGACTCAGTTGTAAAAATGGGTACCTGATGCACTTGTGTTAGGAAAAACAGCCTCTCTGAAAACGGAGAATGCCTGTCTGCACTATGAGACACACTAAACTGTCCTGGACACTCAATGTCATATGAGTAAGGACAAAATAGTGTATCACATGAAGCTCAACCTCCCACAGAACAGATTTTAGAAAATAACTCTCCAAAAGCTACGGTGTGTGTGTGCGTGTGTGAGAGAGAGAGAGAGAGAGAGAGAGAATATGAAAAAAGGCAACTGACAGAGGCTAGAGGAAGAAAAAAGGTTAATGAAAACAGAATCCAAGCAAGAGATCTAAGACTTGCAAGCATATGACATTTACCACAGATAAAAAAAGACACTAAAAGTGCTCATACCTTTCCCTTTTGCTGTGCATAGGCCAATTGCTGTACACACTCGGTCAGGTTGTAGTTCTGCCAGTAACAACTGGACAATCAAAGGACCATACTGCTGGACCAAGGAATCACATGTCTGGCTCAGATTTGCTGGCAAGATGGCACATACCTTATCTAGTAGAGCTTCAATCTCAGCCTGGGTAAACATTCACAAAGATTAATTTTTTTTAAAAAATGATTTCAGTTCAGAGATAACAGATTGAGACAACAATAAGAGAACTGCTTTCCTTTACTGTTTAAATTATTCAAGCACTTGACTGTATTAACAGAAATATGTAACTAATAATTAATTAACCACAATGTGATATTAAGCCAATTAAGCTGCACGAGGCCATTTCTGTCTATAATTCACAGGTAAAAAACCATTACGTCTCACCTCTGAGGAGTTTTGCTCCAAGGCAGTATCCAGGTAATTTACCACATATTTACACATTTCACATTCCACATCACTGGAAATCTTCAAAGGCTGAGGAACTTTCACTGATTTAATGGACCCACTTAGGTGTGCTGGTGAAGTAAACAGAACAGTGAGAATAATTCATGGAAGAAAGGCAACAAAACATGACATATGGAAATAATAAAGAAAGAAAATAAAAACAGAGAGTAATTCAAATATGCACTAAAAAAAAAAAAGAGAGAGAGAGAATCTTTTCAGTATGGTACCAAAACTAACTGGTGACTGACAGAGTTTAAAATCTGAAACAAAATGCAGTGCAGAGAGAGAGAGAGAGAGAGAGAGAGAGAGAGAGAGAGAATCTTTTCAGTATGGTACCAAAACTAACTGGTGACTGACACAGTTTAAAATCTGAAACAAAATGCAGTGCAGAGAGAGAGAGAGAGAGAGAGAGAGAGAGAGAGAGAGAGAGAGAGAGAGAGAGAGAGAGAGAGAGAATCTTTTCAGTATGGTACCAAAATTAACTGGTGACTGACACAGTTTAAAACCTGAAACAAAATGCTGTGCAGAGAGAGAGAGAGAGAGAGAGAGAGAGAGAGAGAGAGAATCTTTTCAGTATGGTACCAAAACTAACTGGTAACTGACACAGTTTAAAATCTGAAACAAAATACTGTGCAGAGAGAGAGAGAGAGAGAGAGAGAGAGAATCTTTTCAGTATGGAACCAAAATTAACTGGTGACTGACACAGTTTAAAACCTGAAACAAAATGCTGTGCAGAGAGAGAGAGAGAGAGAATCTTTTCAGTATGGTACCAAAATTAACTGGTGACTGACACGGTTTAAAACCTGAAACAAAATGCTGTGCAGAGAGAGAGAATCTTTTCAGTATGGTACCAAAATTAACTGATGACTGACACAGTTTAAAACCTGAAACAAAATGCTGTGCAGAGAGAGAGAGAAAGAGTGAGAGAGAATCTTTTCAGTATGGTACCAAAATTAACTGGTGACTGACACGGTTTAAAACCTGAAACAAAATGCTGTGCAGAGAGAGATAATGAGAAAGAAAGGAAAAAAAGCCACATGTGGGCAAAAGACAAAAGGAATAATGAGAGATAAAAGTGCAGCTGTTGTCCAGAGTACGTTAGTTCATTGTTTGCAAGATGGTCCACTATCAAGTTTTGATAGAAAAAAAAACATTTTCATTCAAATTACAGTACACTTCCACTGAGTCATACCATTTATTTGCATAAAAACTTTTGCTAGCCTAAAATTGTGCAATATGTATTAAGAGTGTGTTTATTTAATATTATTCCATCAAAAAAACAAAAACAAAAACAAAACTGGGCCATCTGATATTGACCTTTCTCACTTAAAATTGTAAGATTTTCAACACATTACTTGACACTTTACATTTGACTCAGTTGTAAAAATGGGTACCTGATGCACTTGTGTTAGGAAAAACAGCCTCTCTGAAAATGGAGAATGCCTGTCTGCACTATGAGACACACTAAACTGTCCTGGACACTCAATGTCATATGAGTAAGGACAAAATAGTGTATCACATGAAGCTCAACCTCCCACATAACAGATTTTAGAAAATAACTCTCCAAAAGCTACGGTGTGTGTGTGTGTGTGTGTGTGTGTGCGCGTGTGAATATGAAAAAAGGCAACTGACAGAGGCTAGAGGAAGAAAAAAGGTTAATGAAAACAGAATCCAAGCAAGAGATCAAAGACTGGCAAGCATATAACATTTCTCTCTCTCTCTCAACCTTAAGTGCCCAGGGCACATGGGGCTTCTGCAAGGGTTTTCCACAAATGCCTGTCCTTCGCCTTTTTTTCTGCTCTTGCCCAGGTGAGCCCTCTATTGCTCAACATCTTTTCTGTTGTTCTTCTCCATGTCTCTTTTGGTCTACCCTTACTTCTGCTCCCCACATTTACCACAGATAAAAAAAGACACTAAAAGTGCTCATACCTTTCCCTTTTGCTGTGCATAGGCCAATTGCAAGGCAACAAAACATGACATATGGAAATAATAAAGAAAGAAAATAAAAACAGGGAGTAATTCAAATATGCGCTAAAAAAAAGAGAGAGAATCTTTACAGTATGGTACCAAAATTAACTGGTGACTGACACGACTTAAGATCTGAAACAAAATGCTGTGCAGAGAGAGGGGGAGGGGGAGAGAGAGAGAGAGAGAGAGACAGAGAGGGGGGGAGAGAGAGAGAGAGAGAATCGTTTCAGTATGGTATCAAAATTAACTGGTGACTGACACGGCTTAAAATCTGAAACAAAATGCTGTGCAGAGAGAGGGAGAATGAATGAATGAATGAATAATCTTTACTTCTTCATGATAACGCATTGGCTCACTGGGTGGTAGTTGTACAGGAATTTTTGGCCAAAAAACAAGTGTGTGTTCTCAACCATCCACCCTGTTCCCCAGATTTGTCTCCCTGCAATTATTTTCTATTTCCAAAATTAAAGTTACCACTGACAGGACGATTCTTTGATGATACTGATGACAACATCCAAGGGGTTATAACATCAAGTTTAAGGGCCATACCAAAAGAAGAACTGCAGAGGTCGTTTCAGTGTTTGCTGGATCATGCCACTTGCTGTATCGATGCACATGGGGCTTACTTTGAGTAAAATACAGGTTATATCTTCAACTGTTGTTTATTTTATTTTTTAATGTAATTAGTCTCATTACTTAATTATACCAATCACTTATAATCAGAAGAAAAGCATGATAAAAACCTACAGGAAGCCACAAACACCACTACATGATGACTATCACATGCTAAACAGAAAGGAACAAGTCACCATTTTCCATCTCCAAACAGGACACAGCCAACTCCGAAGTCATATGTATACAAAGTTAAAGTTGGTACTACTAATCTATGTACATGTGCCCAGGTGCCCCAAACTGTGGAACATATCCTCCAAAACTGCACCAACTATGAGACACTGAGAAATAATTACTGGCTCAGTGAAACCACTAAAGAGGATAAGATCTATGGTTCCATACATGAATTACAGAAAACAGTGAAATTTATCCCAGAGACAGGACTGCAGATATAGACAGACAATGTGTATGAAGAAGAAGATTACTTAATTGTCGGCCCTTGTATATTGTTGTAAAATAGTAATTTATGCTTTTATCATAGTTACCTTTGTTGCATTAGTTCTAATACCAGCATCAATTTCCGCCACTACTGCTTCACAAATTGAGCACTCCTTAGAACCAGAAGATGTCAGATGCTGAATCACTTCTGAAATGAAAATGTAGTATGTGCTTAACAGGTGAAGGTAACCCTGTTATGCCTAAGAAGCACATAGGGATATGGTGTTAGTGTCCATATTTTCCTTGACCTGTCAGAATCACCCTGGCCGCCTTTCCTTCCTCAACTCCAGAAGATGTCTGGTACCCATTTGTACAGCTGGGTGACTGGGGCACCTCTGGCTGGATTTGAACTCCCCTCTTTTCCAGGCGAGGTTAGTGAAGTTAACCACGCAGATGCTCATGTGTTTAATACAACTCTCAAGAATTTTATATGACAGTAAGAAGATACAGAGACAAAGCTTCCTGTAGCACAAATTCCCTCTATATCTTTTCAAACTCCTCTTAACCAGCTATTTCAAACACCTCCTCTTAAATGCATCTCAGAGGTTTCATTCTTGATATAACCCCCCCCCCCCCATCATGCATGCACACACACAACACTAATTTTCAACTTACTCAAAACTGAGTAAGACAACTCAAACTTAAAATTCAAATTCAAATTCAAATCAGCAAGTTTAAAAACAAATTTTATTAAAGAATCACTAGAATTAAGTTTCTAAAGAAATGCTGCAAAATTCTGTACTGTATGTAGTTTATTAGCATCATGGGAAACAATGAGGTTTGTGCACAGCAAAGGGAGCAGAATCAGCTAGACATCTGCTGGATTCCAGGACTCTGCTTCCAGTTATTCTCTCACTATTTCTTTTTCTCTCATGCTCAGGCATTGTTCTTTAAAAAATTGGAAGCTAATCCTACTTACTATGCACTGTCATTTTGCTGTGCTAATATATCTGTACTGGATCAACAGTTCTGTTTTGATGTACCATAATCTTTACAGTGAATGAATGAATGAATGAATGAATCTTTATTTTTAAAGGGTAAAGAATTGGGCACGCAGGCCCATCTTATATTCTGCCCTTCATCACTCCATCTCTCATTCTTCCCACACACTCGATTTAATACAACTATACAAATTACATTAGAAAAAAAAAGTCTGATTCTTTGTATAAGTTGGACATTAGTAAACATGTTTGAAAAAGTACATGTGAATGGGAGGAAAAAAGATATAAATGCTCAACATCAACTTTGTAAATTTTCTGCTTGTAAAGAATGGACTTCAGTCAGTCAGTCATTTGCATGTCCCTTGCGAAACTTTGCCTCCCTAACAGCTCTCCTGTAGGCCTCTCGGCGTATGCAAGATGCCCTGCTGCTGATGCATCCATTTGCAGATCATCAACGATGTCTTGCAGTCATCTTCACCTTGATCTTCCTCTCTTTCTTTTTTCCCCATTATGTACCCTTCCAAGACAGTCTTCTCTAGATTCTCATAATGTTTAATATGTCCAAAAATTTTTAAGTTTTCTCTGTTTAATCTTCCTTACTAGCCAACCTAAAGAATGGGCTTACTATCGGATATTGAAAAGAAAAATCACAAAGAATTTGTCCACTGTTAACATTAGACATTACATGAGAATTTTTGTTAACATGACTTAGAATCTAGAGGTAACATCTCATGGGATCTGCCTAGAGATTATATTGGACTGAGTATGCCTCTAAGTAACATTCACAAGAATCTATCTTATGATGATAAAACTGCACTCACTTTGCTCAGGTTGACTGCAAAGTTTCAGCTCCTCACATACAACATCTGGTTCCTGAATACAAACAAAAAAATGACAGAAAAATGATCATCTCAGCTAATGAATATGTGATAATTCTGCATGTTGTCCATACTACAAGAACTTAATATTGAAGAAGGCTGGCTAGTAAAAGAGGATTAAAGAGAGAAAACATAAATATTTTGGACACATTAAACATCATGACAATCTAGAGAAGACCATCTTGGAAGGGTACATAATGGGGGAAAAAGAAAGAGAGGAAGGCCAAGGTGAAGATAGTTGCAAGACATCACTGATGATCTACAAATGGATGCGTCAGCGGCAGGCCATCTTGCTCACAACCGAGAGGCCTACAGGAGTGCTGTTAGGGAGGCAAAGTTCCACAAGGGAAGTGCAAATGGATGGATGAATGAATGAATGTCCTGAGAATATTCTGTTACGAATTCAGAAATGTATCAAATGAGGAGATTAAAACAAGCATATCAGAAGAAAATTTTAAAAATAACAATTTACGCCATGTCATCCTTTCAGAACTTCAAAAGCTGACAGACATGGTTCACTATCTGAGGTTTTTTTTTTTTCTAGAACACTGTTCAAGCATTGCAGAGTTCAGAACAATATTCAAAGTTTGGTGCCATAAATTCTATCTGATCAAAATTAGCTTCACTTGCCACCATTCATAAAATTCAGCTTTACATCCTGTCAGGTATCAACAATTCTCCACTGGTGCTTTTTACAAATTTCCACTGCTGCTTTTTACAAATTTTTATTATCTTTTTCAAAATTCTCCCAAGTTTTTCCTTTCAAAAACTTCATGGATAAGGCTGAGTAATGTTTAATTATTATTTTTTTTTCTTCGAGCATTTCTTTTTCATAATTCTTCTCAGTTCCAAAGAATCAACATTTATAGATATCTTCTCCTGTGATAATTCTAGTACTAACTCTCTATTTCAGTTTCTCAATCTCCAGTTCTGTAAGGCAGTGATAGTGAACCTTCTAAAGCTCAAGGCACATTGAACAAGGTGAAAAAAAAAAAAAATTAAACTGACATATAACTCACCATCAGTTTTTAAAGACGTGATTTATCTCTTAAAAGAGAAGTTAAACATCTTCTGTTAGATCCTTCCTCCAACCACCACAGCACACCTGAACAACCTTTGCAGGCACACCAGTGTATAAGCTGGTAATCCCTGCTCTAAGGATCTCATTACACCATCCCTCAATCTTATCTACATCAAACACAAGGTTCAATCCTGTCCACTACATCTGCTGTATACAACAATAAACAACTAGTGCAATTTATCTTACTTTGGATGCTCCTCTTCTACACTATGGTGTATAATTTTACTAACCTTCTTTCCTTAGCTACATTAGCTAAAAAGAAAAGAAAAGAAAAAAGGTGGCTACATTCCACTGGCTACAAAAGGGCCTTTCAAATAATATATCAAGGCTGAAGTTTTCTTCTCTAAGCAGCTTTCCAAGCCGCTGAAGCTCACTGCTGCGGCAAGACACATCTCCATTCCTCTGTTTTTTATCTTTTCTTCCCAAATGTCAATTCCACAGGCACATGTATCTTCTTCTAGGTTGTCTCACCATCATTGTCTTAGTCTACCTCTTCGTGTAACCCCTTTCATCACTTCTGTACTGACCATCTTTGTCTATCCTCCTCCACTCTCTCTAAATCCCCAGACCACCTCAGTCTGCTGACTTTCATAATGGCTGTTACAAGCAGAGAGCTAAACAATGTGTAGATTTCTTTTCATTTACCATTTATAGCTATTCAATTTCCAGGCTCCCCCACGTGGTACCTGGGATCTGCAAAGAATGGGATCACTGTACCCTACCACGCATGATCATAAAAGGTGGAGGGTTTGGCGTAGGGCCAGCAACCCTATCTGGTAAAAAAACTAACAGACTGCTACAGAAACAGAAGCAAGGGAAAAAAACAAATGCAGATGGAAGGAGAAACGCTTATCAGGAAACTGAGCCCATGAAGGTTGTGGATAAAAGCCAGCCACTGGAAGTCCCCAGCCAGACTGCAGACCTCCTGGAACCTAAACACAAGATACAAATAGGCAGATGGAATGTAAGAACACTTAACCAGACTGGAAAACTAGCACAAACCATCAAGGAAATGCACAGATACAAACTAAACATATTAGGAATACAAGAAGCAAGATAGACAGGACAAGGCGGAGGGAAATTAACAACACAGCACACAGAAGATACAATAATATGGTCAGGTAAAGAAGATCATCATGATGAGGAGTAGCATTGAATATAACAAAAGAAGCATCAAGAGCATTGCTGAAATGGACCCCAATAAATGAGAGATTATTATATGCACATTTCAACTCAAGATTCACGAAGCTGTCTATTGTAGTTTGTTATGCACAAGCAGAAGCAGCTGAAGAGGAATTAAAAGAAGATTTTTACAACAGCCTCCAAGCCACAGTAGAAACAATACCCAAGCATGATATGCTACTCATCTTGGGCGACTTCAATGCAAAAGTAGGTGAGGGAAATGAAGACAGAAGAAGAATCATGGCAAGAGAAGGAATGAGAAAAAAAAAAATGAAAACGGAGAAAGGCTGCAGTTTCTGTGAAGAAAACATGATGACCATCGGAGGGACAATTTTCCAATATAAAAACATCCATAAAGTGACTTGGAGGTCCCCAGATAAAACCACAGAAAACCAAATCAATCACATACTAATAAACAACAAGTGGAAATGGTCACTACAAGATGTGCAAGCAAGGAAAGGAGCAGGTGTAGGAAGTGATCACAACCTTCTGGTAGCAAAAATAAATCTAAAATTAAGGAAAGCCAAAATCGGAGAACACAGAAAGACATATTTTGATACAACAAAACTGAAAGACCAGCAAACAAGGACACAATAATTGGTGTATAAGTATACAACTATACACTAAACACTGCAGTAAAACTGTGATACTAGAATGTATAAAATTGGAAAAAAGTAGGAGCAGCTTTATTACTTAACGATTACAAAGTTGTGACGTTTCGGCGTGAGCCTTAATCATACAAAAACATACAGGACGAAGAAATAGGGAGAGGAGATAAAGTATACATTTACATGAATACTGTTTAAAAAAAAAAAAAAAATTTTTTTTTAAAGGAGTACTTAGCTGTAAATTGCAAGGTGTGGCTTGTCCGGCGGTGTGTGTCAGGAATGGATCTGGTAGGACGTGGAAATTGTTTAAATAGAGACCTGTGACATGTGGTCGGTGGGTTGTAACTGGGGGTGGTGGATGGGGACAAGCCACACCTTGCAATTTACAGCTAAGTACTCCTTTAAAAAAAATTTTTTTTTTTTTAAACAGTATTCATGTAAATGTATACTTTATCTCCTCTCCCTATTTCTTTGTCCTGTATGTTTTTGTATGATTAAGGCTCACGCCGAAACGTCACAACTTTGTAATCATTAAGTAATAAAGCTGCTCCTACTTTTTTCCGATTTTATACATTCCAGCAAACAAGGAATGAATTCTTAAAAGTACTTGAGAACCACTTCAGTGTCCTACAAGACCAAGCAGAAATATCCATACTAGAGTTCAATAAAATACTACAGGAAACAGCAAAAGAGGTGCTGGGATATCAGAAACGGAGAAAAGAGGAATGGATAAGACCACATGGGAAAAGATAGAGCAAAGAAAGGAAATCAAGAAAAAAATTACTGAACACAAAATCACAAAGGCTAAAAGAACAAGTTTTAAGTAATTATGCACAAAAAGAAAAGAATTGAAAGAATCATGCCGTCAAAATAAATGTCAATACCAATAGATGATGGCGATGGTTGGGACATGTGCTCCGAATGACTGACAACTCACTACCAAAAATAGCACTAAGATGGACACTACAGGGGACTAGAAGTAAGGGTAGACCAAAAGAGACATGGAGAAGAACAACAGAGAGGATGTTGAGCAATAGAGGGCTCACCTGGGCAAGAGCAGAAAAAAAGGCGAAGGACAGGCATTTATGGAAAACCCTTGCGGAAGCCCCATGTGCCTGGGCACTTAAGGTTCAGAGAGAGAAAGAGAGAGAGAATTTCCAGGCTTTCTTGTTTGCTGCATAATGCTACTCAGTTTTACTGAGATGGGGTCACTGACCCCATGTTCCACTTCCAACCTAGAGGATTTACTGAAGCTTGATCAAACATAGTATACAGACCTAGCGTGGTGACTCCATGGCACATGTGCAGGCAAATTCTTTTGAGCACATGGAAACCCAAAAAAGTTCACATTTAAAAAATTCACAGTAAAATTATTAGTGGTGCATGAGAGAAGTTAGACAAGGAAAAAACCCCAGCTTCGGCACACACCTTCAAAAAGATTGTGTGGCGATGGTTTTACAAAACAAAACATGCAAGTGGTTTTACTTAACTCTTCCCCTGCCGGCGGTATTATAGTGTGGCCTTCTGGCTAGTTCACTTTTGTACCAAAATCACTATGATAATGTTTGGCCCACTTCTGTGAAAAACCATACTCAATTTTGGTTCGCAAGTTATCTACACTTGTCAGAATTACCTGCCATGATTTTCATAGTGTGGGCTGTGTGGTATCCATTTTTTCAGTCTCTGTTCGATTTGGTGTGAATATTTTTCCTAATTTCCAGCCACTTGGTGGATCTGCAAAAGGAGTCCTGAATGTTTTCTGTTGTGTTTGTGCTTTTGTTTCTGCAAAGTTATGCAAAAAGTGATTACACTTCATGTGAGGAATTCCATTTATCATCAATTTGTGATTTACAAGTGGATATCTACAGCTCTAATGGTAAGTAGAAACCAATTTTATGTGTGTGTCGTAAATTTTTTTTTTTTGGGGGGGGGGGGGGGGCCCACTGAAAATGTTGTCTTATTTTCACAACAGTTATTTTTTCCTAAGAAAACTCTGCATTTATGGAATTTTCATTCATTTTTTTTTTTTTTTGGGATGTATAAAAAGTATACTTTCTATATGGAAATAATCGCTACATTCACTTTTTTCAACTATACCCCAAAAATATCACAACGTGATGTCCGTGTTTTTCCCTGCCGGCAGGGGAAGAGTTAAACAGTAAAAGGAGAATCTGTACAACAAATTTAATAATCTTACTATATGCAGAAATAAAACCTCAGTCAAATAAAAGGTTAAAAGATTTACCATTTCTGTGGCAATCAGCTCAGCTATATACTGTACGCCATCATCAATAAGAACATCACACTAAAGAAAAACACAAAACATATATGTATGTAAACACAAGTGGGGGGGGGGGGGAACTCCACCTTCTGATATGCTTCCTCTCTGACTGCCAAAATACATTTATAACACTCTAATTTCACACACACACAATCAGTTTTTGGGTATAAGGATAAAAAAACTAAATATAAAAATACAAAATGTCTCTGCTTTACAACCAAATTTCATTCCAGATATAAAATCAGCTTATGAACAGGCTTAGAATACCACTGTAAGTAATTTGTGAGTTAAGTAGGAACAGTTCATAATCCAACATCAATTATGTAATATGTACCTTTCAAAGAACATTAAAGAAACTAAAGAACCGCTATAAATTCACAATATTTGATGCTGCCACAAAGCAGTGCCTGTTTGTTATTACAAACCAATGTATGTTAACTCAAACTTTTAGTATGGGTTTGGGTTACAGGGTAATATGGTGTTCTTCATAAATATAATTGTACTTTTAGTATGGGTTTGGGTTACAGGGTAATATGGTGTTCTTCATAAATATAATTGTACATAAAAAGTTTCTAACTTGAGGAATGCATGTATACACAACAGCACTGCAGTAGAGCTGTGATAACATATAATTAGACTATTTAAAAAAAAAAAAAGACAGAAATTGCTTTATTCATTAATACAGCAGGAATTTCTTGGGATATCCATTCCAGCAATTCTACCAGACTACTGTTCATATATACAATTTAGTTTCATATATAATAGAAAAACTTCATTCAAATATCATTTATGACTTCATAAGCTCATACAATCTTTAATCTGGTTCTCTTTTACAACATTAGATAAGTAAAAAAGTAAAGGTAACCCTGTCATGCCTTAGAGGCACATAGGGATATGGTGTTAGTGCCCATATTTTCCTTGACCTGTCAGCACACTATAGGGTGATATGGTCAGTATCACGCCTGGCTGCCTTTCCTTCCCCAACTCCAGAAGAAGTCGGGTACCCATTTCTACAGCTGGGTGACTGGGGTGCCGCCGGCCGGATTCGAACCCCCGACCTTTGCCATGAGAGACCAGTGCACTAACCACTTCGCCACTCAGACACCCAACATTAGATAAAGCTGAGGTCTAACATGCACTGGCATTTTTTTTTTAAAACTCAAACTCACCAATGTCTCAAATTCTCCTAGCCTCACACAAACAGACTTGAACAAGGATTCAATGGCTGCCTGGAATAAAGTTTGTTGGTAAAACAATCTAAAAAACTATAATAACACTAGCCATCAAGTATGATGCGACATGTAGAAAGAATGGAAGAAAGCAGACAAAAGGAAAATTATGTGTGTACAAGATATGATGGAAACAAGACCAATGAGTAAAACAAGACAAAGATGGAAAGACAACATATAAGAGGATATAAAGGAAACTGGTGTCACCAACTGGAGAGAGAAAATTAGGAATAAAGAGGAATGGAGGCAAACTTTATCTGCCGCAATGAGCGTTAATGGCTCGGAAAGTTGAAGAAGTAGTTTAATAATAAGCTGTCTCTCAGTGTTAGCAGTCTGAAATTTGACATATTCAATGAGTTGCTTCTATAAAACAAATTCAAAAAGTTATCCATTTTCTCTAAATTTTCCACAACATTTCAGAGGATCATCATCATCAGTCCTCTGTACTCCCAATGAAGCATAAGGCATCAACAAGGGTTCTCCAGCCAGTCCTGTCTTGAGCAAGCTGGGATACCTCAAACCATGTCTTTCCTGCTTCCTCTAGTTCTTCCTGTATTGTGCGTCTCCATGTCCCCAATTACCTGCCCTTCTTTCTTTTCAATTGAGATGTCCAAGTCAAGGCAGTGTAGGAGGCTTTCATCCCTGGTTGTCAGTGGTGGTATCACTACCTCAGTCCCTAGCTCCATCTAAACTTGTGTAGATTCTTTTGTTGATGTTTCTACAGCATCTTTTTTTTTTAAACTTTGGTAGGTGAGTGGTATTCAGAGGTTAGGTTTACCAAATCAATATGGATGCAACCTCTTAGTCAGTCTTGAACCTAAGGTTTGGGATAGAATCCTGCCCCAACCCCATCCCTCAATCTGTCAAGGTTCTCACCAATGCTGAGATCCTTCATAGGAGACCAGGGCATTTATGGATTTGTTCCATGTTAAATTATGACAATCCTTTAACTTACTACATACTCCTGGATAATGCTATAACTGATGTTCACTAGCCATTTCTGTGGGGATGTGTATGCAGTTTTATGTTTTTTTATGGATTTTCTTACATAATAATAAGTAAATAGCCATTTTTAATCATTCATTACAAAGTTGCACATCTAACTAAGTAATATGACTGTTACCACTTTTATATCCCTTATAAGGACATAATTACAAAATTAACCAGATTAATAAGTGCATGATTACAAACTAACTTTCATCGAGTTCTTGAAAGTTCATCATCACTGCAAGACTACGGCTACATAGCATGCTCCTGCCCTACAGTGCTACACATATCACAAACATGCCACAATCTACAATATGGCTTAACATACTAAAACAAACATATAAAAGTTACTGTAAAATAAAATTACAACCTGAACATCTTGGTTGCGATCTAGCTGACGAATCTTCTCCACCACATCCCTGCAGACTTCACACTCAGTTGACGACTGTAAAATTTATGTGAAATTCAGTTTATATGAAAAAATGTGAAAAAAAAAAAATTTTTTAAACGTCTTTTGTAATAAAAAAATATTACTTAATTATTACATAAACACTGACAGGATTAAAATACCTTCATAAGCATTAATATAACTGCAGCAATCTTGACTAATGAGAAGAGTTTTCATTCTGGCATTCTGCTGGTTGAACACTGTATTCTCCAACAGCAAATTGTGCTCAGATCTGCTCATTGAAGTTTCATGTCCATAACTTTATGCCTGTCCTTGGTGTTGAAGATATAATGTTCTGTTACAGATGACTTATTGCTACCTTCTATGAGATTTATACTTGAAAACAAAAACAACCCTTGTTCCATGCTGCTGAGTAAAACAGAGGAGAGATGGTATTAGTGAAGAGCTAGTATCAGTGCCCATATTTTATCTGAGTCTTGGTACATAAGCAGGTGATATATTTAGTATCGTATCTGGCTGGTCTTTTCTTCTCCAACTTCTGCAGGAGCCAGGCACTCATTTTCATGACTGAGTTCTGGAATCAAACATCTAGCTAACACCATGGAGAAATGTCTGCACTAATCAGTCAGGAAGATGGTTGGTGTCATTCTTATACACCACAAGGTTATGCTGACTACTACCTGGACTATTATCTGGTGCTAGCTGATCTTTAGATGTAACTATGACCTACTTCCACAGGCCTGAAACTTGCAGGTGAACCAAGGCATTAAGTCTTATAACAATAACCTACTTGCACAGGTCTGAAACTTACAGATGAACCAAAGCACTATGTCTTATAACCATAACCTATCTGCACAGGTCTGAAACTTACAAATGAACAAAAGCACTAAGTCTTATAACCATAACCTATCTGCACAGGTCTGAAACTTACAGATGAACCAAGGCACTAAGTCTTATAACCATAACCTACCTGCACAGGTGTGAAACTTATAGATGAACCAAGGCACTAAGTCTTATAACCATAACCTATCTGCACAGGTCTGAAACTTATAGATGAACTAAGGCACTGAGTCTTATAACCATAACCTACCTGCACAGGTCTGAAACTTATAGATGAACCAAGGCTCTAAGTCTTATAACCATAAGCTACCTGCACAGGTGTGAAACTTATAGATGAACCAAGGCACTAAGTCTTATAACCATAACCTACCTGCACAGGTCTGAAACTTATAGATGAACCAAGGCACTAAGTCTTATAACCATAACCTACCTGCACAGGTCTGAAACTTATAGATGAACCAAGGCACTGACTCTTGCTTCCACAAACTGACTGTGGGGACTGTGAAGAAAAGAGTGCATAAAATAAAGCAACAGCAATTCAATGGTCTTTCTGTGCTTTTGAATATAAGTAAGCAAGCAGGTGGATATCTGATAACATTCATCAAGCTTAACAGTGCTTATTCATGACTAATTCTATAATTTATCTGATCAGCAAAGTCAAGCACCGAAATAACAATTGTGGTACCAAATATCTAAAATAATTTGAACAAATGGTCAACCAAGTTTCATATTTTAAACATGTTATGTCCAGTGTACAATTAATAATAGCTCTCTGCAACGGGCAAATCATATCTTAAGGGTATCTAAATAATTAATTGTATAAATGTAGTATGTATTTTTTAAATGAATTTAATGACTTACATAACTAAGAAGGATCTACTATCTTTCTTGGTCGTATTTAAGTCCCACACCAGTCTGAGATCATCTCATTTATAAATTAATAAACCTTATAAATACTGTGGCCATTTCATTTATGATTTTTTTTTTTTTGCAATTTCATATATAATTCACAAAACTCAAGCAATGTTTTTAATTAATGTAAGTTATGATTATGAGACTTTAAAAAGCCTATATTTTATTAGCAATTCATAATTATTTTATTTGAAATATAATTTTACAAATAATTACCATCTACTTACTCATTGTAGTCTTGTTTTGCATTGTCTTATCTCTTTTATCATATACCTTTCACTGGCAGGGGAAGCGGGGGGGATATGGGGAAAGAGGGCATATTACTCTAAAACAGATTTTACTTTTTTTTAAAACCTGGCTTTCACTTCAACTACGCTTTACATTTTTTGCTCCAAAATAAACATATTTAGCTTCCTTACCAGTTGCCCAGTTTTTAAAAATGTAATGAAAAAGAGGATAGAAAAACATCTCTCTGTGAAAACAAAAATATTTCATGAACATGGCTGACCACACACATATCAGCTTGGCTTTCTGGACTGGTAGTTATGAGTTAATTCCTTGCTATCATCACCAATTCTTTTCACAAAAGTCCTCTTGCAGATACCATGAAGCACATGCGTTGTGCTACGATCCTTTTTCTGTGGAGATCAGTGCATCTATGGACTTGTCCTGAGTGTGGTGATCAATCAATCAATCTCTAGCCCCTCCTCTGGCGCAGAAGCAACAAAGGTTTTCTAGTCATTTCTATCTCTGGCCTTGTTCCCCAAGTCACACTATGTGAGTCCCTTCACTTTTAGAGCCTTCACTGTATCCCTTCTCCGTGTATGATCTTCTCTGTCTCTCCTTTAACATTTAACAAATCTTTATTATTTTTTTTTAAACAAAAATATTTCACTGACTGACTACTCACAGCACTGATAAGACCACTGTAGAATTCCTTATATTTAGCCTGCCCTATGATCTGACACTGAAAAGAAAAAAATATTTATAATGAATCATCAGAGTTTAAACATCAGTTGAATAATGTAAAGATCTGACTTAGACATGCAGAAAACTATTCTATCTGTACTGCTAAAAATACATGATAAGATGTAAAGTGCATCATCTACAAGTGAAACTTAGTAAAACAAAAAGTTTCTCACATTACATGCCATCTGTCTATTTTAATGGATGTGATCTCTACAGTATCTCTCTCTCTCTCTCTCTGAACCTTAAGTGCCCAGGGCACATGGGGCTTCCGCAAGGGTTTTCCACAAATGCCTGTCCTTCGCCTTTTTTCTGCTCTTGCCCAGGTGAGCCCTCTATTGCTCAACATCCTTTCTGTTGTTCTTCTCCATGTCTCTTTTGGTCTACCCTTACTTCTGTTCCCCTGTGGTGTCCACCTCAGAGCTATTTTTGGTAGTGAGTTGTCAGTCATTCGGAGCACATGTCCCAACCATCGCCAGCGTCTTTCCTCAATAATTGTTGACAGTGGCTTCATCTGCATTTCTGCCTAGACGTTATTTCTTATGGTGTTTGGCCAAAATATTTTCCTAATTCTTCGTAAACATTTAGTCTGGAAAGAATTCAACTTGTTTTCTATGGTTTTGGTGATTTTCCAGCACTCACTTCCATAGAGTAGTACACTTAGCACATTACTCTTAAATATCCTGATTTTCATATTTATGCTTAGTTTTTTTGATTTCCATATAGTCTGCAGCATTGCAAAAGCCTGGTTTGCTCTAGTAAGTCTGCTGTTGATGTCCTCTGTGCTGTCTCCATTTTCTACTACTCTGCTGCCAAGGTATACAAATTCGTTGACCTCCTCCACTTCTTCTTCTTCTTCTTCTTCGTTCGCACTGTCTGTCTATATCTGCAGTCCTGTCTCTTGGATAAATTTCACTGTTTTTTGTAATTCATGTATGGAACCGTAGAGCTTATCTTCTTTAGTGGTTTCACTGGGCCAGTAATTATTTCTCAGTGTCTCATAGTTGATGCAGTTCTGGAGGATATGTTCCACGGTTTGGGGCACCTGGGCACATGTACACAGATTAGTAGTACCAACCTTAAACTTTGTATACATATGACTTCGGAGTCGGCTGTGTCCTGTTCGGAGACGGAAGATGGTGACTTGTTCCTTTCTGTTTAGCATGTGATAGTCATCATGTGGTGGTGTTTGTGGCTTCCTGTAGGTTTTTATCATGCTTTTCTTCTGATTATAGGTGACTGGTATGTCTGGTTGCTCCATTTCAGTGCCCTCTTTGGCCAGATGGTCAGCTTTCTCATTGCCTGGTATCCCACAGTGGGAGGGAATCCATTGCAAAGTGACTCCATGTTGTAAGCCAATTTTTGACAAGGCATCCTTAAGGTCTGGTAGTTTGTTGCACTGAAGAGCCTCCAGTACTGATCTTGCATCTGTGAGAATTACTACAGGACATGTATCAATTCTGGAGTCTGATAGTTTTTCAACTGCAGCAATAATTGCCCTAACTTCTGCATCAAAGTTGTTGCAGTATTTACCAGTGGGTATGGAAATCTTGTCAATGGTGTTGTTTGGATATTCAATATGCTCCTGCCCCACCATTCTTTATGGCATTATGTGCAGATCCATCTGTATACACACGTATCCAGGTGTCACATGGATATTTGTCATCTAGAACACTAAGTGTGGCTGTTGATCTTACAAGACTGCTCTGCATCTCACCATTCTGCACACCTTTCACTTCAGTCTGAATAGTTATTTGTGTATAATCTGCTTCTTTCCATGGTGTATGCTCTGGTACAGATGATAATGGAGTGACTACAGTTGGAAGGTCAGGTATCAGCTTACGCATACGCTTGGCCTGATGAATGAAGCTGCTTCTTTTAAGCCGTCCTAATGCCAAGTTATTGAATCTCTCCTTCAGGGGATGGCTTACAGAGCTAAGGAATTTTTCTCCCATGGTCATGACCTTTGTGTCTCTACGTTCCTTTAGCGGTTGAATACCACCTATTTTCTGCATTTCTACTATTGGTGTGGACCTCATGGCACCTGTGATAATCCGTAGTGACTGATTTTGAACCTTGTCTAGATTATGCAGCGTAGTGTCTGATGCTGTGCACCAAGATGTTGAGCCATATTCTAAATGTGGTAGAATACTTTGCTGATATACGTTCTTGAGGATTCTTTCACTAGCTCCCCATGTAGTCCCACTCAATTTTCTTAATATGGCTAGTTTTCTTCTGGCTTTTGCTTCTGCACTGTTGATGTGTTGCTTCCAAGTCAGTTTTGAGTCAAGAGTCACTCCTAAGTAAGTGGGTTGGTTGTCCATCCTTAAGGGTATTTCATTTACAAAGATCTTACCTGCTTTCTGTTTAGATGAGAGGGTGAACAGAGTGGTGCTTGATTTCTCTGTGTTGATACTTACACACCATTTGTTTGTCCATGATGTCAAGATGTCTGCTGCTCTTTGGAGTCTCTGTGTAGCAACTGTCGCATATTCATCTGTACACCACATGACCAGATCATCTGCATACAGTGCTGCTTTGATTCCATAGGGAAGTTCCTTGACCAGGTCATTAATGAATACAAGGAATAGTGTAGGCGAAAGGACTCCTCCTTGTGGTACACCGTGTCGCAGAAGTACTTTCTGGCTTTTGTGTCCATCCATTACTACTCTAGCTCTTCTATTGTGTAAATAGGACTTTATCCAGTTGTACAGTCTTCCATTCACATTGCAGTTTCTTAGTTTCCACAACAGACCTTTTTTCCATACTTTATCAAAGGCTTTCTTCAGGTCTATCCACGCTGCTAGTACAAGGTTTTTCTCTTGGAATGCATCCTCAATCTCTTGAGAGAGATAGGTCACTTGATCTTCCGTACTGTAGTACTGCCTAAATCCTGCTTGTTGTGGAACGAGAAGGTTTTCACTTTCTAGGTACCATTTTAGCCTCAGGTCAATGATGCGTTCCATCGTTTTGCATAGGCAGCTAGTGAGACTGATTGGCCTGTAGCTGGAGGCAGTATCACTGTTTTTCCCTGGTTTTAGCAGTGGTACCATGCTTGCTTCCTTCCAGATTTGAGGTAACTTACCTGTGCTCCAACATATTGAAAATATCCAACAGCTTTCCCATTGCTGCCATTCCCAGGTTCTTGATCATTTCATTGGACACTCCATCTGGTCCTGGTGATTTCCTTGGTTTCAGTTTACTAACTGCTAGGTCTAACTCACTGCGTGTGATTGGTGCATCCATGACCTCCACTTTTCTGACTTGTTCCTCCTCTTTCTGTGGCTCGATGCGCACTGTACGCTCCTTCTCTGGATGGATATCAATGTTGCAGTCCTGTGCAAACATGCGAGCAAAGTGATCTGCTACCTGCTTACCTGTAAGAGTTTTCCCATCCTCTATTAGTGTAATCTTTGTACTTCTTCCAGTACTCTCATCATTTAACTGTTTGATTAGTTTCCACAGTTTCCTTCCATCCTTTTCAAAGTTTAGGACTCTGTTTTCTCTCTCCAACTTTCCCGTCTGGCTTGCAGCTTTGCTGTCTGAAATTTGGCCTTAGAATGTTGGTAATTATTGTGGTGTTCTTGGCATGGTCTATTTTCTGCTTGCTTTCGAGCTGCTTCCACGTCATCATGGAGTTTTCCCAGCTCACTAGACCAGTATGGTTTATAGTCCCTGCGAGCTCCTCTGGGAATGGTTTCACGAGCGGCCTGAAGGATACAAGCATTGAATTCCTTCACTATGCTGTTAATATCCTTACCTTCTATGGACAGCTGTCCCACCAGGATACCTGTACGATGTCTGTACATTGTCCAGTTTGCTTTTTTATAGTTCCATCTGGGGAGAGGGTTACTGGTGTTAAGGAGTTCATTTTCTATTGTCAGGAAGACTGGTCAATGGTCGCTACCTCCAAGTTGTTTTCCAACTTCACGTGTAATGTTCCACTTCAGATCTGGAGAGTGGAATGCCAGATCTGGTGTTGATTTTGTATGCCAAGCCCTTGAGTAAAATGTTGGGGCATCCATTGGCTGGTTGATCAGGAGAAGTCCATTATCATCCTGCCAGCTCTCAACTTCCTCTCCTCTCTTGTCTATGTGGTCATAGCCCCAGCTCTGGGAATGACTGTTAAAATCACCACAGACCATCAGTCTCTCTTTGTGTGGGATTGTTCCTAAAGCAAGTGGGCGGTCATTAGGACAGTAATAGTTAAGGAGGTGGAAATCTGTATTACTACTTTTTAGATGGATCATCTGGTATTCGGCTCCTTCCATGTACACTCCCACCTGACATGCGCTGATGTTATTCTTAACAAGTGTGAGTACTCCTCCTTTTCTTCTGTCCTGTCGGTCTGATCTAAAACACTGGTAGCCTCTGATTTTAAAGGCGGCATCTTTGGTTAGGTGTGTCTCCTGTATGCAGCATATACTTACCTGCTCTGCAAAAAGTATGTTCTCTAGTTCAACCTTTTTGCTATAGCCATCTCTAACACTGCTGACACCCTCAGCATTCCACTGCATTATTTTAAGTTCTTGCTTTTTGGCTGTTTTCTTCTGTTGTATTTTTTGGCCAGTAGCTCTACTCTCATGTCTCCTGACTCCACAAGACGAACTGAGAGGACCTCCAGTAGCATTGGGTGGACCCTTTCGAGGCAGGGGGCCCGGCACTGCACCTGCCTGGTTAGTCTTCACAGGGCGAGCACCATGTTTGAAAACTGTAGATATAGACATTTCATTAGCGATAATGCGTGTTACCCTGATTTTTGCGATGCGCCTTTTGGCTGGGTAACTCCGACTTCAGCACCTTTCCTTGCTAGGGCAGACTGTGGTCTTGCTCGGACTGCCATGAAGACAGTGTGGCTGGCCTGGCCAAAACTTTGTTTTCCAGCCTTGGTGGCTGTACTTAAGCCCCTTCTCCATGTCAGATGGTTTGAGACAGTTCCACAAGGACACTCTGACTCTGAGATGAGGAACCTGATGAGTGCTTCAACGATATCCATTCCCCGCCACCTATAGTCTACTGGCTCTGTTTTGTTTACATCATTCTGATAGCCATTGTTGTAAAGACCCATAGGCTTGTCACGTCCTGGATTCATTGGTTTCACACCAGACTTCCCTCATCCCCGCCAGAGATCTCCATGTCCCCATCCGTCCACCAACCTGACATTACATTTTGCAAAAATAACAATTACAATTACAATTAGTGTTGATTGCTACAAGTTTCTGGGCTACAGAGGTAGGTCAGAGTTTTTAAGCAAACAGATCTATGTTCCCTGTCTCACAAACACTATGTTAAGATAAGTGTGCTCTTAACACAGTTGTTCCCAGGGGAACCTCCTCCACTAACTTGCTACCTACTCTGAGTACATTTCTGTTGTTCACATTTTGCTTCATTAACTTTGTCTTTCCTACGTTGATCTTTAGTCCTATGTTGTTTGCATTCTGAGTTAGCTTGTTTATTTTATCTTGCATATCTTTGTGACTGCTTGATAGTAGACAAATGTCGTCCGCAAAGTCAAGGTCCTCCAGCACTGTGTCAAGGGTCCATTGTAATCCTCTGTGTTTGTCTGATGTTGCCTCCTTCATTAGCCAGTCTACTGCCAAGATAAAAAATGGTGATAGTACACATCCCTGCTTCACTCCTGTTTGTACCCTAAAGCTGCTGGAGGTATGTTCTCCACAAATCACTTTGCACTGAAAACCCTCATATAGGGCTTTGATTACATTTACTATCTTATGGGGGAGGCCATGCCATCTTAGGATTTTCCACAGTGCATCTCTATTGACACTGTCAAAGGCTTTCTCAAAATCTATGAATAATGCATATGTTGTGCTATGCCACTCATTTGCCTGTTCTAATATCTGTCTAAGTACAAATATGTGGTCTATGCATGATCTTCCTTTCCTAAATCCTGCCTGCTCTTTCCGAAGTTTTTCCTCAAGTGTTGGTACAATTCTGTTGATGATTATTCTGCAAAATACTTTACTGGTGAGTGGCAGTAGGGTAATGCCTCTCCAGTTCCCGCAATCTCTGAGGTCACCCTTCTTTGGTAGTTTTACTATAAGACCAGTTTTCCACTCCTCTGGGGCTTTTCTAGATCCCAAATTTGTTGTAATATCTGGCAAAGTTGTTTTGGTGTTTCTGTTTCTTCTGCTTTCAACATCTCTGCAGTCACTTCATCTTCACCTGGTGCCCTGTCTGATTTTAGCTTCTTTATCGCCTCCTTTACTTCACTTATTGTTATTGATCCTGTATTGATGTTTAGTTCCGTTTTTGCTTCAGGTATGTCTATTGTTTGTGCTGCTTGTGTTCTGTTTAGTAGGGTGTTAAAGTGTTCCCTCCATCTTTCAATTTTTTCTCTTTCTCCACTGACCAGTTGTCCATTTTGTGTCCTTACTGCACTTTCACATTTTGTGTTGAAGTTACCTGCTCTACAGTATGCCTCTCCTAAATATGCTGAAAATTTCCACTGGTCTACTGATGACCTTTCTAACTTCAGAAGTACGCTGCATTAGATGGGATACTGTAGCACATGAAAATGATAACTCAGGGGAGGAAAAAAGTTATAAAGAACAAATGACGCTACTGGCATGTGTTTTGTGAGAAGAATGTTAAGACCCCTTTGGTAGCTAAGACAACTAATTAAGATCATCCTAGGAACAGCCAGCGGAAAAAAAAAATGTAATAAAACCTGATGAACATGACCATCATTATTAATTTCACAAGTTCATGCTTGAGAGCATGTCAACAACAGGATTTATACATGGGAGTAAAGGCCAATAATGACCTTGAGAATATGTCAACAGGATTTATACATGGCAGTAAAGGCCAATATTGACCTTGAGAATATGTCAACAACAGGATTTATACATGGGAGTAAAGGCCAATAATGACCTTGAAAATATGTCAGCAACAGGATTTATACATGGGAGTAAAGGCCAATAATGACCTTGAGAACATGTCAACAACAGGATTTATATATGGGAGTAAAGGCCAATAATGACCTTGAGAACATGTCAACAACAGGATTTATACATGAGAGTAAAGGAAGGCCAATGATGACCTTGAGATAAGAGAATGGTCAGTCAGATATGATTTTGAAGAAAGATATAATATTAATATAATATTAAATCTCTTTACCACCTACCAAGATGATTAAAATGTAATGGGAACACTTTAACCCCATTGATTAAAAAAAAAAAAGAAAACAGCTGAAATATTTTACCTAGAGTAGATGGGAAAAGTAGTAATAAATGATAACCTATGCCATTCAACATGATATCTGATGATGATGATATGAGAAAAATCAGTGACTCTCTACAAATAACAAATGCTCAACAAGGAGTCCAAAAGGCTTTGACAACTCATACAAACATCACACCATTCTCCCTCTTCATGCTCCTCCAACACACGCACATGTGCACGCGCGCACACACACCCACACCCCCCCCCCTTCTGTCTCAACAGCACAAATGTCTTTATATCAACACACACATTATCTACAGTCATTAACCGTCCTTATAAGATCTTACCAACTGCTGTCCTTGTCCAAGTTTAGCACAGGGTGATTCTATCATTTTATTGTAGACATCCTGGTGGAAAAAAATAAAACAAAATCAGGAAATATCCCAAAATAGTACACCAAAAAAAAAAAAAAAAGAAAATTCTTACTCCATCGGTTATAAAGAAAAAAAATCAAGTCTTGAATGAAATCTTTGGCTAGACTCTTCTTTTTAATCTCATAGAGAAAGAACGATTTCTGAAAAGTTTGATGTAACAAATTATATATAAAAAAAATATGGACTTCATAAGACTTACTTGTGTCAAAAACTTGCTTACATAGCTCTGGGCTGTTGAAACTACCTCAGCACAAGTCAGACAAGGCTTTGAATTAAAAAAATAAATAAATAATAAAACCAATAAGACTTGAGATCATTGCTCCACATGTTCTACAATACAATATCAAGGAAATGTTTTCTTTTTTTCTAATTGAAAACAAAATAAAGATACTTTTTGCTTTCTTTGCAGTCACATATGCTAAACTTCTGCACTTAGAAAAATGAAGTCATAACCTTATGTTTTCACATGCAACAAAAGTGTCATCTTTCAAACTCTTCACACAGAGATCCTGCAAAAGTAACATAATTATATTTCAATAAACGAAACAGTATAATATCTCCTCTAAATATTTAATCACACAGATATCAAGTGAAACTATATCTTATTCGGCTGTTTTTAATAACACATAATGACTTTAAAACTATCATAAAAATCTTGCATTATACAGCTATAGTGTACCTGTGGGTCACTTAACAGTGAGAGAGTTACAAGATTAATGGCAGAATATCAGATAGAGATGTGAACTAAACTCTTTCCACATTGAAAATAAAGTTTACTCTTCACAAAGATCATACAAAGACATGCCTCCACATCACCAAAATAACAAAATTACAGGCCATTATATATTTTAAAAGAAGAGGAAGTTCAGTTATAATTCTGTTGTTTTTTTCTCTAAATTAGCTATCTAAATTGTTATAAAATCTGAACATCATGAAAGTTACTTCTTCTTCTGCATTCAAGGTTGTTGGTCACATCAGATCCTGATCCTTGTCGAAATGACAAAGCCCGCAGTCCTCTCCAGATCCTGATAGGAGCCCCAAAGCTTTTGCCCCAAGCTTGTGTCTTCTGGCCATGTCTCACGCCTCAGGTCTGCATGGTTTGGGCAATCTTGAAGGATATGTTCTGGAGTCTGGACTCCACTGCCACATGAACACTCATCTGTGTGAGACATTTTAAGTCGATGTAGGTGGCTTAGTAGTCTGCAGTGGCCTGTCCTTAGGCGGAAGAGGATGGTTTGCTGATGTCTTTGTAGTTGGTGTATTGGATCTGGTTCATTGTTACATTTCAGTTGTTTTTCCATTCAGATCTGGACTGGTTACTGATTATAGTTTTCACTTCTTGGTAGTTACTGGATGATATGTTTGATCTTGATTGCTGCCAGCTTTGGATAGGCTGTCAGTTATTTCATTGCCAGCTATTACACAGTGGGATGACACCCACTGTAGGGCCACAGTTGCTGATAGAGTAAGGTGCTTCAATTCTGTTGTGATTTCCTGTATGTTTGCCTGTGAGTTCTTTGTTGTTTTTAGGGATTCTAGAAGTGCCATGCAGTCTGTGAAGAAGGCTATTTTGGGTAGTGGGTGTTGGTTTTCTGTTTTAAGTGTTCTGAGGGCTTCAAGGAGGGCTGTTGTTTTTGCCCTGTAGTTGGTGGAAATCTTTCTTGTCACAAAGGCCTTTTTGGTTTGTCTCCTATCTGTGTATCTTATATAAACATCCCCACCTCCATTTTTTACTGTTTTTTTTCTGCAGATCCATCTGTGTACACATGTGTCCATTCAGCTGGGTTGTATTTGTTGTTAATCAGCTCCTGGGTCAGTGTCTTCATCTAAAGTGTTGTTAGGTAGTCCTTTCTGTGTATGCCTGGTACCTCTGTGAGGACTGATATCTTTTCACAGTGACTGTGCTCCTCCGCAATTTGGAGTGGTACAATTTCTTCATGAGAGGTGGGAAGGAGGTCTTTATAGTGTTGTTGCAGTTGTGTTGTCAGGTGGTTGAAGCTGGTTCTTTTCAGTCTGTTTCTTGTGAACTCCTGAATTCTTTTGTTCACAGGGTGGGTTGTCAAGCATATTAACTTTTGTTTGTGGATCATTAGTTTTTTTTTTTGACCTGACCTCAAGAGGTTGAATTTGCGCGTATTTCTCCATCTCTGTGATGGGAGTGTTCTTCATTCCTCCCATGATCAGCCACAGGCCAGTGTTTTGCACTTTTGTTAGGCAAGCGGTTTTTGTGTTGGAGGCTGTGGCCCAGGCCGTCATGCCATATTCAAGTGCTGGCCTTATGGTGCCCACATATGCTTTTTTTTTAGTATGTTGCTGTTGGCTCCCCAGGTTATGAAAGCTACTGATAATCAGGAAGAAGCAATGTATAAACAGTCCAAACTAATGTATGAAATCAATTATTTTTTTATCATTTATATTACTTGACTAAATAATCAACAAATCTTAAAATTCTACTTCAAACCTTCAATTTCATAATGCAAACTTCTAAAAAACATAACAGAGTAAGAGAAAGGCATATGCTGCACATGTACAAAAGAAAAAATAAATATATACTATATAGTATAGAAAGAGGAAGGAAAGAGGTAATTACAACAGTGAAATTGTTTTCAAAATAACAAAACACCGGGCAACATATCTGTATACTCGGTGGCAGGACTGGCTGAAGCGATAGGCACGCAGCCTTTTGGTCTGGCTCAGACTTTGGGTACAGGATCAAATCTCATCATCCACCACCTCCAATTTCATCAGGTATTAAGTACATGTGATGTTATGAGATCCTCCTTCACAGAGGGAGACCAGAGCACTTATGGCCTTGTTCGATATGCAGTGATGATGATAACCCTTTAACACTTTTCTCTACTCTGTTAGAACCAGTTTTATCACAATGACCATCACACTTGTCCCGTACAAATTTAAAAAAAAAAACAAAACAAAATAACTCACCACCTCCTTCGGAATATTCTTTTTGCAAACACCTATTGCAGTTGCCACAGACTGCACAGACTTGAGAAAAAAAAAAAAGACCATATAACAATTATGAACTACCAGCTCCATGTGTTATTAAAAACTTAAATGGTGAAAACACAAACATTTTTTACTATCTTCCCTTCATTACAGTACTGACCTAAAAAAGTGAAATATTACAAATAAGAAACTGAAGATATATTATAACCGTAAACTTTGTCCCTTTTTCTAGCAATGTCTATGCCTAATTCTAATAATTTCAAAGAAACAAAAAAAGAAAATACAAAAACTCAAAATTAACAAACAAACAAACAAAAAAATACCCTAACTGCCCCTCATAAATCCTCATTGCAAACTACACAATAAATTGCTGAAAACACCCTTATTCAGTTTTCACAAAATAATATGAGTATACATAGATGTTTGCTGACATTCAGCAAACATCTATCGAAATCCTACCTCCAAATAAATGACACACTAAACAGGGGTGAATGACAGAAAAGATTTTGCAACTAATGGATCGGAGAAGAAGTCTTAAGAAAGATAAAGATGAATATGACAAAATAAATAAAGAAATAAGACACAAATGCAATAAAGCTAAAGAAGAGTGGCTAAATAAGAAATGTAATGAAACAGAGACACACCATCATGGAAATGCAAGAGATATGTACAAATAAATAAAAGAGTTACCAAACAAAAGGGCATACCGCAGGACTGGTTGCCTGAACTCAAAAAAGGGGCATACAGTAATGGACAGATATTAAATAATGGCACAATGGTGTGAATACATTAGAGAACTCTATGAGGACAACAGAAGCGAAATAGATATACGAAATAATAATGAAGGGCCTCCCATATTAAAAGCAGAAGTGGAAGAAGCTATCAAACACATGAAGAACAACAAAGCACCAGGACCAGATAAAATCACCAAGGAAGAATTGGAAGCATTAGGAGAGCCTGGCATAGAAATAATTACCAGATTGCTGAATGACATCTATAACAGTAACTATGTCCCATCAGACCTTTTGCAATCAGTTTTCATTGCCCTAACAAAGAAACAAGGTGCAACTGAATGTGAAGACCATCGAACCATCAGTCTTATAAGCCATGTTACCAAAATCCTGCTTTATATTGTCATGAGAAGAGTCGGGGGCAAAATAAAACCAGAAATTGCTGAAGAACAGCGTGGCTTCATCGAAGGAAAAGGCACAAGTAAAGCCTTATATATATTGAGAACACTGATGGAAAGATCAATAGAAGTAAAGATGGACCTATACTTATGCTTCACAGACAACAGTAAAGCATTCGATCAAGTGAGACACACAGAAATTATAAGAATGCTGGAAGACATCAACATAGATGGGAAAGATCTGAAACTCATCAAAAACATATACTGGCAACAATGAAGGTTGAGAACCAAATAGGAGCATTCCAAGACATAAAATCGGGAATGAGACAAGGATGTGTTCTATCTCCTGACCTCTTCTCCTTGTAAGGGAAAACATAATGAGAAATATAGAGAGCTTGCCAGGAATATCAATTAGTGGGTACAACCTTAACAACTTAAGATATGCAGATGACACAGTTCTGATTGCTAAAAGTGAAGGGAATCTACAGGCTCTTCTGGAAGTCGTGGTTCGTGAAAGTGAAAGTAAAGGTCTCAGCCTAAATAAAAAAAAGACTGAAGTGATGGTCGTCTCAAAGAAAAGAATACCACCAAAATGTAGCATTACCATCGATTGCACAGAACTAAAACAAACTGATAGATTCAAGTACTTAGGAGCAATTATAAAAACTGATGGGAAATGTCATAACGAAATAAAAAGCAGACATGCTCAGGCCAAGTCAGTGTTCCAGAAAATGAGAAACATCTTGTGCAACAGATCTACATCAATGGAAACAAGATTCCAAGTACTTAAATGTTAGATCGAGCCAATTTTTTTTTATGGATGTGAAGCATGGTTCATAAATAAGAGAGTACAGCAATAAATGGAAGCCATGGAAATGTGGTTCATAAGAAGGATGTTGAAGGTACCATGGACAGCTAAGAAAACCTATGAAGAAGTCTTAAGAGAGGCTGGAGTTAAAAGGCAAATTACAGCAAAGATCAGAGGCAGACAAGCGAGATTTGTAGGACATTTTCTGAGAAGAGGAAAATTGGAACACATTGTGGCAACTGGAAAATTGAGGGAAGAAGAGACAGAGGAAGACAGAGAGAAGTTACTGTCAGTGTGGCTAGGAAGAAAGTCACCGGCGGATCTCATAATCAAGTCTAAAGACAGGTAATTGTGGAAAGAAATGATCGTCTACTACACTCGGCACGGCACTTGATTGACTGAATGTAAGTATCCATCCTATATTGCAATTTTTTTTAAAAAATGAAATCATATTTGTAACTGAAAGAAAAGCACAGTATTTTATCAATTTTTTTTTTCTAGGCTGTACAGAAAACAAATTTTGTAACAGAACATGCTTATTATGTGCAAGTGTTTGGGTGCAGTAGTTCTTAATTGATTCGAATTACCATTTTAAAAAAACTATAAAATTTTGATACATGGGAAAGAAAAACAGCAGGAGAATAATTGTGAACTGACCTCCCTACAGACCCCTAGCAGAATAACAGCTGCCTAGCTACAAAAAGAGAAAACACTATCAACTCAGCCATGAAGCATTCCTCCTTCATTCAAAGACTTTTCTGTTCACAAGCCCTGCCACTTCCAATCATACTAAAAATCTAGTATCTTTTGACAATAACCTGTCTGTTATACTGTGATATCTAGATGCTAGCTAAGATCTAATCTCCATGCTGGCTAACCAAAGCCAGCCAAGATTTTATCTTAGTGCTGGCTAACCAAAGCCAGCCAAGATTTTATCTTAGTGCTGGCTAACCACAGCTGATATCTTATCCCAACATTGGCTAACCACTGCCAGCCAAGGTCTTATCTACATGCTGGCTAACCACAGCCAGCCAAGATCTTATCTACATGCTGGCTAACCACAGCCAGCCAAAATCTTATGTCAGGGCTAAACCACAACCAGCAAAAATCTTATCTCAGCATAGGCTAACTATAACCAAACAAAAATTTTATGACACTTCCAAAAATATTCCATGGTAGAAGACTACGTCACACCAGGCCAATGAACAAGACATGTATCAATATGACTTTCTATCACAATGGGTCTTACTGAAAAGCTTGATTGCAGTGCACTGTCCCATCTTCTTATGAACACTCCAATAAATGAGGGAAAACAACCACGACATTCTACCAAGAACCAAAAGTTCATCCTTGGAGGACTCTCAACACTTATCAGAAAAAAAAAATGATGCCTCAAACTCACAACAAAACAATGCCACTATCTTTATCCATAAATATACTGTGACAGTAAAATGGCAAAGACTGATTATCTTAAAATTTACCAGTTTTGAGCTGACTGTTGGGATCAACTTGAGAAGGACATCTTCGCTGGAGACCAGGCTTTTGCACTAGAAATAAAGCAATAAAGCAAATACAATAAAACTGATGTAATGAAGAAGACAACAGAAACAATAAAACTACAGAAATAAAGATAAAATAGTGAAGGCTGTTATAAAAAGAAATAAATATGAGCCAAACAAGAACAATTATTAACAATCACTGTTACCAAGGCACAATAAATGTAATGTATCTTGATACATTATATTTATTGTGCCTTATTTATTTACTGCACAAGCCCAAAAAAATGTATCAAAAGGCATAAAAAAAGTAATGTATCAATATACAAAAACTTTAAAGGGTAACAGCAAAGGTATGAAATGGGACATATAGATTCAAATAACTGCACAATCTCAGAGAGACAGATCAGGATAAATGATAACAGGTTAAGAGAGGTAATACATCACAAAGAGATGGATACAACAAAAAATAACATACAGAAAGAGAGAGGCAATGAATTATAAAGAGATTTTTAAAAATAAGAAACACAGAGAGAAGTAATACTTCACAGAGAAACAGCCACAGATAATAAAAATAAAGAGAGGCATTACTTCTCAGAAAGATAATGAATGCAAAGAGAAGTAATACTTCACAGAGAGACAGACATGGATAACAAAGCACAAAGATAGGTAATACTTCACTGAGAGATAGATAATGATAACAAACATGGAGATGCAATACTTCCAGGGTGGCAGATATGGCTGACAGATATAAAGAGAAGTAATACTTCACAGAGAGATAGATATGGATAACAAACATACAGAAAGATAATACTCCACAGGAAAATAAATATGGATAACAAACAGAGAGAGGTAATACTTTACTAACAGATAGAATTGGATAACAAATACAGATAGAAAGCAATTTTTAAAACTGATTAATAAATCATCTTTAGAAAGCAGTTTTGAAGCAAGTAGATATCTTCTGGTTGAGGAAGTTGCCAAGAATCAATTTGTTTCTTTATACTGATTCTACCTAAATCTGTTTGACATACCTGGCCACAGTAACTGCAAAACCATGTTTACAATACAAAATTCAATTTCTGTGTTCCTGCATATTCTATTATACACTGACAATTAAACTAGAAAATATCTAGGTAAAAGGTAAAATTCTCATTTCCATGTCATTAAGACATACTGGATATACAGTGTTAGGCCCATATTTCAAAGACCATCAGCACATGAAAGTGTGATGTGATCAGTATTGTGCCTGGCCGCATTTACCTTCCAAGATTTCTCTGCTACCCATTTTTAGAGGCTGGGTGAACCCCGGGGCCTTTCTTGGTATGGTGGTCCCAGAAAAAAATTCCCCACTGCTGGGACTGAAACCCGGTACCACCAGACTAGTAGGCTGAGTGGCTAACCACTCAGTTAACCAGGCCACCGGCCTGAATCTCAGTTCAATACCTAAATGTCAAAATAAAAATGACCACATAAAACTGACACTTTAAAAGACTTTTTAAATGCTGAAAATTAAAAACAAACTGCATAACACTGATTTACCTGACGAACTAATTTTTCAAATGTAATTTTCATACTTGTAAATAAAAAAGATACAAATTTGTCATATGCTATAAATGAGATAACTCAAACAACAAAAGGGTATACATTAATTCAATATTCCTATAACTATAAATTTCACATATAAACTACAACTATATGTAACTATGCAACCCTTGATGAGATTGAAAAGCTCGCATTCTTTTGGTGAAAAAGCGCTCTCGAGTTCCGTGTGTAGGAAGACAGGCTTTCGCTCCCTTCCTGGATGGCGAGAGTTAAGGTGTTTCAATGCAGAAGCGAGTGGTTTGTCCGTCAAGCGAAGCATATAAACAGCTAGCCAGCCAGGTTTGTGATAACAGTGTAGTACATTTTTGTCGACCGATGGTCTCGAAATTGGCCCATCTCTCCACTGCTGGTGAGATTCTTCAGCTGCCGTGCGTGGAGCGATGCTCCTCCCGGCCAATGAAGAAAGGTGCAAAAGGGGTTGCCGCATGGCACCACTGTGGAAAAGGTGGTAGAAAGCATAAAGCGAAGTAAACAGTCAAATCATGGCACCTCTGGTCTGGAGGTCGGCCACGTCCTAAGTGCAGTCATATCGGGTGAAATGCATGAACTGGCTTAATCCAGAGGTTAAGACACTGCTGGCGAGACTATTCGAATGCTGCGTGAGGAGTGAAGCTCCTCCTGGTCAAGGAAGAAAATGCGGAAAAGAAATAAGAGTTGCTGTGCAGCACCAATGTGAAAAGGTGAAGGAAAGGATAAAGCGAAATTTGATTGGTATGTCCAGTAGTATCGCTGCGAGAGCTACCCATACCACGTTCAAAATACACGTACACTGGTGAAATATGCCTAAACCGGCACACACCAGGGGTGAAACTTGATGGCCTCCGCTCTAGAGGTCGGTCACACTCAATATACACCCATGCTGGTGAAATATGTCTAAACCGGCTCATACCAGGGGTGAAACTTGAAGGCTACGCATGTCGCGGTACCTCTGCTCTAGAGGTCGGTCACGTCCCAAACACGCCTGTACTGGGATAATATGCCTAAACCGGCTCAACTCAGAGGTGGAAGTCACTAGTGGCGAGGATTCGTCCTCCTGGACAAAGGCTCCATCCTAGTCACAACTAGGAAGGGTAGCGGCCATTCATTCATTTGCATGTCCTTTGTGGAACTTTGCCTCCCAAACAGCACTCCTGTAGGCCTCTCGGTTGTGAGCAAGACGGCCTGCTGCTGCTGCGTCCATTTGCAGATTGTCAATGATTTCTTGCAGCCGTCTTCATTTTGGTCTTCCTCTTTTTATTTTTCCCATTATGTATCCTTCCAATATGGTCTTCTCTAAATTATCATGACATTTAATGTGTCCAAAATATTTCAGTTTTCTCTCTTTAATCCTCTTTACTAGCCAGCCTTCTTCAATATTAAGCTCTTGTAGTATAGATATATTTGTTCTTTTTTGTGTCCACGATATTTGGAGAACTCTTCTGTAGCATTTACATTCAAAGGCATTTATGTGTTTCTCAGCTGTTTTGTTAAGTGTCCACGTCTCACAGGCATATGTTGCGATGGGAAAGATGCATGCCCTTAAAAATCTTATTTTTGTAGTTCTGTCTGCTCCTCTTCACAGATTCTTTATTTGTTTTACTTTCTGAAGAGCAATAGATGTCCTCCTTTTAATTTCCCTCATTGTATCTCCATTATTAGTTAGCAGTGATCCAAGATATTCAAAGCTCTCCACTTCTTCCAATTTTTCCTCATTGATATATATTTCAGCTGCCTTGTTAGCAGGGTAGCGGCCACGACCACAAAATGCTGAAGTCGGAGACACTGGACCAGGGCAGAATAGATAGGCAACCACCTCTCACCCAGCGGGGATGTTTGCGTATCCTAATCACGCTGAGGTTTTCTGGTGAGAAAGTCCAACACTGGACTGGATGGGCAACCACCTCTCATCCGGCGGTGATACATGGGTATCTCAAAACACGTTGAGGTTTTCCGGTGAGAAAGTCCAACTCAGGCCTGGGTGGGCTACCACCTCTCACCCAGCGAGGATATACTGATATCCAAAACACGTCGAAGTCTTCCGGTGAGAAAGTCCTAGACTAAACTGGTGCAACGAAAACCATGGTGTCACGCAATCCCGCTTCTGAGACCAACCAAGAATACAGGCTCAAGCCCTGAGATACTCTGAACCCCTTGTGGTCCTCTCGGGGATCTTGTGTGGTCCTTTCGGGGACCACACGGGGGAACCACAGGACTTAACGAGGACCACAGGCATAAATTCAGCAGGATCACAGGGCGGTCTTGGTGGTAGAAGCGAACAAAGAAGAAGAAAAGCTCACTGAAAACAGGAAATCTTGGCAAGCTACCATGCAAGCCCTATGTGACATTTAGTGGTACGGGAAGAATGTAAGATAGATACATTTCACAAAAAAGTACATAATTATACACATAAAATGCAATTTCAACCAGTATTTTCAATAAAAAGCACCTGACTGGAATGGAAACTCTACAGAAAAACATGGTGAAAAGCAATAATGAACAACATAAAAACCCTCCTTTATAAAGAAACTGATACCTTAAGTCTTTCATTGCTATCTTTAAAGAGAGAGCAGCCCTTAGCAATGTAATGTGCAAAATCATGTTCTGTTAGCTGTAGAGAACAAAACAAGAAAAGTATTTAAATGATTTATAAACATCAGTGTGTCTTAGGTTTATTTAAGCTGTTTAATTATCTCCCTGTTATTGTTGATCAGTCTATGCTCCGCTGTGTTTCTACTATATTCTTTGAATGCAGAAGGCTCACGTATGCCATAGATTCATTGTACACTTCTAACTCTTTTGACAGCATGCAAAAGAATCCTTGAACCAGAAGACTTTAAGAGTTTATATATTATGAAGGTAGACGATCAAAGGTAGAAGAGACGAAAAGATGTTTGATGGTTTGGCATCCTGGCATGGGAAATTGTCTGTGACAAGCCTGCTGAGATGCACAAGGGATCGAGTGTTATGGAAAAACATGACATCCTATGCCTGTTGGCAATGACCTTGAGAGAGAGAGAGTGAGAGAGAGAGAGAGAGAGAGAGATGAGATGAAAGTTTATCTCCATGTAAATGAACCTGTCAGAAAGTTTAAGACATAAGCAGGTCACACAGAAAGTCATAAATGTGGTGGGTTACATACAATAAGCTATTGTCTCATAACAAGTCATCAAAATAAAAAGGTCTGTTCGTTAGTTTTATAGTGCATAAAATCATACATGCACATGCACATTTTTGCACACAGTGCCTGTAAATCAACATCATCATATGCTAGGTTTAGAACTTTAGATGGTCATGGGTCTCTATTTTGTGTGCTCTTCTGCATCTCTAATCATATCTATGCCATTTTCTTCCCTGTGCAACCTGGGTCAGGATATCTATGCACTCTCTGTCTTTTATTTTTGTCATGAATTTTCATGTGACCCATAAAGCTCATTAACAGCTGTCTTATCAATAACTAATGTCCTCTTGTAGTTGTTCAGCCTTATCAATAACTAATATCCTTTGTAGCTATTCAACCTTATCAATAAGATAACTAATGTTCTCCAACTTCTCTGAAAACTTCACATCAGCAAGATAATTGTGTTCTGCAATTTCTCTCAGTAGCTGCTCATACTAACAAAATAGTTAATATTCTGCAACTTTTCTGAGAACTTCACATCAACAAAATTTGTAGTGTTCTGCAATTTCTCCGAGAACTTATTCACAGCTATAAGATAGTTATGGTTATTTTTTTTCATTCTGGATTCAAAGAACCTTATTTTGGGACTGACCTTCACATGATGTTCTATTTTTTTAAAAATCCTTTATTGACATCAGTGTATGCAGCACCATCCATTTTGCCTTATCACACAGGCAGTTACTCTCCAACTTCAGAGCCATATAATAAATAAACCAACATACAGAGATCTTTAGTCTCCAACTTCAGAGCCATATAATAAATAAACCAACATACAGAGATCTTTAGTCTCCAACTTCAGAGCCATATAATAAACCAATATACAGAGACTTACTGGCATCACAGATGAAGCTTTTATAACTCTCCTTGTGTTTTTGACCAGCTGCTGAGCCACTGTACATGAAAAGTCCTAGAAGAAAAAAAAAAAGCAAAGAAACTACATTCAGTATCCTGAGACTATTATTCTGGCATGACTGGATTATGTTTGTTACTCAAACAATGAATGTGAAAAACAAATCCATGAAATAACCTATGCAACTTCAAACTCTATGGTATTACACAAAAACAAAGAAACAAACAAAAGTACATGTAAGTCAATATGTCTGTATGGAGAAGAAACAAAGACACGTGTTTCTTCTCTGTAAAATATTTATGTTGCTTCTAATTTGCTTTGTCCTACAAATGCAGAATAATATTCCATAACATTCTGTTTCCTTAGAAGATGCTGTCCACCAGGTCTATGGAATGACCAATTCTGGTTCAGAGTGGACACCAGTGCCTGCAGGTTTCTGAGACATCTCTTCTGTGTCACACTCAAAGGAAGCTGCAGAGACCAGAACTCAGCTGTGGTCAACGTGGAGGTCAACACTCTCATAGGTGAAAATTCCAATGACACAGATGCCGTGATCTCCATGGGTGGGTCTGTTATCAGCAGAGTGCCTGGGCAGTTCCCCCATGCTCTAGTGGCAGAATAGTCCAGGGACCCAGTGCTGCCCATGCAATAACAATGGAGATCATGACAGGGCAGTGACAAAGGCAGGAATCACAAGATAACACCCATGTCTGTGTGCTGAGTGACTCAGTGAGCATGATCCGATGGGTTCAGTGCACAGGCAGTGGCTGCAGTCCTTGCTGAGGTCAAATATTCGCAGTGTCACCATTTTTGTACCAGTTCATGGTAGTGTATAGGGCAATAAAAGGGCTGACAGACTGGCTAGTTTGGCCACCACAGATGATGGCCAACTGATGGAGCATGTTGACACTGTCAATGCCCTCAGAGAGCTTGGAAGAGTGGAGAACTTTGAGAGAAGTGACCTGACATCAGTGTCTTGGAAGAGTGGAGAACTCTGAGAGAAGTGACTTGACATCACTGTCTTGGATGTATGAGTTAAGAGTGAAGAGTGGCACTGCAAGAACCGAGCGGTTTTCCTGGCATGGAGGAATCAGTCAACACTGAACTGGCATACTCTGTCAGCATACACTTAGGGAAATCAGCACTATAGACATGTCTGGACAGCAGTGATGATGATCCATTTATAACGTAACATAACCCATTTATCTCTCTGTTAAGAACAGTCTTTTATTTAGAATGATATTCTTCATGAGGTAAGAAGTTGTTTTTATCAAAAATAATAATCAGTAATAGTTCCACTTTCCAACCTGATTTAAGCTGAATTGCATGCATTATACTGATGTTTTGAGGTAACTGAATTTATAGACTTATGCCTATCTGCACAGACAACTGAATTTATAGACTTATGCCTATCTGCACAGATAAATGAATTTATAGACTTATGCCTTCCTAACTGCACAGATGTTTCGTTTTTGCATCTGAACTTTATTACCACTTCTGTTTTAATCTCTTTGCTATTCAACACTTAATTCATTCCTTAACTATGTAATTCAAAAGTTTGTTTTTTTAAACAGATAGTAGTAACATAAGAATGTACAATATGACAGTATTAAGGTTCCACATCAAGGCAATAGTCATTATATAACATTTATTATATTACATTTTGGTTTGCAGCCACTCTGTAAGATTTGTGATATTTCACAATAAAACAATTTGAGGAGAGGCGATAGAAAAAAACACAATGTAGGAAAAAATACACAAAAAATTAAACTACACAAAGAAGAGACAAGTATAAGTCTAATATTGTGTCTACACCTCTCCAACACACCTTGAAAACATAAATGTGAATAGCCATTTAACAGTAAAATAATCTAACACTAGTGTTCCATATGCTTACCAGAACATTATCATAAGGCCAATAATTCCTGGCACACCAGTCTGCTCTGCCACAGAAGGCAGCTGTCTTATCTGAGCTGCACCAGTACTGTGCTCCCCACGAGCAATAGTCATGACGGAGACCTGTCTTGACCACTGATGCTGCATGACCTGAGAACCAACAGGTGCTGCTGTTTATTATATTTCATTGTTAAATGTAATTCAGCAGCCAATCAGAAGTTACTTCTATAAAGCTCATCATATGACATATATTTTACATTTTTATTTTCGAAAATGTGTCACGATGGAGAACTGATTGTGAAAATCCATGAGTGACTAACACAAACCTAAAAGAATATCATCAATGGATAAAGAAAAATAATGAACAGAAAACACTGCATCTGTAAAAAGTCAACATTAATGATCAATATTCACATACAGAATAGGTGGAAGAGCAAGAGGCTGACAAGAATGTGGATGAGAAGATACATGAGAGTGTACAGGATACGGCTTGGCTAGTGCACCAAGAAAATTGGAAATTCATTACCACTAACCTTTGTAACAAATAATAATGATGATGATGATGGTGATGGTGATGATGATGATGAAATAATAGAACAGTCTGACCTAAGAACACAGAAAGACAAAATGCAGAAGTCATCCACCAATATATATCATTAACTCTCTTCACACCATGAACTACAAACACAGCTTTGTAAAAATAACAGTCTTATGCTGATTTTTTTAAAGACTGAAAATTTAAGCTGTTGTATGGTAAATATAAGAAGACCATTTCCTGGTAAACATACAAATGACTGCATATGTTATAACGTGTTTGTGTTGCTCTGGGATTTGGTCTCGTAATATAAGCATTAATGAGGACTACAAGGGAAACACTAACTCCTTATAAGTTTCTGAATAATAATAAATTACAACTGTAAAGTGAGACTGTACAGAGGTTAAGTCTGCTAAATTGTACTACACTGAAATTTTTGAGTACTTCTTTCATAAATCATTAAAACTGCTTAGCAAGTTATTTTTTTTTTTATGCTTCAGCATGTGTGAAGTGCCTATGTGTCTATAATAATTTTTTTTCTTTTATGCTTCTGCATGTGTGAAGTGCCTATGTGTCTATAATAATTTTTTTTCTTTTACGCTTCAGCATGTGTGAAGTGGGGGCTGGCTAGCGTAGTGGTTAGAGCACTCGTCTAGCAACCAAATGGTCGAGGGTTCGAATCCCCAGCTGAGTGGGATTTTTTTTTCCCGACCAATACGGCCCCGAGGTCGACCCAGCCTCGTAAAATGGGTACCAGAGAAAATCTGGGAAGTAAAGGCAGCGAGGAAAGGAACTGGTCACCCTACCTCATACGCTGATGACCCAGCATAATGAGGTCTCTAACGCTTCACCCCCTACGGCATTTGCTATGGGACTATCTTTACTTTTTTTTATGTGTGAAGTGCCTATGTGTCTATAATATTTTTTTTCTTTTATGCTTCAGCATGTGTGAAGTGCCTATGTGTCTATAATATTTTTTTTTCTTTTATGCTTCAGCATGTGTGAAGTGCCTATGTGTCTATAATAATTTGTTTTCTTTTTACACAGCCAAACTTTTCAATCTTCTTCGTTGGGTTATTTGTATGTGTGTGATTTTATTTTCAGGGAGAAGAGGGATAAAAGAAAAAGAAGAAAGAATATCGTAAGTAACACAGATTTTTGCTTTTCAGGTGGGAAGAAGAGCCTAAAACAAACATACATAAAGTGTACACAAGCAAACAAATGCTTGGATGGGGTAAGAACTGAAAAAAGAGAACATATTTTCCCAACATAAATCAGATCCCAAGACATTCTGCTATTGAGATTCACCTGTGTTGAAAAAAAAAAATAACGCAATGATTACAATCATCTGTGGCACAGTTCGGTCAAGTTATCATGTGGAAAGTAACACACAAGTTGAGTGATAGTGGAAGTTTGGCAAGGTCTGAAGTTATGGCTACAAACAGGTCAAAGTTCATCAAATGTACACTGCTCTCCTCTCTTGGTGACTACATTTCTCTTGAAACAAATCATTTTTTTGTTTTCAACAATTCAGTCTAACATTAAATGACAAAAATTGGCTAAACCAGCAAGAACTACATCACAGTAAGAAAAACCAGAAACTGAAGAATGAAAGAAAAAAAAAAAAAAAAAACTAAAGGAAAAATGTTTCATAAAATACTTCTCTTTTAAATCATGACAACAAACTTTTTCTCCCAAATATCAAGATTTATGTTCTTCGAAGTCTACCACAAATTATTTTAACTACATATGTGATAGACGGCTATACATTTTTTAAACTTGTGCTTTATGAACCTTCTAGCCACACAAGCAATGCTTTTTTTTTACAGATGACAAGTACAGAGCACAATACTAGCTAGACAATTAACTGTGGCTCAAAAGATGTCCTGCAAAATGAGATACAAAGGTTTTAGATGTTGACTTAACATCCTGGGAGGGCTATCCTGTAGACAGCACCAAGAAAATGTAAATGTTAGAGAAATGAAGGGCTTGAAGAAACATGTAAAATGAACACAAATGAAGCAGCTCTATTATAGGACCACATTAACCCATGGTCAAATGTGATTTTAGGTTTCTCAGAGTATATATGCGTGTATGCATATGTGTGTGTGAGAGAGAGTAAGGTGAGAGAGAGAGATTGAGGAGAGAGAGAGATTGAGGTGAGAGAGAGATTGAGATGAGAGAGAGAGAGAGTGAGGTGAGAGAGAAAGAGAGAGAGAAAGGTATATGGATTGCTTTAGCATTTTGTGATTGACATTTTATTTGACAAAGATTAAAAATAATTTAATTTATAAAGAAAACTTACCAGTTGGAGATAATTTTTCATATAAAACTATCTTTGTACTTCACATATTATAAAGCATACTTTAAGTGATAACACACTCTGTAGTTTTGATGCATCTTTCCTTCATCCCATCCTTAGGTGTATGTCACTATGGATTTTTTTTTTAATCTATCAGGGCTATTAGCATGTTACTGAACTTATCTGTAGGATAATAAGACTATATAGAGTTACTCTGAATCCTTTAAGACTATCATTAATGGCAGATAAGCAGTAACACCAAAGTCTATGAAACTCACCTGAAACCAGTACAAGACAAACAAAGACGCCAACCCCAAGCATTTTTGCTGAGGGTTATCTGCACCTCCTCAGCTTGTTCTGCAAATGAATATCCTCAAAATGTCATAGAATTACTCTGAACTGCCAACTCTAAATCTGAAAAAAATCAAAACATTTACAAAATTACAGTCTGATCATGCATCACAGCATTTATATAAATTAACATAGTGAATTAATGCCTTTCAATTCAGAAAAAGCATGTGATTAAATGAGGTCCCAGATTAAAAGATCTCGTCTCATTCTTAATGATTAATTAAAATGGTAAAAGATATCAGACAAATAAGAAATTTTGTCATGTCTTGTCTTGTCTCCTTCTTCATATATCTGTCAGTGTTGGCAGGTCAAACTGATGTCTTGATAGGGCTCGGCAAACTTGCTTCAATCATTCATTTGCATGTCCTTTGTGGAGCTTTGCCTCCCAAACTGCACTCCTGTAGGCTTCTCTATTGTGAGCAAGATGGCCTGCTGCTGGTGCGTCCATTTGCAGATTGTCAACGATTTCTTGCAGCCATCTTCGTTTTGGTCTTCCTCTTTTTCTTTTTCCCATCACGCATCCTTCCAAGACGGTCTTCTCTAGATTATCATGACGTTTAATGTGTCCAAAATATTTAACTTTTATCTCTTTAATCCTCTTCACTAGCCAGCCTTCTTCAATATTAAGCTCTTGTAGTATGGACATACTTGTTCTTTTTTGTGTCCATGATATTTGGAGAACTCTTCTGCAGCATTTACATTCAAAGGCATTTATGTGTTTCTCAGCTGTTTTGTTAAGTGTCCAGGTCTCACAAGCATATGTTACGATGGGAAAGATGCATGCCCTTAAAAATCTTATTTTTGTAGTTCTGTCTGCTCCTCTTCACAGATTCTTTATTTGTTTTACTTTCTGAAGAGCAATAGATGTCCTCCTTTTAATTTCCCTCATTGTATCTCCATTATTAGTTAGCAGTGATCCAAGATATTCAAAACTCTCCACTTCTTCCAATTTTTCCTCATTGATATATATTTCAGCTGCCTTGTTTGTTTTGTCAGTTGTCATCAATTTAGTTTTCTTTGCATTAAGGTAGAGGTTTTGCTCTTCGCTGTTCTTACGGACTGACATAATTAGTTTTTCCATTCCTTTTTGTGTTGTGGACAGTAACACTGTGTCATCAGCATATCTAATCTCTGGTATTTCATAACCTCCAATTGTTATGGCATCATAATATTCTTTGTCTACATCTTCTCTAACATTCCTCATTATATTTTCAGTATCATCATCATCATCATCAGGTGCCGTGCCGACTGGCGTTGGCTATTATGCTTCTCCAGAGTACCCGATCCTTCATGCAGGCCATCAGTTCAGTTGGTGATCTCCTCTCATGCCATCCCGTCAGACTGTCCAGTATCATTTCTCTTGGTCTTCCTCTTGATCTTCTTCCTTCTATTTTTTCTGTTGTTATAATATTTTCAATGCCCCCTCTTCTCATTGCATGTCCTATGAAAGTACACTGTCTCTCTCTTATCTTTTTGACAAGGTTTTTTGTCTCTCCAGCTCTTCTCATACATTCTTCATTAGTTATTTTTGCTGTCCAGGGGATTCTCAACATTCTTCTAATAAACCACATTTCTGCTGCTTCCAATGATTTTTGTGCAGACTTGCCTATTTTCAGTATACAAGTTAAATAAGTAGGGTGACAATATGCACCCCTGACGGACCCCTTGTTTTATGTCAAACCAACTTGTTGTTTCACCATTTATTCTTACTGCTGCTTGTTGGTCTAGATACAGCAGTTATGTTAATTGTATCAAATATGTTGAAAATCCCATTTTTTCCATTATTTCCCAAAGTTTCTGGTGTTGTACACAATCAAATGCCTTTGAGTAGTCTATAAAGGATAAATATAGATTCACATTAAACTCTCTGCATTTCTCTATTATTAATCTTAGATTAGTATACCTTGGCAGCAGAGTAGTAGAAAATGGAGACAGCACAGAGGACATCAACAGTAGACTTACTAGAGCAAAACAGGCTTTTGCAGTACTGCAGACTATATGGAAATCAAAAAAACTAAGCATAAATATGAAAATCAGGATATTTAGGAGTAATGTTCTAAGTGTACTACTCTATGGAAGTGAATGCTGGAAAATCACCAATACCATAGAAAACAAGTTGAATTCTTTCCAGACTAAATGTTTACGAAGAATTAGGAAAATATTCTGACAAACAGTAAGAAATAACATCTTATTGGCAGAAATGCAGATGAAGCCACTGACAAAAATTATTGAGGAAAGACGCTGGCGATGGTTGGGACATGTGCTCCGAATGACTGACAACTCACTACCAAAAATAGCACTAAGATGGACACCACAGGGGAACAGAAGTAAGGGTAGACCAAAAGAGACATGGAGAAGAACAACAGAAAGGATGTTGAGCAATAGAGGGCTCACCTGGGCAAGAGCAGAAAAAAAAGGCGAAGGACAGGCATTTGTGGAAAACCCTTGCGGAAGCCCCATGTGCCCTGGGCACTTAAGGTTCAGAGAGAGAGAGAATCTTAGATTGAATATATGATCTCTTGATCCTCTTCCTTGCCTGAAGCCAGCTTGGACCATACTGATTTCTTCCTCTATTTTCTTACGAAGTCTACCCATTATGATTTTTAACAGAATTTTACTGGCATGACTAATCAGGGCAACAGTTCTGTAGTTTGTGCATAATTTCAGGTTACCATTTTTTGGCAGTGGTATGAATACAGTTCTTTTCCATTCTTTTGGCCAAATACCTGAATGCCATATCTTTTTGCACAGTGCATGACAGGTTGTTGCACACTCCTTTCCTCCTGCTTTAATAAATTCAGCTATTATCTCATCACATCCTGGTGATTTACCATTTTGCCCATAAAACTTCTTCTATTGTCGGTTCAGGTTCTTTCTCCTCCAATAATAATTCACACTGTTGATTTCTGTTTCCACAGTCGGTTGTTTTATACATTCCTTTGGGTTTCTTGGTATATTTCCAGAAGATAGTTTACCATTGCTTTCCTTCCGGGCAGCGACTGTACTAGTCATTGATCGTAGCCATTGTCCCTACTTGCTTCATATAATGGGATATTTAAGGTTTATGTAATTTCCTCCCTCCTCTTTTGTGGGCAGCCTCTTCCTCTGTTTCCTACAATTCTTAACGTGAATGTTTTTCGTGGTACACTGCCCCTAGGGGCACACTTAACTGAGAAATGCAAACAAGCCAGATGACATACACACGTACTGATTCACTGAAACGGATGAAAAGTACTTAGATAAATGCAAACAATGAAGCCAAACGGTGCATTATGATGACTTTTAACCTCCGGTTCCCCCCCCCCCCCTCCTTATATCAACATCATAATCCTGTGTCTTCACTGGATGCAGGTATGATTTTTTTTTAAGTAAATCTTCCAAAACTGCCACCACAGCACAAGTCTGTAACACAAGGCCTCCCACGGGAATTTTGTAATGCAGATAAACAAAAAAACAAAAAAAAGACTGAACATAAGGGGAAGAAATGTCAACAATTTAAAGTATGCAGATGATACAGTCCTTCTAGCAGAGAATTCACAGAACCTACAGAAATTAACAGATATGATACACAACAAGAGTCAGGAATGGGGACTCAAGATCAATATCAAGAAGACTAAAGTAATGGTGTTGCAGCAGGAAAGACCGGAACCTGTAAACAAAGAGAGACTGGATCAAGTGACAAACTACTGTTACCTAGGACATACATTAACTGACGATGGGAGACGTGAGATGGAGATAAAGAAAAGAACATGAATGGCAAAGCATGAAGACAATGCTGTTATCCAGAAATCTGCCCATTAAAAACAAATTTTGTCTCATTCATTCATTCATTCCTTTGCATGTCCCTTGCGGAACTTTGCTTCCCAAACAGCACTCCTGTAGGCCTCTCGGTTGTGAGCAAGATGGCCTGCTGCTGCTGCATCCATTTCCAGATCATCAACGATGTCTTGCAGCCATCTTCGTTTCGGTCTTCCTCTCTTTCTTTTTCCCATTATGTATCCTTCCAATATGGTCTTCTCTAAATTATCATGACGTTTAATGTGGCCAAAATATTTAAGTTTTCTCTCTTTAATCCTCTTTACTAGCCAGCCTTCTTCAATATTAAGCTCTTGCAGTATAGATATATTTGTTCTTTTTTGTGTCCACGATATTTGGAGAACTCTTCTATAGCATTTACATTCAAAGGCATTTATGTGCTTCTCAGCTGTTTTGTTAAGTGTCCAGGTCTCACAGGCATATGTTGCGATGGGAAAGATGCATGCCCTTAAAAATCTTATTTTTGTGGTTCTGTCTGCTCCTCTCCACAGATTCTTTATTTGTTTTACTTTCTGAAGAGCAATAGATGTCCTCCTTTTAATTTCCCTCATTGTATCTCCATTATTAGTTAGTAGTGATCCAAGATATTCAAAACTCTCCACTTCTTCCAGTTTTTCCTCATTGATACATATTGCAGTTGCCTTGTTTGTTTTGTCAGTTGTCATCACTTTAGTTTTCTTTGCATTAAGATAGAGGTTCTGCTCTTCGCAGAATTTTGTCTACTCTGTTTTATTGTTTGGAGCAGAAACCTGGACTCTAAGCAAAAAAAAAAAAATATAGAGAGAGAGAGAGAAATTTTAATGCAGCAGAAAAGTGGTTCTACAAAAAACTAGGTCATATAACATGGAGAATGAAAAGAACAAATGCACAAGCTTTTGAACAGCTCCAATTGCAGTGTGAACTTCTCAAAGAAATAAGGATGAAGAAAACAAAACATTCTGACCATATCAAAAGACATAACAACATACTGAAGACCATATTGGAAGGAAAGGTGGAAGTAAAAAAGAGCAAGAGGTAGACAGAGATGTAGATGGGAAGATAACATGAGAGAACTGACAGGACAGTCTAGCCGGGGAGGACCTTCAAGGGGAGGGAACTGGAGATTCATTACCGGCAACTTTCGTTTTGGAGACGGCACATGAAAGAAAACATTCTCCCCCGGCCCACGCCCCAATTTTCCCTACTGATTTGCTATTGTTTTCATTCACTCCGGGCCCCGATGCGATGTGCTTGTTGTGATTAACAGATGCAGAGAAGGGCACCTCAGCTTCAAGTTAAAGTAATGGAAGTGGGTCCAGAATCTGCTTTCACTAGAAGCTCATTAAACTGTAAAACATCTGTGCATTGTGAGTAATAAAAGGAAACGGTAAAATCTCCGTTTCCACGCCGTTAATGCATATTTGGGGTTACGGTATTTCAAAGACCATCAGCACGTGAAAATACGATGTGGCCAGTACCACGCCTGACTGCATTTACCTTCTCAGATTTCTCTGCTACTCATTTATAGAGACTGAGTGGACCCCCGGGGCCTTTTTAGTGTGATGGTACCAAGAAGAAGGGGGAAAAAAATCCCCACTGCTGGGACTTGAACCCGGTACCACTGGATTAGTAGACCGGGCGCCTAACCACTCATGCAACTAGGCCGCCTGTTATGTCTATATACAACTGAGTTACCCACCCAATCCCCTCATTTTTTGCTTTCCAAAAACTGAAACACTGTAAAGAAGAGTGTCTCGTAGATAAGGGTTCCGGTGTCCTCAAAGTCGCGAGACGGAGACGGCTATGAATGTGACACGTCATCATCAGGCGATGATGTCTGACTTGACTCCGTGGACTCCGACAAGCAGTTGACACTAACCTTCCCTTCGACTTTAAATGAGGTGAGGGTAAAAAAAACTGAAGTTAAAAAAAAAAAAAGTTCATCGGGTTAAAGTCTCGCGTATCCGGTCGACTGGTGACACATTGCTGTTTATGATTTATTATAAAGTCCACGCTTGCCACGCAGTTCTGAACTTTAAACCCCTTTCTGACAAAACTCCCAGACGCTTCCCACTCCCTAATCCCCCCCCCCCTGCTCTTCCCGTCTAATATCTGATATTACTGATAAGCAGCGACTACCACTCAGGCCCCTTCCCCGCGCGACCTATACTGCTCATCTCTTGAAATATCGCCTTACTGCCTTCTAGCTGCGATCTCTTCTGTTATTAAATGTCTACTGCACGGATCAAACACAAATGATGCGTCCGCCGTCAACGTTTTACTTTTCACCAAACCTATTAAGTCTTGAATCAATTTCATATAAACAAATTTTACTCTGCATCTGCAGAGTCGTCCCCCCCCCCCCTTCCTCATTTTCCCCTTTCCCTTTCGAGTCATATGCTAAAGCCTGCTCAACGGTGGAAAGCAATTCCCCACCGTTGACGAGAAAGTAATGTTTTTCTCTGTACATCCGCTCTGGTCTCGTGTGAAGCCCCTTTGTCCTGATGCTCACCTTCTATCCATGTGTACAACGCAGTTCAGTGTACCTCGTCCAGCAAGAGCAGATTCTCGGTTCTAAAGAAGCAAACCTCTTTCTACTGCTGGGTCGGCTGGGTGGCCCCGAGTAGCATCTTCCCGGGGGTCTTAGACGCCGCACGTTTGCTATCTTCTTTAACCCAACAAAGATCTCATCTCATCTCTTCCTTGTGCTATTAGAAGCCATGTATTGCTCTTCTTTAACCCAGCGATGATCTCACTCCATCCCTTTCTGGTGCTCTTAGAAGTCGCATGTTGCTCTTCTTTAAACACAGCCACGATCTCACTTCATCCCTTTCTGGTGCTCTTAGAAGTCGTATGTTGCTCTTCTTTAACCTGGCAATCAGGATAGAGCTCCTACTAGTTAAAACACTATTTCTTCTTTTTCGTGCTACTGGTTCCTCTTTTATCCTTCATCTTTGTACAGTAGGTAAGGTTGGATTTTTACTTCAGGCCGTGATTTTCTGAATGATGCTATGTTAGCTATCCGCTGAGTCCAGCTATACTGCACTATCAGGCTCTTACACAACCTCATATCAGCAACAACAGGTACAGATCTCAAGCATGTCCTGGTATCACTTAGAGACTGAGTGTATTGATGAATATAGTGAAGATGCGGATGAGAATGACGGTAACTTGACAGCCGGTAGGTTGCCCCTGCCACATGGCATGTCTTTCATCCATCCAAGACTCCAGTAATAATACAACATCCATATTCACGACAGCGACATGCATCTTCACGATAGGTTCATACAAAAAGTCTTCCTCTCCGTTTCACATCCAAATGTAAACTCTCTCTCTCTCTCTCTCTCTCGCTCTGCCTTCCTTTCACAATTCCCCCCTGTTGCTCAGCCCACGTGGCGGGCCTCTGCCGAACACGGGAGGCAAAGTTCAGAGCGAGACTCATAACAATGCCCTTTCTGAAAACACAAGAGTTATCTCACATATACTGTTACAAGTGTTGTCCTGATCAGATTTCATTTCCTTGTGTGTCCTGTTTCATTCTCTAGCTATGTTTGGTGAGGTATTTGGTAGCATGTAGTTCATTTTTTTTAGCTTCTAATCCAGGATGGGCTGTTGGGTTGTGTCGGAGACATGGTTATTTGATTGGCAGATGTGTAATCAGTCGATACCATAATCATCTTGAAGCACTGCTATCGTTTCGGATAGGAAGTTGATTACAGTGACATCCTTGAAAAGATGCCGGAGTAAACGTAAAAATACATAAGGAGGAAAACACAGCATTTAAAGAGAGATTCTTTGACTAATATATTTCACTGTAAGAATGAAATGATAGGCCATTCAATATAGCTGAATTCACCGAGCAACATAGTCGAGCAGATCTTGCGGCGAAACTCATGTGAAGAATGGACCCCAGAAAAGAAAAAAAAAACTAGAAACTACACGAAGGAAACCCTTCTGGAAATACGCATTTTACTGTACTTCTTGAAGCCTGAGTACACAGGAATATGCCCAGCTGATAAGCAGTTGTAAACTAGCGCCTCCGCGACCCCCCCCCCCCCCACGTCTACATACATAATTACGTAAATAGGCAACAAATAGATAATATATAACAGGCAAACTAACTCTGGGACAAAATCACCGTGTCAAAACTAAAGCTTCGTAAACATTTTAACGGTCAGCCCCAGCAAGTCTAAACAAGGTCACCCATCAAACGTCCATTACACACGTATGCAATGTCAAATGTGTGTCAGGTCACTTGTTAATATGAAAAAAAAAAAAGTTTCCCAACAGTATCCATAAGTGATGAAACAGTCGGCGGATAAACGTGCAACAGTTTGTTGTCAATTTTACCAGTATCTGGCGCAAACTATTATTTCAGCCCAGGTTTTTCCAGATTTCACTTATCTTTTTATTTTTTTTCACTTCCTTCTCCTGGTCCATCTAAGTTTTCTTTTAAAATGGAAATTACATAAGTGTCATTCCTTCTACATTCTATGTAGGCCTCCTTTGCCATTTCTATATGCTGAGTTCAAGGTAACAAATGATGGTAACAGTAAACAATCGTGGCTTTCTGTAGCACATACATGAAGATGGGACAATGCTACTCCTATAAGCTGTCGTGCCTGGCCACCCAATAAGCTCATCATGGCGGGGTCAAGTTCATTCTTATCTTGTCCGCCAGGCAATTTTGGCAGAGTCTGATTTCCGGACAGCATGACCAGGAGACGTGGCAGGGCTAGGTCTACAGGTCACCAGCCATGGTACTAAAACAAACATCTCTGCTTCTTCCCTCTTCTGTTATCCCATAATCCTCCAGTAATAATACAACATCCATATTCACGACAGCGACATGCATCTTCACGATAGGTTCATACAAAAAGTCTTCCTCTCCGTTTCACATCCAAATGTAAACTCTCTCTCTCTCTCTCTCTCTCTCTCTCGCTCTGCCTTCCTTTCACAATTCCCCCCTGTTGCTCAGCCCACGTGGCGGGCCTCTGCCGAACACGGGAGGCAAAGTTCAGAGCGAGACTCATAACAATGCCCTTTCTGAAAACACAAGAGTTATCTCACATATACTGTTACAAGTGTTGTCCTGATCAGATTTCATTTCCTTGTGTGTCCTGTTTCATTCTCTAGCTATGTTTGGTGAGGTATTTGGTAGCATGTAGTTCATTTTTTTTAGCTTCTAATCCAGGATGGGCTGTTGGGTTGTGTCGGAGACATGGTTATTTGATTGGCAGATGTGTAATCAGTCGATACCATAATCATCTTGAAGCACTGCTATCGTTTCGGATAGGAAGTTGATTACAGTGACATCCTTGAAAAGATGCCGGAGTAAACGTAAAAATACATAAGGAGGAAAACACAGCATTTAAAGAGAGATTCTTTGACTAATATATTTCACTGTAAGAATGAAATGATAGGCCATTCAATATAGCTGAATTCACCGAGCAACATAGTCGAGCAGATCTTGCGGCGAAACTCATGTGAAGAATGGACCCCAGAAAAGAAAAAAAAAACTAGAAACTACACGAAGGAAACCCTTCTGGAAATACGCATTTTACTGTACTTCTTGAAGCCTGAGTACACAGGAATATGCCCAGCTGATAAGCAGTTGTAAACTAGCGCCTCCGCGACCCCCCCCCCCCCCACGTCTACATACATAATTACGTAAATAGGCAACAAATAGATAATATATAACAGGCAAACTAACTCTGGGACAAAATCACCGTGTCAAAACTAAAGCTTCGTAAACATTTTAACGGTCAGCCCCAGCAAGTCTAAACAAGGTCACCCATCAAACGTCCATTACACACGTATGCAATGTCAAATGTGTGTCAGGTCACTTGTTAATATGAAAAAAAAAAAAGTTTCCCAACAGTATCCATAAGTGATGAAACAGTCGGCGGATAAACGTGCAACAGTTTGTTGTCAATTTTACCAGTATCTGGCGCAAACTATTATTTCAGCCCAGGTTTTTCCAGATTTCACTTATCTTTTTATTTTTTTTCACTTCCTTCTCCTGGTCCATCTAAGTTTTCTTTTAAAATGGAAATTACATAAGTGTCATTCCTTCTACATTCTATGTAGGCCTCCTTTGCCATTTCTATATGCTGAGTTCAAGGTAACAAATGATGGTAACAGTAAACAATCGTGGCTTTCTGTAGCACATACATGAAGATGGGACAATGCTACTCCTATAAGCTGTCGTGCCTGGCCACCCAATAAGCTCATCATGGCGGGGTCAAGTTCATTCTTATCTTGTCCGCCAGGCAATTTTGGCAGAGTCTGATTTCCGGACAGCATGACCAGGAGACGTGGCAGGGCTAGGTCTACAGGTCACCAGCCATGGTACTAAAACAAACATCTCTGCTTCTTCCCTCTTCTGTTATCCCATAATCCTCCATATCTTAATCCACAAATCTGGTAAATCTGGATGTGACAATCTAAGACTGTCTACTTCTACTAACAGAAGAGACTATCTGCTTCTTCAAATAAATAAATAAATTCTTCGCACAAAGAATGTAATGATACAGAAATTGGGTTTATAAACATTTAATTTTCCAGTACCATGTAACATTTCTGGGGGATGATTGAAAATTGAATTAAAAAGAAAGAAAAAAATCAGAGAAACCACCATAATATAAATTTTTGTTTAAAAAAACCTTCAAATAATTAAACTGATTCTGCACTCCAAAGCATGAGTTTCAACTGCATTAACAATAAATGTTGTGTCACACAAATTAGCAGGCATAAAATCCTTTGGTGAGGTTGAAAAGCTCACCAAAAACAGAGAAACTGGGCAACTACCATGTGAGCCGTACTGTGACGTTTAATGCCATGGGAAGGATGTAAGATGTTCTGTAGCAAGATTAATGTTACAAAAATAAAAGTATAAACACAATTACCCTTTAAAGTTACTTAGATCTAAACACTGATAAAAGCACCTTGCCATTAACATGATCACTATGTTGAGGCACAACATCCTGTCAGCTTGGGAACAGGTCATGGTGACCATTCTTCCAGTCTCTGACTGGAGCTAAAAAGAAGGGAGCATGTGTTGCTTCTTTAACAGACTCCACTACCATTAGGACTATGGTGATCCCTGCCCCCTTAGCAAGGCTAGGCCTGCTACTGGAGGTACCAATGGAAAAGTGGGACTGGAACTGCCCCTCTTTGCCATAGTAACATAGGTCTGTTGAGCCAATTTTCAGCTTCTTGTATAAACAGTGTCTGAGCCTGTAGTGTCCTGTTCCCAGAAGATTATAACTTGAAGTCTCGAGATATTATAGCATTTTTCATCAGTATTTTGCTTTGGGATTTTATACGGCTTTTAATCTGCTCTTTGTTTCTTCATATGTTGATCATTTAATATTTCATTTTCAAGTATTTAATAAATACACATTTCATTTCAGTTCAGTCTCAAGTTCTTAATTATAAAACTATATGTATACAACATTATCTCACATATTATACCAAATGAATATTATGCTAGATACATTTCATACACAGATTATTTTGGATGTTTTTCTGCTTAATATTTTTTTTCAGATAAGCTTTTCATTGCCTCATTCATTCATTCATTTATTTGCATGTCCCTTGCGGAACTTTGCCTCCCAAACAGCACTCCTGTAGGCCTCTCGGTTGTGAGCAAGATGGTCTGCTGCTGTTGCATCCATTTCCAGATCGTCAACGATGTCTTGCAGCCATCTTCGTTTTGGTCTTCCTCTTTTTCTTTTTCCCATTATGTATCCTTCCAATACGGTCTTCTCTAAATTATCATGTCGTTTAATGTGTCCAAAATATTTCAGTTTTCTCTCTTTAATCCTCTTCACTAGCCAGCCTTCTTCAATATTAAGCTCTTGTAGTATAGATATATTTGTTCTTTTTTGTGTCCACGATATTTGGAGAACTCTTCTGTAGCATTTACATTCAAAGGCATTTATGTGTTTCTCAGTTGTTTTGTTAAGTGTCCAGGTCTCACAGGCATATGTTGCTATGGGAAAGATGCATGCCCTTAAAAATCTTATTTTTGTGGTTCTGTCTGCTCCTCTCCACAGATTCTTTATCTGTTTTACTTTCTGAAGAGCGATAGATGTCCTCCTTTTAATTTCCCTCATTGTATCTCCATTATTAGTTAGTAGCGATCCAAGATATTCAAAACTCTCCACTTCTTCCAGTTTTTCCTCATTGATACATATTTCAGTTGCCTTGTTTGTTTTGTCAGTTGTCATCAATTTAGTTTTCTTTGCATTAAGATAGAGGTTCTGCTCTTCGCTGTTCTTGCGGACTGACATAATTAGTTTTTCCATTCCTTTTTGTGTTGTGGACAGCAATACTGTGTCATCAGCATATCTAATCTCTGGTATTTCATAACCTCCAACTGTTATGGCATCGTAATATTCTTTGTCTACATCTTCTCTAACATTCCTCATTATATTTTCAGTATACAAGTTAAATAAGTAGGGTGACAATATGCACCCCTGACTGACCCCTTGTTTTATGTCAAACCAACTTGTTGTTTCACCATTTATTCTTACTGCTGCCTGTTGGTCTAATACAGCAGTGATGTTAATTGTATCAAATGTGTTGGAAATCCCATTTTTTCCATTATTTCCCAAAGTTTCTGGTGTTGTACACAATCAAATGCCTTTGAGTAGTCTATAAAGGATAAATATAGATTCACATTAAACTCTCTGCATTTCTCTATTATTAATCTTAGATTGAATATATGATCTCTTGATCCTCTTCCTTGCCTGAAACCAGCTTGGACCATATTGGCTTCTTCTTCTATTTTCTTTCGAAGTCTACCCATTATGATTTTTAACAGAATTTTACTGGCATGACTAATCAGGGAAACAGTTCTGTAGTTGGTGCATAATTTCAGGTTACCCTTTTTTGGCAGTGGTATGAATACAGTTCTTTTCCATTCTTTTGGCCAAACACCTGAATGCCATATCTTTTTACATAGTGCATGATAGATTGTTGCACACTCCTTTCCTCCTGCTTTAATAAATTCAGCTGTTATCTCATCACATCCTGGTGATTTACCATTTTTCAGATTCTTTATTGCCCATAAAACTTCTTCCATTGTCGGTTCGGGTTCTTTCTCCTCCAATAATAATTCACACTGTTGATTTCTGCTTCCACAGTCGGTTGTTTCATACATTCTTTTGCAATATTCCTTCCATCTTTCTAGAATTTCCTCTGTCTCTGTCAGGGTATTCCCCATCTCATCACAAATTACATTTAGCTTAGGTGTGACATTTCTCGTCAATGTCTTCATTTCTTTAAACATTTCACTATCTCTTCCACACTTCTGATGTTCTTCTATTCTTTCACAACAATCTTGTATGTATTGTTTTTTGTCTTTTCTTATGTTTCTTTGTACTTCTTTTGTTAAAGTTTTATATTTATCTTTGTTGTTGTTTGTCACTTTCCATTGCGTCTTCATTTCTCTACATTGTTTTATCAGTTCTAGTGTACCTGCTGTGATCCATCTATTCTTTTGTGTTTTCTTTACTGGAACCATGTCTTTAGCTGTTGTTACTAAGATATCTTTGGCCTGCATAGCCATTTCATCTGGTGTCATCTCCTCCTGTACAGCCATCAGGATTTCGAAACGGTTCTTCACTTCTATACCGTATTGCTCTGGTATATTTGTAAGGTCAAAGCGGAGTGGTCTTGATCCCGTAACTATCTTTTTCATCTTTATCTTCATGTCTGCTATTAATAACTCATGGTCCGTGTCACAATCAGCACCTGGTAAAGTTTTTGCTGATGTTATGCTTGACCTCCACCTTTCATTGCCTGTTAAACCATATTAATGTTTAATCTGTTTGTTTGGTTTTTTTTTCACTGTAACAGATTGATCTGTTTTTTTTTGGGGGGGAGGTTTAACATCCGTTAGTTCCAGGTTCACTGTATTCTATATAGTGGCAAATATATTACTGCAGCAATATTCATATAGAGCTACAAGGCTTTCAAGCATGACCATGTTACTGCACAATTTTTATGAGGACTGCAATCTAACCTGGTTAACAGATCTATAACCAGTGATCTACCAAGCTTAACAGACTTATAAAATGTGAGCTGCCCAGGATAACATATTTATAAGTTGTGATCTATCTGGCATGATAGAAAATTATGGTCTGCCTAGTTATAATTTGGCTTATTGCTTGTTCCTTCACATTTTAAACTATCCATTCTTCACTTGCACAGATGAGTCACTTTCTCTCCTTTCGTTTTTGTTTAGCAAAGAAAGCATAAGCTGAATTATCAGAATGCTGAATTGTTACTGTAAATATAGTCTGTTGTTGTAAATTTTACATTTCATGGTTTAACAACAGTAACTGTGTAACTGTTTTCAGATTATATACAGTATATAATATATACTAGGTATCACTTCATAATTCTTACATCCTTTTCATGCCATAAACATTACATAGGGCTCGCATGGTTGTTTTTTGTTTTCAGCAAGTTTTTCAACCTCATCAAGAGATTTTATGTCCACTAATTAGCCTCTCTAAGCAATGTGCTCCTCTGAGTCTCACGTGGTTTGACCTCTTTTCCTTTGGCCTGTTGTGTCCCACTTGGTAACTTGTTTTCCTATTATCTGATTGTTTCTTTTCATCAGGTAGGTGATATAAGACCATCTTCTTTTTTTTTTATTACCGATGAGACAGGTTGTTGTTCGCTTATCTCTGTGTTGATCTTGAATTAACTCCATTGTATAGTGAGTATTTTCCTTAGGCATTTGTTTTCATAAGTCTAATTTGTTGTCTGTTTCTTTAGTTGTTTTCCAGCTTTCACATGCATAAATAATTTTGGATATTACATTTCAACTGAACAATCTTAGCTTGGTTTTTGTGCTTATAACTTTTGATTGCCATATTTTCTCAAGATTTTTAAAAGCCTATGCTGCTTTTGCAATTCTAAATTCCTTGCTGGTGTCACCATCCTGATCTGTACAGCTGCCAAGGTATCTAGATTGTTTTACTTCTTCAATAGGTGTACCTTCTATGTATATTTTTCCTTCTTGACTAATGAGAAGAAGCTTCATTTATTTTCGTTTTTTCCTTGTTAGTTTCAAGTCCTATTTTATGACCCTGTGAAGACAAGGTATCTGTTTTTTCTTGCATCAACACTGATAAGAGCTATGCCATTTGGAAAATCATAATTAGTGTGATAAAAATTGCGACAATTTACATTGTTTCAACTAAAACAACAGTTTAAATGAACTAAACTAGAAGATCGGACCTTGTGAACAATATGTTCACCTGTCCTCATGTGACCTAAATACTATAGACAAAGCACTTTAGTGAGACGTGAGAGGAAGAAAAATCACAAGAGAATTACCTGGGGTTCGAACACGGACTCCTGTAGGACGAGCAGCCACGAGAGAACAGCATACTAACGAACTGAGCCATCTGAGTAATTCTTTTGTGGTTTTTCTTTCTCTCACGTCTCGCTGAAGTGTTTCATCTACGATTTTTTCGAGGTATAACCCTACACATTTGTGTTCTATTACTTTACCGTACGAAAGCCTCGTTTTCTATTTATAAATACTATAGAAACACTATTAGAAATATTCGTATGTTCCTAGTCAATATCACAATATAAAATCACAAAATCTTCTTACCTGTAGGTATCAGCAGTAAATACTAACATAACAATTATACATATTAGGTGATTCTACTGGAAAACATGACAATTAAAATAACCAAAATTCAGATTTTGAACACTTACCGAGTACAGTAATGGAATTTTCTCGTTTGTCTGTCCTTTCACTATAGTATTGAATTTGATATCACAAATGATTTTACAGCGCTGCACGCTCTACGTGCACCTACCTCATCAAAAATAAAAAGTTTGATTTACGTGACATAATGTACAATTGCGTGATAAATAAGCCAACTTTAGACCGTCAATCTGTTTCTCCTATCTTATCTACGTCTTGTCTATCAATTACTGAGAATCACATGATCCCGATAGTCATTTTGTGCGTTCCTAAAAAGAAGAGTTAACAGGCGCTATTTTTAAACATGGTTTTCTTGGTGATCCCATATTATGCTATTTTTCTGAATGTTATTGGAACCTTGAAGCTTACTCGTCTAAATTAAAGTAGCTGACCATTAAGTGAAAACAATGCGGGAGGAGGAGGGACCAGACCAAACTTTTTCTAGCGGTGTGGCAAATGTCAAGATCAAAATGTCACTTTGTATGCAAGTTCTACCATAATAAGGACATCGTCGCTCCTTGTCTCTTTTCTCCATGATTTCACATAGCATCTATCGGGGAAATGATACATGAAAAATCAGAGTCAAGTATGAGTCAACATGAACTTGTATGTTATTTCGTAGGAGAAAACACAAAAACAGATAGATGAGTGCTAGGTCACGATGGCTTTCTCTATTCCTGGAGCAGACAGAATAATTAAGATTTTCAACAGATTTCACTGCCATATTTCGAGTGTAACATGATCATCCTCTCCCCCCCCCCCCCCCCCAACCTCTTCTATGGACCCAGCTAACATAACAAAAATCCTGTATCCAGAAGAAACACGATGAAGTGGAGTCATGGTCAGCTGTAGATAGCTGGTATCCTTGAAACTTGAAGCTTCGGTGCGGAGATGGCATATGATATTGATACTGATTTGGACTCATAGTTCTATGTCCATTCAAATGATAAACGCTTCAATATGAAGACTCCAGTTGTCTATTTCATAATCGATTTTTTTTAACCTCATGGATGTCACTTTATTCAACTTTTACAACTATGGGTGATGGTACTAAACAGGGCAGTATATACTCTTACTAGTTAGTGTAACTAGCAATACCAACTAAATATCAAGGATCTACCGCAGTCTGGGAACACTTCTACGAAGATGGGGGTAAACTTGTCAGTAATTCTAACATTATCGCACAATTCTTGTCAAACTGCGTGATAATGGACGCTCGTATACTTGTCTATTCATAAAACAAATGCAACACAACATAAAATGCAACTTGGGCCGCTCGAAAGAATATTATTGCTGTATTATACCTCTAGTTTAATTCCAAGTTCATACAAGTAGAATCAGAAGTAAGATATTTATATTTTTTTATCGAAGTGTACAGCTGGATGCAAAGGAACCACTCAAACAAAAAAATGTTTGCTGGATTACATTATTTATGAAAAAAAAGACCAGTAAGATTATTAGCCAGATCATGTGACTTGTGATTGATTTTTCTCAGGTGCCATGATTTAATGAGGTTAAGAGAGAGAGAGAGAAGGGGGGGGGGGGATTTTGCTTGTGCTTAATGAATTTCAAACGTGGATCTGTGACTGTTTTAGAGTTAAATTTTGAAGTGGAAATAATGAAATGTAAATGAAGTTTCTTGTCTTTCTTATTTTTTAATGATTTTGGAGGTAAGCATTTTTTTAAATTGTGACTTGCTATATTTAATGTATATTTAATATATATTTAATATAGCTGAGAACCAACAAGACCTGCAAAATTTCTTGGATAAAGTGGCCAAAGAAAGTGAACAGAAAGGCCTTACTTTGAACATACAAAAGACAGAGACTATGGTTATATCTAAGAAACAGAATCCACCAGCATGCAGTATTAAATTAAACGGAACTATTCTAAAGCAGGTGCAGAAATTCAGATACCTTGGAGCAGTAATAACTTCAGATGGGAAATGCAGAACAGAAATTAGGAACAGAATAGGCCAAGCAAAGACTGCATTTCAGAGAATAAGAAACATATTAACCAACACATCCTTATCAACGAATGTTAGAAAACGAGTCCTAAAATGCTATATTGAACCTATCTTGTTATATGGAAGTGAATCATGGACAATAGGCAAGTCTGCACAAAAATCATTGGAAGCAGCAGAAATGTGGTTTATTAGAAGAATGTTGCGAATCCCCTGGACAGCAAAAATAACTAATGAAGAATGTATGAGAAGAGCTGGAGAGACAAAAAAAAAAAATCTTGTCAAAAAGATAAGAGAGAGAGACAATGTACTTTCATAGGACATGCAATGAGAAGAGGGGGGCATTGAAAATATTATAACAACAGGAAAAATAGAAGGAAGAAGATCAAGAGGAAGATCAAGAGAAATGATACTGGACAGTCTGACGGGATGGTGTGAGAGGAGATCACCAACTGAGCTGATGGCCTGCATGAAGGATCGGATACTCTGGAGAAGCATAATAGCCAACGCCAGTCGGCACGGCACATGATGATGATGATGATGATGATGATATATTTAATTCACATCAGCAGGGGTATTGTTGATGTTGTCATACATACATCACTGTTACAGCAGAACTGATTTCCTTAGCAGGCGAATGCTAATGAGGCTAGCCTGTACCTCGGTGGGGAATTATCTACGCATGCTATATTCAGTTTCCGGAGTAAAGCTAAATAACAAGAAATCTCAGAAAGCTTCATTATCGGGGGGAATCGTATTGATAATTATCGTTTCGAGTTTTTCAGATTTTAGTACAGAGGTCAAGTCATTTACCTCAAGAACTCTCTCTCTCTCTCTCTCTCTCTCTCTCTCTCTCTCTCTCTCTCTCTCTCTCTCTCTCTCTCTCTCTCTCTCTCTCTCTCTCTCTCTCTCTCTCTCTCTCTCTCTGAACCTTAAGTGCCCAGGCCACATGGGGCTTCCGCAAGGGTTTTCCACAAATGCCTGTCCTTCGCCTTTTTTTCTGCTCTTGCCCAGGTGAGCAAGAACTGAATGTTGTTTTTCTATCTTCTTGAAACTGCGAATAGGATGTTCTTTGCAGCCGAAGCGGTGAAAATGTTAAGGCACGCGATTCGTGTCTAATGGGAACTGGGTTATGTTGGCTATTTGTTCGTACCCCGGCAAGGAAGGCGCAATGCTTCCTTAGCAGACTTCACCGCCAGGAGGACAGCAGCGATTCCTGTCCCTTTAACCAGGCTAGGCCTGCTACTAGGGGTACCATCAGAGATAAGGGACAAGGTCTTGGTCGGCTATGATTCTCCAGCAGTGGCGCAAAGTCAGTTATAGGTCACTGGATGCTACATCAGACTGGGTATTTTGGCACATTAACACTTTCAGTCCTGAATTAATTTCCGTACTCTGTCATAATACACTTTGATGAGAAATTTATTGTAGAAAGAAACTGGAAGGAAATTAGTATATAATTTAAAAGTATGGGTTGGAAACGTGTATAAATCAGGGGATGGGGAGGGGGAGTAGGAACAGTTTTATCAATTAAAGGACATGAGATCTTTGCGATGAACGAAGTATGAAAAAAAACTTGTATGATCAAAACTTGTTACTCCCATTTGATTCTCCTCGGCTCTCGCCCGAGTGGGAATCGATGCTCCAGCAGTGGTCAGTATTTAAACATAATACAACATACGTAACACAACTGTATAATATTCTGAAAGTGAATGATTTCAAAAGCGCGAAAAGCCTCATTAGCTCTAAAATCCTATAAAGGCAAATACTTTGGAACTATAAACTTACTGAAAGGGACCAAATCTTAACATAAAGAAGCAGCTGTGATGGTCATATCACAAGCCAAGACCCCCATCCTTAAGATGGTACATACAAGCAAAGGCACAATAGTAAACCAAACTGACCGTTTTTAAGCAATTAGGCACCAAAGTAAAAAGTAGAATTGCACAAGCCAAGATCTTCTTTCAAAAGTTGAAATACATACTTTACAGTATGTCACTATCTATGAGTCAGGAAGAGAGTCCTACAGCTCTACATTGAACAAATCCTGTTCTATGAATATGAAGCCTGGACGATCAGTAAAGAGATACGATGAAGGCTGGAATCAGCTAAAATTTGGTTCCTAAAAAAGCATGTGAAGATACCAGGGACAGCGAGAAAATCGAAAGAGGAAGTTTTTTTTAAGAGGCAAAAGAAACAAGAAAAATTATAACTAAGATTAGAAAATGGCAATTCAGATTTGTAGGACATGTTTGGATACAGGAGGACTATAGAACCTAATGGCAACAGGAAGACCGAAGGTAGAAGAAACAGAGGTAGAGATTTGACATCCTGGCACGGGACATACTCTGTGACAAGCCCGTTGAGATGCACAAGGGATAAAGGGTTATGGAAAGACATGATGTCCTGCCCCTGTGGGTAGGGACCCCGAGAAAGAGAGAAAATAAGTTATACAAAGGAACGACTATTTTGGATGGTGACTTCAACAGAATAAAAAATCATTTCAAAGTCTAGGCAAAGTGATTACCTCAAACTAGATAACGAAGATTAGATACAGAGATCGAAGCCGCGGTACACAAAACATATTGTCCTTGGTTTTAAAGACAAAGCTACATGAGGTCAAAAAATGTTACAGGTGGGGAAAAAAAAAACAGAACTATATTTTAATTGGTAACTTTTACCACCACCCCCCCCCCCAAAAAAAAAAACATCATCAACCTGCCAAAACAAAACAAAAACGCTATAAAGTGATAACTGCTACAGTGAATCACATGGACAGTTTGACCTCCGACCACCACGCCTTGCCGTGAGCTAGTTATGCTGAGAGAAAACACACACACACGCACGCAAGCACGCGCACACACACACACACTATAATATACTACTGGACAAAAGTTAAGGGCTGGTTTTTTCAATTCTTACAAAAACAAAACCAACTGAGTAACAGAAAAGCCATTAGAACCAAAGAAAATAGCATTTAAAACTGAACAATTTCAATCATTTCATTTGCAAATCGGATACATACAGTAAACTTCACAAGAGTGATCTTCAAATAACAAACATGTCAGTATCGCGTGTGGCCACCGTTCGCTACCAGACATTCGACGCACCATTATCTCATGGAGTTAACCAGGGTTGTTAGTTAGAGCATTCTGTGGAATGGCCTGCCACTCTTGTTGAAGGAAAAGAGTCAGCTGGGTGGCATCAACAGGTGGAGGATGATTTGTCGAAACAGGTCTGCCTAGGAGATCCCAAATGTGCTCAATGGACGACAGGTCGGGCGACCCAACTGGCCAATCGACTCTAGTGATCCTTTGCAACTTCACGGCCAGATAAACTGTTTTCAACGAAGGTTATGACCAGATGACGCTCAAAGATGCTAAAACGCCTTCGCGATGGCATGGTGCTCTTCGAAAGACAAAAATACCCCTAAACCGCTTTAATAAAAATAATTGGAAGGAAGAAGTGTTCACTAATGAGTTAGGGTTAGGGTTAGTAAAGGTGTGAATTATCTATTATTGATGGCATCATTATAATACTGTAGATTGCGAATCCTATATTTCTTACTAAAGATGTTCTTCATTAATATCGACTTTATCTTCACACACATCCAGTTTTCTGTTGTTTAAGATTAGATTTCACAAGCACTGCACTTCTACAGGATTCATTTACTTCTGACAAATAAGATATTCGACTTAGAATTCACAACATCACTTGTACTAAGATGCAATTTGACATAATCTTCATTAGTTTCGTCGTTGAAGCACATCAGTATCAAACTATCATACTCTACATGCAGCATTTCTCAATGTTCCCCTATTTCACAATATTCTACACATTTGATAAGAGGAGGATTCTAAACTCTGTACTACATTCCATCTGAAACACGTGGTCAATCAGTTACACGACTAAATCAGTGTACTCGAAGTTTCAAAGTCATAAATATTCATATCACTTGAATCACTTGAAACACAGATTCAGTCTGTCCTAAAACTACTTCTGCAAGACTGCTTTTCCTGAGTATCTATTGCTCTAATTGTCCATCTATTCCAACTGTCGTTACATACGTGATCTTTCTCTCTCTCTGTCTTTCTCTTCTTCTCTTGTCTGGACCGGACTCAGTTCACTAACTGTCCTTGTTCCTCCGTCTTCGGGGCTCCGTCCTCTGTTTCCTCTTCTCTACTTCTTTTTTCTTGGTTCCTCTTGGTTCTTCGTTCGTCAGTTCCTCCGTCTTCAGGACCCCTCCTCTGTCTCTTCTTCTTCCTCGTTCCCTCCTGTACTTCGTTCCTCTTCTTTCCTCTTCGTTTTCCTACCTGGTTCCTCTTCTCTCCTCTCTCCTTTTTTTTCTGTCGCTTTTCGATGTTACTATTTTCTTTACAGTATATTTTTATAATCATATTCATTAATAATAATAACACGTGCAGCACAAATCAGCATGATTTAATTACCTACTGGGTCATGCTGACACTTTTAAAAATGCTCTAACATTATGTCCACGACGATGCTAATGCACGTGATTTTTACACTTGTTGTGATGAACAGATTGTGTTGTTTATGCCCCGGCTGCATAGAGGACTGCATGAGAATGCAACTTAATCAAGATTCTACAATAAATTTATTTACAGTTTTAGTACGGCAATCAAAATAAATATATGGTTGAAATTAATGGTCGGCCCTTAACTTTTATCCAGTTGTATACGTAGTATCTGGACTTTTTGAACATTTGAAGTTAGGTAAGTCATTTTGGAATCTAAAAGTTGCATAAAACCAAAGTTATGTCCCACATTATTGTTAAATAATTGTTACGTTTCATTCCCCCTTAGTTGCTCGTGTATCACGTGTTGGCCATGGAGCTCGTGAAAGTAGAGACTGATCAGATGATCAAGAGGGAAAAGTTAGGATTTGGGAGTCAGTCTGAGTCTTAGTTTTGTCAGAGTAGGACGCAGTTCTTGTAGGGTAGGAACTTAGTCTGTGTCTTAGTTGTTGGCAGTGGTTTTTGTAGTATAGAATAGTGAATCTAGTATGTCATAGGATTCTGTTGGCGTCGAACTCTTCTTGACGTTAGTAGACGCCTGGAATCATATATGTTGTCTTGCTGGAGTAACGTCATGTCGTGTTATTTAGAATTATCACTGCCACTGTTTTCCACTCATCGTCATTGGCATTATGTCACCACTTGCACCAAATATAACCATCATAATCTGCGCAGCTGCCATTTGCGTTGCAACTGAGTGATTGCCGTACCTGAGAGAGTTTGTCTGTAAACCTATACCAAGTAGACTCCAAGCAGGCACTAAAGCCGACAAGGAAGCAACGACGAAAGAGATGGACCTCGACTGTTTGAAGGAGATAAATCTTGACTGTCTGACGTTGATACACTGGTTAATACTACGGAGTCAAATTATAGTGAAGGTTTAAGCTCAGAGTCACTAAGGTATAACACTAGTGAAATGTAGGGCTAAGAAGTCAGACATACGAAATACGAGTAAGCAGGCATAACAAGCAGAACAGGATTAGAATAGTGTACAACTAATTCTACTTACCATTATTAAAATGTGATAAAACGGCACATTTTACCAAAATTCTTGTTTAACAAACACATGCGCGCGCGCACACACGCACAAGGTGGAGCAATATACTTTTTTAAAGATCTGTGTCACGTTGACAAGCTGGCAGACATGACATAAATTCAGGGAACCCTAAGAGTGGACAAGGAGGAGACTGCAAGAGCCACCTTGGACAGGCTGCGTGTGGAGGATTACATCGGGTTGAATGACAATTATTTCAGAAAGATAATCGAATTAAGAGAGAAGAGGGGGAGAGGACTTTTTTCCGAAAGAAGTGATTTGGCGCATGTTACTCACAACCAGTGTGTGACTGGAAGAAGAAGAAAGAAGAGGAGGAGGAGGAGAAGAAGGAGGAAAAGGAGGAGAAGAGGAATGAGAAGAAGGAGGAGATGGAAGGGAGGAAGAGGAGAAGAAGAAGGAGAAGGAGGAGAAAAAGGAAGAGGGGAGGAGGAGGAGGAGAGAAGGAAGAAGAAGGAGGAGGAGAAAAAGAAGGAGAAGAAGAAGGAGAAGCAGAAGAAGAAGAAAGAAGAACAAGAACAAGAAGAAAAGGAAGAGTGATGTGCCGAGTGTGTTGAACTTCGGAGTTAATATGTCGAATAACATGCAAGTCTCATAGCTGAAGGTCATTCCCTTCTTGGTCGGGTCGATAACTTTTTTAACACCCGCTGGTACTATATGCTGGGTGTAGCTTGTTCTCATGGGGTCTCCATGAAACCACGAGCTAAAACCTCTTGTCAACTGCGTTCATCGAGAAGATAATCAAATGAAGACATCAAATCACATAGGCAGTATGATAAGGTGAATTTCTTTGATTCGTGACTCTAGATATAATTTGTACCCAGTTCCTCAAGCGGGCACTGATGTATACGAAGTAACCAGGGTCTCCAAGAGGAATTTTGTAGCGTGAAACAGAGCTGTCCTTCCCCCCTTCTATCCATCTCCCCCTTATTCCTTTGATTTTTGATTAGCTATTCTGTTTTAGGATTCACTATTCACCCACTTCACTTAAAACAAAGGGCGTCATCGGACCCTGGAGCAGTACACGGGCTGGAGTCCCCCCACCCCATCTCTTTTTTTTTTATCTTCCTTGTCGATCCATCCTACCAATGTCATTGGTCAATGATCGACTAAGCAGTCACTGCCCTGTACATCTTGCCTTTGCAGAACAGCAACAAATTCTCATTTACTTTTCATGGCTGCGGCCAGCCTTTATATTGTGCTCCAGCTATGTTTCATGTTCCTAATTACTGTGTCTATAGTTATTTGCCAGGGTGTCTTTGGTTGGCCTTCCTCCTTCCCTTAGGTGTCCATCACAGGGCTGTTTTAGCGATGTTGCTAGTCTCTTCGGAGCGTATTTCTACTGTAAATAGGTGTATATTTTCTTGCTTGCTTTGAGCAGGTATGTCTCTGTTGTCTGTGGCCAGTGAATATTCAAAATCTTTCTGTGGCAGCTGGAGTAGAATAAGTTTAATTTGATCATTTCCTTTTTTGCGCCAGCGAGAAGTATAGACTGCACACAGCTTTGATATAATTTTGCCGTAGTGAGAGGACTTCCGGGTTTTTCTAAGATTAATGAAAGTTGTTCTGGCTTTACGGTATTATACTCTTTATTTGTTCGTCTATCAAGTGTTAGTGTTCTGCCAAAATATGTGAGAATCTGTGAATGACAGATGTTTTTTGCCTACTTTGCTGAGCGGTTAAGATCTGTTCACACATTTAGTGGTGTTTCTACCAACAGGCGAATTGTGATGATTGATAGTGATTGATGGAACGGGGTTCAACACCGTCTAAATGGTTGTGGAGTATGTGAGAAACTCATCGTACAGATCCACTCCGGCTTATCAAACACGTCACTGTAACCCTGTTTCAGTGCTACATTATGGAGGTGCACATCGCTGGCTGCTGAGAATACAGGTTTGAAGTTATATTATTTATTAGCAGCAGGATATCTGCAGAAACGTCAAAGCCATCCTGCGATTTTTGTTAAGGCTTTGAATTTCTTTACATTAGACGATGGTGCGGCCTCGAGAGATATCCATGCGATTGGCGTAATCATAAGTAGATTATGAAAATATGTAAAATCACACACAAAGAACATGCTCTAGCAGCGCTTTGTCAAGACAGCCAAGAAAAAGAAGACAAAAGACACCAAATTGATTTCCAGTCTCCAGGCTATGAATCAGAAAGAGGAAGTGACGTAAGACTACCAAAATAACCTCACTAAACAAGATGGCTGCTCTCTTTGGACACGGAAACCCTCTGACAACCAGAGTCGGGCAGTTGATCGGTATGTTGTTAAGTATGGTGACACAATTAAGACATAAAGTAAAGGGTGGAATTTAAATTGTCAACGCTGTTCTAAGTTCTGGTAAGCAAGCTGTAAGTACCAGTCTGAACGTCTGACCTTTAAGTGACAGTAAAGCTAATAGAAAAACGGTCTACAAAAAATGTCAACAAACTGAACGTGACCACGGGAAGTATGCTTTTACATTATTCCCCCCCTCCCCGGTTTTATGTACACATGTTTAGAGAAGCAGTCAAGGCAGTTTCTAGCATCACATTATTTACATAGATGCAATTGTTATGTATTTTCTTTACCGAAAAAAAACAACAAACGTTATTTTGCTTTGATCGGAGATGGGTGGGGCCATGAAGGGGTTAACATCAGTTAGTAGTCATTTGGGAAGGGGGTGGAGGAATCAGTTTAAATATTTTAATCTGATTTAGGACCCGCCCACCTCTAAAGTACAATAATTTAAGCTTCGGGATTAATGATGGTTGAGATTGTTAGTAAAAGAAATTTTAAAAAAAACGCACACACACACATACGGAGATAAAGTGACTTTTGCGTAGAACATTTTTACCACAAATCTGGGGAGAAGAGGGAGGGAGGGAGAGAAAGAGAGAACGTTATCATTCCATATTATTTGTGAAGAAATCGACTGATTCCTTCTGCCCTAGTTCATTCCTCCAGCAGATTCATGTTTCAATCCCTTTTTTTTTTCATACTGAATGTAGTGGTTGTTTATTTGCTTCACAGAGCAGGCCACAGATGGTAGCCAGGCTACTGAGAACTGGGCCGTGTACATGGAAGTTTGTGATGTTATAAATGAGACAGATGATGGGTGAGGATAAAGACCAGATGTGTATTTTCTTCTTCTTTATCGTTATGTTAAACTCAAAAAAAAAAACGTAACTGCTGCATTTAGAATCATTGGACAACTGAAAACTAATGCCACTGTATACAACTTCTAAAACATCTGAAAACCAATGTCATTGTATTCATTCATTCATTCCTTTGCATGTCCCTTGCGGAACTTTGCCTCCCAAACAGCACTCCTGTAGGCCTCTCGGTTGTGAGCAAGATGGCCTGCTGCTGCTGCATCCATTTCCAGATCATCAACGATGTCTTGCAGCCATCTTCGTTTCGGTCTTCCTCTCTTTCTTTTTCCCATTATGTATCCTTCCAGTACAGTCTTCTCTAAATTATCATGTCGTTTAATGTGTCCAAAATATTTAAGTTTTCTCTCTTTAATCCTCTTTACTAGCCAGCCTTCTTTAATATTAAGCTCTTGTAGTATAGATATATTTGTTCTTTTTTGTGTCCACGATATTTGGAGAACTCTTCTGTAACATTTACATTCAAAGGCATTTATGTGTTTCTCAGTTGTTTTGTTAAGTGTCCAGGTCTCACAGGCATATGTTGCGATAGGAAAAATGCATGCCCTTAAAAATCTTATTTTTGTGGTTCTGTCTACTCCTCTCCACATATTCTTTATTTGTTTTACTTTCTGAAGAGCGATAGATGTCCTCCTTTTAATTTCCCTCATTGTATCTCCATTATTAGTTAGTAGTGATCCAAGATATTGAAAACTCTTCACTTCTTCCAGTTTTTCCTCATTGATACATATTTCAGTTGCCTTGTTTGTTTTGTCAGTTGTCATCAATTTAGTTTTCTTTGCATTAAGATAGAGGTTCTGCTCTTCGCTGTTCTTGCGGACTGACATAATTAGTTTTTCCATTCCTTTTTGTGTTGTGGACAGCAATACTGTGTCATCAGCATATCTAATCTCTGGTATTTCATAACCTCCAACTGTTATGGCATCGTAATATTCTTTGTCTACATCTTCTCTAACATTCCTCATTATATTTTCAGTATACAAATTAAATAAGTAGGGTGACAATATGCACCCCTGACGGACCCCTTGTTTTATGTCAAACCAACTTGTTGTTTCACCATTTATTCTTACTGCTGCTTGTTGGTCTAATACAGCAGTGATGTTAATTGCATTAAATGTGTTGGAAATCCCATTTTTTCCATTATTTCCCAAAGTTTCTGGTGTTGTACACAATCAAATGCCTTTGAGTAGTCTATAAAGGATAAATATAGATTCACGTTAAACTCTCTGCATTTTTCTATTATTAATCTTATATTGAATATATGATCTCTTGATCCTCTTCCTTGCTGTTGTATACAACTTCTAAAACAACTGAAAACTGATGCTGTTGTATACAACTTCTAATAAGGACACCTTTATATATGAGATGTTACCGTGGTACTTTTTTTGGTTAGTATTTTGTAATAAAGGCATCATTTTTCAGTCACATTGTGTGGCATTTTGAAGTACTGTGGGACACAGCAGAATTCTTTGAACATTTACTAGTTTACTAGGGATTTTTTACCTTATAAAGATGCATATCATCGCTGGTGATGGTTGGGACATGTGCTCCGAATGACTGACAACTCACTACCAAAAATAGCACTAAATGGACACCACAGGGGAACAGAACTAAGGGTAGACCAAAAGAGACATGGAGAAGAACAACAGAAAGGATGTTGAGCAATAGAGCAGAAAAAAAGGTAAAGGACAGGCATTTGTGGAAAACCCTTGCGGAAGCCTCATGTGCCCTGGGCGCTTAAGGTTCAGATATATATATATTTTTTTTTTAGGGGGGGGAAGGGTCCTCCACTAACAACATCATCACTGACAGCCATGCTATCTACTAACAGTCATATCATCCACTGACAGCAGGTGTCATCTAAGACAACCCTGTCATAACCTGACAGATGTGCTATCCACTGACAGCAGGTGTCATCTAAGACAACCCTGTCATAACCTGACAGATGTGCTATCCACTGACAGCAGGTGTCATCTAAGACAACCCTGTCATAATCTGACAGATGTGCTATCCACTGACAGCAGGTGTCATCTAAGACAACCCTATCATAATCTAATAGATGTGCTATCCACTGACAGCAGGTGTCATCCAAGACAACCCTGTCATCCACTGACAGGCATGCTGTCCACTGACACCCTTGCTATCCGCTGACAGCCGTGTCATCCAATTTTTGTTACTTACACTGGATGTTATTGTTTCAGACCTAAAGATGCCATTCGAGCTTTTCGCAAGAAATTAACTCAAAGTGTTGGAAAAAACTACACTTCTGTGATGTACTGTCTAACTGTGAGTTAGAACTTTATTTAGAACTTTATGTTGATAGAATGTTTATAGTGAAGGTGACAACACATTACACAAATGTTTATAATAAAGGTAGTATCACATTATGCAGATCAGTAAGAATCTCTGTTTTAAAGAAAAGTTAGTGATATTGTAGTTGCCACAGTGATACACAATGATTGTGTTTTTTAAATTTCAAAATCAGTGGCAACATTAAAATATAAAATGACTCGATGTTCACTGACTAACTCTTTGCAAAGTAATATTTTTAAAACATACAGCTTAAGAAATAATGTATATTGTACTCTTCCTGCACATAACTCCAAAAAGAGTTAAATATTGAAACTGTTTTAGAGAATTAATAGTTAAGTATTAAAACTATTTTATAGTGAATCTTTTTTTTTTGTATTTTACATTGGGGGGGGGGGGGGGCAGGGGCCTGTGAAGTCAGTATGCCAAAACCTTCAACCCTGACCCCTGTTTCTCTACTATTCACCTTAGGTTATTTCATAAGTGGTACATTTCTTCTTAGTTCAGCTATGTTAAAGTCACTTTCTACTCTGATTCGTCTATTTTTCTGTAGACTTCTTCATAAATGGTAACATGTGTGCCAGCTCTAAAAAAAAAGCTGTCTCCAACCCTAGCTCATCTGTTTTTCTACTGACTCCTTCATAAATGATACTGTCTCTGCTAATTCTGACCCCAAACTCTATCCAAAATTGTTTCCAGCTCTAGTTCATCTGTTTTTCTGCTGATTCACAAAGAATACCAAAATTGATTCAGACTCCATGTATCTCTGACTCCTAATCCACAGTCCAAGTTTACACAGAAAAAAAAAACCCACTGAGATACCAGATCTATGAAAGCAGTGCTTAGTTCAAAACAGCAATTAAATTAATTTTTAAGCACAAATTTCACAGCTCTATTGTTTTCAGTAAACTCATCATCATGATGAATTCAGAACAAGACCATATCATGAAGACAAATACATTTTAGGCGTAATGTGTTTTAAGAAAGTTATTTGCGGGCTGTTTATTTCATTTGACCTCAGTGATACATAGCTGGTAAAGTTTATTTTAAAATGAGGAAGAGTTAAAAAAAAAAGGTGTAACAGTAGCCCAATTATGCAGCTAGAGGATATGATTCAGCTGGTGCACCAGAGGGTGGTGTGGTCAGACTTTACTTTCCCAGCTCCCAAGAGGAGCCAGGTACCCACTTCTACTGGATGACTAGAGCGTCTCCAGCCAGACTTGAACCACTAACCTTGGCATGAGAGATCAGCACACTAACCGCTTCATTACTCAGACACCCTTCATTCATTCATTTGCATGTCCCTTACGGAACTTTGCCTCCCAAACAGCACTCCTGTAGGCCTCTCGGTTGTGAGCAAGATGGCCTGCTGCTGCTGCGTCCATTTGCAGATTGTCAACGATTTCTTGCAGCCATCTTCATTTTGGTCTTCCTCTTTTTCTTTTTCCCATTATGTATCCTTCCAATACAGTCTTCTCTAAATTATCATGACGTTTAATGTGTCCAAAATATTTAAGTTTTCTCTGTTTAATCCTCTTTTCTAGCCAGCCTTCTTCAATATTAAGCTCTTGTAGTATAGATATATTTGTTCTTTTTTGTGTCCACAATATTTGGAGAACTCTTCTGTAGCATTTACATTCAAAGGCATTTATGTGTTTCTCAGCTGTTTTGTTAAGTGTCCACGTCTCACAGGCATATGTTGCGATGGGAAAGATGCATGCCCTTAAAAATCTTATTTTTGTAGTTCTATCCGCTCCTCTCCACAGATTCTTCAGACACCCTTAAGTAAGAAAAATAATGGACAGATTGTATGATACTTGTATTCTTATTACTTGGAGATTCAGATGCAGGCTGCATTAGCTGCATGTAGGATATTTAGATGGTTGTATTAATACTCGTACAAAGAATGGCTTTATATATATATATATATATATATAAAGCTCTGATGTTACTGTGGTCCCTAGTGCCATGAATTCTGTCAAAAAAAATTTCTTTGTGGTCACAGAATACTGTAGCCATCATTTTTCTGTTTGAAAGTGTCTCTATTTGAATCCCTTGGGCTTGTTTGAAGACTGAGTGTTCAGTCACTGTTTGTCCTGTTCCTTCATCTCTACATTCGTGAACTAAACCTATATCTCACCAGCAGTCATGATTTTGTTGAGAAATTCATGCCCCTCTTACTACCAGTAATGCAGAAGGAACACCAAAGCTGAGTTCATTCTTTGAGCTATGTGAATGTTCTTCATTTGTTTTGTTGTACCCTCCTTGCATAGAATTTGTGGTAACCCAATCTTTCTCTAATAGTTCAAAACAAACTAGTCCTCAAAATTTGAGAAAATTTAACAGAAAGATCTGAAATCATGAAACCCACAACATTTATTCACACCCGATTTGGTCCACTTTTTAAAAATGAATTCATCATTCACATTTGAGTATTGTCCTTGTGCCCCTCATCAGATACACGCCTGAATGTCCTGCACAGGTGTCTCATAGAACTGGTCCCTCATCATGTTATCACTGTACACATGACAAAATCAACAATGAATCTTGGTAGCATTGTGTCCTGCTTGCAGAAAATGAATCACACCACTGACCTCCAGCTGCTGTCAGTAGCAATTACAGGGTCCATGTTTACTGAATTGCTACTCATGCACAAGTGAACAAAATGGACTGGGTTGGCATTTAACCAGATAACACTTTATTGATTGCTGCAGGAACTTGCTATGGCAACTGGTTTATTTTTACCAGCCAGTTGGAAGTTGATTTTGGAATTGCCAAATTACGTTGAACTGTATGAAAATTTGCGTGAAGATCTTAAGGTAGCATCAGTGATAGTCCATATTGGTGTTATGTAAGATGGCATTTGGATTGTTAACTATGTTGATGGTGTGCGGGAAGACATTAACACACCAGGTTATACTAATATTTAGAAAAAAAGGCCAATGATATTCTAGAATATATTAATAATAAATTAATAAATTATATTTAAATATCATGCTGTCTTAATGATATGCAAGAGTACATTTAAATGACAGATAGGTCATAGTAAATAGTGTATAAGATAACAGTTTGATGAAAGGTTATGTTTATGACTCATGTACTTTTAAATATCAAAACATGTTAATGCTATGTATAAGAAACATTTAAATCATATTAATAGCACAGTTAAGAAAAAAAATCTCATTATTAGTGATTCTTATAAGAAAATTAAACAAAACTGACTTAATAAATAAGCTGTTTTACATATAAGAATATATAACTGTTAATATCACTTAGGATATGTGTTTTATGAATGCTGTATTCAATATATATATATATATATATATAAAATAGTCTTAAAAGAAAACTGTGTGTAGTATTTATGTCATGAAATCTGTTTTTAAATTACATTTTATTTACCAACCATTTCATTTAAACCAAGCATGCAATGTTAATTGTATAACAATAAATTTCAGTGCATAGAGTCTTGTGTGAAAAACTGTGGCCGACGGTTCCATGTCCAGGTGGCAAATAAAGACTTTCTTCATGATTTGATCAAGATAATTGGTCCAAAAAATGACCCTCCTCAGATTGTTCAAGAAAAAGTGCTGAGCATGATTCAGGTTTCTGTCTGTGTTGTTTGTACTTTATAAAGTGGAACGACCTGTGATTGCCAGTGTCTAAAAGTGGTTTTGGAGAGAGAGTGGTGAAAGGTTGGGGAAATAAAGGGGGCTGACTAAAATGTCTTGAGAGTGGTGCTCTGATTCTGTTGATGTTGAGGTACCCACATGCTTATATTCAGATTCCCCTGTCAGTTCTGCTAGGTTTCCCCATCTTTCTTTCTGAGCTGAGCTGCAGAGTTGGGAGGGTTTTAATGTAATATGAGCAATGCATTTTGTCCACATCAGTTGTCTGAGACCTACTTTATTATTTACTGTATTCTCCACACCAGTTGTCTGAGACCTACTTAATACAGTTTCTCCACACCAGTTGTCTGAGACCTACTTAATACAGTTTCTCCACACCAGTTGTCTGAGACCTACTTAATTGAGAACTTATGTTCAGTCCTTGCTTTCAGCTTGAACATAAAATGGAAAGTGGCACTTGAGGTTAAAAGTCTTCTCACACTGATGAAAAAGAGAGCACCAAAGACCACTTTTTAATGATGGAAGCAGTTTTTTTTAAAGTATGTGGGTCAGCTGCTGACTCCACCTCCATCTGAACAGCCGCAGAATGTAAGGAGCTGAGCCTCCACATCTGCCTGCTACAAATGGCACACATAGATAAACTGAAAGTAAAAAAGTAGATGATGTAAACTAACATACGTGAAAATGGGAAACAAAAATCTTATTGGACTTGGCATATGGAACATAAGGACCATGTATGCTGGACTTGCAGATATGTTCCTGACAAATTTATAATTTGAAATCTAAAAAAAAAAAAAAATGAAGAGATTCAGTACCATGGTAGCATGAAACTATGGACAAGGATAACATAAAATATTGAGACATAATAAAGTTTTTGGCCAGTTTTTCTGCAGTTAGACAACTCTCTGTGAGTTTATCAGCATTTTAGTCTTTCTTGTAGCGATTAACTTCATCAGTTTTGTTCACATTCACCTGAAATACTTTGTTCAAACACTTTGTTAACGTCGGTCTGTTCACCATAACTAGTATGGTTATGATATTGGTTAAATCTAGGTTTTTTTTTTTTTCAACATTTTGGTTATACACCATGTTAATAAGTTTCTGTTCAGAGAAAGCTTATTCTCATATTCCACATTTTACATTCATGCCAGTTACGGAACATGTGCAGTAAGTTGTGAAAAATCCAGAGTTTTAACAAAATCTGAAATTATCTTCACTCCCACAAGTCCAATGTGGCTCACGTGCATTTTGAAGTTTTGGTTTCATGTAGAAGACAGTGGTTCAATCCCAGAAGAGAGAGGGGTGTTGGGGGAGGGGGGGGGGGGAGGAGGCAGCAGAAGAAGAGGAGGAAAAAAAAATTTCAACAATTCTCAGATCACTGAGACTCAAGGAGACTCATTTCTGTTAGAGCATAGGTTACCAGCATCATCACCATACGGGTAACAGGTACAAGTTAAAATTGCTGTAGGAGTCTGAAGTAAGCTTGCAAGAAGACATTATACAAGAAGATGTTATTACAAGAAGACATTATACAAGATGTTATACAAGAAGACATTATATAAGAAGACATTAAACAAGAAGATGTTATTACAAGAAGAAATATTATTTCTAGTTTGTATAAGTTCTATACTGTACAAGAAGATGTTATACAAGAAGATGCTATACAAGAAAATGTTATTTTTGTTGAATTCCAATATTTCTATAATTTTGTTGGGTTAGAGGCATTTACCAAAGCTGGTTTAGTGTTGCACTTAAAAAAGGTTGGGAGCTACTGTATCAAGTACACTTGCCTGGTGTTTTAGGACGTGGTCTATAATATTTTCCTGTTTGCCTGTCCAGTTGATCAGATTTTTATTTGAGCATCTGTTTGTCTTCATAATTAATATTCCTATATTAATAAACCATTATAAATATAACCACATTTATTTTATAGCCTTTTTATCTGCATCATTAGTATTCCCATGTTAATAAATGTATAAACTAGGAAAAATGTAGGAACAGCTTTATTACTTAACGAGTACACAGTTGTGACAGTTCGGCATGAGCCTTAATCATACAAAAACACACAGGACAAAGAAATGGAGAGAGGAGATAAAGTATAAATTCACATGAATGCTGTGTTTAAAAAATCAAATAATAAAATGAGTAGAGCACTTAGCTGTAGCTTGTAAGAAGCTGTGGCTTGTCTGACGCTGTGTGTCAGAAATGCGCATAGTGGATTGTAGAGAGTATTTAAATGGAGACTTGGGATGTGTGATAGGTGGGTCGTAACTGAGGGCATTGGGTGGGGAAACCGTGGTGGGGAGAGAAAGTGATACAACGGTAATCTGGCTGGGAGAAGGTGAAATATGTGATTATAGTTGGGGTAGAGGGGTTGAAATGCGATGTTGTGAAGAGGCTCTGAGCTATGTGTAACAAGTGAAAAGGGAGTGGAACTTAGTGGGGAGGGATTGTGGAAGAGGAAAATGTTAGGTGTAGTTGAATGATGAGTTAAAATCATGTGGTTCCCATGTTAATAAACCACTATAAATATAACCATTTATTTTAAAGTCTGTATACTTTCATGTTCCCATATTAATAAACTGCAATAAATGTAACCAGATTTATTTTAAAACCTGTTTATCTTCATCAATGATATTCCCACTTATTAAACCTATAAATCTAACCACATTTTCAATTTTGTCTTGGTTTATTTACTTAAGACCTGGGCTGATGCATTCCAAGGATGTGCAGAGTTGAAAGAAGTGGAAAAGGTCTACCAGGAGTTAAAACAGAAAGGAATTGAATTTCCTGTGAATGATCCAGACAACCTAGCACCCATACACACCCCAGCCAGGGTGAGTTGATGTACTTGAAATGTGAAAAAAATATTTTAATGTAAATTGGAAACATACAGCGTAAAACATGTGTTGGATGAGGCTGTATCAAGAAGAACTTTTTTTTTTTCTCATGGTAGACTAGTGTTTTTCCTTTATGTCTATAGGACTGATAAAAAAAAAATGAATATATGCTTTCATTTAATAAGATAGGTGCTGTGAGGTATACTCTGTGTGCTGTATTCTGTGTCTTGCAGGCATGTATTCTCATTTCTCAGAGCCTAGACATTTGATCTCTTTACCTAGGAGGTCAGTATAGGGCATGATACATACGAGGGCACTAGATGTTCCTGAAAGAAAGATGATCTCAGCCATCTATGTAGTCACAGCCAGGACCTTTTCTCAGCTGATGGATGTCATAGCTACTTTATTTTTTTGTTCACTTACTCTGGAGGAAGTCCTAATAGGCCCTGTCTTCCAAGGTGGGGCTTATTCCCTCATGATTTAACTGTGATCTGAAGTAGCAGTGATTTAACTCTTCCCGTGCCACTGGCCTGCTAATAGGCCACATCCGGTTTCCATGTTGGTGCCGGAGGCCTTTATACAGTAAAATAGGGTTGAATTTTTAGATCGCATGTTGTGTACACATCACATTTACCCAGCATTCTTTTCGCAAAGCGTTATTAACAACGGGAGTCAAATGGCAGTCAAATTCAATGTTTTTGATCGAAGTTTTCAGCTTTTTTTGTGTGACTTCGGAGGCAGACATGTCCCCCTATGATTAGAGCACTGTTCTTGGATAATCCTAAGTAGATCGAGACATATTAGACGACTGGAAAAGTAGTTAGAAGGTTATTTCAGACATTATTTTAGCGATTTTTGGCATATATAATCACAATACGACATCGACAAGTCGATCTAGACATCTCAGATGATAACTAGTGTCGATTTAGGCCTATCTAATGGTAAATAGGACACAGTTATTGTCTAAAAACATTCTGCATTTATTAAATCTTCATGCACATTTAGTTATTTTGAAACATAATAAATACACTTTTAATATGGAAATACATGTTTCATTCACTTTTACTAATATACCCCTGTTCATATCAAGACCTGCGCTTTTACTTTGGCACCCACGTGAACGTCCACTTTTTCTTCCTGCGGCATGGGAAGAGTTAAGAAGTGTAAAGATAAAATACTGTTTCCATCCCATTAAGGCATATTGGGGAATACAGTGTTAGGCCCATATTTTCCATGACCATTGGCACATGAAAGTGTGATGTGATTAAAGAAATGAGTGAGAGATTACAAGAAACCACGTGTTTCAAAAATTAATTTTAAAATTTAAAACATTGATTAAAAGAACATTGTTTAACATTTTAAACACTGAGACCTTCTCAGAAGAGCAATTTTGTGTGAAAACAAGGAAAAGAAACATGACTGTTCTCTCTTATGAAGAATGTCTTTGGAGTGCCTGCATTAATTCTATTAATGTATATTAACTTTTGTAGCAACATGATTGTGTCATGTAACAGTGATAGCACTGAATATATTTAGCATTTTTTTTATATATTGTTGAACATGTGGAGAAGATGTTGAATGTACAAGTTTTGTCTGTCTTTATTTTTCTATAGACTTTATGCATTTTCTTAGTCATCGTCATCATCATCATCAGGTGCTGTGCCAACTGGCATTGGCTATTATGTTTCTCCAGAGTACATGATCCTTCATGCAGGCCATCAGCTCGGTTGGTGATCTCCTCTCACACCATCCCGTCAGACTGTCCAGTATCAATTCTCTTGGTCTTCCTCTGGATCTTCTTCCTTCTATTTTTCCTGTTGTTATAATATTTTCAATGCCCCCTCTTCTCATTGCATGTCCTATGAAAGTACATTGTCTCATTCTTATTTTTTTGGCAAGATTTTTTTTTGTCTCTCCAGCTCTTCTCATGCATTCTTCATTAGTTATTTTTGCTGTCCAGAGGATTCGCAACATTCTTCTAATAAACCACATTTCTACCACTTCCAGTGACTTTTGTGCAGACCTGCCTATTGTCCATGATTCACTTTGATTCACTTCCATATAACAAGATAGGTTCAATATAGCATTTTAGGACTCGTTTTCTAACATTCATTGATAAAGATGTGTTGCATAATATGTTTCTCATTCTCTGAAATGCATTCTTTATTTGGCCTATTCTGTTTCTAACTTCTGTTCTGCATTTCCCATCTAAAGTTATTACTTCTCTAAGATATTTGAATTTCTGCACCTCTTTATAATAGTTCCGTTTAATTTTATACTGCATGTTGGTGGATTCTGTTTCTTAGGTATAACCATAGTCTCTGTCTTTTTGATGTTTAAAGTAAGGCCTTTCTGTTCACTTTCTTTGGCGACTTTATCCAAGAGATTTTGCAGGTCTTGTTGGTTCTCAGCTATCAGAACTGTGCCGTCAGCTTACTGAAGGTTGTTAATATTGTGTCCTCCTTGTTTCTTAGTACATGAATTAAACTGAATGTTTGCTGCAACAGAATGAAAGTTGAATGAAGGAGAACAGAATTTCAGACAGGCAAAGTTCTTCACCTTCTGAATTAAAGTTTCTTTCTCTCCCCCTCCTCTCTACCCCCCCCCCCCCTTTCCCCCTTTCTTTCTCTCCAACACTCCAAGCCTTTAAGGTTTACTGGTGCAGATATGATCTGTCCCCACAGATCTCTCTTCCAGGATTTCTCTTCCAGTTTACTCGCAGGTTCTTTTAGGACTTATTCCACAGTTTCTCTTCATCTTTGTCTGCAACTGCCTCTTGGTTTTGTTCTTTTGCATTTTCTCTGTATATGGGAGTTTGTTCTTTCTTGTCCTTTTATTAGTATGAAAATGTGATTCATGGTGATTTAATGTAACACTTTGATTATCTCTAGTAGGGCAGGCAACAGCTTGCCTAGGAGAGAACAACACATCAACTAAGTCTCCTTGCATTCCTAAAAATGGATGCTTTATATATCTACTCCTAAAGCATATCTAAACCTGTGACATCCAGAATGTAAATTACATTTGTAAAACAGTTTGACCATATGTACTAACAGGACAGAAGGCTGTACTAGCTGTCATTGAATTCTGGCCCAGCATGATGATGATGATGAAAAATTAATTATTAATTAATATTACTATACTATGATGACTTGGGCATCTCAAAGAAAAAGAAAAGGGGCAGGCCATTAGGAACATGGAGACGCACAATACAGGAAGAACTAAAGGAAGCGGGAAAGACATGGTTTGAGGTATCCCAAATTGATCAAGATGGAATTGGCTGGGGAACCTTTGCTGATGCCTGGTGGTCCATTAGGAGTACAGAGAACTGATGATGAATATTATTACTTATTGCTTGAAGCTGTCAGGAACATAATTTTCCTATTAATTACCATTCTCTTGCAGAGCGTTCCAGAGAGCCAGTCTGTGACTATACATGACAGAAATAACAGCATCAGAGGGGTACGTATCTGAGGTTTAAAACCTGACTTTTTTGTGTGTTTTTTCCTCAGTTAATTTGCCTCCGACCGTCGAATGAAGTTCATGCCATCATTAAGTGTAACTTGGGATAAATGTAACAGTTGCGGCTTCAGTTTGAAATGTAGTGCTTATTTGGGATGAATGATCATTTCACTATGGGCGTACTCTAACCTCCTTGAAGAGAATATCACATAACAAGTGCACATTTTTTGCAGCGCCTTGTTAGCTGAAAAGTGATAACAGCAGGAATAGAATCCGCTGTATTCAGTTAGAGAATTGTAAACAGCAGGGATAGAATCTGCTGTATTCAGTTAGAGAATTGTAAACAGCAGGGATAGAATCCGCTGTATTCATTTAGAGAATTGTAAACAGCAGGGGTAGAATCCGCTGTATTCAGTTAGAGAATTGTAAACAGCAGGGATAGAATCCACTGAATTCAGTTAGAGAATTGTAAAACAGCAGGGATAGAATCCACTGTATTCAGTTAGAGAATTGTCACTATTGATTCAGTCACTTCTTCTTCCTGTAGATTGCGTAGTAAGAGTTAGCAGTGGATGAAGGCAAAGAGCAAGGATGACAGTTGGTGCTCATAATTCATTCATGATTCATATAAAAATGTCTTTTTTTTTTTTTTTTAAATAAGATTCATTTCATTAAGCTTTTTAATCTGTGAAGTACACAAATTTTACCACCGTACGTCCCAAGAATGTATCGTGGGCAGCAAGAAAATCAAATGGGGATGTTCTGAAAGAGGCACAAGAAATGAGGAAAATGATAACAAAGATGACATAATGACAGTCCAGATTTGTGGGGCCATGTTTGAAGGTGAGACGGGCTAGAGCACTTATGCTTGTGGTGGCAGCAGGGAAGACCAAAGATAGAAAATACAGAGGTAGGCAGAGAGAAAAGATGTTTGATGGTTTGGCACTCTGGCATGGGAAATGCTCTGTGACAAGGCTGTTGAGATGTACAAGGGATCGATGGTTGTGGAAGGACATGATATCCTATTACTGTTGGCAGGGACCTTGAGAGAGAGAGAGAATGGTTATGGAAGGACATGATATCCTATTACTGTTGGCAGGGACCTTGAGAGAGAGAGAGAGAGAGAGAATGGTTATGGAAGGACATGATATCCTGTTACTGTTGGCAGGGACCTTGAGAGAGAGAGAGAGAGAAGTGCACAACCTTGCTAAGTTTTGATGACTGAAGTTTAATATTTTGTGGACACATATTTTTAGTTTATATGCATGCAAGAACACATTTATAGAAAAATAGTAAGTTGGTATTTAAAAATAGTTCCATGTTATGATGGGATGAGAGCTGCATTTAGCTATTAGTCATAAAAATGTGCTCACACAGAGTTGGCCTTATTTTTTTTATGTTCAGACAAATAATGCAGAGCAGGTGAATGAATCTAATGAAGAGGTGAAATTTTCTTTTCTTTTGGTTGTTGTTGCTTACTTGTCCTGGCACTGCAAACCCATATGATCTATGTTCAGTGGTGTTCATATCTCAGAGTTGTACATTTTTATGTCTAGGAGTTGCACATGTTCTGTTATGCAGTTTGTATAGTTTCTTGTATTAAGGTAATGTTATGGTATATATCAGGGTTATATATAATTTTTTTGAACCTCTTTGGTTCAGATCTTTCCATCACTCATACACAGAATAGAAACAGTTGAAAATGAGCTGCATATTTCTCATACCAAGTAACAGTCTAAGATGTGTTTTACTTAAGATGAGAGTGAAAGTCAGTTAACATAGATATTTATTTCATTCAGCAATTTTATTTGCTTATAGATGGTGATAACCATACTTCTCCGTTTTGTCTGATCCTTGGAGTCTCCACCTTAGTTCAGTTGTTCTTTCTCTTCCCATGCCTATTTGTCTGCCAGTTAAGATATTTTTCTTCCCATTTGAGTTTTCCAGTGATTGTCAAGTTCTTTTAATTTGTGTTTTCTCATATCATGTGCAAACAGCTTTGAGATTGTCTTTTTCTTATGTTTTTATTTTTCATTAGCTTCAGCCATTGATTACTTTGGACATATTCTCTTGAACATATTAATATGAGCCTATTGTTAGCTATTCCTTTCTTTATCTGAATTATATTGTTAATATTACAGTTAGTGTTAAGAATGAAAGAATTTTATGGTGATTTAATTTGTAGCAGTGGCAAGTTGGTTGCAGAAATACATGTGAAGTTTCTACAGATGAGTAGAGTGTTTTCTGTAAATATGGCAGCCATTTTCTGTCAGTAATTGGGTAGAATGTTCCTGATTATTTTACTAATTTTAAAAAATTATTTGTTTTGCCAGACCGCTATCCCTAGCACGCTTTTTAACAAGAAAAAAAAATTACAAAATTATTGCTTAAAAAGAAGTAAAGTCCAAAAGCTAGCAGAGTGATTGGGTTCAAGTCAAGATAGTTTATAAACCACAGTTTGTACTATATGAAAAAAATTCATGCATCATCAGAATCAGAAAATGATGGTAAAGGGCATTAATACATATTTTAATGGATTATGGACACACCATAAATTTCATATAAGGCTGGAGCATTGGCAAAACTGACTTTAAAATCAGATTATTGAACTTAAAGAGTGCATTCTGGCAGATATAGAACTGTACCTTCAACGGGGAACACAAGCAAGAAAAAAAGAAATGATTGATCTTTGGTGTGGAAAGAAGACAGGCAATGTAAGAGTTTTAGAATGTATCCCTAAAGTCCTACAAGGCTGTTTGAAAGGAATACCAGAAAATGTAAATATCTTCTCTCTTTTATCCCTTCAGTGCTCATAAAACATAGGGCTGTGCTAACAGATATTTCCACATTGTCAGTCCTTTGCTAATTTCTTGGTTGTCTCCCTTGTCAGTTTTAACAAATTTGAACCAGCGTTTTCTCTTCTGTATGTCACCATATCTCAGATTTAAATATTATGCATGTGTTTTTTTTTTTACACAACTTATTGCTCAGAAGATAATACAAGGTCACTTCATAACGACATCAAGTTGTTGTCATAATGAGAGAGTTTCATGCCAGAATCAGTAACGAGAGGGGTAGAATATTGTTGTTGATTTAACCTCTTAGCCTGCATCTTTAACACCTGTTGATTTCCTTATTTTCCAGAGTGCGTTCTCATTTTAACATGTGATGGTGTTCTTATGATTTTGGGAGTGGGGGAGGTGTGTATGTGTGTTGAAAATGTTGTGTCTGCACTCTGCACCTGGTGTTGCTAGTTAAGTTTTCTGCTTGATTTTGAAAGTCTTGGAAGTGTATCATGTTTAACTCTCAACATATGGGTCATTTTCTTAGATGTATACGAAATGAAAGTCTTTGTTTTATCAAGACTTACACTGCATTGAACTGTTAATCACCAAGTACCACTGGCCAGTTGAAACTTGTGTAATTTTTGTAGCATATATTTTGCTGCATTTTAACAAGAAGTAACTGATGCTTAGTCAGCACTGTTTAGAGTTAAAAATTAACACTTTCTTTTGTGATATAATTAAAATTATAGTCACATGGTGAAAATAATCGAAATAATGTTTAAAAAAATAAAACCCAATTCCAATTTGTATGTCTTTTTTAAACATTTTTTTTAACTGTTGTAAGTTAACAGTTCATGTTTATTGATCTTGGCAGCATTTTAAGGAAATATATCTGTGTAATATAGCCAGCAGGTCATCCCGGCGGGTGCCCTCCAGCTGCATATTACCCTGCATGTTATCCTCCAGCTGGCACGGTGGGACCAGTGGTGGTCCGCTCACTCCTGAAATGATCACCAAACTGAGACGAGAGTTGGATGTTGTACAGGGTAACGTCCACGTGATGAGTGAGATGCTCACGGAGCTGAGCCCTGCCACGGTGAATGCTTCAGATTTGGAGCTGCTGCAGGTAGTTATCCACTGTCTCATTCTTCTACCACATGTTCACCTATCAGTTGGATGTTTGTGTCCCATTTTTTTTTTTAGCTGCAAATCTTTTTTTTTTTTTTTTCTTGAGCTTTTAAAACTCAGTTATAAGAGAAATGGCAACTGCAGTAAAACTGGTTCCAGTAATGAAGGTAAATAAATGCATTTGGTTCAGTTTTACAAAAAGGATAGAAAGAGCAAGGAAAGTGACTGAATGACAAAAGTAAGATGAGCATGTATAAATGAAGAGCATACAATAATCCAGTATTTTGGCAAAAGCCGTTTTTTAAGGATCACATACAAACACAACACAACATGATAAAAAACAAAAATTTAATTTAAAAAATCAAACATTTAGCTTTTTTTTTTTTCTCTCCACTTTGTAAGAAAGATGGGGACAAAATGTACCCAGATAGATGTAAGTAAGCACAAAGTGAAAGAAGGTGATTGGCTGAGAAATGAGTTAAAGAACAAAAAGTTATGCCCCAGCTTGCTCCCACTGGATACCTATGGTCTAAACAAAAGCCGCCTAGATGCAGCTACAATCTGTCTCCATTCATTTCTGTCCCCAGCCTTCTCTCTCAAGTTGCTTGCTTCAAGTTCCCAAAGACTTTCCATATGTTGTCTCTCCATCTTTGCCATGTTCTTCCTCTTTGCTCTTTCTCTTCCATTTCTTAAGCCAGTTTGGCCTTGCAATTCTTTTTTTTTTTGTCATTCTTTCATCGTGGCCAGTCTATTATAATGTTATACTATATAATATATAAAATATGTGAGAGACATAGTAAGCATATTTGAGAGACATAGTAAGCATATGTGACAATTTGTACATCCTTGATAAGTGCACAGATGTATTCCAGCAGTATCTTATTGGCCATAGCTTTCTTCATGCATTTAGAATAATATGTCTGAAATGTTTGAAGAAAAATAAGGAGGATTCATAGGAGTTCCATTTTATTCCTGCTCGGCCATCTTTCATTTCTCCCTTTCCTCATTTGTCTGATCATGTCCTGCTTATATTCCACAATCCAGATGACTGTGAATAAAACTGCTGCTAAGAGCCCTGTAATTTAAAACTTCTTTTCTCTGTCCTAGACATTTTGTATATTCAGCTTCGTGCCATATATGCATCCTCATTGTGAAGTAATGCCACCTTTTGGTTATATATTCAGGAGCTTAACAGAACCTGTCAATTGATGCAGACTCGAATAGTGGAACTCTTGAATGGAAGTGCAACAGAGGAAATCACAAGTAAGGCTTTATTAACTCTTATTAGCTGGTGGAGTTGAATTAGCTCCTTTTTTAAAATGATCATTTTTGCCCTCATTGTGTAAGTTTTAAAATTTACAGTATCATACAACAGTGCGCAGGTGTGAACTGTAGACGTTGACTCAGACAACAAAAAAAGAGATCATATTTTTCAGAAATTGCAAGAGCCCTCAGATTATTCTTAAAGGATAAGAGGTGCGACAAAAGCATCTTGGAGGAATTGTTTTTTATAAATAGGAAACTATGAGGTTTTGGTACGGTAAAGTAAGAGAACAAATACTGTAGGATTAAACCTCGAAAAAATCGTAGACAAAGCACTTTAGTGAGACGTGAGAGAAAGAAAAATCACAAGAGAATTACCTGGGATTCGAACACGGACTCCGGTAGGACGAGCAGCCGTCTAGCCACAAGAGAACAGCGTACTATCGACTTGGGGTGCTAGTTGGCTAAGTCGATAGTACGCTGTTCTCTCGTGGCTAGATGGCTGCTCGTCCTACCAGAGTCCATGTTCGAATCCCAGGTAATTCTCTTGTGATTTTTCTTTCTCTCACGTCTCACTAAAGTGCTTTGTCTACGATTTTTTCGAGGTTTAATCCTACAATATTTGTTCTCTTACTTGGAGGAATTGGACTTTAACAGGCTCCTCATCTCACCTAGAAAGAAAGTTTTCCTTTGGTTATACAGTAAAATCCCATTATAACTGACCCCATTTATAATGGAGCCTCAGTAATAACAGACTAGGTCTACAGGTCCTAGGTCTACAGGTCCAGCCGCATTCATATATATATATATGATATATATTCTGGATATAGTGGACTTTAGATACAACGGACTAGTTTGCCAACCCCCTTGAAATCTGTTATAATGAGATTTTAATGTATTGAATGACATGACTTCCTAGAGAGCACTAATTACAGGTATGATTTCTGCAAAATAAGACGGGCCAGCCAAGGAAATGGTGGGTCCAGGATACTACTAATGTTCTAAACTTCACACGGACTTAAGCATGCATCCTGGCTAGGTAGTCAGACATTTTTAGATTGGCTACTCCAGAGAACAAATGTTCTGTGAAGGATGTGCCACGTGAACAAACGGTCAGTATCAAAAAGGAAAGGGAAAGAGATTTAATGACACAGCGTAATACAGTGTTATTGTTTTCACTTTGCCAAGGTTCGGTTACTACGGATGAGGTGCTCTCCTGGCTTTTCTACCATTATTTTGTGGAATTTATTACCTGGGTTTATAGGAGTTCCCAAGGTGCTGTTCAGCAACTTACTCCCTTCACATGAAGAGCAAGTTCTGTGCGCTCTCTGCTTCTCTCATGCTTGCTTACATTATGTACAGGTTTAAAAAAAAATATCTCTCTCTTCTTTTAATAACCATTTTTTTGCCATCTCTGTTGCTCTCTGTAATTTGTTTCTGAGCTTGATCTTTAGTTTGCCTATCTACATGTTTCACTGTGTCCATCAGTCCTTCTTTTCAGCCACTATTAATCACCATTCAGCTTGATGTCTTCATCAGGCTTGTGCTATTTTCTACCACAAGGATAACATTTTGTCTTGTTCCATTGTTTCCATTTTAGCATTTTTTTCTTCCCAGACTGAAAAAAATCTGCACATTCCACAGCCTTGCTCAAAAGTGATAGTTGTAAACTTCAGGATCAGAAAAAAGAAAAAAATTCAAAGTTATGTTAATGTTTTCACACCAAACATATAATTTTACGTGGTAATAACTTTGGTTGTTTTTGTATTCAACACTTATGTCAAATTAACTGACAAGTAGTATTAAGTTTTGAGATATTTATATGAAAATTATTCTTACATATCAGGTGACCTTCTGCGAATCAACGATGATCTAAATAATGTTTTCTTACGTTATGAACGTTTCGAGAGATATCGCACAGGTCAGAGTGGGCAAGCAAGCACAGCAGAGACTGCACTACAAAACTCACATCCTACTGCAAGTGACCAGGTGACTTTAATTAGCTTGTACATAAACTGATAAATGATCTGTTTATATGTGGCTGTACTGCATCATCACTATATGATTTCTTATAAGATTTACACTTTGGCAGTAAGGTAGTCATAAATGGTAGCGGCCATAAAAAATAATATGGAATTTCCATATTTTCATCTAATACCGTGAATATAAACTGTGCATAGCTCTTGAAAAGCCATGCTTCAACGTTGATAATGTTCTTTGACAACAGAATGATCTTGGCTCCATTTTTTTGAACATTTGAAAAAATTGATGCAGAATGTGAGTAGATATCACTGAAGTAGTATTAGTGGTTTTTGCAGAATGTATAAAATAGGAAAAAATGTGGTTAAGAAAATTCAACCGATGGTTAAGAAAATTCTTTATCATCATCTGCCGATAATCCAACTCGACTCCGACACTCGTGACATTTTCTCGGATCCACCCCTATTGGCATACAAACGTGAGCCAAACCTTAAGGACATCCTCGTCCACAGCCACTTGAAGCAGAGCCTTACATATGTTGGCACCAGAAAATGTAACCGCACCCGCTGCGTTACCTGCCCCGTAGTTTGGGAAACAAAAACAATCACCTTTCCCAGAACTATCCTCACTCTTCATGAGGGATTCACATGCGAGTCCCGAAATGTGATATATGTCATCGTTTGCAAAAGATGCAGGATAACATATATCGGTGAGACTGGCCTCAGATTAGGGGACCGCATGCAAAAACATCTGTACGACATCACCCAGCATGCTTCGAAACCAGTCCTAAATCATTTCAATGGCCCCAACCACAGAGGCAAATCTGATTTTCTGGTAACAGCCATTAAACAGTGTCACGCAGATGACACAAGCCGCCTGGCACTTGAGAACCGCTGCATTCAAAATTATGGGATGCTGGAACCACATGGGTTAAACTCGCTGTTTAGTTACACGTAACATCATCTTCTTCAATCATTATAGTACCTCTCCACTAAATCCACCCCTTCTTACTTTTCAAACTTCCTCACAGCATCACTCTGCAACCCCGCTTACTTTTCAAACTTCCTCACAGCATCACTCTGCAACCCCGCTATTTTCTCCACAACCCCTCTTCTCTGCAACCCCTCTTCCCCAATCATCTGTTTCAATTTCTCCTACCAAGGTCGGTATTGCGTCACTCTCTCTCCCCTCCCAGGTTCCCCATCCACCACCCCCAGTTACAACCCACTGACCACATGTCACAGTTCTCTATTTAAACAGTCTCCACGTCCCACTAGATCCATTCCTGACACACACTGCTGGACAAGCCACACCTTGCAATTTACAGCTAAGTACTCTTTTAAAAAAAATTTTTTTAATAGTATTCATGTGAATCTATACTTTATCTCCTCTCTCTATTTCTTCGTCCTGTATGTTTTTGTATGATTAAGGCTCACGCCGAAATGTCACAACTTTGTAATCGTTAAGTAATAAAGCTGCTCCTACTTTTTTCCTATTTTATACATTCTGGTATCACAGCTTTACTGCAGTGCTTCGTGTATAGTTGTATACTTATACACTAATTATAGTGGTTTTTGCAGTGTTTAGGTATAGATTTATATTTTGTATATTTATTTCTTCTTCCTGCTAAGTTTATTTTCCTTTATAGCCTCCTGCAGCTTCGGGCCCTCAGGTGGGAAATCTGATTGACCTTGGTGATGACCCTGTCCTCCCTGCTCAAAATATAACAGCACAGATGTCAGGACTAGGTAAGTAGCTCTGGTTCTGTTAGTTATATTTGAATACACCAAAGATTTGCACTTGCTTAATAGGAAGCCATCTTTAAGTGGAAAAAATTATTACCAGATATTTTCCACAACATACTAGTCGGTAGTTGGCTGGTTTGCGATCTCTTTGCATTTTTACAGCTGATGTTATCTCTTTCCACCCTGGAAAAAAAAACGCGGACATTACCAGTGTATGGGCGGACGTTATATTATCGAGCGGGTGTTGCGATAATTTTTGGGTCCCTCTCTAAAATTAATTTTAACAAACTAATTCAGGGTTCAACATAAGTGTATCATATATCAAAATAAGTAGAAATGAATGAGGATTTCATAAATGTAGTTATTTGTCAAAGAAAGAGAACTGTTAAGAAAAAATTGAAAAGTTTGTGAGCAAAAAAAAAAAAATTATTTAGGACTGAGAAAAAAAAGGATGTTCAACTTACCCTAAATCTGAATATATTCCAACTGAATATAAATCCAACTTTGGCACATTTTGTTGTGAAATCCAAATGAATCACATCTAATATATACTATATCTCTTTTGAGCCCAAAAAAAAGAATTATGACACACAAATAAAATTGTTTTCTACTTACCATTACAGCTGTAAATATCCAATTGAAAAACACACTATGAAGATAAATGGAATTCCTCACATGAAGTGTAAAAACTATAGGTTCATCCACGTGAGAACTTGATTCAGTTATGGTCTTTCCGTTACCTATACACTTAAATAAATTCAAAGCTGCCTTTGCACTGTTTCTAACAGGCCTACCACTACCTGAATAACATGCAGTCACATTTGTCGAGTCGGTGGTTCATTTTTTGAGTCGGTCTCGAAAATGTCATTAGAAAACACAAATTCTTGATAAGATTTAAATTCCTTTCGAACACGCCGTTAGTCCGGAAGTAAAGGAAGATTTCGGCATGCGCAGATAGTCGTTAACTAAAAAGTTAATTTCACTTGTGAACGAAACAAAACAGGGTGTCCCATAGGGGCCTATAAACTGCCGATGTAAAACGAACATGGCCCCTGTAGGGTCCAGACGGGTGGAAAGAGTTAAGGATGTGGTCAAACAGATGTTGATTCAATAGAAGGTTATGGTGGCTTACTGTATCAGAAAGAAATGCTGTTGTGACTTACTGAGTAGTTATGGTGATTTGCTGAGTCATAAAAGGAGAAGGCCATGGAGGGATTTTTTAAGTTGGGAAAAGCAACAACAACAACAAAAAAACGGTGGCTTTGTTTATAAATTCTGGAGCTCATTTAGGAAGCTGGCATTTCAGCAGGCTCAGCCTGGAGCAGTGCTACAGCTGGGTGATGGGCCATCTTTTGGTTGGATTCATCTGTTATATATGTTAAAAAATAAAGGTTAGTAGTTTTTGTTGCCATGCATCTGCAGGTTTTTGCAGTAAGTGAAGCTTTTATGTATATCTTGATGATGTTTTTTTTTTGTGTCATTATACTTATTTTTTTGTTTAGAAGTAACAAAATTAACCATAATTAAATTTCTTAACATTTTTGGAGAGATTTGAACTGATGTGATTTGTCTTTCACAAAATTTTTAAAATTTTCATACGATTATTGATTATAGCCAGAAATGTAGATGAAGCAACTGACAACAATTATTGAGGAAAGACGCTGGCGATGGTTGGGACATGTGCTCCGAATTACTGACAACTCACTACCAAAAATAACACTAAGATGGACACCACGGGGGAACAGAAGTAAGGGTAGACCAAAAGAGACATGGAGAAGAACAACAGAAAGGATGTTGAGCAATAGAGGGCTCACCTGGGCAAGAGCAGAAAAAAAGGCAAAGGACAGGCATTTGTGGAAAACCCTTGCAGAAGCCCCATGTGCCCTGGGCACTTAAGGTTCAGAGAGAGAGAGAGATTGATTATAGCATTATTGATAGCTTCATTTCTCCTGTTCTTCCATTTCTTCAGTAAAGATATTTATTGTGGTTCTCCCACATTTAAATTCTTTAGTGTGCTAAAATGTTACCATGTTAAATAGAGTCACAGCTTATCTCATCTCATTTATGATGGTGGATCTCACACTAGCTTTATTTTGCAAAATGAGGCTCCTTAACTCTTTCCGTGTGTATGGTCGAATTTTCGACACTTCTGGTGGTCCCAAGCTACCGTATGGTCGAAAATTCGACAGTCATTGTTCCATTAAAACAACCGGTGTAACATTTATATTCTACGGATTTTGTCCGCAATTCCGGTGACACTTTCAAAATGGAGAATGCGTGCCTAGTTACGAGCAATGCCGAGCGAGAACGAGGACGCGAAGCATGGAAATTTTTCAATTTTTGGCGATGTAGATAGGGGTATGGACATAGCCTATGGCCACCCCGCTGCTCTTGAATGTTTTCTAAGTAGATTTAGACATATTTAGATGACTGGAGAAGTAGTTAGGAGTAATTAGGAGGTTATTTCAGACATTCAGTAAGCGAAAATGCCATACGGAGTCACAATACGAGATCGATAAGTAGATCTACACATCTTAGATGGTAAGTAGGGGTAAGAAGCGCGAATCTAGACCTAGCCGATGGTGAGCTGGCCACAATCAGTGTCTAAAAACATCACATTACTTCTTTTTTCCTAAAAAACTCTGCATTTATGAAATTTTCATTCATTTAGCTACACTTTGACACATATTACGTATGCGGAAGTACATGGAAACACTGTTTTCCATTCCATTTTACAACTATACCCCTTTACAGTCAAGACCCACGTTTTACTCCCGCACGCAATGACACGTCCGTGTTTCTTCCTCCTGCACGAGAAGAGTTAAATATTTGAGACAGCCATCATGTCTCCAAAAGCAGCAGAATTGTAAATTATGACTTCTCAAGATTTATTCTGGGTGCCTTTATAAGATATTGTGAATTACGTTGTAGTAATTATTCCTGAAACAGCAAAATGTGGAGGAAATTCTTTTTCATTTGATGTAACAGTTTGATTTTTTTCTCTTTCAATAGCTCTTGGAGGTAATGCAGCAGCAGGGAACCAACACCCACCACCACCACTGACATCACGTCCTGATGATTTTGATATGCTTGCCCAGTCCAGGAATTCATTTGACCAAAAAGAGCCAGCAGTGGGGTAAGGTCCATTACAGATTTTCACTCTCTGTAACAGATTTGTGCATATTCTTCCACCAACCCTGTTACAGTCCTGCCCGGCTTGCCCGTCCCGGTAGCGTGCAAGAGATCAGGAGACATGGTTGCCCGGTCTCTCCCAGTCAAACTCGCGTGGAAGGGTTGGGTAGCCTTGAACCGCATGGTGGTTTCTTGGTCCCCTGACTGCCGCCAGGGCGGGCTGATAGGGATGCCAGCACCTCCACCGACAAACTCTTAGGCTGAAGAGTAACATCCCAAACACATGAAAACATGGCCCTTTAACTTATCCAGTTCCTTGTCTTGATAGTGCATGATGCCAAGCTGAATTTAGTCCATCTCCTATGTTGTTGATTCATCTGTATTGTTGTCAGTCAGTTGCTCATTTTCTTTCAACTTTTCCTTGAGGTATAGGTACTGTATTATGTCTTGTGATAAATCCAAAAAATTTTAAATGCTAGTTCTTATGTTTTTCTTTATTTCTGTTTTCAGTTTCATTTGATTTAGTATATCCTTATTTGTTTTCTTTCTAGCCATGGAATTCACACAATTCTGTATATACACTTTTCAAGGGTCAGTTTTCATGTCTATGTATGTCAAGGTTTTTTTTTTTTTTAATTTGGAGTGAAATAACACCCTGAACAAGTTTTATGGGAGCAAGGATGACTGCACTAGTGGAACTGCATAGTTGTCAGGGTCAGCAGAACACAGCTGGACAAGGTTATACTGCAGTTCTTGGTAATCCCAGCAACTGGCTGAAGTGCTTCTTGGCTAGTAGGTTAGAGCTTGAAGTCTTACTTCATGAAGTCTGCTGCTAGTAGGTTAGAGGTTGAAATCTTACTTCATGAAGGCTGCTGCTAGTAGGTTTGAGCTTGAAATCTTACTTCATGAAGTCTGCTGCTAGTAGGTTAGAGGTTGAAATCTTTTTTCATGAAGGCTGCTGCTAGTAGGTTAGAGCTTGAAATCTTACTTCATAGTCTGCTGCTAGTAGGTTAGAGGTTGAAATCTTACTTCATGAAGGCTGCTGCTAGTAGGTTAGAGTTTGAAATCTTACTTCATGAAGTCTGCTGCTAGTAGGTTAGAGCTTGAAATCTTACTTCATGAAGTCTGCTGCTAGTAGGTTAGAGGTTGAAATCTTACTTCATGAAGGCTGCTGCTAGTAGGTTAGAGCTTGAAATCTTACTTCATGAAGTCTGCTGCTAGTAGGTTAGAGGTTGAAATCTTACTTCATGAAGTCTGCTGCTAGTAGGTTAGAGCTTGAAATCTTACTTCATAGTCTGCTGCTAGTAGGTTAGAGCTTGAAGTCCTACTTCATGAAGTCTGCTGCTAGTAGGTTAAGAGTTTGAAGTCTTACTTCATGAAGGCTGCTGCTAAAATCCTGCTTCATGGGTCTAGTTGTGGTTTTGCAAGAAAACTAAATCATTCATAAATTATACACCAATTTCAAGATTGTCACAGCATCAGCAGCAGAGCTAATAAGTTTGCAGTTCATAGGAAGTAGTTTTTTTTTTCCTTGTACCCTATGTTCTGATTGCAGTGGATGCCTTTTTTATGAGTTGAACTCATTCCACTGTAACACTAATAATGTGGATTATAAAATAAAAATTCTTTAATATGTTCTCAGCCAATGGAGTCGAGGCAAATCAGTGAAATGAATTCTCGGAAAACAAGCATTAAATAAAGTAGCAGTAGAAAACAACCAAGTTAAGATTATTCAATTCAAATTTAATATCCAACCTCATTTATGCATGTGAAAGCTGGAAAACAACTAAAGAAACAGACAAGAATTTAGACTCTTTTGAAAACAAATGCCTAAGGAAAATACTCAGTATAAAGTGGAACACATTCAAGAACAACGCAGAGATAAGACAGATGAGCAAACAACAACCCGTCTCATGGGTGATCAGAAAAAATGGACATATGTCGGTCTTGTGATCAGAAGAAACAGTCAGAGGATTCCCAAACAAGCTATCAAATGGAACACAACAGGCTGAAGAAAAGAGGTTGACCATGTGAAACTCTGAAGAGGATATTGTTAAGAGAGGCCAGTTCAGTGGGCATAACATCCCTTGATGAGATTGAAAAACTTGCTGAAGACAGGAAATTTTGCCGAACTACCATAAGGGGCCCAATGTGACGTTTAGCAGCATGGGAAGGATATAAGATGTAAAATACCTTCATCATTAATATTCCCATATTAATAAACCACTATAAATATAACCATTTATTTTAAAGTCTGTATACCTTCATCATTAATATTCCCATGTTAATAAACCACAATAAATGTAGCAGCACGGAAAGGATATAAGATGTAAGAAAGAAAGGTCAGCTTTAAATTTATCTGTTTTATGTTATTCTCAGTGCATCTTTTATTGTGAGATAATCGTAGAATTGACAGGTGATGCCGTTTACAGAAAACCAGCATGAATTTTTCTCATGTCGTAGTCTGTTTTCACTTACACATATTATGAGTTCTTATTATTTGAGCTGCTTGTAAACCCGGAGATCAGTGTATATGGCTGCAACTAAAGCCTTGTACATTCTTGTTCTTTTAGCAGTGGCACAAACCATGCAGCACAGCCAAGTACCATAAACAGTGGTGGTCAGGAACAGGCTGTGAATAACAAGACATTATCGGTGAGACTTTGTTTCCCTTTGTTACTTCAGACATTACGAGTTTCTGTTACAATTTTTCCGACACATAGCAGTTTTTTATTTTGTTGAGTTGACCCTTCTCTGTGTTCTTTTTCTTTTGGAAAGTTGTAAGTGGATATTTTTCCTGTGATGGTATGTTTTAGTGAATCTTGTTATCTTGTATGTTATTGATATGTTTTGAGTGAATCTTGTGTTCATCTCGTTACTGATATGACAGAAGTGAATCTGTGGTGTATGTGTTGTGTTCTGTATGTTACTGATATGTTTTGAGTGATGAATCTTTTGTTCTGTATGTGGTTTAATTGAATCTTGTGTTCTGTATATTACTGAATGTTTTTGGGTGAACTCTATGATAGATTACTGAATGTTTTGAGTGAACTTTAGGTCTGTATGTTTCTGGTATATTTTGACTGAATCTTGTGTTCATTACTGAAGTAGTTAGAGAGAATCTTCAAACTGTATGTTTACATTCTGAATGTAACATATATGCTATGTTATAAGTATCTTTATGTCGCTCTTATACCTCTGAGTGAATTTTATATCTGAATGTCACACCCAGATTTATAGAATGAATCCTGTGCATGCTTGGTGCAGCCATGAAGTGTAAGTTCTTGTCCCTTGTTCTATGCAGTCAGGTTCAGAATTTTTTTTTTTTACCATGAAGTGTAAGTTCTTGTCCCTTGTTCTATGCAGTCAGGTTCAGAATTTTTTTTTTCTAATATTAACCCACTTTAAACTTGAGTGTAATTCATATTCATATGTCTGATTTTATGTGAATATCCTGGTTTTTTTAAAATACTCTGATAGCCATGTGCCATGCGCTGTAGTCTAGTATTTTCAGTTTTCATTAACATTTTCCCTTAAGTGTGCCAGGTGATAAACATTTTTCATCTGGACTTGCCGGAGCACATTATCTTCCTTGCTTAGCATGAGAAGGTAAATTTGTCATCACCTTACACTTCTTATGACATGTCAAAAGAGTTTTTCATGTTTTTTTTTTTGTTGTTCTTTTGTGTTAGGACTTTCATTAGTTGTCATTTCTGCAACATCCCCCAGAATTTCATTATTTGTTTTTTAGCCAGTCAGAGTGCATGTTCCATCTTTCTTCTTTTCTCCTTTGCCTCCCTCCCTCCCCTCCCACCTCAAAAAAAATATCCACTTTCAGTTTTGTCTGTTTATCATCCAGGTCTTGCAAGCATAAAGCAGTATTTTAAAATGTAGAATATGAAGTAATATGGGCTCAGTTTTGCACTGTAAAGTTTTTTTTTTTTTTTTGTTATTGTTGAAAATGTTGTCATCCATATATACTGTTTTAATTTCATTTATTTGCTGGGAATATGTTTTAACCTTCCCTCAAGATTTGTAATGGCATTAATAAACATGCATTGTCTCCTAATAGACAGCAGATGATGAAACTCTCAAGGTATACACAGAGTTAATCTTCTTTATTTTATTGCTAGTCTGGTTTATATGTTTGCTCTCTCTCTCTCTTGTTTCCCATTTTAGTAACTTCAGTTTGGTTCATTGGATTGATCATTTGTGCCATTCAGTTTCCATTGATTAGCACTGTTAGAAAGATTATCATAAGATGTGCTATTTTCTACCAGTGTCAAGACAGTGTCTGAATTTCATTGCAATATTTATTTGTGATTGACACTGACTTAACTCTTTCACGACCGCGTACTTCCAAATCAACCCTTAGTTTTTGACAACGCGGACGTTGGAGAAGGGCGCTGACATTTTGGAGAACGGGGGGGGGGGGGGGGTCCCTGTGTAAAAGTTATTGTACCGACTTAATTCCATGATCAGCACATGTGTATCACACATTAAAATAAGTGGAAATGAATGAAGATTCCATAAATGAAGTTATTTGTCATAAAAAAAAACAAAGAAAAGAAAAAACTGGTATGAAACGATGGAACGATTTTTGGCACTAAAAAGATTTTAGGGCTGAGCAATAAAATCTACTTTATACTTACCTTAATTGTGTCATAATCCAATATAGAATACGTAGTCATTCAAATTTCAACACAGAAAAATCACTATTTATGGATGTTTGTGACATCCAATAAATCTAACAGATTTACAGCTACCAGAAAAACATTTATAGTAAGCTAGATCTAGTCGGTCAGTGTGACCATTCTACCACTTAATCTCGATATAAACTTGAATTTTACCCCTTATCTATGTATCCAAAATGGTGTCTTTATCCCCCATGCTTAAAACACTAGTTTAACTTTGAATTCAGAAGAGTTCTAACTGGATAAATGAAAATTAACATCATGTTTTCAATGAAAGAAACTCCGATGCTATATAGGGCTCTCAAGGGTGGAATAGTCAAACCGCAAAGATCCTTATAGGGCTCGTGCGAGTGGAAAGAGTTAAGGAAATAATTTTTTTTTAAATTAGTTACTCAATGATAGTAAATAAATATTTTTACTGAAGTAAAGTTTGAGAGTCTGTTTGAAAGGAAAACTGATGGTCATATTGATGGGTGTGGAAAATATTAAACTTTATTTATGGTTTAAATAAATGATTATTGAGTCAGTTTTAAAGGATCACAATAGTTGCAATTCTTAAGATGTGTAATGAAAAGAGGAGCACTTTGGAAATGACATAATGTGCAGCAAACCTCATTTAACTGATGGAGGAAGAGTTAAAAAAAAAAAAAAGAAAATGGCTAGTGATTATTTTGATTTAGGAAATTGTTACAAATTTCGTGGAAAATATCTGTGAGGAGAGACCAATCATTCCAGTAAAGATCATCTGAACATTTTAGCTAAAAATGAATGTTGGTCTTGCTAATACTGTAAAACCTGTATGCTGGTGGAAATTAGGAATCAGATTCTAAGTAAAGAAATTGATACAGTAACGTTTTGTCTTCAACATTGATTTCATTTACTTTGCTCCTGTGAGTCTGTTTGCTTTTTTTTTTTTTTTGCGGCATGTTTCTTTCTTGCTTTTTTTTGGTTTTAATTATTGGGTCACTTTAGGAAGCACTTTTTTTTTGTTTCTTTAAATGGAATGTTTGTTTTTATTTTTATGGATTCGAGCATGTTCTCAGGTTCATGGGATAAAGCATTGCTTGTCTTATCTTACCTTCACGCACCGGTAAACATGTAAACTGTGTACATCTGGTGTTCTTTGTATTCCAGGCAGTCATTCTCTGTTCTCAGAGCAATTTTCCCCAGTGCTTATATGTCAGGTACCCATATATTTTTGTGTCAAATACTCATATTTTTTGTTACATCCGTCTAATCATGGGGTACCAAAGTGTATTTGGATTAAAGTGGACAGAAATTTCATGAAATGATGAAACTACAATCTTGCTGTAAATGAATTGATAATTTTAAAATAATTTTAATGATACTGAAACTGAAAGAGCAAAATTTCATATGTCAGAGTATGGGCACTGATGGAGTAAAAAAAGAAAATTTACTGTAAGAGAACAGAGGAAGTGAGCATGATGAGTTTTTCATGAGAGAAATGTGTCCTACATAATCTTCTTCTTCTTCTTCTTTGTACGCACATTGGCGATAATGCGCGGTACCATGATTTTTGTGATGTGCCTTTTGGCTGACATTACATTTTGCAAAAATAACAATTACAATTAGTGTTGATTGCTACAGGTTTCTGGGCTACAGAAGTAGGTCAGAGTTTTTTAAGCAAACAGATCTGTGTTCCCTGTCTCACAAAGACTATGTTAAGATAAGTATGTTCTTAACACAATTGTTCCTAGGGGATGTCCTACATAATGAATTGGCATTTTTGACTACACTGGTAAGAGTTTGACAGAAAACAGATTGAAACTGGTGCTACAATTAAAATTCAGATTCAGTATTAGGTTCAGGGTATCATCATGAAATAATATCAAAGTACAGTCCTATATTCTTTTTTAGAAAAATTTGTTAAACTCCCATATTTTCAGCATGCACATCATGTGTCTATAGCTTTACTGTATTTTTAGCATATAAACTTCTTTCATGGAAAATGTTCAACAATATGGCATACTAAATGGTCTAGATCAGCAGTTCTCAGACCCTTTTGCTGCACGGCCCTCATTTAAAAGTCAAAAATTTTTGTGGCCCACTAATAAAGTGTTTTATATTTGCAAGGTATAAATCTAATTTTATAAAGTATTATATAATATTTTCTCTACATGTTTAGCTGCATATTCATTGGTACACTGCACGTTTCAGCAACACGGTCAGAAAGATCCCAGTGTTGCACTTCAAAAGCAGTGCCGTCTTTTTTTGTATGTCACATTTCTATTTGATGCTGGAAGAAACGCTGTCTGGACCATCCTTTCTCCAATAGCTGCACTGCGGACATACTAATAAAGTGACCTGCAATTCTGCAGCTTGCATGTGCGTAGTCTGCCCCTATGCATTGCGTGAAAAATACAGAATCATTTTTTATTGTATCTATTTTTTTTCTCTCTTTTTTGGCTGCTTTGAGACTTTAGTGCGGCCCACAATACTCCCTGTCACAGCCCACCTTTGGGCCATGGCCCATGGGTTGAGAACCACTGGTCTAGATGCATTCATTATCTTTCTGAGAGCATCAGAGCTTATGGCAGAATAATGACAAGGGCTCTTTTAGAACTTGAAAGAGGCTTCTAGAAATGCTGAGCTGATCCTTGAAATGTGTTTCATTATAGCCAGGCAAAACCATTTTTTTGTTATTTCCCTGCTTTAATTTTTTTTTCTCTCCATGGTGCAGCTGTAAAATTTATGACCAAATAAATTTGGTAGAGAACATTTTGTTCTTGGTGATGGAGACTGAAAAGCTCCAACATCTTAGAGCTCAGTAAGGAAAGCCAGTATAGTGCACCCTCCATTGCTTTGTAAAAGTTTCTTCATGACAGCATTAAGTGCTGGGAATATGCAGTTCACAGAAATAAGTAGGTCTTGTAACATTAAATAAAAACAAATTATTGTTAAAGAGGCCCTTGCTTAGAAGAAAAAAAAAGATTGAGAAGGATGAGTAGAATGAAAGAAAGAAGCTTATAGCAAGGAGTTTTAACAGGCCTAAGCAGTAAACCATTCAGTAGAAGGGCCAGATGTAAGAGAGAATGAGAGCTCTTGAAAGTCATGTAACAAAGGGAAGAAGATACTTGACATAATGATGGGTGTCAGCATTGTATGAAACTAAACTAAACTGTTTGTGTTAACCATTCAGTTGTATGTAATAGTTTTTTAGGGTGATGTTTTTCTGTAAGACATAGGGTGTTTATGTTCTTGTGTTCTTGCAAAACAAATTGGTTGAATATGTGAGAGTCTGTCTTTGAAAGAGTATGAGAAACTCAAGTGAATTGTGAGTTAAGGCACATGCCAGTAAATACAAGTGAGTGAATGTGTGATAGGCTTTATTATGTGAATGAGTGAGTATGGAGAGGAAGAATAAGGGAAAATTTGTGTTGATTGTGTCTTGGCTGTGTCATAAAATGGTTGACCCTGCTGACTTTTTACACTTTACTAATTTTCTGTTTGGTAGATAGTCATTTATGTACATAGTTACTTTCTGTAGTAATTTTTATATGTATGTAGTTACTTTCTGTAGTCATATATGTACGTAGTTACTTTCTGTAGTCATTTATATATGAACATAGTTACTTTCTGTAGTCATTTATATATGTATGTAGTTAATTTCTGTATTGAGTGCGTGGATAAGAGTGAAATGTGAATGTTATACTTTTATTTTATTATATGTCTCTCAAATTTCCAGTGTTAGTTATGCTGGTTATATGAGCAGAATATTTGTAGAATGTCTGGAACAGAGTGAAAGTTGTATGATAAAGGACAGAATGTCAGACAGGCCTGCATGCCCAATTCTTAACCCTTTGGAAATAAAGATAATCATTCAATCAGTCAGTCACTTCTGGTGTCAACATTTATAAAAATAAAAAAAATGATTATGTTACAGAATGCTAGTGGCCAGCAGCAGGATGCCATCACCAGCTCTGGTAAGTTTATCATTATTTATTAGTTTCCAGGTGCTACCTTAATCGCTGTTAAAAAGAAAAAAAACTCACTCGCTCACTCACCCACCTTTTTTTTTAAAATTTGTCACGTCCTCGAAATAGAAGAAAAAAATGTTGGTTATAGTTCATAATAAGTTTTTTTGTTTGGTTGCACAGCATTCTTTTGAGTGTTACTTTACATTTGCAGAGTTTGACAGATTTCTGTCCGAGAGGGCAACTGCTTCAGAAAATCTGCCCACCATCTCTGCCCAGACTGGACAGCAACAGTCCAGGAGTGCACGGACGCTACAGAAAACAGACCAGGACGATAACCCATTATTTGCTTTGTGAAGTTTGGTGCTAACATTGTTGATTTTGTATTTCTTTCCTTTGTATTCTGTTTTCATGTTCCTTGGTTGTGTAATTACTGCTCAGACTTTGCCAGTCAGACATGTACAGAGTGGTTTACATATACATACCAGATGTTGAGTGTTCATCACATTTTGAGAAAGTGTTGGACTGTGTGTTGTACTTACGAACAAACTAAACTTTTTCATATGTCACAAAAAAAATGTGGAAAATTTTTCATTTGTGTACAATGATGCTAATGGCCCTCTATTTCTAGGAAGACAAATAAAGCCACACTGATAGATCTTAAAATTGAAAAGATATGGCTAAAAAAAAAAAAAACAGAACAAGACTAAAGGGCTGTGGTTAAATTGAGAATAATAATATGCAGAAAATTGTATGACAGGAAAATTGAAATTCACACAAATGAAATTAGCACAGATGGGTGGGCAAGATGAAAAGATAATCAGGGAATGGCAAGGCCAGACTTATCAAGAGAGAGAGAGAGCAGTCTGGTGATCTGTCACAGTCTGAAGAAAGTGTTGGATGATGATGATGATGATGATGATGATGATGATGATGATTTTAGGAATGACCAGTTGGGGCATATTATTATAAATATGATAATGTTAAGAAGTGTTACAGTGATACATGACACATGTTTTATATATGTAATAGAACTTGAATTATGTATCTTTTTTTTTTTTTTTAAGTCCAAGTGATTTTTCATGCAGCCCCATTTTCAAAGTTTTGATATACCATATTGGCCACAAGATAACTGTTTCCTTTTGGCATTTATTAGCTCAGTAACATCTCCTTTCTGTGGTAAATATAACTACTAGCAGCCAGTGGAATGTCTGCAGGTAGTGATTTTGTAGGACTCACACAGGATACTATGTGTTCAAGAGACAGAATAAGTGGAGTGTTGATAAGAAACATAAATGACAGTCAAATTATATACCACATCAGCTTAAACTATATGCTTGGATCACAACTCTGGCCTTCAGTAGCTGTGACTAAATATATATTGTTGGAATATGTCAAGAGGGTCAAGTCTTATTTATGTCTGAATTTATGTCTGAATCTGGATTCAGTGTTTGAGGTTACAAAAATCTGGCACAGCCTAAAGTCAAGGTCACATAAAATGAAACACAGCATTAGTTTTTGTCAAGAAAAGGTGTAGGCTTTAACTTAGCTGTCTTTGCCTAAGCACAGTGAAGAATTCACAAGTAAACATAGATATATTTTAGATATGTGAATTTTGTTAGTAGAGACAAAAGCAGCTTTTGATGTTAAAAAAAGTATATAAAACTTGAAAGACTAACCCATATAAATAAGTTGCTATATAGAAGCTAAAATCCTCAATAGTTGTGAGACATGAACATACAAGATAAAAATAACTGATTTTTTTTTTTCGTTCAAAAGAGGCAATGTATAATCTGAATGACCAGAGAAATAAACACATAAAGTCTAACAGAAGTTGCAGAACATAAAAAAAAAGCTGAGCAGCATCTACAGATTTTTTTTAAAGGAATATTCTGCTGTCATTATATGGTTGAGAGAAAAAAAAAAAAGATTGGCAAAGAAATATCTGGAGAAGTTGACCTGGAAGCATGGGAAAATAAGGTCAGCAAGTCTGAACAATGATACATAAAAATTGCACAAAATGGGGATCCATTATTGTCTGTGTACTATGGTTATAAGGTGTGGTGGTATTGTTAATTACCAGAATGAGGGGGGGGAACTTTTGTGGGATTCAAAGCTTTTTATACAAGCTAAATCTACTTGTTCCAGCCTTTGTATGTGCATTAATAATATGCATACATATGTTTTTTAAAAATTACTTTCTGTAATATTTCCTGATAACATAGTTTGATGAGCTTTGTCTTGGGGTTTGCATGAATGGAAGCCCAAAAGATGTCAGGAGCGCAGCATAAATGATTATTTCATTTCAGTTTTTCAGTTTCACTTTAGCAAGCAGGATGAAGAGAAGGTACTACCTAAAATTTTTGGTACAGTCAGCAGTTTGTGTTGAGCCCTGAAGCCACAGTTGTCGTGGTTCATAATGAGAAAAGACAGCGATATAGATCTTAACCAGGACATGCATACATTCAGTCTGAGAGGCTGAGTACAATTAGAACACAAACATATGTTTCCTGGCTCATGAATCTGTGTGAGGCAAAGGTTATATATTTAGTATGCAGGGGAGTTTCCTGACCATCTGTTGCTATGGGATGTCACCTGGTCTGAACAGTGTTGAACACTAAAGTGTATGCACAGATCTCATGTACTTCAGCAGTTTTAAGTTTAGCTGCCTTCAAGGGGGTTTGGGGGGGGGGGATTTGATTTTTTTATAAAATTTGTATTGCAGTGAATAACTTTGAATCTCAGATAAAGTTGACATTTTCTATTACAGAATTATAGTTTGTTACCATCAGTGTATTAATGAATGAAAATGCCTATGGTTTATTATATGAAGAAGTTGCCAGAAATTATTAGGTAAAACAGTATGAAGAATCATAATGGAACATTAATATAGCCAGATTTACTGCTTGTTATATATTTTGGGGCAGAAGTAACTATCTTGTCTTGCCTGAAAAGCTGATTTATTCACCAAATATTTACTTATTTGGAAGTTTCACTCGTTTATAGGCCAGCATGCAGGGTTTCTCCTACAAACTGGATTTACAAGGACCTGCCATTTGATTATTTGAAAATGAATGAACAGCAACAAAGTATGCTCCACAAACAGCTAACATCTGCTTTCTTTTAACCCATCTTCTTAAGTTAAAAGAGTCATTACTAAATTTGAATTATTTGATGCATTTTTTTTTTTTACAAACAGCATAATTTAAGGGACCTAATAATTTGTTTTGTTTAATGCAGCTGACTGATTTTGCATGAAAACTTTATAATTTTCCATGACTCTGGTAATGTACTGCTTTCTGTTTGGTGTGAAAGATGTAGCAGAGAGAACAGGAATTGGATCATCAGTCACTAATCTAAGATATAAAGGAGGACTTTTAGTGCTTTTCATCTTGTTTCTGCTCTCTGCTATTCACCCAATATTTTTTTTAATCACTTGTCAAACTTACAGAGACTTGTAGATATATCTATCATAGAGACATTTACATATCTGTTAAGTCTGCTCCAGTGAATCTATCTATCTGTTACGAATGTCAACTTATCTTTTTATTCCTCATTCAAGTGTAGTATAATAAAGAAATACCCAATCACATTGTAGAGATAAACAGAACTTGGAAGAGAGACAAACAGCCAAGACCGGTAGAGACAGCAGATTCTGTAAATCTTAAAGATTATCTGTTTGTGAAATATGATGATAACAGCTATCATTTAATGACTGATTTTCCTGTCTTCATGAACCATACTTTCTTATGTGCAGCTTAGTAATATTATTTTCCAAATAGTATGTGGAGTGTAACTGACATCTTTGTTTTGAACACTGAAGTTAACATTTGCATGTACTTATTATGTATTTGTATGTTTGAATATATGCATCTTCAGTGGCTTTTTTTTTCTTGTGTGCATGTTATTTTTTAGCTTAATCGCTCATTCTTTAGGATTGCTTCACTATCAAGTACTAGGTAATGAGTTGTGGGTGCACAATGAGCAGAGTTTTATTTCATATCATTCCATGACTAAGTAAATATTTCTGGCACATTGCTCACAAGTGTATGGCTTATAATGTAGAGCATTGCCACATATACAGTTACTGCCTATATTAGAAAACCAGACAAAATAATGTGCATTATTTGTACTGTTTATTTTTCATATTAAGTTTTTACTTTTTTAATTTTGGCTTTATATTTTCTCTTGTTTGTGCAGTTTCTGTGGATGATTTTTGTAACATACTGGATGTAGAAGATATATCAGTTGGAGATGTGTGGATATCATGATCCATTAGGAACATCTGGTGCAACTAGAGGTAGATTGTCTCCATGGTTTTAGCTTGTGTCACAGCATGATAGTGGCCTGTTTTTGTTTCCAGATATAGAGGGGGGGGAGGTGTCCTGATAATATTTACACTTCTTCTTTCATGTTACTGAGAAATGTTTGGAAACTCATTTTCACTTAACTGCAAGGATTATTTTTAATTAACATCCCTTTTGCTCAATCACAATGCTTGTGATGTAGCACTGACTCAAACAGATAACATTAACCTGTTATTCGTTGTGAAAGATTTATTAGGTAACAATCATTCTAGTTGTCCAGAATGATTTTTCTTAGACATAGAACTCATGTAGGTAAGGTCATATCAATTACATACAGAAAAAAAAAGAAGTAATTCAAGTGAAATGCCACTTCATTTTAACATTAATTATTCATTAATGTAACAAACAAAATCCCAGAATTCAAGGAAGAAAACAAAAGAATTCTCACATATTTTTAAAAAGGCCAGGTGAAGTTAGCTTTTAAAACATATTTTCAATGTTTGATACATATTTATGAAAGTGAACAAAATGAGGGTCCATTAAGTTTTTTTTTAACTTCTATCTTGACCTTTGTGGTCCTAGGCTGTCAGGCCAGAAATGACTAGACCACACAAAGAACTCGCACAAACCAAGTTTTTCTATGCCTGTTTATGGTTTACATGCCCACCTTCTGTGGTAGAGTACTCAGCAACAATAACAAATGGAACAAAACCATGTAGATTCAGTTATGTTATTAGTCACATTTTACAAGGAAAAAAAAGAAAGTATTCATGAATTTAGGAACAGGATTTTCTGTGACAACTCTGTCACAAGCTGTAAATAGTTAAACTGATATTTTATTTGAAAAAAGGTGGGCGGGGGTGGGTGGGGTGTTGTGTCATCAAACTCTTATCTTCTGTGTTACACTGAAAACACTTAATGCTAAACACAGTATGAAACTTTTGCACAAAGATACGTTTGTTTTGTTTTGTTTTTTTTTAACAAAGTTTCAAATATATGAGTGTAGCATGATTTAAAAGTCAACAGTGTGCACAGGAAATAAACTGATGTTTAAAAAAATCCGAACTACCTTGCGAGGCCTATGTGACGTTTAATGGCATGGGAAGGCCATAAGAAATTATTAAATGTATTAAGATGAGTTTCTAAGATGGACACCACAGGGGAGCAGAAGTAAGGGTAGACCAAAAGAGACATGGAGAAGAACAACAGAAAGGATGTTGAGCAATAGAGGGCTCACCTGGGCAAGAGCAGAAAAAAAGGCGAAGGACAGGCATTTGTGGAAAACCCTTGCGGAAGCCCCATGTGCCCTGGGCACTTAAGGTTCAGAGAGAGAGAAGATGAGTTTGAGCAGAACAACCTTATGACTTGTTAATCTGTTGGTGCTCAGGGAGACTGGGTATGAACTGACCAGATGGTGAATCTCAGCCACAAGAAAGTTGAAATAGTTTTATTTCATTTTTTTGTTTAAACTAGGACAGAAACAAATTTTTAAAAATTTTAATTATGTTACAAGTTGTATTTGAAATTTTCTATTTTAAAACAGTTAGAATTAATTTTTGTATTGTGAATTTTATTATAATGCGGTGAAGGAAAGCAAAAAAAAGTTACCAGCTAATAGCATAAAGAAGTGCCATCTAGGCACAAAGGTTCTGCTGACTAATGGCAAATTTATGCATGAGATAGTAGACTGCCCCCCCCCCCTTTCTCTTTTCAAGAAAATAGATTTCACTGTGTGGCAAAGGCAAAAATTATTCAAAAATTAATTAAAATGAAACCTTTCTTATGTTTGGAAAAGAACTATAAAATTTGCTTTTTAAGAAGATACCACATAAAATATTTATGGCTATGGCCATATGAGACTTCAACAGTCATTTCATATTTTTCTTTAGATACCTTAGTTTCTCTTTGCTACACGCTAATTGAGAATACTCTTACCATTAATTTGGTTTTTGTAAAAGAAATGAAAAAAGCTTACCTTACATTTTTTTTTCCCAAACTGCGTGTTAAAGTGACGTGGAACCATCTTGCAGAACTGTTGTGATGCCATCAGCTCTCAGGTTAAGTAACGAGAAAGACAACTGTGCACAGACTACACGTGTAACATGGCCAAGCTTGCTTCAGCATCATTTTCTTGTTTACTTGGTTGGCCATACGGATGTAGAGATGCTTGATGGTCATGTATATATCTTGGATGACAAGAGGTGTTTTTCTTTTTTTTTAAATTGGTGAAAATAAATGATGTGGCTGAATTGTTATAAGTGAAGACAATGATTATTGTTTTGCATTATGTCTTTATTTGTATATTTCTGACAGTATAAAACATAATTGTCACTTTCAGCTCAGTCTGTCGCATTCCCCAACTTCTTATGATTATATTATAAATATTGACAAATGTTTGTCCGTATAATGTACATCTTTTGTATTAGTACATAGCTATGGGATATGTGTATGTATTTGATAAATATCTATTAGAAGAGATGACTAAGACAAGATAAAGTTCAAACTTTCATGGGGATAAAAAGCGCATGAGAGAAGAGATCCAGTGGAAACATAGGGGTAGACCTTTCAGATAGAACTCTAAATGCATGAAAATCAAGATCGGAAATAGAAAGAGAAGTTCAAGATAGGTTTAGATGTAGAGCTTTTTTCTCAGCTTTATTTGCCTCAGGGTGAGTTGAGGATTTATCAGCATGTGTATACAGTGAAGATATTGAGCTATGACTGTAAGTGCCATGTTGTGTTTAGCACAAATATTATGCAGGATATTTCGTAAAGAAGTACCCATTTCTTTTTTGTTTTAGTACAGGCTGTTGTGAAAGGAACTAGCAGTTACCCACTGAAAAATAATAGTAGAAGCTGTGAAAGTTTTAGTTGGCAGTCCTGTTTTTGGGGGTATAGACCATTTTGTCCAAACTGGTTGCATAGGAGACAAAATGGTTGTCATAATGAAGGGGAAGTTTTTGGTGCCTATGTTGAATCTGTACAGTGGAGTTATGAATGGAAAGAAGGGTTCCCAATTGAAACATTCACTTCTGTACTAGTTTTTCTGTGGATAATCACTTCTTGCTTTACAAAGCTTGTAATAAAACAAATAAAAATCAGGAACTACTTCACGCACTCTGTATTTCCTGCTGTTGAATTTCTGTATTCTTAGAACACAAAATTTTATTTTCTAAATTTAAAAAAAAAATTTTTTCATGTAACTATAATATTGCATTTGGTAAAAGACTTGTTCACTGTGAAATAACATATATTTACATCTGTGCGGATTGTCTCACTTCATTTTCTCTGATGGCAGAGATCTTATTAAATGATTTATGCTTCAGCTTTGAATCCCTCATCATTTTTTTTTAAATCTTGGGTATAAATATTGAAATCATGAGTGTAATATCTAGTAATGTCTTTGTCTTATCAGTCCTTGTAAAGTTTTCCTCTCAAAGATAGAAGCAATGTCTTTATCTTATCAGTCCCTGTAAAGTTTTCCTCTCAAAGATAGTAGTAATGTCTTTGTCTTATCAGTCCCTGTAAAGTTTTCCTCTCAAAGATAGTAGTAATGTCTTTGTCTTATCAGTCCCTGTAAAGTTTTCCTCTCAAAGATAGTAGTAATGTCTTTATCTTATCAGTCCTTGTAAAGTTTTCCTCTCAAAGATCGTGGCAGCTGGAGAAATTAGAACACACACACCAGCAGAATCTCTACCAGTGATGTAGATTCATTTTTGGCTCTGGCATGTCACAGAACTATAGGATGACAGTCCAGTGTTATTAAATGGGTTTATGTGGAGGATGAAAGTTCAATGAATGAAACTCCCAACTTGATTATCTGGCAGCTAAGAGTATTGTGAATATTCCAGAATAAGAGCTTCACATAGGGTGGGGGAGGGGTGAGTTACAGTGACTTTTCTTCTTTACTGAAATTAAGAAGCTTTGTAACAGGCTTCATCACCATGTAGAACATATCAGTCCATACCAGGTAGACAGACCTACTATCTGATTACTTGGAGCTAGTAGGATAGGGTCATCTTGACTATTACTGGTCTCATAGACTTGACATAACTCTTATCAGTGACAATGTGAATTCCATGCAAGAAAAAAAACACATACCCTGAATCCTCTGTCTAGCAAAAGAGGACTTGAAATTAACAAAGAAAAAACAAAAATAATAAAATTTCTCATTAATCAAGAAGGAAAAATATACGTAGAAGGAACGGCTGTTGAAGAAGTACACCAATTTGCATGCTTTGGCAGCTACATAGACCAGGATGGTGACACTAGAAAGGAAGTTAGAATTGCAAAGGAGCAGCATTGACCTTCAAGAATCTTGAGAACATATGGCACTCAGAAGTTATAAGCACAAAAAAAACCAAGTTAAGACTATTCAATGCAAATGTAATATCCACCCTCGTTTATGCATGTGAAAACTGGAAAACAACTAAAGAAATAAACAACAAATTAGATCTTTTGAAAACAAATACCTGATGAAAATACTTGCTATAAAGTGGAATGAATTCAAGAACAATGCAGAGATAAGGCAGATGAGTGAACAACAACCTGTCTCATGGAAAGAAAAAGGAGATGGACATATATCGGTCACGTGATAAAAAGAAACAGTCAGAGAATCCCAAAACAAGTTGTCAAGTAGAACACAACAGCCCCCCCCCCCCAAAAAAAAAAAAACTTCGACCACGTGAAACTCTAAAGAGGACATTGTTAAGAGCGCCCAAATTAGGCCTAAAATCCTTTGATGAAGTTGAAAAAAACTTGCCGGAAACAGAAAAACTTGACGAACTACCATATGAACCCTATGTGACGTTTAACGGCACGGGAAGGATGTAAGATGTGAGAAGACTCGATGATGTTGTGTAAGTCATGATCATGTTAACTCCTGACTAATATCTGCAAATAATTTTTTTTAATGAACGTAAAATTGAGGTTGTTGTCAAACTGTTCACTTGTTTATATGTAGAAGCAGTGCAACAGTGTCTTTGTGTCATTCCCTTGCATGAAACACGAAAAACCCCCCACAAGTATTAAAAATCCTAGTAGTCGAAACAAAAAAAAAAACAGAGGTTGGAAGAATTCTCCAGTGAAATAGTGAAGACCAAATCAAAAAATGTGTCGATTCTGTAGTAGCATGTCCATTAAACGGAGAACTGTTTACAATATGTCCGTGCAAGATGAAACGGGCAAAGAATTAAATTCTGATGTAAAGAGAGGCGTAGCACTTATCACAAGATATCTTCAACAGGCTGATAAAAAAAAAACAAACCAAGAAGCCCAACAAACAACGTTGAAGATCATAGAAGGGATAATGTCCAACAAACAACATTGAAGATCATAGAAGGGATAATGTCCAATAAACAACGTTGAAGATCATAGAAGGAATAATGTCCAACAAACAACATTGAAGATCATAGAAGGAATAATATCCAATAAACAGCACACGGACACCATAGTCGAATAAAAGCCCATCAATTTCTCTAAGAACTGTGCCCCAGGACCCAACAGAGTAAGATACAAAAACTTAAAATCTGGAATCAGAGATTTTAAAATATAATGTACTGAGACATGAAGCAAAATATAATGAATGAACTTCTGAATCAAATACTGACCAGATCATGTAATTTCAGCTACGTGGTAGAAGAAATTAAAAATAAAACCTTGAGAACATAGAGCTTTGCTTAATCTTTTTTACATCTCTACATCTATTAAGACAATCTCATCATTCATAATTCACCTTCTGCATACTCTGCTTTGCTGAATGCGGTTGTCCGGGACATACACTAGCACTTCAATTCACCGTGGCATCGCATTTGAAAATCAGTCCCTGCTTTGGGTAAGACTGACTCGAATCACAAGGACTACACACTCTTGGCAGTTGCTCTAAGAAAGGGTGTCCCCTCCGCATCCTTCTCCGAGACCCTCTCAACCATTTGTACAGTTGGAGCGAAAGATATTTGTCGTTGTACCCGATGGTTCTCGGCCATTTCGAAAGCGATTAAATTTTACGACCATCTCCTCATGATATGTCTCTTTTCCGCCATTATCAGTTACAACCAGAACCGCATGGTTCGCTCTTTCGACTGATTTTTCCCACCTTCCACGTGATTCTACTCCGACGAAGAAGATTATTTTTTTCTCTGAATGCTGAATCAAATTATAGTTCACATTTAATGTCCATCGAGAGAAATTCGCAAGTATGAAACTGAGTCATCTCTGAAAGCATTTTACATAAAGTTCCAAAAATATCAAATCTTCTGCATTTCTCACGCAGTACTACTAATAATCGCTTTCTGACTTGAAACACATCTTCTGTCTGTCCTAAACTACTTCTTGTTCTCAACTACTTATCTGTCTCCTGAATATCTGTTTGGTCTACATGTCGATTTGTTCTATCGATGGGGTTTTTTTTAAAATAACGTTTATAACCATTAATTAAGTAACAATTCCAAAGTCAGTGAAATGACATGAAATGGGGATGATTGCCTGTGAGATGAAGTAATGAAATGGTGGGCTTTTACAAAGAAAGATATGATAGGGATGATTATGAAAAAGGTAATAAATTTCTCTCTCTCTCTCTCTCTCTGAACCTTAAGTGCCCAGGGCACATGGGGCTTCCACAAGGGTTTTCCACAAATGCCTGTCCTTCGCCTTTTTTTCTGCTCTTGCCCAGGTGAGTCCTTTATTTCTCAACATCCTTTCTGTTGTTCTTCTCCATGTCTCTTTTGGTCTACCCTTACTTCTGTTCCCCTGTGGTGTCCATCTTAGTGCTATTTTTGGTAGTGAGTTGTCAGTCATTCGGAGCACATGTCTCAACCATCGCCAGCGTCTTTCCTCAATAATTGTTGTCAATTTACCCTATCTGGTAAAAAAAACTATCAGACTACTACAGAAACGGAAGCAAGGGGAAAAACAACACACACACAAAATTATACATGAATTTAACATTTTTGGCAACAAAAAGAGTCGAAGTAATTTTTCGATTACACAAAGGCATAGACAGGTAATATCAAAAGATGTAACATTAATTATATAATTTAAACAGTATACCTGCAGCAGGTAAATGTATTTGATAACATTTCATTTTTCTGGGGAAAAGGGGAGTGGATACAGGTAATCAAGGCGTATGTTGGTCCTTGTTACATTTATTGTCATATCATTGTCTATGTCCGAGTTCTTACATGATTTATCTTTAAACATGCTTTTCTTGTCTTGTCTTGTCTTGTCTCTTGCCTCATATACCTTTCGGTGTTGAGGGGTCTTGATATGGCTCGACGATTTGCTTCATATAATGGGATATTTAAATCTTCTGTAATTTCCTCTCCCCATGTCCTACATGAGCGGCCTCTTCCTCAGTTACCTACAAATCTTAGCGTGAATGTTGCCTGTGATATACTGTCTGGTGGTAACCGTGTAACATGACCAAACCATTTGACTTGTTGTTTCTATATAGAGTGTAATACTGATGTTACTCCAGCCTTTGCCCTGATGGTGTCATTTCTTATTTGGTCTCTTCTTTTTGCATTTAATATTTTCCTTAAGCATCTCATTTCTGTCGTGATTATTTTTCTTTTGTTCTTGACTGTTAATGTCCGTGTTATCATAGAGTTGGGAGGAAAACTATGTTGTACGGTGCCCTTTTTGTTTCAGTTGTGATGTATTTATTTTTCAGTAAAGGAGTCATTTGTCTAATGACCTGGTTTGCTTTATTGGATCTGTTCTCAATCTCATCGTCAGTTGTCCCTGAGGATGATATTACGCTACCTGGGTATTTGAAATGTTTCACTTGTTTCAAGGTCTGGTTGTCTAGGAAGATCTTTGTTTGGATTTTCTTCTCTCGCTATGGTCATGACTTCTGTTTTTTTTTTCACCACTGATCTTCACGTTGTGGCTTTGACATGCCCTTGCTAAATTATCCATGTTCTGCTATATGTCTTTTTCTGATGTGGCTATAAGTACTTGATCGTCAGCAAAAAGGAGTTCGTTTATGGTCCTCCTATTGGATGTGTCTTCTGGAAGGTGTTGTGGGTTTATCGGCATTCTTTCTGGGATTGGGCTGTTGTGCAGTTTGCCGTGGAGTTTCTATTGTGTACGTTAACTTCTTTGCAGATGTTGCCAGTGCATGTTATGAAAAGTAAGGGAGATAGTAACAGCCTTGCCTCACTCCAGATTATATGATGAATAGTTCAGAGTGTCCTGCATTTGTTCTAACTGTACACTGACTGTTTCCGTATAGGTTTTTGCATAGGTTGATCAAATGTGTACTAACTCCATAATGCTGTAAGATTTCCCACAGTTTAGCTCTGTCAAATGCCTTTCATGTCTTTCATGTTATCTTAACCCCCCCCCCCCCCCCCCCCCCAGGGCAGAGGTGTCTTCTGTTTGTTACATGAACAGCATATTTGTAGAATGTCTGGAATAGAGTGAAAGATGCATGATAAAGGGCAGAATGTCAGACGGGGCTGCGTGCCCAATTTTTAACCCTTTGGAAATAAAGATCAATCAATCAATCAATCTCTATCTCTATCTCTCTCTCTCTCTCTCTCTCTCTCTCTCTCTCTCTCTCGCGCGCGCTCGCTGCCGTCAAAACTTCATTTCTTGAAAGGTTACAGCACGTTATAATTATCAATGTCCTTTGTCTAAACACATGTGAGAAAATTTAAAAATTATAGGACTAAACGTGCAGAACTTAAATCTAGCTTTGATTGCACGCCCAAACCAGGTACCTAAACTCTGCGAGCAGGGCCAGTAACTTGGTGTGTCTGTGTCCAGGAGTTAAGGGAATAATATAACTGACGACTGGCAGTACTTCTGGCTTGTGTAATGTACGATGCCACATATGAAATGTGTGTGTTTATCTATGTTTCTGTTTTCTACACTGCACTGTTGGTCTTCATGTATGAGTTTGTGCATGAATGGTTTGAGCTTGTTGGTGATCGTTTTTGTAAGGATCTTGTAGTCTACGTTTAGTATGGATTTAGGTCTTGTCGTTTTGGAGCCGTGTATTATCTGAGTTGTCTTTGCGTATGAGTGTAATGTATGATAGGTTCAAGCTAGGTGGGAGTTCTTTGCGGTCAAAAGTTTCTGTTCAACGAGCAACAAGAAGCTTTGCATCAAACTGAACTCCGCGCCATCAGTCTGTTTTCAGAACTTCCGAGTGGACCTCTTGTATTCGTGCGTATAATATCTTATACGACTTTTATATTTGTGTTTATAATATTCGTAATGCCTCCTAAATGTATTTGTAAAGCTAAAATAACACATCGGGTTCTTCGTTTACTAGAAATGCTAATGAATAAACTTCGAGATCAAGCCAGCTCTACGCTGATATAGGCCGCAAGGCGTAGCCCGCTCAGTATAGTTAGTACAGTTCTTAAAGTAAAGCCAAAGTGCTACAGGAAATTAAAAGCACTACACACTAAACAAAAACATACAATAAAAACTGCTCAGGTAATAAAAGAAATGGATAGATATCACCTGGATGTATTGGGCATCACTGAAATGCGGATGGCCAGAAGCAGGGAAAAGAACGACGGAAAACCATACGTTAATAATATATTCCGACAGAGATGATGGGAAATACCAGGAAAGAGTGGGTATAATTATGTCATCTGCGGCAGCAAAGAGCCTTACAGAATGGGAACAGGTGAACTGTCGTATGATAAGAGCACGATGCAAAATAAGGCACGGAAGAATGACAATCACACAATGCTATGCACCCACGAACGATACAGATGATGAAATAAAAGATATTATTACCAACTACAACAACTTATCAACAAAGTACCTAGACACGACATCTTAATTGTCATGGGAGACTTCAACGCCAAGGTAGGAAAAGATAACACCGACGTAGGAAAAGTAATGGGGAAAGAAGGAATTGATACAATAAATCAGAATGGAGAAAGATTAATTGAAATATGTCTAACAGAAAATATGTCTAACAGAAGGCATGGTCATTGAAGGAACAATATTTCCACACAAAGAAATACATAAAACAACATGGATATCTCCAGATGATAGAACTAGAAACCAGATAGATAATTTTTGTATTAGAAAACAATTCAGAACATCTCTGATAGATGTAAGAGCTTACAGGAGTGCAGATATCAACAGTGATCACAACCTGTGTATAGGGAGGACTGAAAACCCAACACAAGAAATCAGTCCTCAGAAAGATAAATAGTCATAGCCTACAAGAAGAAAATACCAACAGTGATTTCAATCTGGAACTTACCAAACATTTCGCAGCACTCAAAGAGGTAGACGAGGCAGATACAGATGAATTATGATTTTCATTCAGCACAGCTATAATCACGGCAGCAAAAGCAAGTGCTGTACTGCAGTCAACAAGCAGAAAAGCATATATATCAGATAACACATGGAAATACATACATGAAAGAAAAGCAGCCAAATTAGCCATGTTGATTGTAAAGATAGATCTTGGAAAAGTTTTGGTAAAAGCAACATACAAAGAACTAAACAATAAAGTAAAAAGTTCAGCTAGAAGAGAAAAAAGAGAATATATGGACAATATGGCAAAATAAGCAGAAAATGCACAAAAAACGGAGACAGCAAAACTCTGTATAACATACAGAAAAAGCTAACAGGTGCTATTACCTCCAGAGAAAGACCAGTCTTTAGCAAAACAGGCAACATCAAGTAAAGACCAAAAGCATAGATTGGGTGAACACTTCCAAGAAATACTTAATTAACTACATCCAAATGAATTAATAAATATTGAAACCGATTTACTAGTCCCACAACTAAATGTCAACTTAGATGAAGTTACATTGAATGAAATTGAAACAGCAGTGAATCTAATTCGTATTCTTATATTCTTATATCCTTCCCGTGCCGTTAGACGTCACATAGGGCTCGCAAAGTAGTTCGCCAATATTTCCTGTCTTCGGCGAGTCTTTCAACCTCAACAAAGGATTTTATGCCTGTTAACTTGGCCTCTCTTAATAATGTTCTCTTCAGAGTTTCACGCGGTCTGCCCCTTTTTCTTCGGCCTGTTGTGTTCCACTTGATAGCTTGTTTTGGGATTCTCTGCTCATTTCTTCTCATCAAGTGGCCAACATATGTCCATCTCCTTTTCCTGATCACCCGTGAGACTGGTTGTTGTTCAGTCATCTGTCTTATCTCTGCATTGTTCTTGAATTCATTCCACTTGATGCCGAGTATTTTCCTTAGGCATTTGTTTTCAAAAGAGTCTAAGTTCATTAGTGAATCTAATGGCTAACAACAAAGCTGCAGGTGAAGATGAAATAACAGTCGAAATGTTAAAAGCTATTAACAGTGACAACATGAGCCAACTACAAAGAATGTTTAAGAAAATTTGGAAAGAAGAAGAAGAAGTCCTATCTAAATGGAAAAAAGGAATCATTGTTAAAGCACCAACAAAAAAGGCAACCTCAGTGATTGCAATAACTGGAGGGATGTAACCTTACTATTAGTTGTGTCAAAGGTGTTTTGTAAAGTGATTCTGAATAGAATTAAAGATGTAGTGGATACCGCAATGACAGAAGAACAGGCAGGATTGAGAAAAGGGAGAAGCTGTCTAGACCAGATCTTTACTCTAAGAATAATACTTGAAAAACATATTGAAAAACAGAAACCATTAATCCTGAACTTCATAGACCTTTAAAAAAAAGCATTTGATAGCATACACAGAGATTCATTGTGGAGAATTTTAAGACTATATGGAATACCATCTAAAATTGTCAACATCATTAGAGATCTCTACAACGGATATGTTTGTGCAGTCAAGACAGAAGAAGGAATGAGCGAATGGTTTCAGATTGAAACAGGCGTGAAACAAGGATGTATATTATCTCCTTTGCTTTTTGGAATTGCCATAGACTTTATAATGAAAAGATGTACAGGTAAAAATGGTACTGATTGGGTACATGGGACCCAAATAGAAGATCTTAATTTTGCTGATGACATAACTCTTATCAGTGACAATGTGAAATCGATGCATGAAAAAAACAGATTCCCTGTCTTCCTTGACTAGCAAAATAGGCCTTGAAATGAACAAAGACAAAACAAAAATAATGAAACTTCTCATTAATCAAGAAGGAAAAATATACGTAGAAGGAACAGTTGTTGATGAAGAAAACCAATTTGCATACCTTGGAAGATATTTAGACTAGGATGGTGACACCAGGAAGGAAGTTAGAATTGCTAAAGCAGCACTGTCCTTCAAAAATCTTGAGAACATATGGAATTCAAAAGTTATGAGCACAAAAATCAAGTTAATATTAATTAATTCAAATGTGATATCCACCCTCATTTATGCATGCGAAAGTTGGAAATCAACTAAAGAAACAGACAAGAAATGAGATTCTTTTGAAAACAAATGCCTCAGTAAAATCCTTTGTATAAAGTGAAATGAATTCAAGAACACACAGAGATAAGACAGATGAGCAAACAACAACCTGTCTCATGGGTGATCAGAAAAAGAAGCTAGACATATGTTGGCCATGTGATGAGAAGAAACAGTCAGAGAATACCAAAACAAGCTATCAAGTGGAGCACAACCGGCCGAAGAAAAAGAGGTCGACCACGTGAAACTCTAAAGAGGACATTGCTAAGAGAAGCCAGTTTAGTGGGCAATAAAATCCCTTGATAAAGTTGAACGACTCGCCGAGAACAGGAAAACTTGGTAAACAACTATGTGAGCCTTATGTGACATTTAATGGCACGGGGGAAAGATGTAAGAAGATATACTAAAGGATGAGGGTCAGTTTGTTTATTTATCTTTCATGCGCATTATCAAATGATAGATAGTGCGTCAAATCTCTTTTGTCTTATACCTTTCAGTGACGCGGGGACCAAATAGACGTCTTGACAGTGCTGGGGGGTTTGCTACATACAAGGCTTTCTGTATGATGCCAAAGAACCCCCCCCCCCCACACACACACAAGCTATCAAGTGGGACACAACAGGACGAAGAAAAAAGAGTGCGTTCACGTGAAACCCTAAAGATGACATTGTTATTAAGAGAGGTCACATTAATAGGCATAAAATCCCTTGATTAGGTTGAAAAGCTCGCAGAAAACAGGAAAACTTGGCGAACTACAATGCGAGCCCTATGTGGCACGGGAAGGATGTAAGATGTATAATGTGCTATTTAGTTTTTAGGTTGCCAAAAAATTCACGTGCAAGCTAAGAAACGTGTTCACTTTTCGACTGTCGTTATTCCTAACCTGTCGACTAAGTTGGGAGGGGGGGGGTGGACGCTTGTTAACTGTAAAATGGTGGCGGAAATGCACATTTCCAGTTCTAAAGCGAGCATAAAAGTGAGAAGAAAATATTAATTTTTTTTATTAGACTGTAGGTACGCACGAAAATTATCTTTATGCATTTAATGACGAATTGAGAGAAAAATTACGAAGGATGAATTTACTGTTGACTTCCCTTTCTTTCCCCGAAACATTCCCATTCCCTCCCCTCTGATATCATTGTTGCATCCCTTTGTTTGATTGGTCTAATGCTAGCAGATTGTTATATTCTGTTGTTTGATTGGTCGAATAACAGCTGGAGATTAAAAAACAAAAAACAATCCGGAGAGATGAGCAGACGTACAACAATGTCCAGCAGACTATAACCGAAAGAGCAATTCTGGTTTTGGGGTCAGAACATAAACGGTGCATTATTTTGTGTAACATGTTTTGCATGTATTATACATATTTACTGCAGTAAACCACTGCATTCCGCAGCAGAAGATCGAAAGCAGTCAAGCAAGCTCTTTCATTTACACAGTGCATTGACTTCAAGTCTGATTCACAAAACGTAGCTATTTATAAGCAGAGCAGTAATAACGATCTGTCGATAGCAACCAACAGTGTCCGCTATTGGGTGTATTTTCATAAAAGTATGATGTGTTCATACATAAAGAGTAAGTGTTGCGGTAACGTCATTGTCACTATGTGTGAAATATTACATTCATTACTTCAATAAGAGTCGCGATTTGCTCATCTGAACATAATCGATTGAAGTAAGATCATGCCCACCATTTAGGAAGGAAAAAAGGTGGAGATAGGGGTGTATCTCGGTTTGTAAATGTGTACTATCAATTGACTACACGCTTTTAACGAATTGCACAATATGATCACGGCTGGCATTTGGTGTCATCGCATGGGTATGCATGTAATATTGATTACAACACATATTTTGGTGCCCCAAATGTTAGACCTGTTTCTATGTATATTTGACCTGCTGATTCCAAAAATGGCACAAGTTTTCACATATAAGCTCTAGTTTTTGAGATAAAGAATATAAGCCATGTACCACTTTTCATTCTGATCGCTCATAGCAAATCAGGATATTTTAATGTAGAATTAATATCTTTTAAGCATGAAGGAAACAATCTGTGACTGCAGATAGTGGATTTTAACACTCATGTTACAGCCAGCCCTGTTGAGATTGAAGAGCATATCCTATACTGATTGTGTGTAGTTGTCACAGATGACAAAGCCAAGAAAGCTTTTCACAACAAGAACCAGGCACGTGATTTGATTTAATTTATTGATGCTAAGAAAAGTGGGTCATTTATAGGTTGTCTGATGTGTGGACCATCAAAAATTCCTGCCTTCAGTTTTTCCGTGGTAAGTTCAGGTAACTTATGCACTGTGTATTCAATGCACGAAGCATCTTTATTCAAAGCCTTACAAATTGTTTCATCAAACCTAGCTTTATACATAGTGGTAGCAGTATGATTCTATCTCATGCTACCAAAGCTTTTGTTGATTACATTTTAGCCTCCAACCACCATATATTCCCACAGAGGCCAAGCTTTTCTTGCCCAGTGTTCATGTTTGGCTCTACTATCCCAAAGGAATAAAAACCAAGGATACTTTGTATAGCTGCTTTTTTGACCAAGAGGAAAATTAACCATCTTCAAGTCTACACAAATCACCCATTGATGTTCTTTGTAATTTTATCTTTTTTCAAGACTAAAGAATACTTGTACTCTTCTTTCATCCTGGTGGAATTACTGATTGGAATAGAACCTTATTTGTTGCTGTTATTGAAAATAACGCATTTCAAACTGCTTTTTGAACTGTCAGTGAAAAGACGCCATTCACTTGGGTTACATTTTGAAAGACCAGTTTTCTTCACAAGGTTTCCAATGTCATTGCAGAATACTAAGTTGTTGTCTTCAGTAAAGAATGGCAGCAAATCCTTTTCTCTCTGGCAATAAAGTGTCATTTTTTATTTAGGCTGATGTACATTCTTTTCCTTTAGTCTGGAGGCAAGCAATTCAGAAGACCCCTTGATTTAAGTCCCTGATCAGATCACTCAATTCATTCTGATCAAAATGACCATTGTGTGAAGTTTTTTAGAATTCACCATCACTGTCCCCACTTTCTCTACCTCGTGCGATATCAGACATATATAAGACCTCTGAGAGCTGTGGTAGTTCAGGGAAAGGTGGAATGGGTACAAGATCTGAGTGCAGAACAGGTTTCCTTGCTGAAGGTAGATCAGAATAAGACCACGTATCACGATTATTTTGATGGATGCCTGTGATATTAACAATAAAAAAAATAACACTCATCAGAGTGATTTTTCGGTACCCTTCACACCATTGGTACTCCAAATTTCAGGTAGCTTCTCTTTCCATTTGCCCACTAGCACAAATGCTACACACAAGTTCTGCTTAGTATATGAGGAGCCCATGGCTTATCTTGATCTCCAAGCTTGGCGCCAAAATAACCTACATTTACAAACTCAGAAATAGGTTTCCTACTTGAAATATAGCAAAATATGTTGGGATGATTCATAATCTCTATGGTGTTCAATTTGCAGAAATGAAATGATATGAGTGGAAATATACACAGACCTCCTTAGATCATAACAATTATACAGCGGAACTGTTTTAAACAGATCAGGTTGAGAAACCTTTGAAGTACAAATTTATGTAGTCTACGAAAACCATGATTTACCATCTTAATTTTGTGCACATAATTATGTAATAAAACAGAACATAAGCGATTTTGTCATTTGAGCTGCACATTTTTATGCTATTGTGCATTATAGGAAAGGAAGTAGGTGAATAGTTGTGAAAACAAAGGTCATTGTAATAAAAAAATGTGGGTAAATTAAAGACATAAATTTCCCATTCAAATAAGAAAGCTTGTTATGGCATCCCAATTCTGCAGAAGAGATTTGTAAAGAGTGGACTAAAATTTTATAAATTCAACCATATCTAAGAAACTAGAGCTGAAGTGGTCTGTCCAATGCAGTTTTCTGAATCGGCGCCCCAAGTAACCCAAGGAGCAGGCCTAAAAACCAAGGCACCAAGAAAATAAATTGTATTTTTGTTGGGCTGTGTTGTTATTATAACATAGGTTTGTAATTTAACCATTTTCCCTCAAATTATTTTGGCTGAGGATACATTTGTAACATTTTAGAGTAAGTAGGTTAGCTCTTAAAGATGCTGGCAATGGTTGGGACATGTGCTCCGAATGACTGACAACTCACTACCAAAAATAGCACTAAGATGGACACCACAGGGGAACAGAAGTAAGGGTAGACCAAAAGAGACATAGAGAAGAACAACAGAAAGGATGTTGAGCAATAGAGGGCTCACCTGGGCAAGAGCAGAAAAAAAGGCAAAGGACAGGCATTTGTGGAAAACCCTTGCGGAAGCCACATGTGCCCTGGGCACTTAAGGTTCAGAGAGAGAGAGAGAGGTTAGCTCTTGAACATCCTGGTATTCCAAAGCAATATGTTTATAACATACAGGAGCAGTAGAGCATTGCTACCATTAGACCAGCTGAACAAGTGACTTCTGAGGGGAGCAGTACTATACAGATTAACTGGCATTTACCATTTACCAAAGGCATTATTAGATTAGCACCAGTGTTGTACGGCAGTGATATAAAATTCATATTAGAGTGTATGGTTACATAGTATTGATAAGCATTCTTTATGGTAAAAAAAGGCCATGCAAATATAGAGAGGTGTTAGAATTTTGCCTTTAATTTTATTAAAGTTCCAAACAATTCATAACACACATACACCACATGCACGCACACACGAACACACATGTACATACATACATATATAGACCTGGTGGTAATTTTGTTTAAAAATGAAAAAAGTAGATCCTTTGATAAAACAAAATAGGCAGATTCCAGCTGACAAAGCAAAGAGTTTGATAAGGTTATGCACTGTCAAAAGACTGTTTTACTTCTCATTATCATGATTATTATTTGCCATGCTAACAGATGTTGAAATATGTTATCCATTGATTTTGATTCTTAGTATTTTCCCATTAATCAAAATGGAAAAGTACACGTAGAAGGGACAGATATTGAAGAAGTCAATCAATTTGCATACCTTGGCAGCTACATAGACCAGGATGGTGACACCAGAAAGGAAGTTAGAATTAGAATTGCAAAAGCATGTTGGTCACATGATGAGAAGAAACAGTCAAAGAATCCCAAAACGAGCTATCAAGTGGAACACAGCAAACCAAAGAAAAAGAGGCAGACCACGTGAAACTCTAAAGAGGACATTGTTAAGAGAGGCCAAATTAATAAGCATAAAATCCCTTGAAGAGGTTGAAAGACTCGCCGAAGACAGAAAAAATTGGCGAACTACCTTGTGAGCCATATGTGACGTTTAACAGCACGGGAAGGAGATAAGATTTTCCCATATTTGTTGACTTTGTATCATGTCAGTGGTCTGGTATCAAGGCATTCCTCTGCCTCTCTTCTCATTTATCATGTCCTTTTGTGATGCTTCCAAGCTCTTTCTTTCACATTAAATGTCCAATGAATCCCATTTGCCTTTTTTCTTCTTATACATTTAATTTGCTCATGTCAGATATTTATTTGTCATCATAGATATCCATATTCCAGGAAACCATATATCTCTTGTCTGTAGTGATATTTGTATTGTTCTTATATTTGTTGTTTATCCTTCACTTCCATGGAGCAGGACAGACTGAGCATCATTTTAGTGAAAATTGTATAATTTTCAGTGATGATAATGAATGTGTCCTTCTTCAGTGCAGTTTAATTTAATCAGTTTCTTGATTTATAAAGTACTTTTCCACTATGATGTCGTTATTTTTTCAGGGCCTGTACTAATGATTTTGTAAGGTAGTGCAAGAATAAATTTTGGTGACTGTTCCACATTTTGCCTCTGGAGTTCACAGACCCTACTTTAAAAGGGTCTCTTTGCTTGTTGGGCCACTGAGCACAGAACCAACTACAAACCTCTCTCATTTGGCCTTGTGCCCATTTATGTGAATGTATGTACTTACCTCAAGACTATCCCATTTAATTTAATGTTTGCATATAAATAAGTTCTTCTTCTGACATATAATCATTCTGTTTTGTTTTCTTCTCGTTCAGGTCGACTGCTTCTTGTTCACATTCTTTCACTGATATACTTTTTAATTTCTCATATCTAGTTCCTCTCATGATAATAATCAGTGGAAGTTTTTTTTTTTTTATATGAAGAATTTCAATCTGTTCATCATATCTGTGCATTTCTCACACTAATATGCTTATAGTCAGTCTCACAGAGTGTTAGTTAGGTCTACCTTCTTTTTGGACTAATTTATCTGTTAATTTATCAGCACTTACCCTAATACATTAATCTTTATAGGGCCTAGTCCAGACCTTGGTTTTGTGCCCCTGTGATTGAATTTTTAATTAATTTGAAGGCCAGTGATAGTGCTGTGTTTAAGCTGTTTAATTTTCTGATACTCTGAAGCACTTTACCATGTTTCTTCTTGTTTTTAATTGAACAGAGATGAGCAAATACCAGACTTGATTATCTAGGAAAATGTTACAAATGAATATTCTGATTTCCAAGTTCTTAAAGCAACCATAAATCAGCCAAGTTACTGGATTATTATAATGCAAGGTACGTCTCACATGTTTTTTTTGTTTGTTTGTTTGCCGTTGTGTTAAACAGAAGCGCTGTATATTATTATCATCATCGTCACCTTAAAGTGGTTCTGTTTTTTCCAAACCCTGTCCATCTGCTTCAGACATGTTGTATTCATTGTCCAGTGTTCTGTCATTATTGTGAGATCATCATAGGGCAGGAAATTAGAGTTATAGTGGCTGATGCTTTAGTGAAGACATTATTTCAGGTGGGAGTGTACTAGCATTCCGTACTGTTCAGAATGGACCAAGATTGTCATTTATCACCAGGCTCCTCTGACACAGCTGTGGTGTTACATGGACACTGTGTCTGTCAATTAATTTCAGTTTTATGTAAACCATTTGCTTATTTATACCAAATATGTGCCTGTCTCTTTGTTAGATCATGTTTCTTTAACATGAAAGCCCGTGGTACTGTCAACTCAGTACTTGTCCTTATGACAGTATGTAAGCATAGTGTCCATTGTGCAAAGACACTACTGCATTTGCAACATTAAGTGGAGTAATGGAAAGCAATTATCTGTAATAGAAGCAAGGAGCCATCATAACATAAATATTTCACAACTGTAATTTATGTTTTTTCCTTATGTCAGACCTATGAAACTTGTGTATTGAGTGATGACCCTCGTACAAAGCACAGAATCTAAAAACATTGACAAGAAAAAAAGAAGGTTAGAGGAGAAGATGATGGTATGGAAATTAAATATTGACACCCAAGTCTGTACAGATCATGTATCTGTTGTTTATAACTGCCATTGTGAAAAAGTCACCTGCATTAGCAGTAAGATTTTTTTTTTTAGAAGTTTACAGTAATACTCCAGGAGGGAAATGAAGGGAGGCTGTTAATGTGCACTTTACTGCTACTTAAAGCAGTGAAAAAGAAGAAAAGATAAAAAATGTTAATTCAGTCAGGTTATCATCAGCAGTCACATATACTTGAAAAAGTTATGACACATTACTTGCAAATTTGATAAGTCTGATGTTTCTTATCTTGGTCAGGCAGTTATGATAATGTATGACTGGAAATTGTGACCTGATATAGAGTAAAAAAAAAAAAACCCCAAAAACTAGTAGAACAGAACTAGGTATCATGTTGTTAGATATCAGCATTCATTTTAGAGGGCTGCTTTGCAAATGTTAGCAAGTCAGTATCGTCATCCTTACCATTCAGGAAGTCCAGTTTTTCTCCAGTCTTGTCTTTGGTATAGTCTTGAACTGATAATATACCAGTTCTGTGTTGATATACAATCCTCCTTGTGCCCATTAAATGAGTGGTAGATTTAATAGACTAACCTTATAATCTTTGTATCCAGTATTGAGGAAAATAGATTGTGACTTATCGCTGTACAGAATAAATTCTGCTGTGTTTGACAGATGAAAAGGATAATAATTTTTAAGTCCATGCTGCAATGCTTTTTTATGCAGACTTAAGAAGAAACTGCACGTAAAATGATGGGGAATCATGATCTGACAATCAGTTTGATTGACAGAGTTGGCTTTAGTAAATATTTTTCATGCATATATTGCAAGGTTCAGACCGTGTTCTTTGGTTGTTACATTTAGAAATTAGCTCACTTTTCCACTTGAAAATGTAGACTGTCAAAAATTACTCACAACACACAAACATTTATTGTTATTATTCATCATGCCTGACCCATTTTACTAGGAAATAATGCAATGCCTGATTTTTATCATTTACATCTTACATCCTTCCTGTGCCGTTAAACGTCACATAAGGCTCACATCATAGTTTGCCAAGTTTTCCTGTCCTCTGCAAGCTTTTCAATCTCATCAAGGGATTTTATGCCTACTGATTTGGCCTCTCTTATCTTATCAGTGTCCTCTTTAGAGTTTCACATGGTTGATCTTTTTTTTTCTTCGACCTGTTGTGTTCCACTAGATAGCTTGTTTTGGGATTCTCTGACTGTTTCTTCTCATCATGTGACTGACATATCCATCTCCTTTTCCTGATCACCCATGAGATAGGTTGTTGTTCACTCATCCGCCTTATCTCTGCATTGTTCTTGAATTCGTTCCTCTTTATACTGAGTATTTTCTTTAGGCATTTGTCTTCAAAAGTGTCAAATTTGTTGTTTATTTCTTTAGTTGTTTTCTGACTTTCACATCCATAAATGAGGGTGGTTGTTACATTTGAATTTGATATTCTTAACTTGGTTTTTGTGCTTATAACTTCTGAGTGCCATATGTTCTCAAGATTCATGAAGGTTAATGCTGCTCCTTTGCAGTTCTAATTCAAACTTCCTTTCTGGTGTCACCATCCTGGTCTATGTAGCTGCTGAGGTATGCAAATTGGTGTACTTCTTCAGCAGCTGTTCCTTCTATGTATATTTTTCCTTCTTGATTAATGAAAAGCTTCTTTATTTTTGTTTTTTTCCTTGTTAATTTCAAATCCTATTTTGCTAGCCAGTGAATTCAGGGTATCTGTTTTTTCTTGCATGGAATTCACGTTGTTACTGATAAGAATTATGTCATCAGCAAAATCAAGATCTTCTAGTTGGGTCCCATGTACCCAGTCAATGCCCATTTTACTTGTGCAGCATTTTTTCATTATGAAGTCCGTGGCAGTTCCAAAAGGCAAAGGAGATAGTATACATCCTTGTTTCATGGCTGTCACAACCTGGAACCATTCACTCATTCCTTCTTCTGTGTTGATTGCACAAATGTATATGTTGTAGAGATTCTTAATGGTGTTGACAATTTTAGATGATATTCCATATTGTCTTAAAATTCTCCACAGTCAATCTCTGTATATGAAATCAAATGCCTTTTTTAAAGTCTGTGAAGTTCAGGATTAATGGTTTTTGCTTTTCAGTATGTTCTTCAAGTATTATTCTTAAAGTAAAGATCTGGTCGAGACGGTTTCTCCCTTTTCAAAATCCTGGTTATTCTTCTCTCATTGCAGTATCCACTAAATCTTTAAGTCTTTTCAGAATGACTCTGCAAAATACTTTTGACACAACTGAAGGTAAGGTTACTCCTCTCCAATTGTTGCTGTTGCCAAGATTGCCTTTTTTTTGTGTTTTTGTATTTTAATGATTCCTTTTTTCCATTTAGAAGGGACTTTTTCTTCTTTCCAAATCTTATTAAACATTCTCTATAGTTGCCTCATGTTGTCACTGTTGATAGCTTTTAACATTTTGGGTGTTATTTCATCTTCACCTGCAGCTTTGTTGTTGGCCATTTTGCAATGTAATTTCATCTAGGTTGACATTTTGTTGTGAGACTGGTAAGTTGGTTTCAAGGTTTATCAATTCTTTTGGGTGTTGTCGATTAAGTATTTCTTGGAAGTGTTCAACCCATCTTTGCTTTTGGTCTTTACTTGATGTTAATATGGTTCAAGTCCTATTTACAGGTAGTAAATTTACAGGTTGTTTAAAATTATGGCTTCTCAGCTTTGAAACTAAACAGTATGACTATAGGTTTTTAAAAATGTGTTAAAAGCTCTTTAAGTGGCACACAGTGGATAGAGTTAATGTTTTGTTGTTGTCCAGCCTCATAAGTGATAGTCTGTTTACTATTTTGATAAGTAAACAAGTAAAAACTGAGTTTCAGTGATGATGTGTCACTTTCGTGAGTGATGTACTGGTGGTATTTTTGGTTATTTATTATTAGAGACATGAAAATCAGGATATTTAAGAGTTATGTTCTAAGCGTACTACTCTATGGAAGTGAATGCTGGAAAATCACCAAAAACCATAGAAAACAAGTTGAATTCTTTCCAGACTAAATGTTTATGAAGAATTAGAAAAATATTTTGTCCAAACACCATAAGAAATAACATCCTGTTGGCAGAAATGCAGATGAAGCCACTGACAGAAATTATTGAGGAAAGACTCTGGCGATGGTTGGGACATGTGCTCAGAATGAATAACAACTCACTACCAAAAATAGCACTAAGATGGACACCACAAGGGAACAGAAGTAAGGGTAGACCAAAAGAGACATGGAGAAGAACAACAGAGAGGATGTTGAGCAATAGAGGGCTCACCTGGGCAAGAGCAGAAAAAAAGGCAAGGACAGGCATTTGTGGAAAACCCTTGCAGAAGCCCCATGTGCCCTGAGCACTTAAGGTTCAGAGAGAGAGAGAGAGATTATTAGAAACAATTTTTTTCCATCAGTTTAGTTTTATCTTCCTTGATTTGCTTGTGTAGAGGGATACAGTAGCCGAAGCAATGTTTTTGCCACTTGAAGCCTGCCATAACTTTTAAGTCTTATCTTTATATGGAAGTGTATTGTGTGCAAAACTGTTATTTGCAAACATTAATTATTTATTATCTGCCTTATCTCTAAGATTTAAAGTAATGAAAGCTTCTCTAGAACCTCTATGTGTATATGATTTTGTGGATTTTTTTTTTGGGGGGGGGAGGGGAGAGAGAAGGGTTGTAATGATTATTTGTTGGTTTACTACATTTATATTATTGGTATTACATATTAAAATTATTCATCAGTGGATTTTTAATGTTAATTCTAAATTTAAAAAAGAATATGGTTGTTTCTTCCTTCAGACAACTTTTAACAGTTAAACTGCGCCCTTGAAGGAAGATCACAATTTGATGTACATTTTGATTTAACATTCCACTGTCTAATGTTAAAGTATCACTGCATTTCCTGGTTTAATAAGTATTGATTCACTGCCATTTGCGATGGTTGGCAGCATAGTACCTTCCAGGTACCTTCCTGTCTCGTTCACAACAGGTCTTTGAACCATAGTACTGGCTGTTGTAATGACCTTTATTCTCGTTCTTGAAGAATATCTTTATGGAATCCTCCATCTTTTATTTGATGGAAAAGGTCAAGCCTGTCTAGCCAGCCAGCACTTTCTAAGCTTAATCTCCTGGTTTGTTGCTGACTTCAGACTGTATCACCTTTACCCTTGCCATGGCAACATCATTTGCTTGGAGCAGAGGAATATGCTGAAAGGGCGATAACCCTATGACCTTGCCAAAAATGGGACACGGGAGAGAGAACACTCAAACACCGGCAGTATAGATATAAAGAATAATAACAAATTTGACACATATCTTACTGTCGTGTTGAATATTTAAAAGACATTTTGTATCAACTTGATGTGTGATAAATAATGGTCTCAAGAACACACGTTTTCCTTTCATCTGTTGTGAGACGGTACAAACTTGTCTGTCAGGGAAAGTTTTAAACACATTACAAACTGATTGCGTTCAACAGAATACTTCTTCCTACACCAGGATTGTTTGTTCAGCTTGAGCAAATACAAGCGGCCTCTAAAGAGGCGCTGCTGTATGATTGTATAATCAGTAGTGTTATCTCAGATATGGGGGGTGGGGGAGGGGTCGCGTGTGTCAGCTGATAAAATTTACCGATATTTACATTGTGTGAGACTGTTAAATAGAAATGTCCTGCGCTCATTCTCTCCCTCAAATACCTCCCTATGTTTTTCTTCCTCCCCCCCCCCCAAATAAAACGAGCAAGGGAAAAAAAAACTAACGTGTAGACTTTTGCTGTACGTTAATATAATTTCTATCTTCAGCCCTAGTTATGCAGGAGCCTGATCTGGTAAGGTTCTAAATGTCTTACAGAATATCAACATTGTTTTTAGACTTTCTTGAAGTCGCGCCTCAAAAATAAGATGGGGCTAAAGACTTGAAAAACAGAAGACAAGCCGTTGAACAGAACTTTAAAAACGTACGTGCTGTTGCGGAGAATGTGAAGTGCTCTGTTGTTGAGCGGACACCAGTATGTTAGTTTTTCCACCACTTCAGACATTCAACAAGCCCAAGCAGTAGTGGACCCGACAAGCGTTATTTGTGCAGTCATACTGTTGACTTAAGCTGTAATGCAAACACGTAGAAATACATAAATCTACTGGCATAACATTAGTGGCCACAATGTCAGTGCTTTCCTCAAGTGTACATGTATTTGAGATGCCGAATCTGTATGTACACTTTTTTTAAAAGTACATAATGCTGTTATAGAGATGTGATTATCACTATTTTAAGTTAATTTAGCGTCTGTTAAATGTTCTTGGTACGATGTTTTAGGTGTCCGGTTTTTTTTCTGTGATAAACTTGACGATTTTCTCAGCCATTTTATGTGTGAATACGCAGTTTCCCAAAATGAATTATTTATAGCTTCAAATTTAGATAAGTTTACTGCCAAAACTACATATTTAAGACATAATCTTGACACCAGTCTCTAGCATCAGATTGGTGCACTGCGCTTCCATCGCTTCTTCTGCTTGTGATAAGTGGGCCGCTGGTGCAAATTTAGGCCACTACAAATACAGGTATATGCTTATTAAAATGTAGCCGAACCGCCTTCTGAAATGTTTCACAGTTCAGACATTTGCACAGTGAATCCTTCGTTGACACTGTACATGGTCAGTTCTTGTCAGATTGCAAGTGTGACACTCTGCGACACCCTGCGAGACTGTAGTGTTTTCGTCTTGTGTCAGGACACTGAAAATGTGTATTGTAAGCGAAAGTACAGTTTATACGCGAGGTCTTTTGTCAGTACCTATGATATCTATTATTTCTAATCCTGACGCGAAGGTATGGAATGCTGTTTTTGTTTCGTTTACGATCCTAACACTGTTTAAATGCTTGTTGGAAAAAAAAGAAATCGAAGTCTCGTTCATTATCAGTTCTGCATATTGATAGTACAGTGATATTTTTTAAACATTTCAATCGAAAAACCGTGGAGTCTGCATCATATTCGTACAAGAAGGGCATTCTCTTCTTATTACTAGACACCCCAGCCACCTTCGTTAAATACGACAGGTAACTGTAATATATACGTGTTAAAATACAGATCATACTTCCTGATCTCCTTCTCTGAAGGAGGATCTTAGCATGGTGCGCGAACTCCTGGGCACTGGCGAGAATCTAGGGAAAGAAGCGATGGCCTCAGATAATGATTTGGCCGTTCATTAACATATCCATTGTCACAGTCACCAGAAAAGACGGCAGTTGACGTTTCCGTGAGCCCAGTCTTAGAATAGTGCAGTACTCTTACATTGTGCGCGACTGTATTTTTATTTTTACAGAAGGATTTCTCTGCTAAATGTAAAAGGAAAGCCTTGGTTGCATTATCCTGAAACGTTGCAGGAACTGGCAGTGGGTTCTCCCCGAGTAACCGCAGGTTTAGGGTTAGGCAGTCAAACTGTTGATACGGTCATCATGCTTAGCTTCAGGAAAAAAGGGGCAAAGAACAAGGAACACTCTTCGTCTTCATTGGTTCTGTCGGCCTCAACTGAGACATTTGTCACTGTGAATGTAATGTATAACAGAGCATTGTATGTCCACCACCACAGCTCAGGCCGATTTCTCCGTTCCGTGAAGATATGAAGGCCACCAATCAATTTAGTGAGAAGTTATGTTCGAAGTTAAGAATATAGATAAAAGCAAAAGATGTACCGTATTCATTTACTCGCACCAGAATATGTTTTGCTGCACTGTTACACTATACACTAAAAAAAAACTCTGCCAATATGTTCATTAGCACACGGTTAGCGCAACGAAGAGCCAAGACAGTAACAGCTTAAACCCAGATGAAGTAGCACTTCAAAACTATACTGTGGGGGAGGGGGGGGGTGGTACATTCGATTTTTAGCGGAAGACGCCCAGTAGTTACAAAAGCCAAAAAAAAAAGAGATCAGGTCACAGAGTAAACATGCATTTTTTTTTTTAAAATCCACTCCATTAATTGACTGCAGCTTTTGAGCATGCAGCTGCGCCACGGCTAGACAGTGTGACCTGATCATTACATGTTCTTAGTAACACACAGTAATTAGTGTATAAATATACAACGATATAAGAAGCACAGCAGTAAAGACGGGATACCAAAATGTATAAACTAGGAAAAAAAAGTAGGAACAGCTTTATTAATTAACAACTACAAAGTTGTGATGTTTCGGCATGAGCCTTAATCATACAAACACACACGGGACGAAGAATTAGAGAGAGGAGATAAAGTATTGATTCACATGAATCCTGTGTTAAAAAAAATAAATAGAGCATTCAGCTATGACTTGAAAGAATATGTAGCTTTTCCGGCGCTCGTTCAGAAATGCGCCTGTTCATCTCCGTTACTGGGACAAGATTTGTACATATAATGCTGTGTCAGGTTAAGTATCAATACTGGGGTTTCGGTCATATAAAGTTGTTTTTTTTAAGTGTTTGGTAAGTAAACAGTACCTCCCGTTGCTACAAGAAAGACTGACATAATTATCTGCCTATACATGCTTTATGCTTATGGTGCATTGAGGAAGTTGGGATTCTTGGGAAAAAGCTTGTGAAAACAAATGATTTGGAAAATCAAGCCTATCAGTTAACTGTAAAAATCAAATATCAGATTGCCAAAGATAAAACTATTCTTTTAACTGACGTGCCTTGATTATATTCGGCTATTCTTTAATCATCCACAGACTGGCTGGTTACAGAGTGACCAAAAAAAAAAAAGGGAGACAGAAAAGTTCTATTATACACAGAACTGCATTATTTTTCCGTGTAGTCGCCATCCAAATTCAGGCACTTGGCATACCGTGGCACCAGCTTTTGCAATGCCTCATCAAAGACTAGCATCGACTGGGTATCCAGCCAGTTGTTTACCCCATCCATGAGCTCCTCATTGGTTTCAAATTGTTGGGTAGCCAGCTAGCAGAAAAGTGGTAATTGCTTGGCACCAGGTCAGGGCTATTAAAGGGGTGGTCCAAAATCTCCCGGTTGAACTGCTCGAGTAGAGCCTTTGTGCAGGCAGCAGTGTGGGCCATGATTTGTGCAGGAGAATGGCTCAGTTGAATGTTGGTGAGCATTCCGTGCCTTTAGTTTTAGATCGGCCTCTGAAGTTTATTCAACATTTCACAATAAACCTCTGACATTATTGTGACTCCTGGCAGCATGAATTAAGGTAAAAGAAATCCCTTGTGGCCCCAGGTACAATTTTTGTTTTCACATAAGAAACAACGAAACTTTTGCATAGAAAAGTGATTTAGCACAATGTTGTGTGATTAGCTTTCGATAAATAGTGGACATGAGAGAAAGAAAAATGGGACTCGAAGACTCCAGCAGGGTGAGCAGCTGCTTAACCACGAGAAACGGCACTACCCACTCGGCCATCCTACACCTCCAAAGCTGTGTTTGAATAGCGGAGTCTTTGATATGGCTGAAAATCACGACATCCAAAAAGAAAACGAGGCCATGAAATTCTGTCGCTTAAAGTCAGTCTCCAGCAGGTACCCAGTCTGAGAAACAAACATACACAAATGGTCTGCTGCAAATATCTGGTGCGACCTGGACAATAATAACAGCAAATAAACAGTGTTTTTTACACAGATATAGTTTTACTTATTGTGTCTTCGTTTCCTGTCCGAGTGTCACGATTTTCAACTTCATTAAAGAATTGGCTATTTATAGTGCACTATTTCTCCAGCCAACGTGGCTGCTCACCCAGCGGGAGCCTGTGGTTCAAATCCTAGGTAATTTTCCTGTAATTTTGTTTCCCTCATGTCTAAAGTGCTTTGTCTAGTATTTTTCAAACGCTAACCAAACGGGCTTGTGGTCTCAGAATGCTGAAGTCATCTTTTGTTGGTTCAGAAGTGTTTGTTTGATTTTCCTGGGTGTGTATGGAGACTTAGTATGCATCTATTGTTTTGACTGTTCCTTCGTCTCGACATTCAATAACTGAACCCAAATCTTGTCCCTAGTCATGAGATTATGTTGAGAAAGTCTTCCCTCTCTTTCCTCACATAGAAGGAACATTGAAGCTGAGCCTATTCTTTGACCATTGTGAATGTCAATCTGTTGTTTTTGGTACCCACCTTGCATAGAATTTGTAGGGACCCAATTTCTCTGTGACAGTTCAAACCACAGGAGTCCTCAGAATTTGAGGAAATTCACTAGAAGGATCTGAAATTGTGAAATGTTTTTCACGCATGATTTGGTGGATGTTTTTTTAATGAGTTCATGAGTCACAAATGAGTGTCATCCTTGTTCTGTCTCTCTTTCTCTCTTCCTCCTCTCGCCCCCATCCCCATATCATGCAAAGTTGTGCACCCAGCCGTGAATTTCCTACACAGTTCCCTCTTAACTGTCACTCCTAACCTTATCACCGAACACATGACATACATAATCAATGATGAATCTCATTGGTGGTGTGTCCATCTGCTTACAGAAAACAAGTCACACTATGGACCTCACAACTGGTGAGAATGGCGATTATATGACCCATGTTTACTCAGTCGCTACTCTTGCACAATTGAACAAAATGGACTTTGGGTTAGTGTTGAGCAAAATAACACTTTACTGGCAGCAGCATGAATGTGCCATGATGCTATGGCAACTGGTTTGTTTTTACCAGCCGATTCCATGTTGATTTTGGAATTGCCCATGTATTATTCAGAGAAACCACTGATAAAGCAAGCCTTCTGTATTTTAACATTTAAAACTGTACTTCTTATTTTTCAGTTTATATGTGGCCAGTTCTTTTTCATGCATTCAGTTATAACAAAATATGAGACAGTGAATGTCTTCCTCATTGTTCACTCAGACATCAACAGTTATAAGTGTCATTAATGATTCCAGAAATATGAATATTTGCCAACATTGTGAAAACAATATTACATTTCCTTTGTCATTTTCCTGCAGTAGTCTTGAGACATGTTCTCTCAAACCATGACTCGCTAGCCATTAAATACTAAAATGACAGTTCGAAAAGTAACTTGTTAGATATTGTTAGAAATTATTTTAATTTTTTTTTTTAAGACAACAAAAACAACAGGCCGTGACTCAGTGGTACTGGGTCCACCGGTAATGAGATGTGGACCCCCCTCCCCCTCCCCCACCACCCCACACACACACACCACCCACCACCACCCCACCCATCACCCACCACCCACCCCCCCCCCCCCCCCCACATTCAATGTGCAGGGCAGGCCTGAACATCTCACTTCATTCAAAAATAACAATGCTTTTGTTTTAACCAAAGGGCATGTTGATCAGGGTACCTGCCAAGAGGACACTTTGACCTCAGCCACTTTGATCTTAGCCAAAATGCTAATGTTTGTTAAAAAACATATGTTAGAAGATCTATACTGACAATGTATTTTTGTTTATGTATATGTCTGCATGTGCACGTGTATGTGTGTGTGTGCTATTTTATTAGGTTAATTACTTCTTCTCATTTTCTTTGAATGTAATAGTTTAATCTTACACTCTTTTGAGATGTTTTTTTCCTAATGTAATTTGTATACTTGTATTAAATCGAGTGTGTGGGAAGAATGAAAGATGGAGTGATGAAGGGCAGAATGTAAGACAGGCATGCGTGCCCAATTCTTTACCCTTTAAAAATAAAGATTATTCATTCATTCATTCATTCATTGATCAATTCAAGTTTAAAAATTCATTTATCAGAATATAATATTCCTCAAAGTGAAATGCTGTTTGTTAATCATCTTATATCTAATATCCTTCTCATGCTGTTAAATGTCACATAGGGCTCACAGTGTGTCTCACTATGAGTGTCTATTCTTGTCGAGCATCTCAGTCTCATCAAGGGGTTTGATGTCTGCCATCTTATCCTCTCTTATCTCTTATCAGTGTTCACTTTAGGATATCTTGAGGACAGCTGCTTTTTCTTTTTTTCATATGCTTCCCATTTGATGGTTGTATATTTAGGGCCAATGAGTGTATTCTTCTGACTTTTGACTTCCCGATCAGGGCTTTCACGAGAACTCTTCATGCTTTGGCACCATACAGTCTTTGGTCCTTGGGTTGATTTGATTCTTTTGATTTGCAGTGAGGTTCCATAACAAGTAAGTTTTCAGCAACCAGAGTCATCTTTAGGTGGGTCCCTGGGTGAGATTATTGGCCCCATGCCCAACCCCCTAACCTGGAGGACAGGTGTGTAAGGTTTAGTCTGGTTCCTCCACCACATACCTATCCAGCTTGTTTGAACCTGCCAGGAGCACTGGTTCCCTGCTGACATAGCTCTTGGTATTGTAAAGGCATGCAAACCATCCTGTTCAACAAGGCATTTAAACTGCTTGTTGATACCCTACACATAAAGTATACTTGCTTTGTTGTTGTCTCAGCTAAGAAAGGATAAAGCTGAAAGTACCTGGCTACTCATGAAACAATTAATGATGTATCCAGCACTTTGTATTGTAATGATGATATTCTTTGTAATCTGCAGAATAGTTCATGTGTGACAAGTACAGTTTTAATGTCTTCAAATGATGGATCAAGTGAAGAGTATCATCAGCCCTGCAGGAAGGAGAAAAAAACTGGAGCTGGCTACAGGGGACACTGGGGGCAGCATCACCATGGCTGCCAAAACCAGAACTTCTGGCATCCCAGTGAAAGAGTTGACGGCAAGAGTACCAGCAGGTGCCAATGTGCCTCAAGTGTTGAGCAGGATCTGCAAGTATATTTACAAGTTTGGTAAGGAGTCCCAGTCTTTTTTTAATCCACTTTTTTTCTATGGTGTGTTTTATCATTTTGTTTTCTTTTTTATTTAGCTTCTTTCTCTCTCTCTCTATGGCTGCTTGCTTTAGGTATGCTTTCATATCATCATCATCATTATTACATGCTGTACTGGGAAACATGGGTGGTAATCCTCCTCCAAAAATCTTGGTCCTTGACATTTCTGAGTAACTCTGTTGCTGATTTCTTTCCATACCACATTGGCAGGCCATCTGACATCTGTTTTCTCAGTCATCCTCTTTCTCTCCTGCCTTCAGTTATGTGCTCTCATATACTGTTAAAAATATCAATATAATTAGTTTCATGAAGTGACTAATGAGGTATTAAAAATGTGGTATAGATAAAAAAAGAAGAAGAAATCCTTACATCTCACACGTTAAAGTAGCCTTATTTCCCAAAGTTAAAACTGTAAAGAAAGCCAATTAGAATTATTTGGACATGTGATGAGAAGAACAGCGAGTAAGAGAACCTGACAACCACAGAAAAATTCGATGGCAAAAAAAAAAAAAAAAGTGAGACCAACAGAAGAATATCAGAATGCACAGACTAAGAGATATCAGACGGGGAAGACACCTGAAGTGATTGAAAACACCAGAGAAGATACATAATAGTCATGGGTCCCATCAGTTTGTCTCATAATAAAAAATTTAATCCATCCTCTCCCTTCCCATCCATGTGGCAAAGAAGAACCGTTAAGATAACTTGGAAATGAACATTTGAGGTCATATTTTGTCCTTACACTTAGCCATCATAATAAAAGAACATTATTAACTGCATCCCATTTCAACAGACAACAAAACTGAGAAATTGATAGTAGATGATTATTACAATGATGGACTTGTTAAGCTAAACAAATTTATTCATGAATATTAATGGTTGCCATTATCATGGACCTGGATTCATTTGTGCCTAATGCTATTCCGAGATAATGTTTTTTTAAAAAGAGAACAGGATGCATTTGCTGTTGTTAAAGATCTTGTGACATTGGGGGTAAAGTTTTATGTTTGTGGCATTTTTTAAAAATCATTGTTTCATTTTTTTTTTAAAGCAAATGAAATTTTGCAGATCTATGTTTGAGATACAGTATGACAGAAGTGCTGTTGCAGTTATTGTTCATGAATTAAGATGTGCTACTAATAAGGTAGCGCTATTACCATCTGTGGATGTCTCATGGTGAAGTTTGGTGGTTTAGATCCAGCCATACTGTGACCCTGTCATTTAGCTAATAGAAATTGGTACTAGTTAACTGCCCCTTGGAACTAAAACACCACACTCAGGTGTTTCAACAGATGAAGGAAAGTGTGGACACTAAAACCATTATCCCCTAGGAGCATCTATAGCTATTATTATCATTGGAGTATGTATTTTTAACAATTTAATTAGGCATGAGTGGGGACTGATGTAATGTATGCTGTTATTTTATATGTACTTTTTCCTCTATTCTTGTTGAAATTGACAAGCTATTGCCAGACTTTCTTACCTGTATCTATTACAGTATGTGACTTGTCAGTTTACCAGGCCTCTTGTCCTGCGCTGTATTACAAACCCTCTACCCCAACTAGATTTGTCTGTTCCACTCACCCTTTTCTCAGCTTGACAACCATTGTATCCTTTCTGTCTCCCCCCCCACTCCCCAAGTTTTACTTTACTTCCAATCAGTCAGATTGGCATCACACCTTACAAGTCTTCATTTAAACATTCACAATGCTTCATCACATGCACTTGTCAGATACAACTTCTAGCAAGTTGCTACTGAGTGCTACCTTTTTTTTATGTTATTTTTTTCAATTCTTATTTGTTATATGTTTCATTGATGTGAATTTATTTTTTTTTCTTCTTTTCCAATTTCTTTGTACTAAATGTTTTTGTATGATTAAGGTGTTATCCAAAATATTACTTAATAAAACTGTTCCTACTTTTGTTGTAGTCTGAACATCTGTTCTTATTGGTGTTGTGGTGATATTGTTTTCTCATTATTTCAACAGAAATTGGTTTCCTGGTATTCCAGTGAAGTTAATTTCTTTAATTTTTTTTTTTTAACTATCAGTTTCACTTGTAAAGTTGTTTTTATGACGGTGAAAAAAAAGTAATTCTTATGTTTCTGCTTAATGGAAGCTAAATGATCCGTGGCGAGAAGTGGTTATAACTTCATTTCCTCATTAGAGCTTTTACAAGGCCACAAAGGTGTGAATGAACTAGTCTTTTCACCTGAGAGACTGCAACTCATTTAACTTGCTACCAACACCCATAATGTGATCCAGCTTTAAAAATAGGTATTAAGTTCATTCTTACATCATACGTCCTTCCCCTGTGCTGTTAAACGTCACATAGTTGTTTACCAAGTTTTCCTGTTTTCAGCAAGTTTTTCAACTTCATCAAGGGATGTTATCCCCACTAAACTGGCTTCTCTTAACAATGTCCTCTTTAGAGTTTCACGTGGTCAACCTCTTTTTCTTCAGCCTGTTGTGCTCCTCTTGATAGCTTGTTTTGGTATTCTCTGATTGTTTCTTCTCATCACATGGCCAACATATGTCCATCTTTTTTTGATCACAATGAGACAGGTTGTTGTTTGCTCACCTGTCTTCTCTCTGCGTTGTTCTTGAATTTGTTCCACTTTATACAAAGTATTTTCCTGAGGCATTTGTTTTCAGAAGTGTCTAATTTCTTGTCTATTTCTTTAGTTGATTTCCAGCTTTCACATGCATAAATGAGGGTGGATATCACATTTGAATTGAATAATCTTAACTTGGTTTTTGTGCTTGTAACTTTTGAATGCCATATCTTCTCAAGATTTTTGAAGGTCAATGCTGCTTTTGCAATTCTAATTCTAACTTCCTTCCTGGTGTCACCATCCTGGTCTATGTAGCTTCATGGAGCTGGCTATAGGGGGACACAAGGGGCAGCACCACAAATTAAGCTCATTAGTACTGGGGAAAACAGGGGCATAACAGATTGGACCACATGCATAGCTATCATTGAAGGGAAGTAGAATATCAAGATCAGTCTTACTTCAACAAGTGAGAGAAAAGTTTAAAAGCAAATTTTGAAATTATAGTGGATTGTTATACAAAAGTAGGAAGAACAAAGAAGAAACAAAATAATGTTTATTTCTGATTTTTTTTTAAAGAAAAAAAAAAACACTTCTCTTTTTCAACAGAATAGGCAGGACAGTTGGATTACAATAAAAATGTAAAAATAAATAATTTGTCTGTTGGATGATGTGCTTTTTTGTAAGGAGAATGAAGATTATTCATTTGTAGATAAGTGATTAATTGATAATCTTATTATTTTATTTCATTAGAAAGTTTTAGTGATATAACTATTTTCTGTTTGTATTTTGTTTTTCTTAGCCATGAAACAATTTACACAAACATTTTTTCTCAGCTGGTTAAAAATTGCCTGAAACTGGGACACAGCTGTGATTTCATTTGGGTGGCATGTATATTGCAGTCCAAACTATTGATCATTTTGCAGATTTTCAGCTAAGCTGCCAATTTTTCTTAACAATGATCATAATTATGTTCGTAGACTGTAAAATATTCAATACTTGACAGTGGCAGTTTGCTCCCCTGAGTAATGACATACAGTTTCTATGCTGCTGAACATCCCTGAGATATCTGTGATTTTCAAGACTACAAAGATAAGCTTGAGCACACATTTTAAAAAAATCATACTGCAATCTCTACAGTGGCTAATTCAAAAACAGCTCCTTGTCATGTCTTTGAAGCATGTAAGGAAACTTATATTATTCCCTTTGTTGTCCTTAACATGTAGTACACAAAAGTGTGGCGTGGTTAGTATCACATCTGCTAACCTCTCCCTCCCCACCTTCAGGTAGAAACAAGTACCCATTTCTACAGTTGGCTTGACTGTGGTACCTCTGGCAGAGATTTGAACCAAAGATTTCCACCATAAGAGAAGAATGCACCAGTCACATAATTACTCTAGCATTTGCTGCAACCCATAGTATTCCTTCTCGAAGGAATAGTAACTTTCACGTGATATTTGTGGAATCAGTTTTCATCCTGTGCCTCCTCACAGCCACAACTGACAGCATGGACTTACTCTGTCAGAATAGCAGTGTCCAAGTTGCAGACAGCTTGCATGAGCAGTTTGAACTGATGGGGAATGTGAGCTTTGAACAGGAGGAGAATGGTGTTGCTTTAGCAACTGGGCTGCTTCGGCAGTTTTTTCTGGACCTGTCTGATGGACTTATTCCTACGAGACTTAACCAGAACTTTTTTAAGGCTGTACAAGGTAAATGTTGCATAATTTTTGCCTAAAGTGTGAGCAAATATTTTAATTGTGGTTGTCAGTTTCATATAATTTTACGGTGTTCACATTTTCTTCCTGGTTAGCCTAGGCCTTTCCTTGCTCCATTGATGGATCATGGGGCTTTATATAATATTGTCTAAAACTAGTTTCCAGACAGAATTTGGGGTATTATTTGTTTTAAAAAAAATTGACATTAAAGGAGTTTTTTTGTTGTTGTATGCCTTTGGTTTCATAGGTCCCTCAGGGTCCATATAGAAGTTTAGTTTAGTGTTCAGAATACTAAAAATATGTGTAATAACCAGTAGTGTGTATGTGGGGGGGGGGAGTCGCGGAGGAAATGCAGCAATTATCAATTATCATTGGCTTCATAGTAAAATTACCTGAGATAGGTTGGATGGAACTGCTGTTGTATGTTATTCTCTGTGTGTCATTTCCTGCATGCTAACATTGATGAGCTTTTAATATCTGATTCAGGATGACTTGTATTAAGAAACTAAGTCATAATAAAGAAAGCAAGGTGATATAAAATATCAGTATGCTTTAAAAAAAATATGTATGTATAAATTCCAAAGAACTTTTAAAAAATATAAACTCATATCTTCTGAAACTAGGTCATTAAATTGCAAGGAAGAATGCATCAGAATAAGGTGTACACATGACTGAGAGTGCGTGAAGAATATAAAATAAACCAGTATTCATGCAAATATCATTTCCTGTGGTGAAAGCATTTGTGTGCTCTCTCTCTCTCACTCTCTCTCTCTCTATATATATATATAAAGAGAGAGACACACATACACACTCTCTCGCACGCACACACAAGGGTAAGTCAGAAAGTGGCCATATTTGTTCTAAAGAATCATAGAGTAATAGATAATTGTAGTTCAGATATATTATGCCATCCCTCTCAAGATGTATAAGTGCAGAGAAACATTAGACATTAGCCATTTTGGAAATGTGATGTCAGCAGACCAAATCAAAGATGGCTCTTTGCTTGGAAATGTACATGAGAGAAGAAGAGCATGAAAGTATTCTTTTCTAGGGTAGTGAAGATGAAAAACATGTAGGTATTCATTGCAGAATAAAGAGGTATGGGGCCATGTGTGTGTTGCTTCAGCAGGTGTGTGAATAGTGTGGGAAATTTTCAAATTAGGGTGTAAAATTTGGTGAATCCAACTTGCTCTGCCTGGCTCACACTGCAATAGGCCTGACACTGATGTTAAAATGGAGTGAATGATAAGGGAAAACTGCCAGGTAACACTGAAGTGGCTGGAGAATTGAAGATTATTCATGGCGTGGTGCACAACATCATTCACGAAATGCTTCAGCACCAAAAGATCTGCCAGGTGAGCACCAAAACAGTTCACCCTGATCTGAAAGAACATCGTGATGGTGTTTGTGAAACTCTTTTATGACATTTTGAAACTGAAGAAGGTGAATTTTTACAACATATGGTCACTGGATACAAATGCTGGGTTTCAGCCAGAGACGAAGTGAGCAAGCAAAGAGTAGCGACATTCTTCCTAGCTGAAACCAGAGAAATTCCAAAACGACTCCATTGGCCAGGAAATTGATGCTCACACTCTTTTGGGACTGTAAAGAGACAAATTCTGGAACATTACATGCCCAGAGGAATCACTAACTGTGATTTACTTGTGAACTACTTGAAACCTGCAATCAGGTCAAAACATTGTGGTTTGTTCAGTTCTGGAATGTTGTTACAGCTTGATAATGCACAGCTTCCCACAGCATGCAACAACTCAACAATTTACAGATATGCATTTGGAGTGTCACATGTCTTCCACATTGCTCATGTTCACCTGACCTTGGATTATGTGTTTGGACCCATCAAGGAGGCACTAGGTGGGAAGAAGTTCAGTACAGATGAAGAGATTAAATAGGATGTGCATATAACTGACTACAAGATAAATCAGAAGATTTTTTTTCTGAAAGAATTCAGGCATCAGTGAAGAAGTGCGAACCTGCATTGAACATGGTGAGTACCATATTGAAAAGTAATAAGGAGTTTTAAGTCATATTTGTACATTTTATTCAAATTTTTGAAAAAAAAGGTTACTTTTGGACTCAGCCTCGTATTTATGCTGCTTTTCTTTGTGCATAACTTTTATTCCCTTTTATTTTGTATTTAACTTCTGTGTTTTTTCCAAAGACTTGCAGCTCAACAAGGAATCAGTTTTGAATGCAATAAAAAGTTCACTGAATCAGCTACCCGCAGAAAACTATTGTATTCTGAAGTACACTTCCTCCTTATTGGTAGCAGTAGCAGAAAAGGCATCTGATAAGGAGAAGTCTTATGCCTGTTTAGCTGCATTGTTTAGTCCATGTATATTCAGGTAGGTAACATAGTTGTTTGCAGAATGTGTTTTTATATTCTTTTGAGCACAGAAGATTACTATACATTGAAGGACAAGATGACATATGAAGGGAGAACAAACATTTTTGTGTGTGTACTTAAACTAAACAAATTTATTCATGAATATTAATGGAGTTGCCATTATCATGGACCTAGGTTCTTTTGTGCCTAATGCTATTCTGAGATAATGTTTGAAAAAAAGGGAACAGGATGTATGTTGTTAAAGATCTTGTGACATTGGGGTCAAGTTTTATGTCTGTAGTATTTAATGTAATGGAAAGAAAAATTCTTGTTACTTCATTTGAGTAGAACATGACAGAGCATTTTAACTTTATACCACATGACAAGTTAATGTGTATTCTCAGTAGGTTATGACTTCATATTATTTAAAATGCATTGCTGTTGGTAAGAAATAATACAAATTATGTTTCTTGTGGTTTATGTGAAAGCAGAAATGTGGTTTATTAGAAGAATGTTGCGAATCCCCTGGACAGCAAAAATAACTAATGAAGAATGTATGAGAAGAGCTGGAGAGACAAAAAACCTTGTCAAAAAGATAAGAGAGAGACAATGTACTTTCATAGGACATGCAATGAGAAGAGGGGGCATTGAAAATATAACAACAGGAAAAATAGAAGGAAGAAGATCAAGAGGAAGACCAAGAGAAATGATACTGGACAGTCTGACGGGATGGTGTGAGAGGAGATCACCAACTGAGCTGATGGCCTGCGTGAAGGATCGGATACTCTGGAGAAGCATAATAGGCAACACCAGTCGGCACTGCACATGATGATGATGATGATATTTCTTGTGGTATATATTTCACAGTATTCTTTGCCTGCTTAACAGTTGAATCAGTCTAGAATGAGAAATAAAGGGATGATATGGTTAGTTTAAAAATTCATTGATTGTAGAGTTGTGGATGTAAAAGTATGTATCTCTGAATGTCAGAAAACAGCATGTGGGTAAACCAGTGAGGTTGTAATTTATTGTTCATGTTTTGTTTGGCTTCTTGTTCTGCAGATGTCACTTGATGTCAAGTTGTGAGGAGCAGAGAGATAAGGACTTCAGTGAAGATGCCATGCTTTTGTTTATCTCTGAATATAGTGCCCTGTTTTTAGAGAAGGGTGACCAGAGTCCACAAGAATTCTGGGTATGCCATCTTTTCTGTTTTTATTCAGTGCTAATATGCATTGTTATAGTGTCTCAAATGTCTTTTTTTCCCTTTGTTGTCTTCACTCATAGTTGAATCCTGCAAAGTCTCATTTCTATGTGACCATCCCCTATTTTTTTGGCTTCATTCACTGACAGTTGTGTGTACTGTGATGTCCTGTACATTTTGAAGTACAGACAGATGTTCTGTCTCCATATGTTTTTTTTTCTTCACTAGCATATCAAATACCCATTTTTACAACTTTCAGTATGTAAGATAATGACAGGTTATCAACAGATTGTGGCTGTGTTATAATAACTGTTTTATTTTATGCTGGAAATTGTTTTTAAAAGTTAAATTAGCATTCCAGAGCTGTAGAAAATATTTTAGAAATAGTTACCAAAAATATTTGTGGTAAGAGCTTATTGTATGCTTTTGTCAGGTTCTTAATTTATTTTGACCAAACAGAACCAGGCTAATAAAAAAGAATTACAGCCTCAGAAATCTGTTCATGAGAAACACTCAGAAAATGTTTTGTTTGCAATTAGAAATCTTTCATTTCTTCTTTATATTGCCAGACAGCTCTAGCATCTGATATAGTAATGATTCCAGATAGTGCAGACTGTCAGAACCTAATGTCTGTTGTAATATGAAAATGTTTAGTCAGATTATTATACTACATAATATGCGTGGCCAACAGTGTTGGGATCCATATGTTACAAATTACAGTGTAGTTTAGTTCTTAGATCATCTATTGAATGTTAGAAAATCCACCTTTAGCTTGCCACATTTTTAACAGGAAAGAGTTAAAACTTGAAACCAGCAACTTTCACCATCACTGTCACCATAATGCAGCAAATTCCTTCGTTCTCCTCTGCTTATTTTGGAAGATAAGACACAGCAAGACACACAATTCTGATTTAGTCACAAGCAGCTATTTAAGTTCTTTTGAGGTTTTTCCACCTGTTCACACCTGTTTTTATGGTTATTCTGCAAGTATCTGTGGATAATCCCTTTTCTATTTGACACGAATTCCATATTAAGGCAGCTTTGGTGCATTGTATCTTTAGTATCTTCATAAAAGTACCTGTGGTATTTATGCCTTCACCTCTTGATTGAGTTTCCACTCAGTAGATTATAATTTACTCTAAAACATTTCTAATATCAGTGCCCGGTAATGCTGTGTTGAGTATAAATGTTTCATTGTGTTATTTCATTTATACTCCAAACAGATCAAGAGTTCTTACTTCAGTGGCTCCAGCTCAGAAATGGAGAGGAAAGAATTTTCGTCACACACAGGACATCACTCAACAGCTGTCTTGAGTTCTGCAGATGATAAAGCTCCCAACACAGTACTGTCACCTGTTGATCTTCACAGGTTTTGTACAGATTTTATTTTGTCTTTCTAGATTTTGTTTGCTTGTGTACACTGATTTTTATAAATTGATGATCTTGTTATTGAGTATAGTATGACCTCTTGTACTTGTGCTTGATCATATTTTTAAAAAAAAAATTCTGGAAGCATGTGATGCATAGTGTTTGGTGAGTGGTGGAACTGATGCATGTGATGCATAGTGTTTGGTGAGTGGTGGAACTGATGCATGTGATGCATAGTGTTTGTTGAGTGGTGGAACTGATGCATGTGATGCATAGTGTTTGGTGAGTGGTGGAGCTGATGCATGTGATGTATAGTGTTTGGTGAGTGGTGGAGCTGATGCATGTGATGTATAGTGTTTGGTGAGTGGTGGAACTGATGCATGTGATGTATAGTGTTTAGTGAGTGGTGGAACTGATGCATGTGATGTATAGTGTTTAGTGAGTGGTGGAGCTGATGCATGTGATGTATAGTGTTTGGTGAGTGGTGGAGCTGATGCCAGAGTTAATTTTATAAAATATTTCAGAATGTTTGTTGTTTAGAGTGAAAATAACTCTTTTTGTGACAAATTATATGTTAAAACAATTGATTACCATTGATGTACTTTTAAACTTTTTTTTAAGTAAATAATTATTTTAAATTTATTTTTTTAGAATTTTTTTTTGGTATTCATGCTTGTTTTCAACATATTGTTGATATTTAGTTGACAAATATGAGATTTACACTTATTTATGTGTCAGATTACTTGTATTTAGCTTTGTATTACTCTTCATTGCTTCACACAAATGGCTTTACAGATATTCTTGTAGGAAGTCGGTCATGAACATTCTGTCTTTCTGTATGGCAACCAGATTAGTACCATTGATGTCAGAATTTATTAGGTCACTGTATGTTATATTCTTTCTTCTTCTAAAACTTGAAGAAATGTTACATTATAGTCTGTAACAAATACTTATATCTTTTATCTAATGCGTTAATAATTTCAATGTTTATGGTCTTCACAAATAATAATAAATCAAAGGGAAGGACAGTGTAACAAATGTAGAAGTGCAGTAGTGTACTAAGCCTATATTCATCATGACAAGACTCAGAAGTTTAAGGTGACCGGAGCATGTTGTAAGGACAGATGACAACTGTATCTCCAAGCAAAACTATGGCATGATTAAGAATGAAATAACCTGTGAGTTGAGTAGGACTGAGATAAAGGATGTTTGTAAGATAAAGGATATTTGTAAGATAAAGGATATTTGTAAGATAAAGGATATTTGTAAGATAAAGGATGTTTGTAAGCTGTTTGTGAGATTCTTCCATCATCCATGAGAAGTGGAAAGAGCTGGTGAAAAGCTTTGCCATGTGGAGAGTGGTAGCATACAGTCATTAAGTCATGTGATTAGGAAACAAGACACAAACACAAGTATAGTTCATGGTGTGCTGGTATCTCCAGTCAGATAACTGTAGAATCTTATTAAATGAGACAAAAACTACTTAGTTTTGCTGACATTGCCAAACAGCTTGGTATGGGTGAGTGCTGGAGATGGCCAGGTGTGGCTCTTTGTGTATGTAGCAGTCCTCAGACAGGTACTGGACTGTCATTTTTCAGGTGCCACAGATGAGCTTATTAGCTGTGCCATGGCAGCTTCCAACAAACAGCCAGCATTTACCTGTTGCAGGACTTCATTCTAAAACTCAAAGATGGTATTGTCATGGCATTGATAGATTTTGTGTATGAAACATCAGCTTGTTATTCTGACATATTTATATTATTTCAGGTACAGTAAACGCCATAGTACAAAAGTGTCGCAGATAATTACCACAAGAACAAATGAGTAAGTTTCTTCTGATGTCAGTCTTATTTATTTTCTGCTTTTTTTTCTTTGTTTTTCTTGAAAACAAATTAAAATATAATTTTTTTCTTAAGTGTAAAATTTTTCCATTTATTTGAGAATACCATCACCAACCTGACCTAAAAAAAAAAACCCACACAAAATTGATAAATACAACTAGTTACTCTGTACAGTGTCTTTTTTTTTAAACCATGCTCAGCGTAGAAAGTAATGTGAAAAAAAACCTACACATACCCTGCTGCCTGCTCTGTGATAAAATGGAGACTACATTTCAACAGACAAACAACTGACATATCGAATTAAAACTTTTATGGGTTTGTGTGTTTTCATTTATAATTTTATGTATTTTGTAAGCCTAAAGTAACATTGAAAAGATTTTATTTGTTCTAAAGTATGTGAAAACAGATGTAACGAATGCAGGTTTTTTTTTTGTTACTGGACAGAAATATGCAGTCGGTGAAAGTGAGGTACTGCAAAAAAATTATGCTGGAAGTTTATGTTCTCAATAACAGAATACACCAAAGTTCAGCATTTAAGGATTAAAAATATTTTTATATTGAAACACCATAAATTAGATACTACTGAATATATATATGCATACTGGCTGTGGAGATGCAAAATAAGCATTGAGAACATAAATGGTTTTATTTGTCACAGCCAATGCCACTCCTCCTTAGCTAAATTGCTAAAGACGCTCTTCAAAGTGCAGTGCCAACTCAATCCCGGGACGAAAAAAGCAACAACTCACAAGACCTCTGGGAGTCATGACCTAGAGGGGCCCACCCCCCTTATAGTGTCAGGAGTTTAATAGGGCCGAAACACTTGTCTGAGAAGGGGCACGTCCTTTGATGATCTGAAGGAGTTGTGTTGCTGTTCTGCTCTCTATAGTGGAGAGTTTCCGCATACATTTTAAAAAGTGAAATGGTAGGTTGAGATTTCTGCAGCTGTACTAATCACTTACTCAAGATCAGGTTTTGCATTGTCTTTGAGGAGTGTCTTTGTTAAGAAAATAAAATCTTCTCATTTCTTCAGTATATGTTGGGTCTGATTTTTTGTGTGTGTCTACAACAAGCATTTATTGGGAAACCCAACAATAGCTGACATTTATCTGCTGCTAGATCAATGGTAAATATAGTAGCAGGATTGATTCTGCTCCAGTCAGTAGTGGGTAATTGTTATGAGAAGTTGGGCTTGTATATTGTCTGGTATTTCCCCCATATTTCAGACGGGATACTGACACAGTGGGCAGAAATGAGAAGCTACCAGAGGTGAGTATATCAGATTGTCTTGAAATAATAATCTACTATAACAGTCTTGGTTAATGAAAACTTTTTTCTTTTCTTGTTAGAACATTGAGGAATCAAGTGTAGAAGAAAGTGAAATTTTTAAAAATAAAGTTTATTATGTTAGAAGGTCAACAGATAATGAAGTAGAATGTTTACATCCCTATACTGCATTGCAGATATAACAGTGTATCCAGGAAGGTGGAAAGTAAATGTAACAATACATTTTGAGTGTCTTTTATTGTAATATGTTTTTTAAAGTTTTGTTTATAATGCCTCCAGTATGAAAAACAAAAGTGATCATTTTTAATTTATCTGTGCAATATATTTTGTCATTGATAAAATTATTCTTTCATGGAAAGGTCATTGGTATATCAGTGTATCTTGACCTTGAGTGGTGGGTGTCCTTTACTTGTATTGGTGAAAAGGAAAAATACTTGCATACATAAACTTGCTGTGTTACTGTGTGTTAGATGCTTAATATCCTGAAGTTTTGTTAACGGTTAAAAATGCACATCTATACAAGTGGTATATCAGGGTATTTAGGTCACAAGTAGCAAGGTGACCTCTTTCCGGGAAGGTAGTGGATTTTTGACTCCTAAACTAGCACTCTCCAGTCAGCTCTAAACAATAGAAATGAGTACTCGTAAGTATTGACAGAATACTTTTTTTTGTTTTTTGTCCAAAAATAAATAGATATCTCTGTCTGCAGGGTAAAGTATACTAGATTGCACTCCGCATTTGGCTGTCAGTGAATGAAAAGAAAAATGACATGAAAAAATAGCTGATAAATAAAAGTGATTTGTAGAATATGGAAACCAAATGCTGGAAATAGTTATTTAACAACCATATGTTAGATTAAGAAGAACTGAATTATAAATTGTCTCATCCACCAGAAGGGAGGTAGAGAAAGTGATGGATTTTATCCTGGTGATTGTGATGAAGATAAAGAAAGTAGCATTCCAGTGTTCATGGCTAAACCTGTAGAAGTGAATGATAGTGACAGCACATTGTCAGTGCAGTCTCCAGAACTGTGTAACAGTCAAAAGCTCTCCAGTCACCAGCCGAGACTGTCTTCAGATGACACAAGTGATCAGGATCTGTCAGTGAATAAGAACATCAAGGTGTACATACCTCCTATTGATCTGTCCACGTTGCATGAATATGTGGATGATGGAGGTAGGATCATTATTCATGCTTTTTATCTTACACGTTCTGTTTGTCACTTACACATTGTCCTGTTTGTCAGTTAACATTGTTCTGTTTGTCACTTACACATTGTTCTGTTTGTCACTTACACAGTATTCTGTTTATCACTTACACATTGTTCTGTCTGACATTTATTCCCTGAAACCAGGAGATATTTATCCAGTTAATAAAGAATATTAACACATTTTTTTCTGTAAGATTTAGAAAAGAAATGATTAAATTAATTAAAGTTTAATGTAAAATAAAATCTTGTCATAGATAACAGAGCCCTATCATGCAGTGTGGAGACATAGAGGATGTCCTGTTAGTGCCCATATTTTCTGTAACCTGTAGCAGACAAAAGCTCCTTCTATAACCTCGAAAATGTGCAGGGTGTTCATTTCTACCACTAGGAGACATGCCACCTCTGGCCAGATTTTCAACACCGACCTGTAATAACTAATACTTTGCATTATTTTAATATATGGCAAGACTATATTTGATTTTTCCTGTCAGTTACTTCGTCTTCTTCTTCTTATCAGTTTGCTTATGCCATTAGCATTGCAGGGAGTTTCAGACACTGGTTCAGAGCAAGATGAGAGGCTTGGGTTGCTGTCATGCTATGTTTCCTCAGTGTGTGTTGTCACCCCTTCTATCCACTTTTTCCTGGATTGTCCTCGCTTCCTCTATCCAGATATTTTCAAGTTATAGGCACATGCCGCTGGCTGCTCTGGATTCATACATATCACGATACCTGACCTGAACCACTTAATTCTCAGATTTTCAGTGTAGTCCTTGACAGGTGTTGTTACCATCATCTGGCGGATTATTTCATTTTGCATTTGATCTCTTTTTGTCTTGTTTACCATTTTTCTTAAGCATTTCATTTCACATGCTGTTATCTTTGTGTCATGGTACATGGTGAGTATCCATGCATTGATAGCGCAGAATTGGGGTGAATATTGTTTGAAAGAGTTGTTTTTTGGTGTCCATCGAGATATTTGGATGTTTTAGGATTGGTGGAAGTTGATAGGTAACAATGCTTGGTTTATTAATTCTACACTCGATTTCTCTATTTTTCCATCCTTTGTAAATATGCCCTTTAGATATTTGAATTTAGTAACCTGCTTGAATTCGGTGTTATTTATATATATATATATATATTACATTCTCTTGGGGTTCTTCTTATCACCATTGTTTCTATTTCAGAAAACAGTTACTTTGTCGTGGAAGGAAAATTAACTGTCACAGCTTTTTTTTTTCTCTTTATAAAAGTGATTATGAAAACTAAACATATGAAATGTGCTTCTTTGTGTGTTTGTGGTTTTTTAAAATAACGTTTGAGATAGTTGTTCAATAGACTTTTCTCCATTTTGTCCTATAGAAATGCCACAGAGACATTCGAGCAACCAGATGTGGATGAAGACGGATCATCAGACAGACTCTGAAGAGGCTGTTGATATTGCACTTCTTTTGCCAAAGTTCTATAGTGTGGAGAAAAATAATGAGTGAGTTTGTTTCATATAAGTGTTTTCTTTTCTTTTTTTTTCTTGTAGACATTTTAATGTTGCACTTTTTGGCCATGTTGAGTTGTGTAGCTTATTTGAGAACTTCATTTGCTTTCTTGGTTGTTTAGTGGATGCTTAGCATCTATCTCTAAAACTCCTTTTTTTGCTTCCTCAGATTTATTTTATTATGCAGGTCTCAGAAGCATTGAGTAACATTTGCTCTATAGCACTGTAATACTTATCTTGTTTGTTAGTATCATCATGATGTCATGAAGAGCTTAAATTGCCTTTCATAATGGTGACTTGATTTCATCTGTATAAATGCTGTCTGCTGTTATTGTTGTTCTGAGATAAATGAGCATATACATTCAGCCACATTATCTTTTAATGTGTCTGATTATTGCATTTTGGTATTCCTGCTCCATTTGATAGTACCATACGTTCTGTCTTGTTATTTTTAAATATAAGCCACATGTATTGCTCTATTTGATAACCTAGTTGTCAAATATTTAGAAACCACAGTCACTTTCTACTATCAACACTGTATCATTGGCATAGATGATTAATATTGTGACCTTCCATTGTCTTTCCTTTAAAATGTTTAATACCTGTTGACATTTTCACATTCATGTAAAAAAAAGGTCAGACAAAGATCATTTAGAGCAAGTTTTCACACATTAAATAAAATCATCTTCTTTCATAGTGTATTGGCACCTATTTTATTGTAACCTTTTTTCATAAGATATTATGGAAAGAATTTTTAAATTACTTGGGAAAGGTGAACCCATTCCTAAAATTACACCAAGCTGAAGACATATGTGTTGGGCTGCAAGGCCCATGACAGCAATATCGTATAGTCAGCGCTGTTTTGAGAATGAATGCAGAAGAAGGAATTATGTTAACTTATTTTGAAGAACTTTATGGTCATATTGAAGATTAATCTTTGATGATATATGTACATCCAGTGATCACATTAACCAGCAAGTACTGGTGAATTACCAATTTAAAAAGAAAAAAAAAGAGAAAAACCAAAACTTTTGGAGGTCATCAGTTACTGTAACCAGTTTATATTATCAGAAACCTAGTAAAAAAGCAACCATTGAAATCAGCTGGAGGATAATTGGGCCAGCAGGCTATGATGCTCAGTTTGCATGGAGGAGAATCAGCCAGTTTTGGCTTTGGTTCCTGCATGTGAGCATTTTGTAAAGTTTAAATCTCGCTGCACATAATGTAAAAGTTTCACATGAACATTTACTTTCTGCTGATGTTTGTAAAGTGTGTTTAATTTTACATAAAAAGTGTAAAGTACCGATTGCTGTGTTGAGAAAACTGATAAAACTAGCAAATGGTAGAATTGCATGACAGTACTTCATACAAAGTGAAAGACAGGTACAGTTGTACCAGTTTAAAAAAGTCCTAGTGCAATCGCCATGTACATAATATCCTTCACAGTGTGTTTTTTTGTTCTATAGTTATTGTTTCTTCTGAGTTGTAGAAACAAGTTTTTATCAGCCGGAGGATGACTTTCATGATATTATGTTTGTGGTTTAGTGGTTGCCTGATAAACAGCAAGGTTATTCTTGACATTTAGAGATAGGTTTTATCATATCCAGTACAGTATGAGCCGCTCGTAATGTCAGGAATGTGAAGTGCATATCGCATTGTCTGATATGAGTTTTTATCACAGAAAAATTTTGTCGTATATATATTAGCATCATTTTTGTTGGGCTGTGGACTAGATGTGTCATGGATGCTGTATGTACAGTGTTAGTCAGTGTCGTAGATTTTATGGGGTGAGTATGTTATAAAACAAAGGATCAGAATTAATCTTGAGCCAGCAGATAACTAACAGAAGAAAGAGTGCCTCATTTTCTGTATTTTGTTACATTTGCTAGAAACTGTATGTGTTTATATAATGTATCTTATCTTATATCCTTCCCGTGCCGTTAGACGTCACATAGGGCTCGCAAAGTAGTTCGCCAATTTTTCCTGTCTTCGGCGAGTCTTTCAACCTCATCAAAGGATGTTATGCCTGTTAACTTGGCCTCTCTTAATAATGTTCTCTTCAGAGTTTCACGCGGTCTGCCCCTTTTTCTTCGGCCTGTTGTGTTCCACTTGACCTGCTGAAATTAACTTGGATAAAGAAAGTTGAAACTTGTGACTCCAAACAAAATGAGATAGGGACACATTTCTTCACGGAAGGACAGTGATAAACTAGCATTGCAACACAAGGGAGAGTCTGTGCTGTAGTCAGTAATATGTGTTTTTCAATACAAAGTATTAATGCTGTGTTATTTAGGTTTAAGCAAAGTTACAGTGAGCATGTGAGTTATTGTCCTCCGTGTGGTACTGGGACCTGGGCACATACCTGGGAAGCAAAGAATAGAGCCACTGTACTCTACCATGCATGGTTGTAAAAGGCGACTAGGCCAGCAGCCCTATCCATTTAAAAAAACCATCAGACTTCTACAAAAACAGAAAGAAGGGAAAAAACAAATGCAGGTGGGAGGAGAAATGCTTATCATGAAACTGAGCACAATGAAGGTTGTGGATGAAAGCCAGCCACTGGAAGTCCCCAGCCTGACTACAGACCTCCTGGAAACTAACACAAGATGCAAATAGGCAGCTGGACTGTAAGAACACTTATTCAGACTAGAAAACTAGCACAAACCATCAAGGAAATGCACAGATACAAACTAGACATAATAGATATACAAGAGGCAAGATGGACAGGACAAGGCAGAAGGAAATTAACAACACAACACACAGAAGATACAATAATATGCTCAGGTAAAGAAGATAATCACGAAGGAGGAGTTGGATTGATTATGATGAAAAAACAATACGAGCATTGCTGAAGTGGATCCCTATAAATGAAAGATTGTTACATGCAGTTCAACTCAAGATCACGAAGCTGTCTATTATAGTGTGTTATGCACCAACAGAAACAGCTGAAGAGGAATTAAAAGAAGAGTTTTACAACAGTCTCCAAGCCACAGAAGAAGCAATACCCAAGCGTGGTATGCTACTCATCTTGGGCAACCTCAGTGCAAAAGTGGGTGAAGGAAATGAAGATAGAAGAATAAACATGGGAAGATAAGGAATTGGAGAAATAAATGAAAGAGAAAGACTGTGCAGGTTTTGCAGAGAACACGATGACCATTGGAGGGACAATTTTCCAAAATGAAACATCCATAAAGTGAATTGGAGGTCCCCAGACAAAACCACAGAAAACCAAATTGATCACATACTGTCAGACAACAAGTGGAAATTGTCCCTACAAGATGTGAGAGCAAGGAAGGAGCAGATACAGGAAATGATCACACTCTTCTGGTATCCACAGCAAACAGCAAAAGAGGTGCTGGGATATTGGAAAAAAAAGAGGAATGGATAAGCAAGAGCACAGGGGAAAAGATAGAGCAAAGAAAGGAAATCAATAAAAAAATTACTGAGCACCAAACCACAAAGGCTGAAAGAACAAGTCTTAAATAATTATGCACAAAAAGACAAAGAAGTGAGGAAATGTGCTCCCAAGATAAATATCAATACAACAACTTGACAGATGCAGCATAGAAAGCACCATATGCAAATGACATGAAAATCATCTACAAAATCACAAAGCAGATGACAGGTAACGTAAGCATAAGATGTGAGAGTGCAATAAGGACACATAAGGAACAACTGAAAGAGAGAAAAAAATTGAAAGATGAAGGGAACACTTTAACACCCTACTAAACAGAACACAAGCAGCACAAACAGTAGACATACCTGAAGCAAAAATAGAACTAAACATCAATACAGGACCAATAACAATAAATGAAGGCAATAAAGAAGCTAAAATTAGACAGGGCACCAGGTGTAGATGAGGTGACTGCAGAGATGTTGAAAGCAGAAGAGATATAAACACCAGAAAAACTAAGCTGGATATTCAACAAATTTGAGATCTACAAAAAAACTCCAGAGGAGTGGAAAACTGGCCTTATAGTAAAACTACCGAAGAGGGGTGATCTCAGAAATTGCAGAAAGTGGAGAGGCATTATCCTCCTGCCACTCACCAGTAAAGTATTCTGCCAGATGATTATCAACAGGATTATACCAGTCTTATATCTTATATCTTTCCCATGCTGTTAAATGCCACATAGGGCTCGCAAGGTAGCTCGCCAATTTTTCCTGTCTTTGGCGAGCCTTTCAACCTCATCAAGGGATTTTATGCCTATTAATTTGGCCTCTCTTAAAAAAGTTTCCTCTTCAAAGTTTCATGCAGTCTGCCTCTCTTTATTTGGCCTGTTGTGTTCCACTTGATAGCTTGTTTTGGGATTCTCTGTTTCTTCTCATCATGTGACCAACATATGTCCATCTCCTTTTCCTGATCACCCATGAGATTGGTTGTTATTCAGTCATCTGTCTTATCTCTGCATTGTTCTTAAATTCGTTTCACTTGATGCAGAGTATTTTCCTTAGGCATGTTTTCGAAAGAGTCTAATTTCTTGTCTATTTCTTTAGTTGTTTTCCAGCTTTCACATGCATAAATGAAGGTGGTTATTACATTTGAATTGAATAATCTTAACTTGGTTTTTGTGCTTATAACTTTTGCCATATGTTCTCAAGATTCTTGAAGATCTATGGTGCTTTTGCAATTCTAATTCTGACTTCCTTTCTGATGTCACCATCCTGGTCTATGTAACTGCCAAGGTATGCAAATTGGTTGACTTCTTCAATATCTGTCCCTTCTATGTATATTTTTCCATTTTCATTAATGGGAAGTTTCATTATTTTTGTTTTGTCCTTGTTAATTTCAAGCCCTATTTTGCTAGCCAGTTAAGACAGGCTATCTGTTTTTTTCTTGAATGGAATTCACATTGTTATTGATAAGAGTTATGTCATCAGCAAAATCAAGATCTTCTAGTTGGGTCCCATGTACCTAGTCAATACCTGTGTTACCTGTGCAGCATTTTTTCATTATGAAGTCTATTGTAATTCCAAAAAGCAAAGGAGACAGTATACATCCTTGTTTCACACCTGTTTCAATCTGGAACCATTCACTCATCCCTTCTTCTGTTTTGACTGCACAAACATATCCATTGTATAAGTCCTTAATGATGTTGACTATTCCATATAGACTTAAAATTCTCATGATGAATCTCTATGTATGCTATCAAATGCCTTTTTAAAGTCTATGAAGTTCAGTATTAATGGTTTCTGCTTTTCAATATGTTCTTCAAGTATTTTTCTTAGAGTAAAGATCTGGTCGAGACAGCTTCTCCCTTTTCAAAATCCTGCTTGTTCTTCTCTCATTGCAGTATCCACTATATCTTTAAGTCTATTCAAAATGACCGTGCAAAATACTTTTGACACAACTGATATTAAGCTTACTCCTCTCCAGTTGTTACAGTCACTAAGGTTGCCTTTTTGGTATTTTAACAATGATTCCTTTTTTCCATTTAGAAGGGACCTTTTCTTCTTTCCAAATCTTATTAAACATTCTCTGTAGTTGTCTCATGTTGTCATTATTGATAGCTTTTAACATTTCTGGTTTTTTCATCTTCACCTGCAGTTTTGTTGTTAGCCATTAAATTCACTGCTGTTTCAATTTCATGCAATGTAATTTCATCTAGATTGACATTTAATTGTTGGGCTAGTAAGCCAGTTTCAAGGTTTAACAATTCTTTTGATGTGGTCACTTAAGTATTTCTTGGAAGTGTTCAGCCCATCTTTGCTTTTTGTCTTTACTTGATGTTAATAGGGTTCCAGTTTTGCTAAGGATTGGTCTTTCTTTAGATGTAATAGTACCAGTAGCCTCATTTGTATGTTATATAAAGTTTTGCTGTCTCCTGTTTTTGCTGCTTTCTCTGCCTCTTTCGCCATATTGTCTATGTATTCTCTTTTATTCCTTCTAGCTGAACTTTTTACTTTCTTGTCTATTTCTTTGTATGTTGCTTTCGCCAGATCTTTTCCAAGATCTGTTTTTTACATTCAATATGTCTAATTTGGCTGCTCATCTTTCATGTATGTACTTCCATGTGTTTTCTGATATCCATGCCTTTCTATTTGGTTTTTTTCAGTCCAGCGCTTGCTTTTGCTCCTATGGTTATGGCTGTGCTGTAAGAATTCCATAATTCATCTATACCTATCTCCTTTACTTCACTCAGTGTTGTGGAATGATTGGCAAGTTTCTGATTGAAATTACTGCTAGTATTCTCTTCTTGTAGGCTGTGACTGTTTACCTTTCTGTATATTGATTTCTTGTGTTGGCTTTTCAGTTTTAGTTTCATTTTCACTATACACAGGTTGTGATCACTGTTAACATCTGCACCCCTATAAGCCCTTACCTCTATCAGATATGTTCTGTATTGCTTTCTAATACAAAATGATCTGTCTGATTTCTAGTTCTATCATCTGGAGATATCCACATTGTTTTATGTATTTCTTTGTGTGGAAATATTGTGCCTCCAATGACCATGCCCTCTGTTAGACATATTTCAGTTAATCTTTCTTCGTTCTGATTAACCATGTCAATTCCTTCTTTCCCCATTACTTTTTCAATGTTGGTGTTATCTTTCCCTACCTTAGCGTTGAAGTCCCCTATAGCAATTAGGATGTCATGTTTAGGGACTTTGTTGATGATTTGTTGTAATTGGTGATAAATATTATCTTTCACCTCATCATCTGCATCATTCGTGGGTGCATAACACTGTATTATTGCCATTCTTCCATGTTTTAGGTTGTGTCATGCTCTTATTATACGTCTGTTCGCTGGTTCCCATTCTACAAGGTTCTTTGCTGCTACATTTGACATAATTATACCTACCTCATCCTGGTGTTTCCCATCCTCTCTGCCTGAATATATTATTAACTTACCGTTTTCCGCCGATCTTTTACCTGCTTCTGGCCATCACATTTCACTGATGCCCAGTACATCTAGGTGGTATCTCTCCATTTCTTTGATGACCTGAGTAGTTTTTGTTGGTGCTGCCATTGTTCTTACATTCCAGAATTCAGTCTTTGTCACATGTTTGGGGCAGATGAATGAGCTCTTCAGAGTTGGCATTCCTGATGCTCGGTTGGTTTCTCTGCGAATTTCTGTAACGGTATCTTTTTTCCCATCAGGAGTTGCCTCTAGATAGGTTCAAGGATAAGGTTGTTAGCCTTATGCCCAACTCCCGGTACAGGATATGTGACAGATCAAGCTGAATTCCGCTGATTTCTGCATGCCAGCAAGAGCGTTTTAAAAAAATGTCCGCCATCGTGCATGTCACACGGGTGCTTGAGAGAAAACTTCAGAAAGAGCAGGCAGGATTTAGGAAAGGAAGATCGTGCATAGACCACTTATTTGTACTTAGACAAATATTAGAACAGGCAGATGAGTGGCATAGCACAACATACACACTGTTTATAGATTTTGAGAAAGTCTTTGACAGTGTCAACAGAGATGCACTGAGGAAAATCCTAAGATGGCATGGCCTTCCCCCATAAGACAGTGAATATGATCAAATCCCAGTACGAGGGTTTTCAGTGCAAAGTGATCTGCGGAGAACACACCTCTAACAGCTGTAGAGTACAATCAGGAGTGAAGTAGGGATGTGTACTATCACCAGCATTATTTATTTTAGCAGAAGATTACAATGGACCCTCAACACAGTGCTGGAAGACCTTGATTTTGCTGATGACATTTGTCTGTTGTCAAGCAGGCACAAAGATATGCAAGATAAAATAAACAAAAAGAAAAGCATAATAAAATGAACAAGCTAAATCAGAATGCTAACAATATAGGATTAAGGATCAACATAGGAAAGACAAAATTAATGAACCAAAATGTGAACAACAGAAATATACTGAAAGTACATAACAAGTTACTGGAAGAGGTCAACGAATTTGTTATGTCTTGGCAGTAGAGTACTAGAAAATAGAGACCGCACAGAGAACATCAACAGTAGACTTACTAGAGCAAACCAGGTTTTTGCAGTGCTGCAGACTATGTGGAAATCTAAAAAAAACTAAGCATGAAGATGAATATCAGGATATTTAAGAGTAATATTCCAAGTGAACTACTCTATGGAAGTGAATGGTGGAAAATCACCAAAACTATAGAAAACACGCTGAATTCTTTCCAGACTAAATGTTTACACAGAATTAGAACATCATTTTGGTCAAACACCATTAAGAAATAACTTCTTGTTGGCAGAAATGCAGATGAAGCCACTGACAACAGTTATTGAGGAAAGATGGTGGCGATGGTAGGGACATGTGCTCCTGATGACCGATGACTCACTACCAAAAATAGCACTAAGATGGACACCCCAAGGGGAACAGAAGTAAGGGTAAACTGATGGAGACATGGAGACGAACAACAGAAAGGATGTTGAGCAATAGAGGGCTCACCTAAGCAAGAACGGGGGGGAAAAAAAAAGGCAAAGGACAGGCATTTGTGGAAAATGCTTGCAGAAGCCCCATGTGCCTTGGGCACTTAAGGTTCAGAGAAAGAGAGAGAGATATGTGAATGATTTTGATGCTGCTTGCAGAAGGTAATAATAATGATATTATTTTTTTTTTAAAAATGAAAAAGATATATGTTAATATATCTATTATTTTTATTCAAAACTCAAAACATGTGTGGAAAGCTAGAACAGTTGTTTCCAAACATTTTTCAGTTGAGTTGTTATTCAGATGCATGGTTCTCTCTAACATTTTCCCCTCAGCCTTCATAAAGCAAGAAAGAAAGCTGCATATATAATCTGCAGGCTTGAAAACAAAAAAAATAGTAAGAACTAAGGAGATAATGATTCAGATCTGATTTTTCACAGCAGCAAAGTGTAAAACCACTGGCACTGATGGAAACTGGTTTATCAGAAAATTCAGACTTTTATTGTTTTTTTTTTAAAACCTTTATTCTAAATTAATTCAAATTTCCTTCAAACAGTGATGAGCTGAACATGCCAGTAACTGTTGTCCCCGAGGCACCCCTGTCTCCTAGTGCTAATTGTGACAGTGGCTTGTTCAGGTGATTTTCTTAACACTTTTCTTTCCCTTTCCCATAGCAAACTTACTCAGTTGTTAGTTTTTTTGTGTCAAAAGGACTGTCTGTAAAATAATAAGTACAGTTTTGTAAAATAATAAGTACAGTTTTGTAAAATAATAAGTACAGTTTTGTAAAATAATAAGTACAGTTTTGTAAAATAATAAGTACAGTTTTGTAAAATAATAAGTACAGTTTTGTAAAATAATAAGTACAGTTTTGTAAAATAATAAGTACCGTTTTGTAAAATAATAAGTACAATTTTGGCAAGTTGAAAACAATGAGGCATGCACACATAAAGTATTAGAATAAATTGTGTATGATAAGACTTGAAGAAAAAAAACATAGTAGCAGAACCATTTTAGATGAAGGAGAAAACTGACAGTGCCTTGTTATTTTCTGGCTAAGTGGTTTCTCATACAGTTAAGCTTAAAGTTGTAGGTATTCTCTTACCACTGTTTGCTTTTCTGTTATGTCTAAAGTCATGTCTTTGTTATTTTTTTTAAAGGCTAATGAAACATACTTTGCTCTTAGAAATCTAATATAAAAAAGTGACATTTATGAGATGGCATTCAGAAAGTCCCGGAGTCGTCAATTCTAGCAGGGAAAGGGATGAAGAAGACACTGCTAACAAATATAGGAAAGTTACTGAAACTGAGACATAATATGTAACTGTATTATATAAAGCTAATATTATATGTGTGTTAACAAGACTTTGACAATAAATAAATGAGCAGAAATTGGAAGCAACAGAGATGTTATTTAGACAAAGATGTAACATATATCCTAGATGGTCTGAAAAATTGCTGAAATTCTCGAAGTTCATTGGCTATCTCATGGGAGTACATACGTTTGAGAGCCTGATAATCACTGGAAAACTGAAGGGAGGAAGGAAGAGAGGAAAACTGAGAGAAGAACATCTCACTGGGCTGATCAAGTAACACTAGAGAAGAAAAGCAACTGAACAGATTGAAAACATGAAGAACCATGCTAAACGGATAAGCATGATCACTGCAGCACATAATAAGTGAATGTTCAGAACATGGAGATGAGTATGGTTGTCTTTTCTCTAATGATGAATGGGCCCAGCAGTGTTAGTTTCAGCAACAATGAGAGTTAATTTTGTGCTAAACATTCTGAGAGTTGATTAAAACTTCAGGAACAAGCAGCTGTGTTTAAGTGAGTGCGTTAGAAAGAAAATACTGGTTTTTTTTTCTTCATTTCTTGTTTTCTATAGTTGTGTTAGCCATTTGTTGCTTACTTAACATCATTTCTTCCCAGCGTTCTCTTACCTGTTCCACTATACAAGCACTTTCAGTTTATACATGCTTATTTTGTGTACATAACAGGGCATCATTAGACATAGATGTGCCACCATCACCTCCAGTACAACAAGACTTGTATAAGAAATACAGGTGAGGGCACAAATGCAAGTAAATAGAGGGAAGGTGATGGGGTGGTGTTTGTGAGGAGCATTTTGACACATCCTGAAGAGGTTGAAGAATGTTGACTATTTGTTTTCCTCTGTGCTACAGGTTTGTGTATGTAATTTTTTTCACATTTTAAAAATTTTAAAGAAATGGTCCAAACTAACAAAAACTGAGTACAAAAATGGCACATACAATATTTTCACACCAGTTTATAAATGCCAGCAAATTACAAGATGTTGTATGTGGATTATATTTACAAGATATATTGCATCTTTTTACATTCAGTTATATTTCAGTATGAAGAGATTTTTGTTCCATTATATTCTACAGTGATGATGACTATGGCTATCACTTGAAACAGCTCACCAAGAAAATTCAAGGTGAGGAGGGACAGGATTTGTATTAACTCTACATCACTGCACTAGTTTTGCATACTCAAGAGACATTTTTGTAACTGAAGATGGCATGAGAAGTTAGCAAGTGAAAAATCTTTATGTGTGAAGTAAAGAGGATCTGTCAGGATTTCCTTGGTGTGTCAAGAATCTGGTTCAAGTGCCATGAAAAGAGTTCTGCAAGATGTTAGAATGTCAGTATTTTGAAGAAATTAATGTCCTCTACAAGCCACTATATAAACCAGCTTTTCCCAACCAGAATTTTTCACCTTGGCAGAACTCTTGGTGAACCCCTACAAAAATAATATTTTATCCACATTTCTCAGTACATTAGAGTGGTCTATAAGTTGTAATTAAAGTAATCCTTTAATAATTGTCAGTGCTGTGTTAACCATATTTTTCTGTAGCTCCTTTTTAAATGACATTTTATGTTTTTAAAATCACAGTATCTTGCAGAACCCCTGACTGCCCTCAGAACTTGTGGGTTCTCAGAACTTCAGTTGAGAAACCTGCTACAAGCTTTTGCAGTAAACAAATTTACTAAAATAACAGAAACTAACTGTAATCTTACAAGCAAACTAATAAGAATGAAATAGATAGCACTTGATGTGCACAGATGTGCTCATACTGTGCCTTTCTGTGGTTTCAGTGGCATATTATGGAGATGCAAAATAGTGCATTCTTCCCCTCCTAAGTTCTTTGTGGAGCATATAATACATATATCTTATTCATTCCAGATTTTCACTGCCTTAATCTTATTCTTTTCTCTCTTTCTCAAAGTCTTTTCTGCATTCCAGTTTTTTAAAAGTTTTTCAGAAACTGCCAAAAACCCAAGCTTCTCTTGGTATTTGACTCTAACACTTGAAGAAACTCATTTCTTCCAAGATCTTCAGCTAGTAAATATAGATCAAGTTGCACCATGTTCACTTTGGGTGTCTGACTTTCTTCTTTGGCATCTTCTTTTGTTTTAATAATCAGGATCACCTGACAAGTGTGAAACCATTTAGTGATCTCATACAACACACTGAAGAAGTCAGTAACTGTTGAAAAATGCTTTAAAGTATTTTATTACAAGATAGAAACTAGTCTTACACCAAGGAGAATTTAGACATATTGTAAGAAAGTATATTAATCAACATTAAATGACAGTTTTATTTAGCAGACATAGCTTGATGATAACTTGTGCAACTGTTTATTTTGTCAGGCTTGAAGAGGAAGATCAAAAATTTTGAGGAGACCTTTCAGAGAGATCATGGTTACAAGGTATGTTGTGTGTAAGGGTGATATTTTAACTTTGACAAGATGTAGTGTTGTAAGTTTTATGGTATGCTTTCCAGTATTTGGCTGAGCACTCTGCAATATTATTAGTGTTGTATATTCATATCTTTCAGGTCATTGTCTTCAAGTTTCAAGGTTTTACAGGTAGCCTCACATAAAGTCTCAAGTCAAGTTTCATGTTTTGTGCAAGCAGCTTCAAATCAAGTCTCATGTTTTGTGCAAGCAGCTTCAAATCAAGTCTCATGTTTTGTGCAAGCAGCTTCAAATCTAAGTCTCATGTTTTGTGCAAGCAGCTTCAAATCAAGTCTCATGTTTTGTGCAAGCAGCTTCAAATCTAAGTCTTATGTTTTGTGCAAGCAGCTTCAAGTCAAGTCTCATGTTTTATGCAAGCAGCTTCAGGTCTCATGTTTTGTGCAAGCAGCTTCAAGTCAAGTCTCATGTTTTGTGCAAGCAGCTTCAAGTTAAATCTCAAGTTTTTGCAAATAGCTTCTAGTCAAGTTTCAGGTCAGATATCAATTTTAATTGTACTCCTGGGTTTTGCAGGTTCAGTCATGTCCAAAAGTAGCGAAACACTTATTGTTTCAAACCAATGAAAGTAATGCAGGATCTTTTCTGTTTTGGATGCTTTACACAAGCACGTTAAAACTGCCATCAGCTGGGTAATCATTCACAAAATCCAGTAGCATCATTTAGCAACTAAGATTAATATCCTTGTCAGTATTTAATTTATAGAGAGCTTCCCAGGATGTGTTTTCATGTTTGAAAAGATGCTGCTGTTTTTTTTTTGCATTTTAATATATAAAAAAAATATATATAATATAAAATATTTTAAAAAAAAAAAAGCAACAACTCACAAGACCTCTGGGAGTCATGACCCAGAGGGGCCCACCCCCCTTAGAGTGTCAGGAGTTTAAAGGGCCGAAACACTTGTCTGAGGGGGGGTACTTCCTCTGATGATCTGAAGGAGTTGTGTTGTTGTTCCGCTCTCTGCGGTAGAGTTTCCTGCATGTGCATTTGTGTACAGTGTTTTGTCTTGGATAAATTGGTTGTTTTTGTTCACAGTACTCACTTTATTATTATTACTTTATAATAGAGCAAACAAATCAAAACAAATTAAATATTTGCTTATACACATGGCGATGACATTGAAGTGTGTTGTCATAAATATCTTGCTAATACTACTGTGTTGTGGAACCAGCGAGTTGACTAACTTAAAAAGAAAAAGAAAGGCCATGAGTTAAGTCTCCACTCTTCTTCTCTGAAGTCAAAACTTAACTTGAAATCAAGTCATTTTGAAATCTTCAGAGTGGCCTGAAGTTGTTCAAGTTTACAACCTGAATATAACTGTCTATACTGAGTTTGCGACTTGAATACAACTGTCTATACTGAGTCTACAACTTGACTATAACTGTCTATAATAAGTCTAATATTTGTCTGTAACTGTCTATACTTCATTTATTCATTTGCATGTCCCTTGTGTAGCTTTGCCTCCCTAACAGCACTCCTGTAGGCCTCACAGTTGTGAGCAAGATGGCCTGCTGCTGATGCATCCATTTGCAGATCATCAAAGATGTCTTGCAGCCATCTTCGCCTTGGTCTTCCTCTCTTTCTTTTTCCAATTATGTACCCTTCCAAGACAGTCTTCTTTAGATTATCATGTCGTTTAATGTGTCCAAAATATTTAAGTTTTCTCTCTTTAATCCTCTTTACTAGCCAGCCTTCTTCAATATTAATTTCTTGTAGTATGGATATATTTGTTCTTTTTTGTGTGTCCATGATATCTGAAGAACTCTTCTGTAGCATTTACATTCAAAGGCATTTATGTTTTTCTCAGCTGTTTTATTAACTCTTTCTGTGCTGGAGGAAGAAACATGGACGTGTCATGGCGTGTGGGAGTAAAACGCGGGTCTTGTCTGTAAGGGGGTCTATTTGTAAAATGGGATGGAAAACAGTATTTCCATTTACTTCCGTATACGTAATATGTGTCAATGTGTAGCTAAATGAATGAAAATTTCAGAAATGCAGAGTTTTTTAGGAAAAAAAGAAGTAATGTGATGTTTTCGGACACTGATTGTGGCCAGCTCACCATTGGCTAGGTCTAGATTCGCGCTTCTTACCCCTATTTACCATCTAAGATGTGTAGATCTACTTATCGATCTCGTATTGTGACTCCGTATGGCATTTTCGCTGAATGAATGTCTGAAATAACCTCCTAACTACTCCTAACTACTTCTCCAGTCATCTAAATATGTCTAAATCTGCTTAGAAAACACTCAAGAGCAGCGGGGTGGCCATAGGCTATGTCCATACCCCTATCTACATCGTCAAAAATTGAAAAATTTCCATGCTTCGCGTCCTTGTTCTCGCTCGGCATCGCTCGTAACTAGGCATGCATTCTCCATTTTGAAAGTGTCACCGGAATCGTGGACGAAATCCGTGCAATATAAATGTTACACCGCCTGTTTTAATGGAACAATGATTGTCGAATTTTCGACCATACGTATGCACAGGACCACCAGAAGTGTCAAAAATTCGACCATACGCACGGAAAGAGTTAAGTGTCCAGGTCACACAGGCATATGTTGCGATGGGAAAGATGCATGCTCTTAAAAATGGTTTTTTTTTGTGGTTCTGTCTGTTCCTCTCCACAGATTCTTTAGTTTTTTACTTTCTGATAAGCAATAGATGTCCTCCTTTTATTTTCCCTCATTGTATCTCCATTATTAGTTAGTAGTGATCCAAGATATTCAAAACTCTCCACTTCTTCCAGTTTTTCCTCATTGATATATATTTCAGCTGCCTTGTTTGCTTTGTCAGTTATCATCAATTTAGTTTTCTTCTGTCTATACTAAGTCTACTATTTGACTATAACTGTCTATACTGAGTCTACAACTTGACTATAACTGTCTATACTGAGTCTACAACTTGACTATAACTGTCTATACTGAGTCTACAACTTGACTATAACTGTCTGTATTAAGTCTGCAACTTAACTGTAACTGTCTATACTTAGTCTGCTATTTGATTTTAACTTCTGTACTAAGTCTGCTTAGTCTACTATTTGATTTTAACTTCTGTACTAAGTCTACAACTTGGCTGTAACTAAGTCTACAACTTGACCATAACTGTCTATCATTATAATGTATTTCCTGGGTTATATAAAACAGTAGAGCAGCAGATTAAAATTAAAATACTGGAGTTGATTCCTCTCAAGTATACTAAATTTCTCAGCTTAATTAATATTGTCATAAAACTTTTTTTGGTAGTCATCTGGGTAGTTTTTTTTTTAATGCTCTTTCAGCCATCCCAGGGAGAGAAGTTGGCTCATCCAGATATCAGGAAGCACATGAATGACCTGTCAAGAGTTAGAAAAGACCTCAAACGTGAGTGTGCTGAAACTGTGATGTCTTATTGGTGAATTAAACCTTTCAAGTGACACTTTAAAGTGTGAAGTTGTCTTTTATTTTTAAAAGTGGAATAATTTTTTTATGTAAATGCACGTGGGGTTGAAATTGAGAACATTTTTCAAATGAATTATTTATTCCATTTGTTTCAAGTCCCACATCTAGCCACATTAATTATTTGTGGAATATTTTAGGCAAAATTTCAGAGGAGTGGCAGAAAAACTCTGACTGTGACAAACATTGTTTGTTACAGGTCTGAAAGATGATGCAGAAATGGAAACCAGGTCTAGACATAGCAGCAGCACTTCATCATCTGGTGTAGAGTTCTCACCTCCTGGTATGACTTCAGTGGCAGTGACATTAGCATTCATCTGTCATTGTTTGGAAGAGAAGAGGCGAGAAGCTGGGAGACCAGAAGAAGTTATGGTAAGTTAATTCACCATTAGAAATACAATCTTCCTGTTTAACTCTTTCTTGGCCAGTTGGTTAAACTGCATTGTTGTCATGATTGAAGTGTCATATAAACAAATTGCCTTGTCAGTTTTTCTGGTTGAAGAGCTTAAAGGAGTTAAATGGAGGTATAGTTGTATTTTTAGCATAAAAGGGATGGCAACTGCAGTAAAACTGGTTCAAATAATAAAAATAGATAGAGGTGTATGGTGCAGTTTTACAAAGCGGCAGAGGGAGTGAGGAAAGTGAGAAATATTGGATGTTGTATGTTTTTCATTTATACATTCTCATCTTACTCTTATACTTTCTATTTGTTTTTTTCTCACTTTCCTCACTCCCTCTGCCACCTTGTAAAACTGCACCATACACCTCTATCTGCCTTTATTATTTTTAGCATAAGCATTATTCTACCTTCTGGTCACAGTTTATTGCAAAAAGTAATGCAGATATGTAATCTATATGGCTTAACTCTTCCCATGCCACAGGAAGAAACACGGACATTCAGTTGGGTGCCAGATTAAAAGCACGGGTCTTGATATGTATATGGGCATATTAGTAAAAGTGAATGAAAACACAGTTTTTCCATGTGAAAAGTGTACTTATTATGTTTCAAAATAACTAAATATGTATGAAGATTTCATAAATGCAGAGTTTTTAGGAAAAAAGAAGTAATATGATGTTTTTAGACAATAATTATGTCCTACTTACCATCAGATAGGTATAGATTTACACTACTCACTATTTGAGATGCCTAGATCTACCTGTCGATGTCTTATTGTGATTTTATGTTACATTCTCTCTAGAATAATGTCTGAAATAACCTTCTAACTACTTCTCCAGTCATCTAATATGTCTAGATCTACTTGGGATACATTAAAAAACAGTGGTCTGGTCACAGGGCATGTCCATACCCTTATTTACATCACCCAAAATTGAAATTTCTTGATCAAAAACTTTGTTTTTCATGCATGACATCGCTCATAACTAACCATGCTTCTGCCATGATGAAAAGGGTCACGGGGCATGTGCACAGAATGTTTACAATCTAAACATTACACCAGTTTTTTTAATAAAACAAAACATGAATAAGTTTTTCAACGCCAGGCACCATGTTGAAACCGGTAGCATCGGAAATTGACTAGAGGCACGGAAAGAGTTAATGCAGAGGTTCCAAAGGAAATGATGAAATAGCCCTTTGGCATATTTATGACGATGAAGGTGAAAAGCATAGTTTCTCTCTCTCTCTCTGAACCTTAAGTGCCCAAGGCACATGGGGCCTCCGCAAGAGTTTTCCACAAATGCCTGTCCTTCGCCTTTTTTTCTGCTCTTGCCCAGGTGAGCCCTCTATTTCTCAACATCCTTTCTGTTGTTCTTCTCCATGTCTCTTTTGGTCTACCCTTACTTCTGTTCCCCTGTGGTGTCCATCTTAGTGCTATTTTTGGTAGTTTACAGTCCATTAAATTTCATGCTCCAGCTAATCATGGAGCATAAAGCACAAAGAAACCTCCTTCATTTAGACCAGTCCAGGGCCAGTCATCTGAGTTTTTTTTTTTTTGTCTTTGCTACTTTTTTTTTCAACAATAGGTGCAAGTGCTGCCCACAGACAAGAATTTTATTGAAGTATTCAGTTTTCAGTTAATAAATATTCTATTTGTATATGCCGAGTTCAGTATACAACTCTCATTAATAATTTGCAACAAAAAAATGGCACGGATATAGAATAATGTAAATGAATTCCTATTAAAGCCACTATCTGGTATTACCAGACAGATTGTATATAAAATCTACATAATGAGAATAGAAAAAAAAATACGAAAACTGAGAAAAGCAAAATGTGTCTTGTCTTGTCTCTTATATCTTACAGTGTTGAGGGCTCTACAGTTTGTTTCATATAATGGGATATTTAAGGTTTCTATAATTTCCTTCCTCCATCTCTTGCATGAGTGGCCTCTAATGCAGTTACTTAATTTCTTAGTGTGAGTGGTTTTTTGTTTTTTTTTTGTGGTATACTGTCTGGTGGTAGGTTGTGTAAGGTAGCCAAACTATTTGACATGTTATTTCTGGATGCAGTGTAGTACAAGTGGTACTCCAACCCTTGCCTGTTTTTGTTAGATTTAGCGTTCTCCTTAAGCATCTCACTTCTGTCATGATGATTTTCTTTTGTTTTGGCTGTTAGTGTCCATGTTTGCATTGACAGCAACAGAGTTGGGAGGAAAATTGCCTTGTACAATGCTCTTTTGTTGTTTCAGTTGTGATGTATGTGTTTTTCAGTAAAGGTGTTATTTATCCAATGACTTGATTTGCTTTGTTGCATGGGCAGTTATGTTGATAATGATGGAAAGTGAAGAAAAGTATGTTATTAATTTTGGCATCTTGAAAAGGGCATGGTGAATTTCCTTTAAAAACATTGAGGACATTCATTCATTCATTCCTTTGCATGTCCCTTGCGGAACTTTGCCTCCCAAACAGCACTCCTGTAGGCCTCTCGGTTGTGAGCAAGATGGCCTGCTGCTGCTGCATCCATTTCCAGATCATCAACGATGTCTTGTAGCCATCTTCGTTTCGGTCTTCCTCTTTTTCTTTTTCCCATTATGTATCCTTCCAATACGGTCTTCTCTAAATTATCATGACGTTTAATGTGGCCAAAATATTTAAGTTTTCTCTCTTTAATCCTCTTTACTAGCCAGCCTTCTTCAATATTAAGCTCTTGTAGTATAGATATATTTGTTCTTTTTTGTGTCCACGATATCTGGAGAACTCTTCTATAGCATTTACATTCAAAGGCATTTATGTGCTTCTCAGCTGTTTTGTTAAGTGTCCAGGTCTCACAGGCATATGTTGCGATAGGAAAGATGCATGCCCTTAAAAATCTTATTTTTGTGGTTCTGTCTGCTCCTCTCCACAGATTCTTTATTTGTTTTACTTTCTGAAGAGCAATAGATGTCCTCCGTTTAATTTCCCTCATTGTATCTCCATTATTAGTTAGTAGTGATCCAAGATATTCAAAACTCTCCACTTCTTCCAGTTTTTCCTCATTGATACATATTTCAGTTGCCTTGTTTGTTTTGTCAGTTGTCATCACTTTAGTTTTCTTTGCATTATGATAGAGGTTCTGCTCTTCGCTGTTCTTGCGGACTGACATAATTAGTTTTTCCATTCCTTCTTGTGTTGTGGACAGCAATACTGTGTCATCAGCATATCTAATCTCTGGTATTTCATAACCTCCAACTGTTATGGCATCGTAATATTCTTTGTCTACATCTTCTCTAACATTCCTCATTATATTTTCAGTATACAAGTCAAATAAGGAGGGTGACAATATGCACCCCTGACGGACCCCTTGTTTTATGTCAAACCAACTTGTTGTTTCACCATTTATTCTTACTGCTGCTTGTTGGTCTAAATACAGCAGTGATGTTAATTGTATCAAATGTGTTGGAAATCCCATTTTTTCCATTATTTCCCAAAGTTTCTGGTGTTGTACACAATCAAATGCCTTTGAGTAGTCTATAAAGGATAAATATAGATTCACATTAAACTCCCTGCATTTCTCTATTATTAATCTTGAGGACATTTAGGTGTTAATATTAAAAGCTCGAGAAGCATAAGAGCATTCCACTTGTCTGACAATGTACAGAATACAGCAGCATTAACTTTCTTCTTAAAAGATTGAACATAGTAATGTAATTTTGCAGCTGATGTCATCAGACCAGTTGCTGGAGGAAAAACTGGAGATACAAAATGCTCTTCAGCATTTGGAAGGATTACATCCTGTAAGTTTTTATTACTCCTAAGCAGTTTATTTACATTTTGATTTCAGAGTAATTTTAGATGTGTTTTTTTTTACATTGATCTCTTCTTAAGTGTGAGCACTGTGTTTCTAAAATTACCAAAAAATAAACATTAGTTTTTAGCAAGCCATCATAAATATAAAAATATATATATATATATATATATGTATTTAATACACATGTATTTCAGAAAATCGCCTCATGTTTTATAATAGGATAACTGTCATATTATATCAGAAACATGCTTTTTTTCCTTCAGTCTGTGAGATAAAGAAAAACAGATCAATTATTAGGAAGTGAAATTACTGACTGCAGTTAGAATAATTATAAATGTTTTGATTTTCTTTATGAAAATGCATCTTAGTTTTTGAACAGCACAAAGAGGAAATCATATCAATACAAAGACTGACTGCTTAGTTCAGTTTTATATGAACAAGTTTTTCTGTTCTACAGATAACTTGGGAAGATAGAAATGTGATGAGACCTCTATATGACCGATACAGATCTGTGAAAAGAATACTGAGTAAACCTCTGTCAGTGAGTCCACTTTTATATTTTTTAGCTTTATCAAAACTTCTATGAATTTATTATTCTGCTCATTTAAAAGATTGGAAGGGGGAGGATATTTTATATTTTTCTGTAGAAAATTAATTGTATATAGGTTTAATAACAGCTTTAGGAGGCTGAGTGATTAGTGTTTGTGAATATTGAGGTGGTTGTCTGATCCTAGCAGTATGCCCCTGAACCTGGCTGAAGAAGTTCAGATTACAGGACAGACAGCTTTCTAAAATTTAAGGTATTGAAGAAGGAAACATTACATTGAGGAAGCTACAGTGGCATATGAAATAATAGGTGTAAAATGGTTGATGGAATGCAAAGAGAGCTATATGGTGTATGAGAAGAAGATACTATGACCATTTAATGTGACATATCATGACTGATAGTTTGTTCTCATGGGAGTGATATTTACCAAGGAAGTTTTTGATTATTTAGATGTGCATGTGTGGTTCATGTGGTAACTGTTATCCAGTAAAACTGCGATACAGTATTTGCACACTTGAATTTGAGACATGTCAGTGATTGCAAAAATAATTTTGCAGTATGTGTCAAAATGTGTTGGCATGTGCTTGTGGATGGACAGACTTTAAGATCAGATGATGATTAAAATTGTGATATTGCATCATCTTCAGCCATGCCTGTCCATGGAGCTTCAAACTGTACATGAGGACCAGATTCTGATGGAGATACCTCAGTCTTTCAATGTGAGTGTTTCCTTTTTCTGTCATACATAAGCTGTACACAGCAGTAGCATGAGATAAGAGTAGATTGCTCTACTCTGAATGTATTTGAAATGAATCAAGTAGTAATTATAAAATGATGAATTAATTTATCTTTTCATTTCTTGCATTATATAACAAGAATGGACATGGTGAATTACATTTATCTCATCTACTTTTTCCCTTATAACTGTTTTGATGATAATAGAATAATAATTGATTAGTGGATGTTTATGTGAACAATTAAATCTGTTATTTATTCACTCGTCTTCACTACTATTATTCCACATGGGTTCACAGATCTTCCATTAACTATGTTCTAAAAGACATAAGATTGTGTAGTATGTTTTCCTAGTTGTACTGCACACATAAAGTTTTTTTTTTAACTCTAAATATGAAGCTGACATTATAGAAAAACTCAAGCTTTTTCATACAAAAGAGCCAAAATAAAATGGAGAATTGTTGTTCGTGTCCAGATTTTACTTATCTCTTACCTGAGATGTGTATGTTTTTAAATGCAGAGAGATAGAAGGCGAGTCCCTTTAGCCTGTCAGAATCGAGACGATGTTGGAACATCAGACTTTGGATTTGTCACAGAAGACTTGCCTGTCTTTGGAGGATCTGACTTTCCCAGTACACAAGACAAAGACCAGCCACTAACAGATAGAGATGGACAAGAAGATAACATCGTCAAGAATAAGAGCGAGGATGCAGGTGGAGATGCTCGACTTCATGAAATGACCTTGTGAGTTTCAATTATTGCAGCTGCATCTGTGTACTTCATGTCAGCCATGATTTACTATTATTTGTGAAAGTAATTTTAAAGTTTAATTCCAGCTGAAGATGAAATGTTTACATTTTGCATCAAATTTTTCTGAAACCACCCCATTCTGATTGTTGTCTCTAAATGGTGACAATATCATCTTAGTTCTAACAACACAGTGTTGGTGTTATGAGAACCAAATAAATGTATATAAAGAGACCAGCCATGATGGCATCATGAAATATAAAATGATTGATTTTTTTTTCTATGAACTTTATATTGTGCATCTTTCCAAAATGTACAAGGTTTTATTGAAATGTGGAATCACTTATTTTTTAACTGTAAAAGGGTGCAGTATTTGAAGAAATATAATGATATCATTTTTAGGAATATTATGCTTCACTTTTACATAATTACTTCTCTGCATAAACCTCTTACCAGTCCACACACTTGTACAAATTTGTTCACTAGTTTTGTGACATCACCATGACAGTTATGCTCAGCTTGATAGTAATACCACAGCTTCACCTTACTTTTCATTGCATTGTCAAAAGTAATGTCATTTGAGATCAAAGATCAAATGGAGATCGGAAAGAACCAAACTAGTGTCATGTAACGGAAGATTCAACGCAGTGAGATCAAGTCTCTGGCTCTCCAGAGCCATCCACAACTTCCATTTTTCAGGAGTGCCAGAAACACATTCTCAGGAGTTATAAATTCAGCAGCCACATACTGTTTCATTTGCATGGGCATTTTCTTGTTACGGATCTCCATGTTTTTTTTTCTCTAATTCAGACCATTTTAGTGAAGAATGCCTGGAAAAGGTTCCATTGATGTAAGAAAGTTTAGCACTGAGGAAAATGTGTCAGTGTACATTCTTACATATATCCCCCCCCCCCCCCCAAAAAAAAAAAAAAAAATGTAAAAGGTAGCATTATTTTTCAGCATATTCTCATAGTTCATGCAGCAGTTAAAGAGTACAAAAATTTTTTTCTGTCTTTGTTACAGCTGTTCCTGAAATAAATTTTACTTATAAACAGGTCTTATCACAGATTTTCGAAGTAAGAACATTTTAATTTCCATAGATAGAAAACACTTTCCATACAGAACCAAACAATCTGATTTAAGTGTCTAGCTTTCAACAGGTTATATTTCTATACAAGATAATCATTGCTGATTTCCTGTGGTAGGTCAGAGCTACATGTAGAAATGGAAATATCCAAGTCACAGAAGAGGAGGCTGCGGAGAGCTCTCAGAGAGTTTGAAGCAGACTTCTTGCGCAGTCATGGACGGTGAGTAAACAGCAGTTTTGAATAGTAAGGACAGAGCTGTTTGTATGTCTTTGCAGTTTACAGTAACAATAAATTTACAAACATAAAGCATTTGTAAATTAGAATTTACCATCATCTTGTGCTCTGTCTCCAACTAAGGTTTGCAGCAGTAGATCTCCATCTTGTTATGTCATGTTCCTGGTGACTCAGCCAAGCTGGATCTCATCCATCTCTTGATGTTGTCCACCCATCCATAACATTGTTGTCTTCTTGCTTCATTTCATCCACCTCCTATTTCTTCTTCTTCTGTATTTACCCTCAAATGGGTGTTGGCTGCATTGTATCACAGTTATGCACGTTTTGGCTCAACACATCCAACTTCAGCACAACATATTTTTAGGGCTGGGTTGTCATCCCATTTTGATCCCTTTTCATACTATGTCCAGGGTCATCACTGGGAGTTAGAATAGAGTCTTGGCCAGCTATGTATAACCAACCCTGACACAAGCAGTCAGCTGTGGGTTCATTCATTCATTCATTTACATGGCCCTTGTGGAACTTTGCCTCCCTAACAGCACTCCTGTAGGCCTCTTGGTTGTGAGCAAGATGGCCTGCTGCTGATGCATCCTTTTGCAGATCATCAGCGATGTTGGTTGCTGACCACAATATCGTTCAGCTTAAATGCTGCAACTTTGACACCTCAGTTTCCACCAACTTTTCCCTCAGAAAAAGTTTGCCATTTAAGGGACAGAAAGCAAGGAAAATCAGAATGCACATGTATTGTCAAGCAATGGTGATGAAATTTTAAAAAATGATCATTTATAGAAGTAAATATTCCTTCATCTTGGACATTTTATACACATCTTGCCATAAGATTGCCATTTTCTCGTAATCATCAGATGTACATGTGTGGCAGCATATTTGCCAGTTGTACAGTTGTACAGTGAGATGGATGCCATGGAAATGTGGTTCATAAGAATGATGTTAAGGGTACCATGGACAGCCAAGAAAACCAACAAAGAAGTCTAAAGAGAGGCTGGAGTTAAAAACCAAATTACAACAAAGATAAGAGGTAGACAAGCAAGACTTATAGGACATTTTCTAATAAGAGGAAAATTGAAACACATTTTGGCAACTGGAAAAATTGAGGGAAGAAGAGACAGAGGAAGACATAGAGAGAAGTTACTGGATGGGATGTCAGTGTGGTTAGGAATAAAGTTACCACCGGATCTCGTAATCAAGTCTGAAGACGGGGAATTGTGGAGAGAAATGATCATCACGCGGCGCGGCACTTGATTGATTGATTGATACTTGCCAAATGATATGAGCATCAAGATTTATTTGTGCTATTTTTTTAAATGAAAAGTTATTTTTACCACATGAATTGTGGGAGTCTTTTTTTGGGTGGTGTTTTTTGGAGCTATAATGAGAAAAGTGAAATGGGGAAATATACAGTGGATTGTAAGTATTTGTTTTCTCTACTATATGAGATATATGACCAGCAAAGTTTCTCCTTCATTAAGAAATTATAACATTTTCTTATTCTGCAGTAAAGTTCAAAAGGAAGACAGGTATCCTTTGCAAATAGAATATGGTGACTATAAGGTAAGTTCAGTAAAGCAAGTGTGTCCTTTGTTCTAGAGTGTGGACTTTTGAGAAAGAAAACAGTTCTGTGCATGTAATTTTATTTTTAACTTTTAGCTGTCAAAATATGTTTCAAAGTTTTTTTTCTTAACTTTCAACAGTCAGACTGGTTTAAAAAAATTTTTTAACTTTCAGCAGCCAGATTGGTTAAACATTTTTTTTTCTTTTTTCTTTAAATGTCAGCAGTCAGAATTTGTTTTAAAAAAAAACCTCTTGTCACTTCTGTCAACCTCAAATTTTGCCCCACTGAATTTGTATGTCTTTCACATATATATATATATATACATGCACTACACGCACACACGCAGAGAGAGAGAGTCTCTCACGCTCACTCAGTGTCTCACTGTCTTGCACACACACACATACTCAGTCTGTTTCACATACTCATTCTGACTTTTATCATCAGTCTAGTCCAGTAACTTGTGTTACAGTATCAGCCATGTCATATTCCCCAAGCAAAATCGTATTAATTCGTTTGCATGTTACTTGCTGCTTATTGTAACTTTATATATATTAATTATAGATAGGATACATTAAGTTACTTTATTTTGAAACATTACAGTCGAACCCGCTTACTGTCACATTGTCAGGACCATCAAAATGTAGTGACATTAAGCGAAGTTGACATTAAGTGGGGTCCACTGGCTTTAACAGGGCCAGTCTGTGTGTTTGTGCGTCCGTCCATCCCACATTTTCTACATTAAATACATAACAAACAGCCAAAGCTATTGTCATCGGACACAAAATGTACTAATCACAAAATATATTAACCACAAAATACAATAAGTCTTAGTCTTACAGTACAGATAGCACTGCTAAAATCAAGCAGCATCTGACTTGTCAGCAGTAGTAGTAGTAAAAGAAAATGCATGATTTTGCATTATGTAGTGATAACTGGTCTATTAATCAGACATGTTACAGCACATGACAGCTGTTAAGTGATCTTCAGTTCTTATGCCACCATGGCATTTCTAATCACGAAAGCACAGAGTTCTGTTCGGTAGCAGTTTATAAAAAAACGCCTGTTCTGTCCATATTTAAAATGTCATCTGGCTGTACGCATCCAAAATTTTTGGCAAGCGTGAAATCCAATCATTAATGACATCGGTGTTAACTCAGACTGCTTCACCTGAACCGACCTTAAATGTTATGTTGTGGCGTTTTTTAAAGTGCTCAAGAAAACCATTCGAACACTTTCAGTCAGGCATATCCATTTCTTTAGAAAAATGTTCTGGGATTTCCACCAACATAGGATCGCACACTGGCAAGTGTGCAGAATGTGTCTACTTGAACCACTTCAGCAGAGCACGCTCAGTATCTATGTAGGAATTCGCACGCCGTCATTTACAATTTGACTTAACTAAAGGCAAGTGAAAATCTCGCTCAATTTTGTTTCAGTTTTTAACAAGTTTCGATACAGTTGAAACGTCAATTTCAAATTTATCCGCTATGTCCTTTCTCATAACTTTTTCATCAACTTGCATGCATCAGAATATCCATTTTAATGCTTAAATCAAGATCAACACGTTTGCTTTTAGTAGCCATTATCTGTCACAACTTGAACCAGAGAGAAGTTCCCGGCTAAATGATTCACAGTACACTACTCGAAAACAAATGATTCAAAGTAAACTGCTTAACTGACTACCTATCACTTCGCATTGCCAACTTAACACCACCCACATCTTGATAAAGAAGACAATGGCCAAAAGAAGCCAGATTTTAATCATGAAAGGGTGGCCGTCATAAGCCTTTCATTCACACCACCTGAGTTTTGATGCCCATGTGTTCAGAAGGTTGATGCGGCAGGTACTCGGTGATCAAACGGCCAGTCACTTCTTTGATGAATTGCAAAGCTGATAATGCTTTGTGAGATGTTTATAGCTTGTACTTGCCCAGTCTGTGATACAAAGCGGGGTCTTTAGCTCCTCCGGGTGCAAAAATACTATGTCATTAACCAATTTGTGGCAATAAGTGGGGTGATATTAACTAAAGTAAAGCCCACTAACTACTTATGGGAGTTGGCTGGGGATACAAATTTCTGCGACAATATCCAGGTTGTGACATAAAGCGATGTGATATTAAGTGTGTTCAACTGTATTTGAGTAACAATATAATATTATTTATCTGCACTTTTTTTCATGAAGACTATTATTATTTGTTGGTTCAGTTTTCTATTTATTCTCTGTATGTTTTATACATCCACAGAAAGTTAAAGCTAGACTTAGACTGCTAGAAGCGTTAATTCTCAAACGTCATCAGTGAAGCTCCACATCAGAAAGCTTTATGAAAGTCCATTACTCATTTATCCAGACAGGAACTGTCAGTGCACTGTGATTGAGACACTACATAAAATACATGTTTCCATGTATCACACTTCAGTACCTTTGATTTGCACAAACTGTGTAGCCAGTTGTGAGACATTATGTGGGGATGTTGTTTTGACCCACTAAACATTATTAAATGTTTGTTATGGTAATTATATCCTGTGGTATTCGTATGCCATTGGGTTATGAAGAGTTAATGTCCTCACATCTCTAGGCCACAGCATTGTGAGGTATGGAGACCACCATGCATCATCACTGCCTTTGCTTTACCAAGGAAACCCCAAGTACTTATTTCTTGAAGCCAAGTTGACTCTGATACCAATTGGTTAAAAGAAAAAAAAAATTCTGCCTCAGTGCAAAACCAAACCAGGGTCTTGATCAACAGAAGAGTGCATTAATGAATACACCACTACAGCAAACAGTATGCCACCTGTGATGATAACCGTGAGCTAAATATTGTTCTGCTGGTTAAGCTCATTGTTGAAAAATTGATTGGCTCATATTTCATGTTGAAGAAGTGGAAACGGTGAATTAATTTGTAGGCAACTGTCTTTCACTTATATGCCAGTTTGACATGGCAGACTGTGTAGATAAGGTATGATGTAAGACCTGGTATCCAACTTCTAGTCCATGATACATTCTAGGAGTTTATTTCAGCCATTTGAGATGCTTAGAAATCATGCTGTGGACCATTAATTAAAAGTCATTTTCAAGTGCATGGTGCCTCGATAAATGCCAGAAAAAAAAAGGATTTTGAATTTTAAATATCTTAAAAAATTATGGTTTTGAGAAATCGTTGGGAATGGAAATGTGATGTTTGGAGCAGTTTGTAGATTATTTGGCAGGCGGTGATAATACATGAGAGTTCTGAAATATTCACTGGAAAAAAAGCCTGTATTTATGTTTCATAAAGGTTGTTAGCAGTCTACAGTCACAGCTAGCCTAACATATTAGGCCTGATATATTTCTATGCTCTGGGTAAGAAGTATTGTAGTTTCTTTGGATTCTGAGGTCGTTGTAAACTAAAGATCATGGCCAGTGTTAAAAATGTGTTTTGAGTGCAAGAGAAAAATGTTGTAAGATCCAGTATTCAATATCCTGTATATAAATATGGAGTAGTTACCTTGAAATTCCCTTTTTCAGAAGTTTGACAACTTTATCACTTGTGATATATTACTGGCAGTTTTTTTCCCTATATATTTTTGAAACCATATATATATATAAATATATATATACATCTGTTTGAAAATATTTCTCGGGTAATTGTTTTTTTCCTGTTCTATATTTCACAACTGTGAACTTGTACAAAACTGTTTGCAACATTTATGTATGATACTCATATAGTCTCTTGTAAATTGTATCCTTAATCCAAATATCTTTCTTTCTTTTGAGCATGTTTTTTTCTTTTTGGAAATACCACTATCTTTCAATGTTTAATTTTTGTTAAGCAATTTACATTAGCTGGCACCATGTACAAAACTTACACAGATGGTGAAATCATGACAACAACTTTCTATTTTTTTTAATCCTGTGAAATATTACTTACAGAAGTTGAGGTGATGTAGTTTTTATTACATGAAATATTACTTACAGAAGTTACACATGGCAACAGCTTTGTTTTTTTATTTATTCCATGAAATGTTACTAAAAAGTCTGTATATATTTTTCTTAATCTTGTGGTTTGGGATCTAGCATTTTTTGTGTTTACACCTGTAACTCTTTCATTAATTACTTGAATAATTTCCCTGTTCTGAAGCAACTGATTCATGGTGCAGTTGGCTATGATAGGTTGAAAACGTTTTCTAATTTTTTGTGAAACTATGCTGGTGTAGAATAGAAAAACACACAGCATCATCATGATTACTGACTCCCAAAAACTGTTAACAAAAACCCATTAGAAGTGAATGGCCACATAAAAAACATCCCATTGATATACTGTCCAGGTCATGCCGGAGTTGACAGAAGTAACAAAGCCAACCAGCTACCAGCAAGGGTCAAACTAGAGGGTCTCATCAAAATGGACAAATCGAACCTATACAAATCCATCAAGCAACACCTCGATGAACAAATGCAAAACAACTTCCTCCAAAGTACCTATCACATATTACTCAATGTAGACAAGGTCTTTGGTCCAGCTAAATCTTAGATCATAAGCAACACACAATCAACACAACATTGGAGTTATCTCTTTAAAAACACTGAAGGAAGTCCAGATATCAGTGGCTGGACACATGGGCATGCCCTGAGTGTAATAAAGCCACTCCCCAGGACCAGCAACAGAGCTAGACCCCCTTTTTTTACAGTTACAGAATAGAAAAGTATTTTATATAAAAACAATGTAAAGTGAACCCAGAAGTTGCAGTTCATTAATTATTGTGGTTGAGAAGAACAAAACCTGAAAACTTACCAGCATCTGCCACCATTAATGGACCCACACTATAGTTTAATAGCTGTTCCAGTTAGTGAATCACAGTGCAATGTTCTGTGACAGCTAATTCATTTTATACAATCTTTTTTTTTTTTCCATACAATGTGAACGGATGTAATGTCAAACAAACAGATGACAAAGAGAATGAACAAGCAAAATCTGAAAGAACAGTAGTTTATCTCCATAGTGGAAGTAGAGTGAAAAATGCAGTAAAAGATTCTTACTTAGATTAAAATATTGAATTCTGACAATACCAGCATCAGCCTCAAGACACTGATCAGCCATTAAAGTAGGGGAAGGTGCCATTAGTTTATAGTGGCTGGTTGTGGTTAAAGTGTTGCTCAAGTTCCAGGACCTAACACTTAGTGCTGGTCTGGCATTTCAGTACAAAAATGTTGTAACAGACACTGAACTTTTTATACTGTTTTTTTATGTTTTTCATTACTTTCTTTCATTATTTTTAACAGTTGCACTTTACTGGTCCAGTTTAATCCACTTCTTTAGGGCAGTTTTAGAGAGAGCTTAATGTCATACTTTCGAGGCTATTACTGTTTCTTATAAATCTAGAATTAGTTGAAACTAATAAAAGACAGAATGTGCAAAAGCTTTATACTTCAGTTTTCTTATTGTGTGACAAATATTTCATGACTGGGGTATACTCTAGTCTAGGATTAAGGAAATTGTCAAACTATTATTACCTGTTGATTGTATCAGAGGCTACCAGCATATCAGTTTACATTGTATACAAGAATGCCGAGTAAGTTTATGTCTCAGGGTGTTGTTACAAACTTCAGGGCACTTAACATTGTACACACATTGTTCTTTTGACTTTTCGAGCTTTCAGATGATGGCACTGAATTTTTCTGAATTTTATTATGTGGATAATAAATGAATGAGTGAATGAATCTTTATTTTTAAAGGGTAAAGAATTGGGCATGCAGGCCCGTCTTACATTCTGCCCTTCTAATGAAGTATTTCTTTATAAATGTAAACATGTTGTCAGTTTTAATTTTTCATACTTATTATGTACATAAATTCAGTATTAAACGACACTTTTTTTTTAAAATGTAGTATATCATAAGTACCTGATCTGTATGTTTGTACCAGTTGTTTTCTTCATTTAAAACCTTGATCCTATGAGCTTGTTTGTGTTAGACATTTCTGCTCTATCAGGATTTCTTACCATGTATGGTGATAATTTGTTTGTTGGAAGTTCCATTATTGAAAATCCTGGTCAGTTTCCTCAGTTACTGTCATCTTTATGATATAAATTGTTTTCACTTTCCAGCAGTGTCTCACTTGTTTTCACTTTCCAGCAGTGTCTCACTCGTTTTCACTTTCCAGCAGTGTCTCACTTGTTTTCACTTTCCAGCAGTGTCTCACTAATTTTCACTTTCCAGCATTGTCTCACAATTCCATTCCATATTTTTCAGCATTGACTATAAATGAAAGGTTAGCTTCTGTTTATTTTTTTCCCCACTTGTGTTTGGTTCTGTCAGTGTCAGTGCAGGGCTTGAAAGATCACAGTGTCCATCTGTGTCATGAGCTGAAAACATTGTGATTAGTTCACAGAAGCCAACCTCACACACATAGTTCTCAGTGCATGAGAGATGAGCATGTGTTTCATGAGGTTCTAGGACTCCCCTCCCCCAGAACTGGAAAATTTGCCCCTTGTCAATAACTTCATAAGCTTGAGAGCCATCAGAGGTTACCTTTTGCCTCACAATAAATATACCACAGCTGAAGGATTTCCATATCCCCAAGTAAGAATTTTTTAAAAAATGTTTTTGTGAAGTGTAAATATTTTTTAAATTGAAATTTATTTGACTTTTAGGCCAACAAATACATCATAAAGGATTAAGAAGTGTCCAGAATTCAGAATTGTAGGCAGTACCTTGTAAATATTTGAAATGATGCGTGCCAGATGGTTTTTATCTTCTTATAAACAACTTCATACTGTTTTTATTTCTTATAGTCGTCTGACCACCAGCAGTCACCTGCGCAGTATCTTAATGATGCAAATATTTCATGCACAGCATGAGCATACCAGACAATGCTGCAGTTTCTTTGAAACTTTTGTGCCATTCTCCATTGTCATTTTGTTTCCACGCTGATCCTGCAGCAAACTTCAAAAGCATGCTGGTAATGTAACAGTCCTAGAGATATCTGACAATGGCTGATTTCAGTGGGAAAACTTCCTGTTCCATCCAGACGCTGAGAACCCTCAGTATACATTAGCTGGAGGAACAGATGCTAAGGCTGGTAAAACATGAAACCAGTCTCAGCCTGTTCAAAATGAGCTGGATATCGAGCTTTTGGTCCCTCAGTTCTCAATTTACACACATTAAACCAGGCAGAAAAACAGCTTGTCTTAGTAATTGCTTGGAACTCCAGATCAGTGCTCATTTCACAGCCTGATCAGTGCTCATTTCACAGCCTGTTCATAGTCTGAGAACAGCTGCTATTGTTGAACACCGGTTCAGAATATTTTGAAATTCTCTTGGGGTGAATTTCTCAGTTCGGAGGTCCATGATCTTGCAAGATGAATTGTTTGTTACCTTCTATAAGAGGTTACTGTGAAATGTGTTTAGTTACTTTAGATTACATTGATTATAACTTACAGTTCATGAAGGAGAGGAATCTGAATTTCTGTGAGATTTAGAAACAGCTGCTAAATCTGCTACACCTGCATGATACATTTGTGAGTTAGGTGTCTAACCAGATTGCACACCAGCTTGTCAGAACAGTTTCATGTATAAATATGGCTAGACTACTTTTTCTGATCCAACTTTAATTAATGTGTATCCTGTGCTGTGTCTGCTAGTCATAAAATATTTAACCTAGGGACCCTATATCATGACCCTGCTGCAGGTTTTCCTTTCATCCAGTCTTGATCCATGCTTTTTTTTTTCTTTTTTTTTTTTGAGAAAAGCTAGACACACAGTTTCCATGCTGTAGAAAAATTCAGAGTTTTTGTTGCATTTTTCTTTTTCTTAAACAGTTTCAAATTTGTTGATCAGATGTTACATTGTTTCATTGGAGCCAGCGGGACTGTGATATGCTACATTTACACACCAAGCTGTACATAGATGTTGTTGAGTTGTTTGTTACTTGCAGATGTCATGACTGTTTCATGAATTCTTTGCCATGTTTTCATACCAAAGCACTGTAATCAGTATTTGTACATACTTGCATACAAAGAGAGACTACCCATGATCATCTGTGACTGAAACTTGCCACAGCCGATGTCTGTGACAAGATGAACAAATCATAATTGGCACTTTTCATCTGACAAGACAGTTTTGAGGCAGGCGGATATTGGCTGTCAAGTTTTTACGGAACATTTTTAGGGACAGCCCCTGTCATGCCTGACCCAACCAATATCTGATTTGCATAATTGTTGATCATAGCAACAGATGGCAGTGTTTGTGTTGCAAAAATTAGTTTAGTTTTTTTTTTTTTTTGCCACTGCATCTTCTTCCTTTCCATGTGACTCAATCTTTCACAAGTTCTTCCCAGACATCACAGTCGAGTCGGTCGTACATCAACCGCAGTCACAAAACCTTAACAAAATTTGCATCACGTTCTCATTTGTTATTGTGTAACAATGAAAATATGCTACTGTGAAGCTGTTAAGATAATACACATAACAACAGCTGCTGCTGCTGCATGCAGACACTTTGAAATAAGAAAGTAAGAATAAGTAGAATGTAAATGTAGAATGTAATGCTGTGGGTTTTTAATAGATCATTTGTCATAAACTAAACTGTCTGAATATCTTTATTTTTTCCTTCCAAAGAGGTCATGTTGACATTGACGTGGTTTCTTGGACTGAAGGCTGTAGGATTGTATTCCCATCACTCCTTGACTACCAGTCAGCCTAGTTGTAAAGATGGCTACAAAGTACACTGTGTTGAGGAAAACTGCCTCAGAAAATGGAGAATATTTTCATACACAGTGAGGCATACTGGATTACAATACACATTTGGCTATCAGTGGCCTAAGGATGTAGATTTACTTTGCATTCAATTCCATGATTATGAAACTTCCCCAGTCAAAAAAAAAAAACCAAAAATTGAAATGTTAAAGAGGTCTCTTCATTATACATCAGACAAGTCCATAAGTGCTTCAGTCTCCTCTTGTGTGTACAAGCTGCAGTGGAGGGTGAAGTAACAAATATAAGAAGAAATAATACCCACTGATATATGTAGACATAGCAATAGTTTGCTTGTGTAACATGGCTTTGAATTTATCATTTTGCTATAAAAGTTTATGGTTACTGGGTGTGTGTGTTTGTATCTTTGCTTGTATATGTTACCTTAACTGTCCACTTGCTGCTGGTGTCTTTCAGCAGTGACTGAATGTGTACATTACATGCAGTAATTTGTCAGGGTGAGAAACTGATAGAGAACAACATGTTTGATGTATTGTTGCTCTCTTATAGATTATCTCATTCAAAAAATGACAGTAATTTGTTTTCTCTATCACTAGGCAGTGACATATGATCCACAAAAATTCTCAACTGAAAAGACATAAAAGCACTTTTATTGCATTAACTGAAAGTTAGAGAACAAACAGAGAAAAACTACTCAATTGTCAAGGACAGCAACTGTTAACTTGTCTCAACATATAATGTGCTGAAAAATGTGAAAAAAAAATTACCAAGGCACACCATTAGGTTTGAAAGTATCATTTAAAACCCAGTATTAAAGTTGACTCTTTTTAATGCTTCCCCATACCTGCAGTGTTCACCTGACTGCAGTATTCATCATCATCAGGTGCCGTGCCGACTGGCGTTGGCTATTAATGCTTCTCCAGAGTACACGATCCTTCATGCAGGCCATTAGATCAGTTGGCAATCTCCTCTCACACCATCCCGTCACACTGTCCAGTATCATTTCTCTTGGTCTTCCTCTGGATCTTCTTCCTTCTATTTTTCCTGTTGCTGTAATATTTTCAATGCCCCTCTTCTCATTGCATGTCCTATGAAAGTACATTGTCTCTATTTTTTTTTATAACAATGCTTAACAATATTTTCTGGTATCAAAAACCTGTCAGTAGCAGTTTAGAGGAGGTAATCATCTGCAGCATTTGGTGGAACACCTTTAGATGAATAGAGTGCTGGAAGGAAGAAAGTTCTTATTCTAGTAGCCCACAGACATGATGGACAAAGCAAGTAATATACTGTATCATAACAAGGCATCAGTTAGCAAATGAGTGTGGTAAAAGTTCTCTTTATACTCTTATCCCAAAGTGAAAAAAAAAGTGTTGTATCACATTATACCAAATTGTAAAAACTACAAAGGTGCAGCAATATACAGATTACTACCTTATGACATGCCACAAAATACACAGGTTTACAGAGGCAAAGAGTAAAGACAGTGTAGAGGTTGCTGATAACATAGTTCATAAAAGAAAAATAGATCACAGACTTTATGACAGATTAACAGACAACTAGGAGAAAATGGAGCAATAAATGAAATTTCTTTTTTAATTTGCTCCTGAAATTAAATCAAGAGCTAAATGTTAAGAGTAACACTTCTGAAAATAAATAACACGAAATATGGTGGAAAATGTCAGTTATGGCATAAAATTTAAAAAGTGAACGGTGAATATTATGTAGCCTATGGAAGTTCATCATAGATCACAGTACAGATTTTCTTCTAAGTCTTCTTCAAACACTTTCAGATGTCAGCTTGGATGTCTTTGAAGAATGCTGTCACTTGTCTTAGGCTGTCAAGACCACCACACAGCTTGTCATGGATTGTGACAGGTGTCAAGACTGCTACATAGCTTGTCATGGATTGTGACAGGTGTCAAGACCACCACACAACTTGTCATGTATTGTGACAGGTGTCAAGACCACCACACAACTTGTCATGTATTATGACAGGTGTCAAGACCACCATACAGTTTGTCATGGATTGTGACAGGTGTCAAGACCACCATACAGCTTGTCATGTATTGTGACAGGTGTCAAGACCACCATACAGCTTGTCATGGATTGTGACAGGTGTCAAGACTACCACACAGCTTGTCATGTATTGTGACAGGTGTCAAGACCACCACACAGCTTGTCATGTATTGTGACAGGTGTCAAGACCACCATACAGTTTGTCATGGATTGTGACAGGTGTCAAGACCACCACATAGCTTGTCATGTATTGTGACAGGTGTCAAGACCACCACACAGCTTGTCTTGTATTGTGACAAGTGTCAAGACCACCATACAGTTTGTCATGGATTGTGACAGGTGTCAAGACCACCATACAGCTTGTCATGGATTGATACAGGTGGCAGCCAAAAATGTCGTCTCAGTTCTTCAGGTGAAGTTCTAAGAGTCTGAAATATTGCAGTCTTGTTCTTAAATTCCTGCAGAACAAGCTTTGACTAAACCATTATAACTGACTGATGACAGAAATTATCTTATTTCTAAGGTCAAATGTATCCTGACTTGTTTTCCGTTCTTGTTTATCTTCTCTAATAAAGATCAATCAATCTCCCTCTGTCTTCACTGATCAGAACTTGAATCTTAATATGTATTTTCTGTCATATTTTTTACCAGCTCTCCATGGCTCAAATGTTGGCAATAGCAAATGTCTGTAACACTATTTCTACCTTGGTTTTCAGTAGGTAAAATATTTCTTGCCAAGAATAACCCAGTGCTCACTTGTTTTCTGTGTGCAGTAGTTCCAGTATTTCTTATAAAATGTGCTGGAGCTGTTGTACTTCTTTCATTTCCTCTTTTGTTTGTGCTTTTATCCTTCTTGGCTTTCAGGGATGAGATATTTGTTTCCATCATTTTCTACTTACTGACCATTCCTTGGTTTTATTTTTTTCTTTTACTGGCAGATTGCTTCCTCGTAGATGACTTCAGATTTGATATTTTGAATTATCCTCTTCTTCATCTTCGTCAGACATTCTCAGAATACATAAACCAAGTAACTTTCATTTCTTATCATAAACATAATCTTTTGTAATTACTTTTACTCCACATGTAAATGGACCAAAATTCCTGTTACTATATCCCTAAATATAACATAACATTTCTTGTTACACATATCCTTAATATTATATGACGATTTATTCAGATGGATGAACTTTTTTTCTTGCAGAATTTACTTGTATCTTGGTGTTTCTTTTTGTTTGTTTGTGCTAGACTGTGTGATTATGCCTGAAGTCAGTGTTACACATTAATTACTGCTTCCCATTTTTTCGCTACTGATAGCCTGTAGCTGAGGTCAGCTGTTGATGTTTGAAATCTTGTAAGGTTTTGGTCACATACATTAAACACTCCCTGTCAGATATGTCAGAAATGGTGTGATCTGTTTGCTACCTGAAGATGATGTTATCTGCTACAATCATGACTTGGTCAGAAATATTTTATTGCACTGGTTCCCAAACTTTTCAGATCACAGACCCCTGAAGCCATTGATAATCTGCTATGCCCTACACTCCCCTGCCACATGGTATCATATTATTGGTGTTTTTAATATGCTAAGTACATCTGAACTTGGGCTATATGTGAGGTACAAAACTAAAAAGAATTTTTCAAATCTGGGCTTGCTGCATGGGCTCAAACTGGAGATCGGTGCTTCATCATATTATCTGGTAGCTTGCAGCCCATCTGTGAAGGCGCTAATGTTGTTCATCATATGTCCCAGCTCCTTTGTAGCTGCCAACATAGCCAGAACTGTCTGCAACATCCTTGCGACCCTCTGTTCCTTTGCCTTTGCCATCTGCAGTAAACCTCTCTTTATGAGCACCTGTGTACCCAGAGACATCTGTCAGCCTTGCAGTGGTGGCATCTACTTTTGTTGCTTTCTGGTAATGTATTAAATATATAAATATATTCAGTAAATAAACTGAAGGACAAAATGTGAATCTTTACATTTTTTTTTCATTTCTATTATTAATTCTTCGGCATTCACCGTCAAGACAGTGTTAAATCACTGTGTCACAGTTTATAGCTAGATTATGACATCTGCACTTTTCAGCCTGAAATGTCCATCTTCAGCTCATTGTATTTCTAGGACCAAGATTTCAAACCTTCTAGTTTTGATCTATGTCCACTGGGACAGACTTGTCTGTTATCCAGAGCATCACGTGGAGGCAGAATAGAGTCTTGGTCAGGTTGTAGTAACTACTGTCTCAGTCACCCTGATATGTATTACAGATCTGCAAATCTAAAACAAAGCTACACTGGCTTACTATGCAGGTTTCTTTTTATCTGTTCTTGTCTCAACCAAAACAAGGGATGGCTAAACATGGCTAATTCAATCCTGTTTCTCTTCATTGCAGTATCAGGCTATATCAAGGCAGCCTGGAGAACAATGTAAAGGTTGTCATGGTTTCCACATGTGGAATGTAGATCACTGAGAAAAATTCTTGCTGAGAGGATGTGATCCTGTCATCTTGTGTATGCCCCAGGACATGATGAAAGCTATGATAGCCACCATTTGTTTTGCTGACGTCAGAATTAGCAAACCACAGCTGACCAAGAACCTGCCACACTTCTCCATTCCTACCCCAGTAATAAGCCTAACCTGGCTAATGGGCCAGGGATTGCCACAGTCCCCATGGCAGTGGAGTCTGTTAAAAAAAAAAGTATTGCACACTCCTTTGTTCTTTGCTGTACTCCAGGGCTGAAAAATTAGTTGCCATAACCTTCTCCCAAGCCAGCGCAGTTGCTGTACCTCAACACCTTCACAGCATTGGCTGAAAAAAAAAAAATGCCAGCTCACAGTTACAGGGAGATACAAGACAAGGCAGGGCAGCACTTGCCATCTTGATCTATACCATCAGTGGACACAGTAACAAAGAGCTCAGGTGCCAAAGCTTTAGAAACAACAAGATTATAGTGGAAGATGTAACTCAGATCATTCCTTGGTTGTATTTTTATTTTGCTGCCAGGTTACTCCCTGATAAATGACTTCAGATTTGACATTTTGAATTATCTCCTTCATCTTCATCAAACATTCTCTGATGACAAACTGGATATCCTTGAAGAACACAGAAGTCTGCTTTTGATATCCACTTTCGGTTATCAACATTACAATACAGCTTGGTCTGGATTGTTCTGCTGCTGGTGATGGCCATGCTGTGTTTTCTTTGCTCAGTATGTTGAACCAAACTTGCTGTAAGTCATGATTAGATGTCTGGTCACTGCACGTTGTCAAGAAACCATTTCTATTCTTCTCTAATATCATCGAATATCAGGAGACACTAATGTGATTAATTAACTTTATGTAAGAGAGAGAGAGAACTTGAATAGGGACAATGTTAAATAACTCATGAACCGGACAGGTAGGAGAGAAGGTGCTCACTTACTGCTGTCACACCTGCTTTGTCCGCGATCTTGAGCCTAATGTCATTACCCAGCTCCTGAACTTCAGGATCATCTAAAGGAACTTTGCCTTTGACCTTCCTCTTCTTAGCAACAACATAAGCTGCGATGTGGTCGATGACTTCTGTGGCAATTTTGTCGATAGGTATTTTCTTGCTGGTGTAAGAAGATAATGAAGAGAAAAATTATTACTTGCTGGTGTAAGAAGATAATGAAGAGAAAAATTATTACTTGCTGGTGTAAGAAGATAATGAAGAGAAAAATTATTACTTGCTGGTGTAAGAAGATAATGAAGAGAAAAATTATTACCTGCTGGTGTAAGAAGATAATGAAGAGAAAAATTATTACTTTCTTCCACTATTGTCAGCACTTGAGTCATCATCAAAAATAATATTACTTTCTTCTATTATCAGCACTTGTAATACAATCAAAAATGATTATTAATATCAACACTTGTACTATGATAACAGATCTTTCGCCGTCCACAACAAATTGTCAATGAAACACCAAACAAAGGCTCGAATCTGTATATGTGCGTGTCTGTCTGTGCCTGTGTGTTCTGTCTGTGTGTGTGTCTGTGCATGTTTGTGCCTGTCTGTGTGTCTGTCTGTTTCTGTCTGTCTCTTTGTCTATGTGTGTGTCTGTCTGTGTATGTGTATATCTGTCTGTCTTTATGTGTGTCTGTGCGTCTATCTCTGTGTGTGCCTCTGTGTGTGTGTCTGTCTCTGTGTCTGTGTGTTCTGTCTGTGTGTGTGTCTGTGCATGTTTGTGTCTGTCTGTGAGTGCATCTGTCTGTGTGTGTCTGTCTATGTATGTATGTATCTGTCTGTCTGTCTATGTGTGTATGCACGTGTCTGTCTCTGTGTATCTGTCTGTGCCACTCTGTATGTATGTGTCTGCCTGTGCGTGTGTATCTATCTGTGTATGTGTGTCTGTCTATGTGTGTCTGCCTGTCTCTGTATCTGTCTTTTTGCGTGTATGTCTGTCTATCTGTCTGCGTGTGTATGTCTGTCTATCTGTCTGCGTGTGTGTGTCTGTCTGTCTGTCTGTGTTTTTAAACTCATGCAAACCAAAAAATTAGCAAGAAAAAAAAACACAAAAAGTGATGTACTGTATATTCAGATGGCTTTAAAAGGTAATTGTGAAGTTCATTGTGACCGCTGACAACGTACAAAACTATACTAAGTTGAGTCAAAATACATGCAATATTAACTGTATATAACAAGAAATGGCAACTGGAAATTACTTTAGTTTCTGTCCTGGACCAATAAAAATGTGCTATAGTATAAAAGTGTATTTAGATTTATTAAAATGAATAACGTACTTTTGACGCTTACTAACCGAAATCAACGAAAATGCAAATAATCACTTTTGAAACGTGCAATACGGTTACTTACACGGAAAGAAGTGCCCGTGTAGTATAATTACACGGATTGACGCGCTGGCGCAAAATAATTACACAGAAAGAAGCGCCCGTGTAGTATAATTACACGGATTGACGCGCTGGCGCAAAATAATTACACAGAAAGAAGCGCCCGTGTAGTATAATTACACGGATTGACGCGCTGGCGCAAAATAATTACACGGAAAGAAGCGCTGATATTTTCTGAGATATAAAAGGCCATCGTGAGCAACCTAAATTTGGCTACAGTGTAGGCACAGGACAGTCATTAATATTACAGTTAACTGTTGTTATCGCTCATTACTTTAAGCGACTAAGCTGGAAAGAAGTATATCATCATCGTCATCAGGTGCCGTGCCGACTGGCGTTGGCTATTATGCTTCTCCAGAGTACACGATCCTTCATGCAGGCCATCAGTTCAGTTTGTGATCTCCTCTCACACCATCCCGTCAGACTGTCCAGTATCATTTCTCTTGGTCTTCCTCTTGATCTTCTTCCTTCTGTTTTTCCTGTTGTTATAATATATTCAATACCCCCTCTTCTCATTGCATGTCCTATGAAAGTACATAGTCTCTCTCTTATCTTTTTGACAAGGTTTTTTGTCTCTCCAGCTCTTCTCATACATTCTTCGTTAGTTATTTTTGCTGTCCAGGGGATTCGCAACATTCTTCTAATAAACCACATTTCTGCTGCTTCCAATGATTTTTAAGCAGACTTGCCAATAGGCATGATTCACTTCCATATAACAAGATAGGTTCAATATAGCATTTTAGGACTCGTTTTCTAACATTCATTGATAAAGATGTGTTAGCTAATATGTTTCTCATTCTCTGAAATGCAGTCTTTGCTTGGCCTATTCTGTTCCTAATTTCTGTTCTGTATTTCCCATCTGAAGTTATTACTACTCCAATGTATTTGAATTTCTGCACTTGCTTTAGAATAGTTCCGTTTAATTTAATACTGCATGCTGGTGGATTCTGTTTCTTAGATATAACCATAGTCTCTGTCTTTTTGATGTTCAAAGTAAGGCCTTTCTGTTCACTTTCTTTGGCGACTTTATCCAAGAGATTTTGCAGGTCTTGTTGGTTCTCAGCTATCAGTACTGTGTCGTCAGCATACCGAAGGTTGTTAATATTGTATCCTCCAATTTTTATGTCTGGTTCTGTGATGATTGTTCTTAGAATATTCTCGCTGTACAGAGAAAAAAGGTCTGGAGATAGTACACATCCTTGTCGCACCCCTTGTTTTATAGGTTGATATTTTCCCATTCTATTTTCAACTCGAACTGCTGCTTCTAGCTGTCAGTATAGATGTTTTACAATCCTCAAGTCTTTGCCGTCTATATTGATGTCTTCAAGCATTTTAATAATTTCATTATGTTTCACATTGTCAAATGCCTTGGTGTAATCAATGAAGCATAAGTAGATATCTTTCTGTACTTCTAAAGCTCTTTCTGTTAGTGTTCGTAAAGCATAAATGGCATTGTGTGTTCCCTTTCCTTCAACAAATCCAAACTGTTCATCTGCTATTTCTATTTTTATCTTTTTCCTTGTTCTTCTCATAATTATTCTCAGAAGTAGCTTCGTTATGTGACATGAGAGGCTGATAGTCCGGTGGTCGTCACATTCCTTTGCACCTGGTTTTCTTTGGTAGTGCTATAAACGTGGATTTAATCAGTTCACTGGGAATATAACCACTGTTGTAAATGTCATTCAGTAACTTGGTTATTATTTTTATTCCTGTCTCCTCTAGTGCCTCTATTTCTTCTATTGTTATATTATCAGGCCCAGTCGCTTTTCCTTTCTTCATGTGTTTGATGGCATCTATAATTTCATCTTCAAGTATTGGTGGTCCATCACAGTTTTCAATATCTGGTGTTAATTCTGGTCTTTCTCCTCCATATAGCTCACCGATATACTCTGTCCACAATGTCTTCTTTTCCCAATAACATTTTACCTTCTTTCGATTTCAGGCATCCTGTTGTATATTTTGTTTTCCTGCCTGTGAGTTCACTAATTCGTTTGTGCATGTTTTTGCTGTCTTTATTATGAGAGTCCTCTATCTGTCTGCACTGTTCATTTAACCACACTTCTTTTGCTTCTCTGCATTTGCGTCTTATTTCTTTATTTATCTTGCTATATTTTTCCTCGTTATTTTTACTCCTCCTCCTCTTGTCCATCGGTCCTAAGATGTCTGTCATCCATTTATTTTTAGGGGCTTCTTTTTTCGGTGGTATTATCTCCTTAACAGTTTGGTGGATAGAATCTCTTAACATTTCCCATTGTTCATCTATACTATTTATCTTTGCTATTGCATTATATCTATTTGTTATAATAACTTTGTATTGTTCTCGCAGTTCTTGGTAATTTTTATGAAGTTCTGTATTCAGTTTGATGTTTCTCACTTTTCTGCCTGCTTTCTTTAGCTTTATTCTAACTTTTCCACAGAGTGGATCATGGTCACTATTGCAGTCAGCTCCTGGCATGGTTTTTGTTGTCAGTAATGCATTGCGGAATCGTTTGTTGATTAATATGTAGTCTATCTGGTTAAATGTCTGTGTCTGGGCTGCACCACGTTGCAGTCTTCGAGGATGTTGTTTAAATCAGATGTTTCCTACAACCATGCTGTGTATTCTTGCCCATTCAATTAATCTATAACCTCTGTCATTCCTCTCCCCCGGTCCATAGTCACCAACGATGTCCGAAGTTCTTCCTTTACCAACCTTGGCATTAAAATCTCCCATGATTATGGTAACTTCGTGTGACTTTGTGTGTTTTAGTGCTGTCTCTATGTCATTATAAAATATATGTACATCTTCTTAAGAACTTTCAGATGTTGGAGCATACACTTGTATAATATTTATGTTTATTGGTTGTCCTTTCAGTTGGGCTAGCAAGACTCTGTCCGGGATGTTCAAATATCCTACATTTGTCCTTGCCGTTTGTTCATCAAATATAATTCCTACTCCTCGTTCATGTTTCTCACTTCCTGAATATATTATTGTATATTTATCTGAGTTTATCTTCCCTGCACCTGTCCATCTAACTTCACTCATTCCTAATATGTTGATCTTCATCCTTTCCATTTCCATCTTTACATTTTCTAATTTTCCAGCCTGGAATAAAGTTCTAGCAAAGAAGTACACAGAAGATAAAATGGGAAGGTGGAGAAATCTACCATGTATACATACATCAAACTGCGCGACACAGATCTTGAGGTGGTCATGAGAATTGTGAGATTCATGCATGAAGTTATCCGCAGACAATGGCTACTATGGCTCTCCTGAATTCCAGAGGTATTCAAGAGAGGAATGGATCACGACTTCATCACTGGCTGCGGCACCTAACTCCCCTGCACTAACAGTTTCGTGGCACACTGCAACCTGTAATGACAGCTCGTTGTTTCTTGACGCATGGCGTCAGATAACAGTGATCGCACTATGATTTTTTTTTAACCGGCATAGTTATATGTCTTCCATCTTGCGTGAAGTACTGCCCGGAATACTGGGTTTTTAAATACAACATTGCGTACTTTATTATTATTATTATGGGATAGGGTTGACGATCATGCTTGTCAGTCTTGTGCGGTCCTTGGTGCTTCTGTTTAAATCAGATGCTTTTCTTTTTCTTTGCGCTTTGTCAGTCTACTGAGATATTTTTCTCTTGGCCTCCCTCTTTTTCTTTTTTTCGTTTGAAATTTACAGTCTTTACTAGGTTCTCCGTCTTCTGGTATGTCCTTCCACCAGATGCACCCAGGTTCTCTGTATTCTGGTATGTCCTTCAACCAGGTGCGCCCAGGTTCTCCGTCTTCTGTCCTGTCTCTATCCTGTCTCTGGTCACTGTCCTGTCTCTGTGCTGTCTCTGTCCTGTCTCTATCTTGTCTCTGTCCTGTCTCTGGTCTCTGTCCTGTCTCTGTCCTGTCTCTGGTCACTGTCCTGTCTCTGTCTCTGTCCTGTCTCTATCTTGTCTCTGTCCTGTCTCTGGTCACTGTCCTGTCTCTGTTCTGTCTCTATCCTGTTTCTATCCTGTCTCTATCCTGTCTCTGTCCTGTCTCTGTCCTGTCTCTGTCCTGTCTCTGGTCACTGTCCTGTCTCTGTCCTGTCTCTATCCTATCTCTGTCCTGTCTCTGGTCACTGTCCTGTATTTGTCCTGTCTCTGTCCTGTCTCTGGTCACTGTCCTGTCTTTGTCCTGTCTCTGTCCTGTTTCTGTCCTGTCTCTGGTCATTGTTCTGTCTCTATACTGTCTCTGTCCTGCCACGGTCCTGTCTCTGTCTCTGTCCTGTTTCTGTCCTGCCTCAATCAGCTACAACATCAGAAGAAGCACATACGTTCTTTTTCTGACTAAATATGTGCTGATGTTTGCTCACTCTTGTAAATACTCGTGACGGGCCCTGGCAGAGACGTGTGAGTAGCAAAGTTATTAGTACAACTGCCTTTCATGGCGAAGGTTGATGGTTCGCGGTGTCCTGCCACAGATGTCCTAGCTGTCCTGGAGTAGAAGTGGGGATCTAGCTTTTTTGTTCTAGATCTACAGAAGGAAAGAGCGGACAGGCCTGATTATCTAAAGAATGAAAGAGCGGACAGGCCTGATTATCTAAAGAAGGAAAGAGGGGACAGGCCTAATGATCTAAAGAAGAAAAGAGGGGACAGGCCTAATGATCTAAAGAAGAAAAGAGGGGACAGGCCTGATTATCTAAAGAAGAAAAGAGGGGACAGGCCTAATGATCTAAAGAAGAAAAGAGGGGACAGGCCTAATGATCTAAAGAAGAGCGGACAGGCCTAATGATCTAAAGAAGAAAAGAGCGGACAGGCCTGATTATCTAAAGAAGAAAAGAGGGGACAGGCCTGATTATCTAAAGAAGGAAAGAGGGAACATGCCTAATGATCTAAAGAAGAAAAGAGCGGACAGGCCTGATTATCTAAAGAAGGAAAGAGGGGACAGGCCTAATGATCTAAAGAAGAAAAGAGGGGACAGGCCGGATTATCTAAAGAAGGAAAGAGCGGACAGGCCTAATGATCTAAAGAAGAAAAGAGGGGACAGGCCTGATTATCTAAAGAAGGAAAGAGCGGACAGGCCTAATGATCTAAAGAAGAAAAGAGGGGACAGGCCTGATTATCTAAAGAAGGAAAGAGGGGACAGGCCTAATGATCTAAAGAAGAAAAGAGCGGACAGGCCTGATTATCTAAAGAAGGAAATAGGGGACAGGCCTAATGATCTAAAGAAGAAAAGAGGGGACAGGCCTGATTATCTAAAGAAGGAAAGAGCGGACAGGCCTGATTATCTAAAGAAGGAAAGAGGGGACAGGCCTAATGATCTAAAGAAGAAAAGAGGGGACAGGCCTAATGATCTAAAGAAGAAAAGAGGGGACAGGTCTAATGATCTAAAGAAGAAAAGAGGGGACAGGCCTAATGATCTAAAGAAGAAAAGAGGGGACAGGTCTAACGATTTAAAGAAGAAAAGAGGGGACAGGCCTAATGGTCTAAAGAAGAAAAGAGGGGACAGGCCTAATGATCTAAAGAAAGAAAGAGGGGACATGCCTAATGATCTACAGAAGGAAAGAGGGACAGGGCTAATGATCTACAGAAGGAAAGGAGAGTAGGCCAGATGTTAACCTCTCCTTTTTAGATGCCGCTGGGACAAGGAAAATATGGCAACCAACATAACATTCCCTACATGACAGTAGCATACTGCTTGACTACATTTAAAAACCAACATAATATTCCCTACATGGCACTATCATACGGCAGGACTACATTTAATTTCAGCTCAACTTTTAATTTCTTTCTCCGAGCTGAGGTAGCAAGGTTCGACAACTCAGCTCTGTTTCCTGTCCAGACATTCCGGGTTCTCTTATCTTTGACATCAAAACGATCGTTGCAGATGTTAGATTATTCCAGCTGATGTTTGATGATTCCAGCTGATGTTCGACGAGCTTAGCAAATGTTTGATGATTCCAGCTGATATTTGATGAGCTCAGCAGTTGTTTGATGAATCTATAAACGTCTTCTGCCTGTCTCCATTACCCCTCACCACACCCCACCCCTCCAACCAGCGCGGGGGGGGGGGGGATATATAAGTTAAACAAAACAGTGACATATAGTCTATCACTTGTACGTCAGTTTCGCGCGCCAAACTATACGTGATAAATATTTTCAGAACGGGACGGATGTCACTGTAATAATTTTATAAATAATTTTTCTCACATTAATGTATTATACACATACAATATGTTTGTCTTGTTTGAAAAAAAGGAGACGATTGACTAGATGCAAAACAGAAAAAGACGTACAGATTCGTGATGTTGCAAACAAACAAAGAGGTAACATTCGTGTGACATGTTTGGAAATATCTTACCAGGGGCAGATAACGCTAGCGTTTTTATCACTGAGTTATTTGTACGGTTCTCTCCAGCTACGTCTTGTATTTTTATTTAAACAAATTGTGAAAATACGGGCTCTCTTCAGCTAATTATCTCTCTCTCTCTCTCTCTCTCTTACACTCTTTTGATATATTTTTTCCCCTAATGTATTTTGTATACTTGTATTAAATCGAGTTTGTGGGAAGAATGAAAGATGAAGTGATGAAGGGCAGAATGTAAGACGGGCCTGCGTGCCCAATTCTTTACCCTTTAAACATAAAGATCATTCATTCATTTATGGATTCATTTTCTCTCTCTCTCTCTCTCTCTCTCTCTCCCTCTCTCACCGAATACAGGTAATTGTTTATTCTGAATAGTACTGAAAATTTTGTTTAGTAGATAGTCATTTATAATGTATGTAGTTACTTCTGTACTGAGTGAATGTTTAAGAGCGAAACGTAAATGTTGTATTTTATTTTATGTCTCTCAGCTTCAATGTTAGTTATGTTTGTTATATGAACAGCATATTTGTAGAATGTCTGGAATAGAGTGAAAGATGTATGATAAAGGGCAGAATGTCAGACGGGCCTGCGTGCCCAATTCTTAACCCTTTTGAAATAAAGATCAATCAATCAATCAATCAATCTTCTGGTATGTCCTTCTACCAGGTGCGCCCAGGTTCTCTGTATTCTGGTATGTCCTTCCACCAGATGCACCCAGGTTCTCTGTCTTCTGGTATGTCCTTCCACCAGATGCACCCAGGTTCTCTGTCTTCTGGTATGTCCTTCCACCAGATGCACCCAGGTTCTCTGTCTTCTGGTATGTCCTTCCACCAGATGCACCCAGGTTCTCTGTCTTCTGGTATGTCCTTCCACCAGATGCACCCAGGTTCTCTGTCTTCTGGTATGTCCTTCCACCAGATGCACCCAGGTTCTCCGTCTTCTGGTATGTCCTTCCACCAGATGCGCCCAGGTTCTCTGTCTTCTGGTATGTCTTTCCACCAGATGCGCCCAGGTTCTCCGTCTTCTGGTATGTCCTTCCACCAGATGCACCCAGGTTCTCTGTCTTCTGGTATGTCCTTCCACCAGATGCACCCAGGTTCTCTGTCTTCTGGTATGTCCTTCCACCAGATGCGCCCAGGTTCTCTGTCTTCTGGTATGTCCTTCCACCAGATGCGCCCAGGTTCTCTGTCTTCTGGTATGTCCTTCCACCAGATGCGCCCAGGTTCTCTGTCTTCTGGTATGTCCTTCCACCAGATGCGCCCAGGTTCTCCGTCTTCTGGTATGTCCTTCCACCAGATGCACCCAGGTTCTCTGTCTTCTGGTATGTCCTTCCACCAGATGCACCCAGGTTCTCCGTCTTCTGGTATGTCCTTCCACCAGATGCACCCAGGTTCTCCGTCTTCTGGTATGTCCTTCCACCAGATGCACCCAGGTTCTCCGTCTTCTGGTATGTCCTTCCACCAGATGCGCCCAGGTTCTCTGTCTTCTGGTATGTCCTCCTACCAGGTGCGTCCAGGGGGTGGCGGGTGGTGGAACGGCCTCTTGATACAGAAGTCTGCAGCGAATATCTCAGTAAACAGAAAGATACCAAAACAGGTACCTTGCTGCCTTGCGGGTCAGTCTCTTTAGACAAAGGCTAGCGGACTTGTACGAACTCCCTGTAACTGCGAGCTGTTGTTCTTTGCATCCGATGCTATAGAGGCGTTGAGGCACAGCATCGTATCGGCCGTGGGAGCGGGTTATGGCGGCTACTTTTTTCAGTCCCGGAGTATAGATAAAAAGCATGGGGTGTGCAATGCTTCTTTAGCAGACTCCACTACCATGGAGACTATGGCGATCCCTGCCCCGTTACCCAGGCTATGCCTGTTACTGGGGGTACCACGGAGAGGTGGGACAGGGTCTTGGTCAGCTATGGTTAGGTAACCCTAACACTGGCATATCAGTTATGGGTCGCTGATTGCCTCATCGGACAAGCCTCTTCACCCCCAAGGCTAGCGGAGAAAACCGTATACAAATCGAACGGAAGGTAAAAGGAAATCACCTCCGCACTGTTATTCCCTTGTAAAATCTTGCTTCTGTACTTCCACACACTTTTTTCCCTTTTTAAATGTAAAACAAAACACATTACAAACTTCAGCGGAAAGCAAGTGTTCCTGTGCACTTTTTTTTCTTATCTTATTTCTTGCGTGATCTTCACAAGATGCTCATATGCTGAACCAATGTCAAAACTGCCTCGTTTTCCTCCATGCAAATTGGGTATTATCATCCTATTGGCCAGATTGTCCTTCAACCGATTTCGCTGGCTGCTTTTTAACTTTAAAAAAAAATAATAATAACAATAATATAAACCGGTTACAGTAACCCATGACCCCCAAAAGTTCCAGTTTTTCTCGTTTTTTATCTGTAATTTACTGGTAATTGGCAGTTAGCGCGATCACTGGATAAGATACTGTTTAAAACTCGTTCGCTATTAAGTTTTGAATAGATCAGTCGCCTTTACTACCTGGAGCTACAAAGACTAAGCACACGAAGAACAGAAACATGAGAGATACAGAGACATTGTACCAACATGAAGACAAGAATGAGAAGTCTGCAAGCATTTTTAAAATGGGCAATTTGGACTTACGCTTTGTCTTGTAGGGGTGCCCAGATCGATGCTTCTATTATTGTCTTGTACTGGTTCAGCCCGCACGCATCGATACATTTTAGGAACGGGGTTAATTTGAGGCTTTCTGTCGTCTCTGACCTTTCCTTGTACTGGCTCAGAGCCTGTTTGACTTTGCTAAGGTCAGCACTGCTCTCTGCAGACATGATTCTGCGATGGGAATTTTTAAAAAAAATGATGTGTTTTATATTAAAGTTCAGCATGATCAACTTTAGTCTTTCCTGCACTCAGCATAACAGGAAATTAAAATTTCAAGAATTCTCTCTCTCTCTTTCTCTCTCTCTCTTTCTCTCTCTCTCTCTCTCTCTCTCTCTCTCTCTGTGCCTATTGTGTGTTGGCACTTTTAAAAGGCCGTAAATGTCCACAAAAGCTGTGGAAACAAAGCTCGACAGTGGTTAAAATTTAGCCGCAAGTCAAGTTTACTTCTAGTTCTTGACCTCTTTTCTCGCGAGATGTTGCTTTTTTCCGAATGCTGAAGACTCGAGCGGCAGTGCCCTTCTACCAAAAGATGATCATTGTAACAGAATTTACCCGATAATTCTCACCGAGCTCTTGTTTTGGTAATAGTTCTCCAAATTTTCTTGATCTAGGATGTCCTTTGGTTTAGGATCTCGCGGTGTTTTAACTACAGCGTAATCACGATTTGAAAAAAAAAAAAAAAATTATTTGCCTAGAAAAAGTGCACAGCCTTTAACAGAAGCAACATAGTAAGCGAGGAAATTAAAAGCAGAATACAGATAGGGAAATACTTCGCATTGGTTAAAATCCAAAATCTTGTCCCAAAACACCAAAATAACAATCTGCAAAACTATAATAAGACCAGCCATCATGTATGGATCAGAAACGTGGATTACAACAAAGAAAGATGAACAACAATTACAGATCTTTGAGAACAAGATCTTAAGAAGAATCTTTAAGCCAATAAAGAATGCCAAGAGTGGAGAATGGAGAGCTAGAAAGAACACTGAACTGAACACCTTATTTAAATCCCAACGAATTAAAACATTTTGAAAATGAGCAGACTATGCTGACTGGGCCATGTAGAAAGAATGGAAGAGAGTAGACAAACGAAAATTATGCACGTACAAGAGATGAGGAAAACAAGACAAAGGGGTAGACTAAGACAGAGATGGAAAGACAACATAGAAAAGGGTGTAAAAGAAATTGGTGTCACCAACTGGAGAGAGAAGATTAGGAATAGAAAGGAATGGAGGCGAACTTTATCTGCAGCAATGAGCCTTAATGGCCCAGAAAGCTGAAGATGAAGAAGATTCAGTGCATCGGAATAAAAGTTGTGAAAATAAATGTTTTCTTCGTGTGTCTTGAAGCCACACTGTGGGTAACCGGGAGACATCTGCGCTGTTATTGGCCATCGAGCATAGAACACAATGGCCTGTCAGCTTGCAGGACGTACAGATGAATGTATTTAATATTGCCGTCGTTTATATCGATTAGACTCATAGGGCCAATAATCATTCTTTACAAATATGTGTGGGTATACGTGTGTCCTCGCGCTGTGAAAATGAAATCGCTGAAGTAAAATGAGAAGGATAATGCTTTACAAGGAGGTGGGGTTGAGGGAAATTATAAGACCACAGAAATGTGCACAATTTTCTGACCACCGCCCGCATCCCCATCCCCACGTTACAGTCATGCAAATTTTGTAGCAGATTTTCGGAATATACGAGCTTTTTAAAAAATATTATGATTCATGTATGTTTTTTTAAAATCTTTTCCCAGTGGTTCTCAACCTTTCCTAGACTGTAGATCCCTGAAGCAGAGGTTCGTCACTGCCCCCTCTCCGCTCACTACACCATCTCGCCACTTTGTACTAAAATAAAATTTTCGAAATACTGTAATTTATGCTAAATAGCGATCCCCAAAGACATAACAGTACAACAAATTTATATCACTGCGAGAAATACACTCCAGTTTGTGACAAAATAGCGACTAGCAAAGACTTAGATGACTGAGAAAAGCCACTCTAATGTGACAAAAGATCGATTATGAAGTCTGGTTGCAGTGAAATAATCAGCAACTTGAAACTAATGACATTATTTAATCAAGCGAGTTTAGTGAAGAGATAGTATTTGCGTTAATCATGAGATGTTAAATTGCCACGATGTAAACAGTGTAAACAGGCTGTTGTCAGCGGCCGTGACATTATGTTGTGAACACTATTTTGTATACGAGTTGTTGCAAAGATATTTTCAAGTTAGTTCGAGGAAGCCATCTTATGATTTCATAAGAATGACAGTGTATGTGCTGGGAGCACCCATAGGTATGTATGGCAAGGTTGTAGTATGAGTTGGGGTGGTCTTAATATAAATTTTTATACATATGATATGAGTTAACATAAAATAATGCTTTTGGCCTATGCAGATAACATGGTATGGTTTATTATGAAAGAGACCTTGAACTTCATTTATGCATATTCTTTTGCCATGAGTGCTGTCACTGCCATCCATGCACATATAGTGTATGTGTGTATATAATATATATAATATTGAGTTTTCATATGGCGCTTATTTACAACTGTTCATAATAAGAGACGCCTTGCTAGGTTCTAGTGTTTATGATAAAGCTGTATAGAGGGCTTTCACTCTTTTTGATAATGTTTTTATTGCGTGTGATGTTAATATTCAGTGCATTGCTGAATATATGTATTATATATATATATATTGTTTTATTTATTGGTGAAATTTCTTATGACAACGAAGGTTGATTGACTGAGGATTATAGACTTGCATATTCTGGTTCCCTTGCTTCTGTTTCTGTAGCAGTCTGATAGTTTGTTTTTTTTTTACCGGATAAGGCTGCTGGCCCTATGCAAACCAGACTTTTGCAATGCTGCAGACTATATGGAAATCTAAAAAACTAAGCATGAATACGAAAATCAGGATATTTAAGAGTAATGTTCTAAGTGTACTACTCTATGGAAGTGAATGCTGGAAATCACCAAAACCATAGAAAACAAGTTGAATTCTTTCCAGACTAAATGTTTACGAAGATTTAGACAAATATTTTGGCCAAACACCATAAGAAATAACATCTTGTTGGCAGAAATGCAGATGAAGCCACTGGCAGCAATTATTGAGGAAAGACGCTGGCGATGGTTGGGACAAATGCTCCGAATGACTGACAACTCACTATCAAAAATAGCACTAAGATGGACATCACAGGGGAACAAAAGTAAGGGTAGACCAAAAGAGACATGGAGAAGAACAATAGAAAGGATGTTGAGCAATAGAGGGCTCACCTGGGCAAGAGCAGAAAAAGGCAAAGGACAGGCATTTGTGGAAAACCCTTGCGGAAGCCCCATGTGCCCTGGGCACTTAAAGTTCAGAGAGAGAGAGAGAGAGAGAGAGAGAGAGAGAGAGAGATTCTGGTTCAGTGATGCATTGCTATGCCGTTACTAAATATATATATATATATATATATATATATATATATATATATATATATATTCTGCGGTCCTTCAGTGTATAACGTGGTTGAACCATTATTGGTATTATGTATGTCCATGATGAGTGTCTTGGTGTTTGTCATAATAAATGTATTTTCTTAGTTGCTTTTTTTTACACACTGAGATATTTGTTTTGTGTTTGGTACGAGAGATGATGAGAAAGCAGAGCAGACATAATATCTGCAGGTTGAACTGGTGGCTAACAAGGCTCCAGGAACCGGGATGACTGTGATCAGATTTTCCTCAAAATTAGGGCTGGGGGGGGGGGTACAGTACATTTGTATCATTGGAAGAATTTTAATTACTTAATTACCACTCTCACAGCATTTTGCTTACAAGCGAGAGGCTCCAGGAAAGCTGTTAGGGAGGCAAAGTTCCGCAAGGGCCACTCTCCCTCATTCCCTTCCATACAGTGACATGCAACAGGTTTTGTATGTTCGCAAAATGTGTGGTCTCCATAATGTTCCCAGAGAAAGCTAGTAATGTACAGTGAAGAGAATCGGGTGTGAAACCTGCGAAGCTTTTCGCATATTTTAGTCTGACCCCGTTTAAAATTCTGTTCAAGTCATAAGAGAAAAGACGCAAGAAATATTCCTTTTTTCATCATTAACTTTCCTTCAGTTTACCAATTCTTCTTGAATCTCGTAATAGAATTTTTTAAACTGTCAAGTACATCTGTCACTTATGGATAATTCAAGAATGACTGATGACTCACGAGTCTGCACTTTGGACCGCCGACTCATATTTGCCTGCACTCACATACAATATATCCAGTACTTGCTGTTTACATTCACGTCGCCCCTGGTAACACAACAAACGTTACAAGAAACAGCGGACGACGAAAACTCTTACGGCACAAGCTGTTGTAGTCGCCCTTGTTTTACTTGTAACAGCGCACTTCAGTTCCTAGCAGCCGATGCTGTGGTAGTGATCTCGAATAATGAGCATCGATCTGGATCGAAAGCGGGCTACAAAGGCTTGCTTTTAAGCTCTGAAGTGAACTCAAAAGGCAGTCTTCTTGGTAGGTCCCTTCCTGTTGCCGCTGAAAGGAACGGTCTATTTTGAACAACAACACAATGTAGCGCAAGATTATTGTCTTTGCTTGAAAGATGGAGGTAGTAATCAGCTCCAATTTGCTTACCTGATAACCGTCGATTTTGGCGTGTGAATCTTTGTCTACCTCGGTTTTATTTTAATGTTTAGAATAACATTATTAGAAGCAAACGTTGAAAGAACTAAAGAAATGAAGTCATTGGAAACGTAAAAGACGTAGCTCTAATTAGGGGGGTTTCAGAACTCACGCTATGTACACGTGCTGCATGAAAGCCATAATCGTCTGTTGGTAACTAACAAGAATACTTCTCTTAATTATTTGTGTGAGTTGTAAAGTTATACTGGCCAAAAACATTTTTAACTTTTCAACTTCCTTATTCTTTAGAGTGGTCTCTCCTTACATTATTTCCGTGTTCAGTTCTTATCAGATATATATATATATTCATTCATTCCTTTGCTTGTCCCTTGCGGAACTTTGCCTCCCAAACAGCACTCCTGTAGGCCTCTCGGTTGTGAGCAAGATGGCCTGCTGCTGCTGCATCCATTTCCAGATCATCAACGATGTCTTGCAGCCATCTTCGTTTCGGTCTTCCTCTTTTTCTTTTTCCCATTATGTATCCTTCCAATACGGTCTTCTCTAAATTATCATGACGTTTAATGTGGCCAAAATATTTAAGTTTTCTCTCTTTAATCCTCTTCACTAGCCAGCCTTCTTCAATATTAAGCTCTTGTAGTATAGATATATTTGTTCTTTTTTGTGTCCACGATATTTGGAGAACTCTTCTATAGCATTTACATTCAAAGGCATTTATGTGCTTCTCAGCTGTTTTGTTAAGTGTCCAGGTCTCACAGGCATATGTTGCGATGGGAAAGATGCATGCCCTTAAAAATCTTATTTTTGTGGTTCTGTCTGCTCCTCTCCACAGATTCTTTATTTGTTTTACTTTCTGAAGAGCAATAGATGTCCTCCTTTTAATTTCCCGCATTGTATCTCCATTATTAATTAGTAGTGATCCAAGATATTCAAAACTCTCCACTTCTTCCAGTTTTTCCTCACTGATACATATTTCAGTTGCCTTGTCTGTTTTGTCAGTTGTCATCACTTTAGTTTTCTTTGCATTAAGATAGAGGTTCTGCTCTTCGCTGTTCTTGCGGACTGACATAATTAGTTTTTCCATTCCTTCTTGTGTTGTGGACAGCAATACTGTGTCATCAGCATATCTAATCTCTGGTATTTCATAACCTCCAACTGTTATGGCATCGTAATATTCTTTGTCTACATCTTCTCTAACATTCCTCATTATATTTTCAGTATACAAGTTAAATAAGTAGGGTGACAATATGCACCCCTGACGGACCCCTTGTTTTATGTCAAACCAACTTGTTGTTTCACCATTTATTCTTACTGCTGCTTGTTGGTCTAAATACAGCAGTGATGTTAATTGTATCAAATGTGTTGGAAATCCCATTTTTTCCATTATTTCCCAAAGTTTCTGGTGTTGTACACAATCAAATGCCTTTGAGTAGTCTATAAAGGATAAATATAGATTCACATTAAACTCCCTGCATTTCTCTATTATTAATCTTAGATTGAATATATGATCTCTTGATCCTCTTCCTTGCCTGAAGCCAGCTTGGACCATGTTGACTTCTTCTTCTATTTTCTTTCGAAGTCTACCCATTATGATTTTTAACAGAATTTTACTGGCATGACTAATCAGGGCAACAGTTCTGTAGTTGGTGCATAATTTCAGGTTACCCTTTTTTGGCAGTGGTATGAATACAGTTCTTTTCCATTCTTTTGGCCAAATACCTGAATGCCATATCTTTTTACATAGTGCATGATAGATTGTTGCACACTCCTTTCCTCCTGCTTTAATAAATTCAGCGGTTATCTCATCACATATATATATATATATATATATATATATATATATATATATATATATATATACATATATATAATCTCTATTCTTCTATTCCTTTATATAACACAGGAAATATATTTTACTAACATCATCATCATCAGGTGCCGTGCCGACTGGTGTTGCCTATTAAGCTTCTCCAGAGTACATGATCCTTCATGCAGACCATCAGCACAGTTGGTGATCTCCTCTCACACCATCCCGTCAGACTGTCCAGTATCATTTCTCTTGGTCTTCCTCTTGATCTTCTTCCTTCTATTTTTCCTGTTGTTATAATATTTTCAATGCCCCCTCTTCTCACTGCATGTCCTATGAAAGTACATTGTCTCTCTGTCTCTCTCTTACTTTTTTTTACAAGATTTTTTTGTCTCTCCACCTCTTCTCATACAATCTTCATTAGTTATTTTTGCTGTCAGCAATTTTACTAACAAACAGCTATATTCAAGCTGTAGACGTGTACAACTTGGACTCTTGGGTGCTTTTTTTTAAATTCTGATCGTTTTTTCCGACCTCTCTATAAAATATTTAACACTTCTTCGGACGGAAATAGCTGGCGGACGGAAATAGCTGAATGCATATTTCTCACCTGGAACTAAAGATTGTGAACTTGTCTACAGTTTTCATGTGCATGGCTGACTTTATTTACAGTTTAATAAACAAACAAAAAAACAAACGCTATAATATTGTTACAATACTTTATTAAACTGGTCGAAACCCAAGAAGGGTCTATTTCTTTGATATATAACGCGAAACCCGAGAAAGGTCTATTTCTTTGATATATTACACGAAACTCGAGAAAGGTCTATTTCTTTGATATATAACGCGAAACTCGAGAAGGGTCTATTTCTTTGATATATAACGCGAAACTCGAGAAGGGTCTATTTCTTTGATATATAACGCGAAACTCGAGAAGGGTCTATTTATTTGATATATAACGCGAAACCCGAGAAGGGTCTATTTCTTTGATATATTACACGAAACCCGAGAAGGGTCTATTTCTTTGATATATTACACGAAACCCGAGAAGGGTCTATTTCTTTGATATATTACACGAAACTCGAGAAGGGTCTATTTCTTTGATATATAACGCGAAACCCGAGAAGGGTCTATTTCTTTGATATATTACACGAAACTCGGTTGCAACTTTTATTAAGAGACGCATTTAAAAATACGTCGTATCCCAGCTCAACACTATCCCCACACTCACCACTACCACCCCCTCCCCCACCCCACCCTCACAATCTTTCAACTTAAATGCAGTTTGGTATCACTGTGGCCGTTATTGTTAATTCAGTGTTAGTAGCATCGGTCACAACACACAAAGTGCCCAGGAAGATTTTGCTTGCTACCACCATCAGCATGTGGCATCCGCCATCAGCATGTGACATCCGTATGTGACATATACCTACCACACCAGTCTTCAGAACACCTTACAAACAAAGTCAGCCAGTCCCTTGCGGAACTTTGCCTCCCTAACAGCTCTCCTGTAGGCCTCTCGGTTGTAAGCAAGATGCCCTGTTGCTGATGCATCCAGTTGCTGTTTGGGTTTCTTGGTATATTTCCAGAAGGTAGTTGCTTTCCTTCCTGACAAACAAAGTACCTATGTTAAAAACCAGCATCTGTAAGTAATGAACACAGCACACTCAACGGTTCACAACGAAACAAAACAAAAAATACACACATACCTTTCCAACGCTCGAGGTCTTTTTCTTGCACTACCTGTTATACACAACGAACACCTTTTCTGCTGCTGGTGGTGGTGGATGACGAATCCGCGCAGTGAAATATCAGCAAAAATACAGGCTGTGTGTGAATCATGTCATTTTTTTCAATCATAAATTAGTTCGAGACCGCAGCCAACTGTATTACAAATTTGCTTCCAGTTCGACCAGAGCTCATTTCGGTGACATGGCGAACAGTAGAATTTTTTTAAACATTTTATGTAGAACATGGGCGCGTGTGTAGAGCAGTGGATAGTGCATTTGTCTTTCATGGCGTGGTCAGTGATTCAAATTCGGCTAGACGCACCGCCAGTCACCCACAGCCGTAGAAATTGGTACCTGGCTGAAAAGAATGCAAGGCTTAATGCTGGTCACATCACATTTTAGAGTGCCAGCAGGTCAATCAAAATATAGGCCTATGTGCCACCTTTATCTTTATGTATAGTTTTGACAGTGAAATAATGTGAACATAATTCGCTTCAGATACCATCAAAAGTACGAGACATCGAAATGAGACACAGAACAGACAGCAGATATCACAGACTCTGTTCTAAATCTAAACAGAGCACGACAAACTACAATTTTAATCCTACAAACAGGACCTGTAGACTACAAACACATCTATACAAACTAAAGGTCACGAAAACCTTCACTTTGCACACGCCAAAACGATCTCTAGACCCCAGAACACATCCTGCAAACCTTATCTCTCCACAAGATCTAGGAACCCAAAACAACGAACATGCATGAAAAAATATGGGGGCCACATGAAGAACCTCCTACTAACCAATCTCCTTGTCTAGACATATAAGCATATGAAACTGAAAAAAAAAGAAGAGGAGGAGGAGGAAGAAGAAGAAGAAGATGATGATGATTACAACGATCATTATAGTTACTTCAGTTGCTAACAGATCTTTTTTATTTCATGGTGATTCAAGCAGTAAAAGTTGTGATTTTGCGACAATAAAAGTCCTTTCTAAGACAGGATAATTCACATTTTCAGATCGTGCTCTAGAAATTTGTCATTCATTAGTTTACCCAAAGCATGAACATATTAGGGATTTCTTACTTTGAATTGAGGGCGGTAGCAAATCGATGATTCTATTTTAAGCCATTCACGCGCGTGGCTCAGTCGAGTGAGTAGACAGTTTTCCCCCCAAACTTCCCACTTATGACAGTTGCAGGGTATGGGCTGGCCCAGGACAGTGCAAGACTTCGTGGTATCATTCCCTCCCCCCCCCCCCCAACAATTCTTAAGTCTGACCTAGAAACTAGTTCAGTGAGAGGGTGGTCCAGTGGATGTAATTTCTCCGGGGCCTGGAAGGTTTTATTTTAAGGGTGGGCCCGGGATAAGGGGGGGGGGGGGCCTTTGAAGGGAGAGAGATTAGTTGGCGAAAACAGATACGCTGGAAAGGGGGGGGGGGGGTTCGAAGGGAGAGAAATTAATTGATGAAAATAGATAAGCTGTAAGGGGGAGGGGTTCGAAGGGAGAGAGATTAGTTGATGAAAACAAATAAGCTGGGGGGGGGGGGGTCGAAGGGAGAGAGATTAGTTGATGAAAATAGATAAGCTATAAGGGAGAGGGGTTCGAAGGGAGAGAGATTAGTTGATGAAAATAGATAAGCTGTAAGGGGGAGGGGTTCGAAGGGAGAGAGATTAATTGATGAAAATAGATAAGCTGTAAGGGGGAGGGGTTCGAAGGGAGAGAGATTAATTGATGAAAATAGATAAGCTGTAAGGGGGAGGGGTTCGAAGGGAGAGATTAGTTGATGAAAACAGATAAGCTGGAGGAGGGGGGGGGGTTTCGAACGGAGAGAGATTAGTTGATGAAAACATATAAGCTGGAGGGGGGGGGGGGTTCGAAGGGAGAGAGATTAGTTGATGAAAACAGATAAGCTGGAGGGGGGGGGGGGTCGAAGGGAGAGAGATTAGTTGATGAAAACAGATAAGCTGGAGGGGGGGGGGGGGAGGGGGATTGCACCAGCTCACAAAAATTCTCTCGAAGGCTGTACTAAGAAGTACGACAGTTACATGGGAGGTGAGGTATACCCCCTTAATTTAAGTTGCACTATTACATAATTGTTGTAACACATTTTCCGAGTACTCAAAGTTATTAAAACTATAATGATAAAGTAATTTTTGTTTAAACCAGTGTTTCTCAGCCTATTCTAGATTGCAGATCCCAGTAACTAGCCGCTGCTTTCTCTACTTTCGCAACACCATCTTGGTACTAGTGCTGTGCTTCTGTTTTGAATATTTTTTAGCTTGGAATCTTTGTCGTGTTAAATAAATAAAATAGCATTCTGACTTGGAAAGTAGGCCCCTAGATGACCCGTCGCAGATGTCCAGTTTGAAAATCCAATATCTTAAACGGGAGACAAAGATGACTGCTACAGAGACATAGTTACAGGGGCAGGTAACCATAGGTAGGCAAGAAATTATAAAGTGTTTGCGCTGTGGATCTGGAAAAAAAAAAAAAAACGGTTATTGTAATGCTTCGTCCTGACCAACCTCTGCATGTTCTCCGTGGAAGTAGAGCATGCAGAGAACGACTCCACGTTTTTCTCACGAGATTTCACATCGATTCAGTCGCTTGGAAGTCACGTTTCTCAGATTCAGGGGAGACCATCAATGGCCATGATGATTTTCTTGCATTTTATTGTTCTGATTTAAAATATTACAATTTATCGGCTGCACTAGATTGAGAGAAGGCGAGTGTGACGAAACGTTTGGTTCTTTGAGAGAAGGCGAGTGTGAAGAAACGTTTGGTTCTTTGAGAGAAGGCGAGTGTGAAAAAACGTTTGGTTCTTTGAGAGAAGGCGAGTGTGAAAAAACGTTTGGTTCTTTGAGAGAAGGCGGGTGTGAAGAAACGTTTGGTTCTTTGAGAGAAGGCGAGTGTGAAAAAACGTTTGGTTCTTTGAGAGAAGGCGGGTGTGAAGAAACGTTTGGTTCTTTGAGAGAAGGTGAGTGTGAAGAAACGTTTGGTTCTTTGAGAGAAGACGAGTGTGAAGAAACGTTTGGTTCTTTGAGAGAAGGCGAGTGTGAAGAAACGTTTGGTTCTTTGAGAGAAGGCGAGTGTGAAGAAACGTTTGGTTCTTTGAGAGAAGGCGAGTGTGAAGAAACGTTTGGTTCTTTGAGAGAAGGCGAGTGTGAAGAAACGTTTGGTTCTTTGAGAGAAGGCGAGTGTGAAGAAACGTTTGGTTCTTTGAGAGAAGGCGAGTGTGAAAAAACGTTTGGTTCTTTGAGAGAAGGCGAGTGTGAAAAAACGTTTGGTTCTTTGAGAGAAGGCGGGTGTGAAGAAACGGTTGGTTCTTACGTTTGAGAGAAGGCGAGTGTGAAGAAACGTTTGGTTCTTTGAGAGAAGGCGAGTGTGAAGAAACGTTTGGTTCTTTGAGAGAAGGTGAGTGTGAAGGAACGTTTGGTTCTTTGAGAGAAGGCGAGTGTGAAGGAACGTTTGGTTCTTTGAGAGAAGGTGAGTGTGAAGAAACGTTTGGTTCTTTGAGAGACGGTGAGTGTGAAGAAACGTTTGGTTCTTTGAGAGAAGGTGAGTGTGAAGAAACGATTGGTTCTTTGAGAGAAGGCGAGTGTGAAGAAACATTTGGTTCTTTGAGAGAAGGTGAGTGTGAAGAAACGGTTGGTTCTTACGTTTGAGAGAAGGTGAGTGTGAAGAAACGTTTGGTTCTTTGAGAGAAGGCGAGTGTGAAGAAACATTTGGTTCTTTGAGAGAAGGTGAGTGTGAAGAAACATTTGGTTCTTTGAGAGAAGGCGAGTGTGAAGAAACGTTTGGTTCTCTGAGAGAAGGTGAGTGTGAAGAAACGTTTAGTTCTTTGAAAGAAGGTGAGTGTGAAGAAACGTTTGGTTCTTTGAGAGAAGGTGAGTGTGAAAAAACGTTTGGTTCTTTGAGAGAAGGCGAGTGTGAAGAAACGTTTGGTTCTTTGAGAGAAGGAGAGTGTGAAGAAACGTTTGGTTCTTTGAGAGAAGGCGAGTGTGAAGAAACGTTTGGTTCTTTGAGAGAAGGCGAGTGTGAAGAAACGTTTGGTTCTTTGAGAGAAGGCGAGTGTGAAGAAACGTTTGGTTCTTTGAGAGAAGGCGAGTGTGAAGAAACGTTTGGTTCTTTGAGAGAAGGCGAGTGTGAAGAAACGGTTGGTTCTTATGTTTGAGACAAAGTGAGTATGGACACTGGTCTGTACTGGCACTGGTGATGGACACTGGTCTGTACTGGCACTAGTGATGGACACTGGTCTGTACTGGCACTAGTGATGGACACTGGTCTGTACTGGCACTGGACAGTGGTCTGTACTGGCACTGGACACTGGTCTGTACTGGCACTGGACACTGGTCTGTACTGGCACTGGTGGTGGACATTGGTCTGTACTGGCACTGGTGATGGACACTGGTCTGTACTGGCACTGGTGATGGATACTGGTCTGTACTGGCACTGGTGATGGACACTGGTCTGTACTGGCACTGGTGATGGACACTGGTCTGTACTGGCACTGGTGATGGACACTGGTCTGTACTGGCACTGGTGATAGACACATGCAGGGAATGCCAACTAAACCTACAGCCATGGCTACAAGAACAGAATTAACATTCTCCATTAACTAAAACAAAAAAAAAGTTTCCATTCATTCAATTCTGTAAGAAAAATGTTCATTCTTCTGTTCAAAGAAAGACCACATAACTGAAGCTCAAATAATGACGAGTTTTATTTGTTGAAACCGTACAATTTAAGTTAACACCTTTCCATTCCATAAAATAACAATAAAACAACAAAAAAAAACTAAAAAAAAAATTAACGAAAGGATAAAAAATACACACCACAGTATGTGATGTTTACAGTGAATATTAAATTCCAGGATTAAATGCAAGGAAGTAAGAATTAACTTTTAAATGATGCACGTAGAAACAGATGAGCAATGCCGAGTTCACATACAACGAGTTTTAACAGAAAACATCTCCATAACATTCAGTCCGATGTTTCAGCATCCACAAATAAACAAAATAAATATTGCAAGGTTTGCACAGATTATAGATCTTTCATTAAAAAAGTAAAATTACAGGGAAAAAAAAAAAGGCTTTTTTTGCTTGTTGTGGCACATGATAGTTGGTTTTAACATTTTTATTCTGCTTTCCCAGTAATCTTTACACCCAGCCTAGATCTGGCAATGCATCTTGGCCTATTATTTGTTATTGAATTATGTTACTAATAAGACATAGTTTCACTGTGTTATATATGGCCTAGGACTGTTGCTAAAATGTGTTAGCTGATATGTATATCTGTTCTTATGTATCAATTGTTACCAGATCTCTGGTTTAAAGTGTTTTCACTATGTCCCTCATTAAATATAACTGGCCACTGACTCACTAGACTAAAATACGTCCTCGTCTCATGTGTGTGAGCACTCCCTGACTCTTTGTGAGTGAAAATCATTTCACGTTCTGAATTTGTCATGTCTTGAAGATAGGGGGATGGCTGAGCTCACAGCAGTGCAGCTTCTCAGGTTGAAGATGAGTTCTATCCCCTGCATCTGTTGTCCTCTGGTCAGAAAAGATTCCTGTTTGTTCTACTGAGCACATGCACTTGTGCTGAGATTCTTCTAATTAGGAGTACACAGCACATATGAACTTGTCTAGCGAGCACTGATAAGCACCTGATGTCTTGCTTGGAGTGCATTGATTAGCACCTATGATCTTTCTAGAGTATACTGATATGCATCTATGGACTTGTCTGGACTGCATTAATGAGAATTCTGTAACAATTTTTTTTTGCAACATAAGTAATATTTAATAAACTATAAATTTTTGCAACACACATAATATATACTAAATTATCTTCTCCTTTCAGATAGGAAATAAAAGACTGAATGTGACAACCTATTTCACAAATCACATTATCACACATCATGATGCTCCACAAAAAACAAACAAAAAACAAAAACACAATAACTTTATCCATAACTTTGCTTCATTTGTACAGTACCACTACTTGGTTCTCAGACTATGATCTATGACCACACTGGGAAAAACAAACTAACCTACATGATGTGCTATGGAGTATTTATTTATTTTGTAATTTTCCTTAAACTGATCAAATTCACTTCCAAAATGAAACATATTTAACTCCGGGAAATCCTGTCTTTAAATCCCTTACACAGAGGCTACTCTGATAACTGTATCAAGAGTCTGGTAGCAAACATGGGCTGGAAAGACAGGATAACTGTATCAAGAGTCTGGTAGCAAACATGGGCTGGAAAGACAGCAGTTTAAACAAGCAAGCTGAGATACCTACATCCAATGTTGCAGATCAAGGGCAATTGGGTGTGTTTTGTGATCCTTCAGGTTTTATTAAGCTCACTATAAAGTGTCCTTCACATTGTCAGTTACAACAGAGGGCCATTACCAGCTCCTTGCTTGTGGTTTTTTTTTCTTTTTCCTGCCAGTATTCTCATTGGCTCCCATGTCAGTCTGTATTTTAAGTGGTATGTTTGGCCCTTTAAAAATAGAAATGCAGCCAACTGGCTCCTACCAGCCTGCATTATTATTTCATTTATATCTGTTATGAGAATCTTTCATCTATTCTCTATGACCTTCCTGTCTTATAACTTGTCCAGCTATCTGCTTTAAGCACTGGACATATATTGCTGTATTTATGTATTTGCTTACCAAACATACATTTGACACAGTAGGTATACAAAGTCTCACGCGCTGTATCAGTTTAAAACAAAAGCCAAGAATGTAATGACCACAGAAATATAATTCAGAACAACAACAATCCAACACTGAACACAAGCAGAACTTTATGTACAATTTACCCACAAACCACAAAAATGAAGAGTTTAAAATACTTAAATCATGCATGTACAATCTCCAAGAGGATCCAGTACAAAAAAAGAGAAGACTGATCCTGATTCAAAATACCAAGGTTATTTCATCAGTAACCAACATCCATTTTTTGTTGTTATTCACAAATAATCTGGAAGTCTGTTATTTCCAACATGGTGAATGGAAATAAACATGCATCTTTCATTCTCTCTAACTAAGCCATGAATCAGTGAAGTATAAACTTCTGAAAATGAACTTATTTAGATCTAACACTTATATGTGAAAATGAACTTATTTAGACTCAGCTAACACTTCATGAGATTGTGAAAAAAAAAAACTGAACTGAAACTGATAATGAAATCATTATGATACACAAGTGACATCAACCTATGTGACTTTGTCACAGATAATGTGACTATGAAATCTGTAAAACCGAGAGTCATGTCAGCAGGACATAAGAAGTTTACAATCCTGACCACGTGCAGCAGGGTTTTTGCATTTACTATCCACAGCCTCCAGGATCAACATCAGAGGACTCCACAATCAGCTCAGATGAAACAATGCATACAAACCTCTGCAGACCACAAAATGAAGGCTCTACTGCAGCAATACAGGTCTGCTCTGGATTACACATCAATTGTAGTCCTTTCAGAAGACACATACAAAATGAAGCAGGTAAACACTGAATGTTTTTAAGTCCCAGAGTACAGTAAAATCTGGAGCAATACAGCTTAATCGCTTGGTTAGCTTTTCCTTCCAGCAAAAAGAAAAAAACAATCCATCAAAGTTTTCAAAATAAAAGAAAACTCTCGTAATGTCATAAAAAGGGCAAGGACAAACCAAAGACCTGGTGGTAACTGTGGAAAGAGACACGTGGATGACAGAAGTGGTCCATAATGGATGGCTCCAGCTCTGAAAAGAACCCCTGTTTCATGCCACTGTAGCATACAGTGTAAATAGTGCTTGGCTTGTCTGCAAACTAGAAGGTGGTGGAGCCAGTATCAATACCTGGTCACCTCTTCTTCCTCAACTCCCATTCACTTTTTTTTTTGTAAGAAGAAAGTGCCAAATGCTTTAAAAGATGATGAACAAGAAAGAAAGAATGTATAGAACCTTTTCTTCTTATCATCTCTGATTAATAAAAAGTGTTGAAATGCTGCCGTCCCTTACATACAAAGAGGTATAGTAAGAAATATGTCTGTGCAGAACTGCATGTTTGGCTCTCTGTGCAAACTGAGATGACATCTTCATGTCCGGCTCTCTGTGCAAGCTGAGATGATATCTTCATGTCTGGTTCTCTATGCTTTCTATTATTAAATAAAAACCCGGAGCTGTTTATGTGAAATCTGAGAATGATACAGGATGTGATAGTTCTTGGGGGGGCTAAAACCTCCTGCTATCTCAGTGCTAACACTCACTCAACAACTCGGTCTATGTGGCCAGAAAACTTTACACAGGAAAGAGAATAAAACAATACTATACCTGCTTAAAACAGTTTATCACAGAAACAAATACGACAGTCACCCTACACTGACAACTGCAGCTAATTCATTCAGAAGAAACAAAAACTCACTGCCAAAAACAACCTTGCCAATAATCTGTAAATACAATAATAAATACTGAGGTTATAATCCCCTCAATTATCAGTAGTATTCATTCAGTCTATTTCAATGACATTTCTCACCAACTATGCTTGTAATACTATGTTCTGCCCCCCTCAGTTCTCCATTCAATGGTTTACTTTTCACTCACAGTGGATGTACAAAGATAAGCTCTTTTCATATGTATAAGTTGTTTAGCTTTCCTTGACAAAGTGAAAAGGCTATGTAAAGGTAGCCATGATGTGCTACTCAGGTGACGTGATGTAAGGCCCATATTTTCCTTGACCCGCTGGCACACTAGAGGGTGATGTGGTCAGCAATACACCTGGTTATGTCCCCTGAATCCAAATGCCCATTTCTACAGGTGGGTGACTGGAGTGCCTCTAGCTGAATCAAACCACTAACCTTCAGCATGACAGACTGATGCACTATCAACTCACCACTTCTGGCACCCCTTGATGTAGTATTCTGCCACAATATTTACTCTGGCTTACTTCTGTGCTCTTCTCCCTTGCCATTTCTCTCCCTTTATCTTCACATAAAACTGCACCAAATGCTTCAAGTACACCACTAACACCAACAATTATAATATCTCAGTTCTCCATAAGACTAGTCATAAGACAGTATGACCATACACCACTAACACTGCTCAAGCAGTTTGATTCAACAAAAATTTTGATTCATTAAAACCTCACACCTGACCATACATTTTTAAATTTTCAAAGCACCTGACAAAATACAGCTTAATATCACTGTTCATACAAGCTACTTCACGCAAATAAACAAAACAAAGTAAAATCACAGATATTAAAGTCTAGATATCATGTAAATCACCACCACAGATACATTTTTTAATTTCAAAATAACAGATTCAGAGTAATTACAAGAAAATACTCATGACAAGACTAAACTAGTTACATATCAAAACTTGACAGCATCAGTAAAACTCACAGAATGTCATGTCATCATAACCACCCTGTAACATGATACATTCTTGGTGATACAGTGAACCACCCAGTAACATGATACATCCTTGGTGATACAGTGAACCACCCAGTAACATGATACATCCTTGGTGATACAGTGAACCACCCAGTAACATGATACATCCTTGGTGATACAGTGAACCACCCAGTAACACAATACATTCTTGGTGATACAGTGAACCACCCAGTAACATGATACATCCTTGGTGATACAGTGGACCACCCAGTAACACAATACATTCTTGATGATACAGTGAACCACCCAGTAACATGATACATCCTTGGTGATACAGTGGACCACCCAATAACACGATACATTCTTGGTGATACAGTGAACCACCCAGTAACATGATACATTCTCGGTAATACAGTGAACCACCCAATAACACGATACATTCTTGGTGATACAGTGAACCACCCAGTAACATGATACAATCTTGGTGATACAATAAGCTGATATACATGTACTCTTCTCAGAAGACTTTCTTCATGAACAACTAATTTTGAAGTTATGAAAAAAAAAAAAAAAAGATGGTACAAGCAAATTTTAAGTCAAGCTCACATTAAGATTTGAAAAGACGTAATTATAATCTTTTTAAAAAGAAACAAAACATTTTCAAAAATTGTAAATGCTATATTTGGCATCTTCAAGAGCTATAATCTGTGACCTACATTTCAAAGGGAAAAAAGAAAAAGAGGAAGACCAAGACGAAGATGGCTGCAAGACATCGTTGACGATCTGGAAATGGATGCAACAGCAGCAGGCCATCTTGCTCACAACCGAGAGGCCTACAGGAGTGCTGTTTGGGAGGCAAAGTTCCGCAAGGGACATGCAAATGAATGAAACATTTCAAAGATGTCCAAAATGGACAGAGACAAATACTACTGTACAAACTCGGTCCAGATTTCAATGGGTGAAGAAAATACATGCAAAATACGAGTTTGACCAATTTTGGTTATCCATAAGGTGAAAATTAGCAGATCATCCCGTTCTGATTAAGAACTGGTCATTGCAGACTTAACTCCATTGAAATGAATGACCTCGTGGGAGTGGAGTACACATTCTACAACAGCATATTCCAAGAGTATCCCCCATGCATGCAGACCTGGTCATAAAAGTGTAAGGAAGATGGTGAAGAAACATACCAGAAAGTATACAAGAAATGAATTGTCAGCCAACATAAGCAAACCTGGCAATTAAGCTGATAGTGCGAATGCATGGCACAAACAAAAGGGAGAGAACCAAAATAACCCAGGGTGTCTGCTGTACAGTATGACTCAAGTCTCCAGCTTAACATAGTATTCAGAATGTATGTTCTTCTAAGGAATACACAGACAGGGAGGAATGTTTTATGAAACTAAGTCTCTTCTTCATGGCTTTCTTATCACGTTACTACACGCTTGTGCTCAGTAGAGAGGAGAGCTATGTTCTTGGCTTTGGTGATTGCGAAATTCCCATTTATGAGTGACATGCAATTATTTGATGATAATGGAAGCTAGTTGTAACAGTGCCACCAGCAACATCCCTAGGATGTTGAATCAGTCTGAACTGTTATACTGAAGTGTCACTGTCATCACTGCACTGATGTACCACTTATCTGTAATGGCCAAGTGCCACTAAACCGTGATTTGACTTATGCAGGGAGCTCTTACTACCAAGTAAATATTGTATGACAGTGTGGATGCACAAGTTTACTGAACATATACATGTATTTTGCCCATAAAAGTATAAGAACATGGGACAGTAGTGGCAGTTTATCACATCCCCACAAATAGATTTCACATGACAACATGAAGTCTAAATGTGGTGCCAGGAAGTTTATAACAGATCAAGGCAGAAGCTACAAGCTCCCAAAATAATTCAGATAAGAAGAGTGACAAGGATTGAGGCAGAAGATATGAGCTCCCAAAATAATCCTGATAAGAAGAGGGTCCAGATGGCTCAACACTAAAGAAGAAGAAAACTGTTATGAATCCCATGAAAGGAATATTATCTCTTTAACAAGAGCAAAATTAATATATTTTAGTTCTACAGAACCACAAGAACTTAATATTGAAGAAAGTTTGCTAGTAAGGAAGATTAAACAGAGAAAGTTTAAACATTCTGGACACATTAAACATCATGATAATTTAGAGAAGACAGTCTTGGAAGGGAAAAGAAAGAGGGGAAGACCAAGGCGAAGACGGCTGCAAGACAGCACTGATAATCTGCAAATGGACGCATCAACAGCAGGCCATCTTGCTTACAACCGAGAGGCCTACAGGAGAGTTGATAGGGAGGCAAAAAAGTTCCGCAAGGGATATGAAATTGACTGAGTGTGTGGCAGTCAATTATGAAGATAAATATTTTGAATTATGATTTACTCGAAACAAAATAAAATTGGCAGATAAAAGCACTGTCATTTAAGTGACAAAAAAAAAAAAAAGAAAAAAAACACCACTGCACATTTTTTAAAAACTGATATCATGCATGGAATAAGAATACAACACAACTGTGTATGTGTGTATGTTTCTACGTTGCTCAGTCTGAAAGCTATTTTTTGCTGCCTCCTCCCCACAGCCACCCCTTCACCATTCCCGTCAAGCCTCCACCACCCGCAGCAGCTGCCTTCTTCTGCTGGTCAAGCTTGCTATCTAGCGATGGGAACTGCACGTGGTTGAGGGCCAGGTCAAAGAAAAGTGGTCTGCATGGGATTGGCTCGAAGTCTGGCGGGAATCTCGTCAAAGTTGCCTTCTTGGTGCTCAACGTTTTCTCCACAACATACTCATCCAGTCTGTCCTCAAGAGGCTGGGGTATGTCGAATGAGAAAAAAAAAAATTCATATGTACTCATTTTATGTGATGTATGAAATCTGTATCAAATTGTAACACAAAATCCCAACAAAATGATTTAATTTTTCATCCTATATAGATCTGTAAGAAATACAGCCAACGCAGGATGCAGATCTTATATGAAACTCTAATAGCACTCTACAAATTCCTGTGTTAATCCTCACTTCTCAAACATCCCCTCCTAAGCACTATATATAAAGCTATGCACATTTTTTTTTTAAAATCTGCAGCAGGTACGTTCTCCATTGGTATAAATCTGTCATTCTAAAGATCTGCAAAAGCTAAAAAAAAAAAAAGTAGGCATTGCATCATTTTCTGGGAAAAAAATAATGTGGGTGTATTTAATATAAAACTTCATGGTCCTGTGTACTGGATCATGTAGTAAGCAAGGACAACTCTAGGACAAAATTTTAGTCAAAATAAACAGGCTGGGTTCACCTCTGGCTCAATAAGTAAATCAGTTACAATATGAACTTCTTTTCATTTTCTGACTCTGATGCATAGACCACATAGACCAGCCGATCACAAACTAGCCTCCCAGACCACATCTTTTGTGCCCCTGAAAATCTTTCTTTCTTTTTTTACCAGTTAGTTTTGAGGTTTCCTGTTTTCTGTCAAAGCTCTCCTTGATCTTTCCACTGCTCTCAGGGGTACAGTATTGTCTGCTTTGGGAACCAGATGTCAGGCAAGCAGACATATATATACAAGGGGTGACTGATAAGTTCTCAGCATAATGTACAACTACTTGAAACGCACAGTTGATATTATGTGCATTTATTTATCAGGTTAATGTAAGATTAAACACCAAGTTTCAAGAAATTAACTGCAACCAATTTTTTTTACAGGTTACAGAAGTGGTAAGGGGTGGCAGAAATTTAGAAAATGGATACAATTTCTCATCGAGCAGTCATTCGCTATCTCTGCATCAAGGGCTTATCATCGAAAGAGATCCATGAGGATATGGTAGAGACTCTAGGGGAGAGTGCCCCTTCTTACAGTACAGTGAAGAAATGGGTAGCTCAATTCAAACATGGAAGGGAGAGTCTGGAAGATGATCCCCATCCAGGAAGACTAAGAACAGTAACCACTGATGAAACCACTGGCAGAATCCATGACAAGATAATGGAGGATCGATGACTAACTGAGCAGTACATTGCCACTGAGTTGGGCATCTCCCAGGAATGTGTTCATGCCATTATTCACAGTGATCTTCAAATGACAACAGTCTCTGCTTGATGGGTCCTGAAACTTCTTGGAGCTGATCACAAACGACAGCGTCTCAACATATCAAGAGACAATCTTGGCCATTTTTCTGCAGATCCTGAAAAGTTTCTTCAGCAATTTGTGACTATGGATGATACTTGGGTTCATCATTTTCAACCAGAAACCAAAGAACAGTCAAAGCAGTGGAAACATCATGGATCCCTACCTACAAAGAAAGCAAGGGTGGTTCTGTCTGAAGGCAAAGTGATGGCTTCCATCTTTTGGCATTCAGAAGGTGTGCTATTGGTAGACTATCTTCAAAAGGGCAGAATGGTCACAAGGGCCTATTACGCTAATCTTGTGAAGCAACTGCGGGTCAAACTGAAGGAAAAGCGTGGAGGGAAATTGACGAGAGCAGTCATCTTTCACCAAGACAATGCCCCAGTTCACAAGTCAGCTGTGGCAACGGCTGCCATTCATGAATGTGGCTTCCAGCTTCTTGAACATCCTCCTTATTCCCCAGATTGGCCCCTTCAGACTATTACTTGTTTACCATACTCAAAAAGGAGCACAGTGGTCGCAAATTTGCTTCTGATGATGACGTCACTCATGCTGTAGACCACTTTCTACTGGCACAAGATGCTGATTTTTACAAAGAAGGGATCCGTATGCTCCAGGATTGCTGGACTAAGTGCATAAACTTACAAGGGGACTATGCTGAGAAATAATCCGCTGTACCTTATGCCAAGAACTTGTCAATCACCCCTCGTACATATATGACAGAAAGAGTGTGTGTGCTGTGTAATAAAATCTTTATGTATCACATGCTGCATTCCTGTTGACATACCTGCTCATAGGTTGGCAAAACCAAAGCTGACCAAGTCCCTGTCCCACCTCTCTGCTGGTACCTCCAGTAACAGGCCTAGTCTGGCAAATTGAGCAGGGACCTCCTTAGTTCCTCTGGTAGTGGAGCCTGCTAAAGAAGTACTACATACACCCTGCTTTTTAGCTGTACTCAGAGACCGAAAAATACAGCTGCCATAACCTGCTCCCAAACTGACACTATGCTGTGCCTCAACATCTCCACAGCAACAGCTGCAAAGAACACCAGCTCGCAGTTCCAGGGAGACAGAAGAAGAAGATGTATCTTACCCTCTTGTCTGTTACAGGAGTTGAGAATGACTGTTCACCAGAAGAACTGGAGTCTAATATACTGTAGGCCTGACATGAGTACATCTGACTACTGATCTGCTGCTGGAGCTCTTGCAGTGAAGCAATGGTTTCCTGTGTATCAAACGTTTTAAAAGCAAAATAATTCAAATAATCTGCTCAATAAACATAAAAAAAAACTCTCATAAGTGTCAATGAAATTTTACTATTAATTTTACAATCTAATTTTACTACTAGCGTTATAATCTAATTTTACTACTAACGTTACAATCTAGTTTTACTACTAGCTTCACAACTGAACAACCATTAGCCTAAGCTCAAACCACAGACTGACCCTCCTCACTGACATGGAGAAGCATAAACTCACATTTCTCAGTGGAATTTGTACTTACAACCAGGGACCAACATTTCTGAGTTGAGGAGAATGGCTTGGCACTGGTAATCTTCTTCTTCTTCCTCGTTTACTTCTACCACCAAAAACCGCACTGTGATCCTACTGAATTCACGCCTGTGGTCCTCGTTAGGTCCCATGGTCCCCTGTGTGGTCCCCGAAAAGACCACACGAGATCCACGAGAGGACCACAAGAGGTTCAGAGTATCTCAGGGCTTTAGCCTGTATTCTTGGTGGGTCTCGGAAGCGGGATTGCGTGACACCGTGGTTTTCATTGCACCAGTTTAGTCTAGGGTTGGACTTTCTCACCGGAAGACCTCGATGTGTTTAGGATATCAGTGCATCCCCGCTGGGTGAGAGGCGGTAGCCCACCCAGGCCAGAGTTGGACTTTCTCACAGGAAAACCTCGACATGTTTTGAGATACCCGTGTATCACCGCCGGGTGAGAGGTGGTTGCCCATCCAGTCCAGAGTTGGACTTTCTCACCGGAAAACCTTAGCGTGATTAGGATACACAAACATCCCCGCCGGGTGAGAGGTGGTTGCCTATCTAGACTTCCCTGGTCCAGTGTCTCCGACTTCAGCATTTTGCGGTCGTGGCCGCTACCCTTCCTAGTTGTGACCAGGATGGAGCTTTTGTCCAGGAGGACGAATCCTCGCCACTAGTGACTTTTACCCCTGGGTTGAGCCGGTTTAGGCATTATCCCAGTATGGGCGTGTTTGGGACGAGACCGACCTCTAGAGCAGAGGTACTGTAACATGCATAGCCTTCAAGATTCACCCCTGGTATGAGCCAGTTTAGGCATATTTCACCAGTATGGGTGTATTTCGGACGTGGCCGGCCTCTAGAGCAGAGGTGCCGTGGTATAGCCCTCGTAGCGATACTACTGGACATACCGGTTAAACTTCACTTTCCACCACCTTTTCCCATCGGCGCTGCACAGCAACCTTCATTTCTTTTCCGCATTTCTTCCTTGACTGGGAGGAGCTTCACTCCATGCGCAGCATTTGAAGAGTCTCGCCAGCAGTGTCTTAACCTCTGGGACAAGCCGGTTCATGCATTTCACCCGATATGACTGCACTCAGGACGTGGCCGACCTCCAGACCAGAGGTGCCGTGATTTGACTGTTTGCTTCGCTATATCCTTTCTACCACCTTTTCCGCAGTGATGCTGCGCGGCAACCTCATTTGCAAATTTCTTCATTGGCCAGGAGGAGCACCGCTCCACGCACGGCAGCTGAAAATCTCGCCAACAGCGGCAGATGAGCTACCAAACGTGCCACTCATCTACCCTAAAGCAACTGGTTTTCAGGCGCCAGATATTCACCCTTGCCCCTTCTCCTGTCAGTTTAAACAGTTCTGCCACGGGAAGGCCAGGAGCTGGACTTGACTGCCAGAGGCTGTTTGAGGCGCGTTTGCAGTCCTTAGAACCACTGGTAATCTGAATTTCATCATTTGCATCAAATATTTTTTCCCTTAATCATGAATTCTATTAATGCCAGGTTATGGTATGGAGACAAACATCAAGGTGAAGCTGATGAAGCTTTGCGGCCCAATGAAATAACTGACAAAGTTTGAGAAGGGCCTAAAGGAGTAATTGCATAAACTGGCAATTACCAGTAAATTACTGATTAAAACAGAGAAAAAAAAAAAACACAGGAACTTTTGGAGGTCCTTGCCTACTGTAACCAGTTTATATTATCAAAAACCTAGTAAAAAAGCAATCAATGAAATCAGCTGATCATGCCAGCAGCAGGATGATGATGCAGGAGAATCCGCCAATTTTGACTCTGGTTCAGCACATGGACCCTTTTGTCAAGATTAAATCTTGCTGCAAATAAGGTCAAGGAAAAAAAAATATCTACACATTTACTCTCTGCTGATAAAGTGTGTTTAATTTTATGTAATATACATGTGCATATATATGGTCGAACCGGTTTAATGTCACATTGTCGGAACCGTCAAAATATGATGACAATAAGCCGAGTTGACATAAAGCGGGGTCCATTACAAGGGATTTAACTGGGCCAGTGCATCTGTCTGTCCCACATTTGCAACATTAAACACATAACAAACAGACAAAGCTATCATCATCGGACATAATATGTAATAGTCACAAAATATATTAATCACAAAATACAGTAAGTCTTAGTCTTACAATACAGAAAACACTATAATCAAGCAGCATCTGACTTGTCAGCAACAGTACTAACAAAATGCATGATTACAGGTGATAACAGGTCTATTAATAAAAAAAAGTCATTTAAACACAATACAGCACTAAAACATCCTGCGTCAGGTCAGGCATACTGTAAATGCTTGAGCGCACAGTCTCAAATGCAATTACAGACTAAGTGTAAGAAACAGTTTTGGTGTGTGTCTGGTCCGTGATGGACTCACTGACATCATCAGCATTATCCTCGCCATCACTGTCTACCTTGGTTTTACTGCAGCTAGCGACGATCTCTTTGACTGAATACATTTCCATTGATAAGCAAGCCGTCATCGGCTGAAACGAACTGATCAAACATGACACTTCCATCAGAAATTGCTGCCCACCCTTCATCTGTGACCAAGTCCAAGGGAATGTCACAAATATCGCCGGCATTTGTATTGATCATTGGGTCGGGCAAGAAAGTAAACTGTGATTTACGAAAGCAGTTCACAATCACTGACTGACTGATGCTATTCCATGCCGCATGCATAAAATTAATCACTATCATCTCGGCAAACATGCTTTTGTTCCATGACACACTATTCACTTTCTGTACTACTGCTTGAAGGCATAAATAATACTTTGGTCGCAAGGATGCAGCACGCTGGTTGTGTTAGGTGCAGGAAAACAAGCTTGTAGCCATCACATTGGTGATGTCAGTGTGCACCAGACAGTTATCAATGAACAACAAAACTTTTCTGTTCATTCAGTTCATTTTGTTGCTGAAAGAAATAATCCAGTCCTCAAACAATTCACTGTCATCCAAGCACATTGGTTGGCCTTGTAAGTGACGGGCAGGCTCTTTACGTTCTTGAAGCACTGCAGATTTCGTGAATTATTTTAAGCTCAGATTTCGAGCTTAACATCGCTCACGTCTTGATAAAGACAATGATCAAAAGAAGCCAGATTTTAATCAAGAAAGGGCGGCTGTGATAAGCCTTTCATTCACCCCACCCGAGTTTTGATGCCCACAGGTCCAAAGGTTAATGCGGCACGTACTCAGTGATCAAACAGCCGCCCCCATCTCTGATGAGTCGTGAAGGTGATAAGGCTTTTTTGAGCTGTTTATAGCTTGCATTGCCCAGTTTGTGATACACAGTGGAGTCTTTAACTCCTCCAGGTGCAAAAATACCATGACATTAACTGATTTGTGCCAATGGCATGACAGTAACCGAAATAAAGCCCATTACTTAACTCTTTCCGTGCCCCAGAAAAAAAACGTGGACGTTCTCGTCTGTGCCACACAAAAAGCACAGGTCTTGATATGTAAAAGTGAATGTACAAAGTATTTCCACTTTAAAAGTATACATATTATGCATGAAAATGGTTGTAAATGTAAGAAGATTTCATAAATGAAGAGTTTTTTAGGGAAAAAGTAGTAGTATGATTTTAGCTGATAACTGTGTACTGTTTACCATCGGCGATGCCTAGGTGTACAATGTTTACCATCAACGATGTCCAGATCTACTTAAATTTTCATCCAATCTCGTCGTGTGGTGGCATTCTCATTAAAATAATGTCTGAAATAACCCTCTAACTACTTCTCCAGTCCATTTAATAGGTCTAGATGTACTTGGGGTACATTCAGAAACAGTGGTCTGGTTGTAAGACATGTCCTTATGCCTCCAAAATCACAATAAATATTGAAATTTCTCAATTAAAAACATCAATTTCACTCGGTTGTTAGCCATGCTGTGGACCGAACTATGAAAGGTCACCAAAAATGTGCAGATAAATCGTGTACAATTAAAAGTTACGCTGGTTTTACACTGCAATGAAACAAACCTCACTATAACGATGATGGCAGTCACTAGACTAACTGGAAGACCTCGCTATATCGAGGATGGCAGTCACTAGACTACCGGAAGACCTTGTTATAGCGAGGATGGCAGTCACTAGACTAACTGGAAGACCTTGCTACAGTGAGGATGGCAGTCACTAGACTAAATGGAAGACCTTGCTATAGCCAGGGTGGCAGTCACTAGACTAACCGGAAGACCTCACTATAGCCAGGATGGCAGTCACTAGACTAACTGGAAGACCTTGCTATAGCGAGGATGGCAGTCGATGAGTTAAAGGAGTTGGCTGGGAATACAAATTTCTGTGACAATATCCGGATTGTGACATAAAGCGATGTGATACTAAGTGGGTTCAACTGTATGTATGTATATTTATATAAATATAACCAAATGCTGTAATGAGAAAACTGGCACTTTGGAAAGTGCTTCACACAAGGTGAAGGGCAGGAACAGTTGTACTGGTTTAAAAAAATCCTAGCATGACCACTGGCTAAAGTAAATAAGACAAAATGCCAGATTAATACATGTTATGAGCAAATGGCTTCCTAATTCAAAACATGAAATAACACCATGCCACGCTGAAATGTTATTCAGAAAAACAAAACACTTACGAAGCAGAACAAACACATGGACGATGAGCTAAATGTTGAATGAACAGAAAATTTACCTTCAACTTCTGACTCTGTGGCCGCTTTGCCAGCCCAGCCAATGCCTTGTTACAGCTGTCTAAAGCCCTTTGATACAGAGCTACGGTCTCTTTCCACTTCTTAGCGCTTGCAAACGAACGAGCAATATAAAATGACCTGGAGGAAAATGAACGAAAATCAGCGCCAGAACTATTCTGATGTTGAATGAGTGAGCAACTTTCCAAATAAAATATTCACTGAAAGTTTAAGAGCAGCTTCATGGTTTGTGAGATATCATCAACTGGTGACTTCTCTGTTAGAAGAAAAAGAATCCCCATGGCCACTGAATCGGCTAAAGAAGCACTGCACACACATTGCTTCTTAGCTCCATTCAGAGACCGAAAAAAAGCAGCCACCATAACCCACTCTTGCAGCACTCCTATGTTACTGACAATTTATGCTTAATCAAATGATACTTGACCATATTTAGATATCAATTCAAGAGCAAACAGCCTAGTAACCCACTATCTGGTATTAATATGTCAGTGATAAACCATCTCTTCTGCACTGACTTGTATCATGTAAATCAATTAAAAGAAGAAAAAAACACTTGATAAACAGCCTGAATTAATTTCTTGTTCTGCACCCGTAGTTTAAAACAACATGGACCCCTGGGTGGTGTGTTTGTAAAAAGCTGTTATTTTCAAACAGTAAAAAAACTTCCTATATTTTCATTCTGAAACAATAAAAAATCAACATTCTTGAATTTCTAGACTATTTGTGAGAAATTTACAAGTTCATTTTCTTGTTCCGATAGAAAAAGAGCTAAGCATTTTGTTTGTTTGCCTTGTTAAGATCCTCTGGATAATGGATGAGGAAGATGGCATAAACAATATGTATTGACATCCTCTCGGCAATCTGCAATGTTGTTAGGTTTCATAATGGGAATGTACGAACATACATCTTATTCATTTGACCAGTGGTTCCCAGCTTTTTTCAGAAGACCCCTGAAGCCAATGATAATCTGCCAATGCCAATCCCCCACCACCACATACAGCTCTGAGAACATCTGGGTTTGGGCCCCCCACCGATAAGGGAAAATAAATTTACAATCTGGACTTGCTGGGAACTGATGAACAAAGCTTATGACAAAGTCTATCTCTACAGAGTGCTCTGTGCACATCAGACATCAACTTGGCCAGACTTTGGTTTGTCAGTGAAATATTTTATAAGTTTATTTAACAACATAATCTTAGCAGGCTGAGACAGAAGTAGAATGCTACCTAAAAGCTTTATATCCTATAACTGATGTCTCAATTTCAGACTCTAGTTCAGTGTCATCCTGTATACCATGAAGGTTTGGTATCTCGTTCAAATTCTGAAACAAAAAAAAAAGAACATCCATGAAGAACATCTATTTAATGCCAAAATATAAGGTCATCAATTCAAAGTTAACCCTTTTGCTGCTAAAGATGTGTTTACTGCGTGTGGGGGGGGGGACCATGACAACAAAAAAAAAACTGAGCGTCCTTTTTCTTTGTTACAACAAGTAGGAATATTAATTGGTGTCTATTTTTTCTTAACTACATTATTGTCTTTTGAAAATTCATCAAGTTTGTACTGTGTTTTTTAGTGTAGTGTAGTGTTTACTCATTAAAGGTTACCTGCATTTTCCGAAAAAATTTCTTTTGCATTTAAAGCATATAGCTACCAAACAGATATGTATGGGGGTCTGTGGTTTGGATTTTGAAACAGCAGGGGATCCGTGGCCTGGATTTTGAAATAGCAGGAGGTCTATAGACTTTTGTTGATTGGAAACCACTAAGATAGATTATACCCAAAGTATATGGGGGAAACAGCAAATTGTCCGTCATTGCTTTGTGCTGTAATCATTTCCTCTATTTTCACAAGCATCCACTTTCTGGAGTTGACTTACTAAATATTATGACAAGCATCAAATGGATAAACTGAACACTTGTTTGGTTAGACGGAAGCCGTGCAAACATTTTATTTTGCTATCTTTTTGTTTGATTCTATGTAACAATGCTTATGAAGAAATAAATGTGTTATGATATATATAACATGACTTAGATGAGAGCAGGCGTTACAACATGTTTATATTTTCTGGTGATAAAAAAAAAATGTCAGCACCGCCAATGTGTCTTAGATTTTGAGACGACTAAAAAGAATTCAGCACTGGGTGAGAGTAAGCTAGCAAAGTATTCAGCATAGCGAGGACCAGCTCTCAATAAGTATGTAGCAGCAAAATTGTTATGTAGCAGCAAAACTGTTGAGATAAACTACTCTTATCTATAAACCAGAGCAATCCACACATCAATGTCCTTGGTCAACGATCACTGCCAGACTTCCCTAGCAAAAACTGTGTTAAGAACACACTTATCTTATGTGAAATGGGGTACAAAGATCTGTTTGCTTAAAAACTCTGACCTACTTATGTAGCTCAGAAACCTTAGCAATCAACATTAACTGTAATTGTTATTTTTGTAAAATGTAATGTCAGGTTGGTGGACAGATGGGGACATGGAGATCACCGGCAGGGATGAGGAAAATCTGAGGTGAAACCAATGAACCCAGGATGTGACAAGCCTATGGGTCTTTACAACAATGGCTATTAGAATCAGGTAAACAAAACAGAGCCAGCAGACTATAGGTGGCGGGGAATGGATATCACTGAGGCACTCATCAGATTCCTCATCCCAAAGTTGAAGCTTCTCCGTGGAACTGTCTCAAAGCTGTCTGGCCAGCCAGTGTTGCACACTGGATCTGACGTGAAGAAGGGGCTTAAGTACAGCCACTAAAGGTTGGAAAACAAAGTTTTGGCCGGGCCGGCCTACACCACTGTCTTGCCCTAGCAAGGAAAGATGTTAAGTCAGAGGCACCCAGCCAAAAGGCGCATCACAAAAATCAGGGTATCACGCCAATGAAGCGTACGAAGAAAAAAGAAGACTGCCAGACCGCTCGGTGGCATCTTAAAGTGCTGCAACAAATTCTCTCCACTTCTCACAGTGTGCAACCAGCCTCTGTATTACAACCAGAGAAATGGGTTGTTAATATCTGTTATGCTGATGACAGTGCTTTCTAAAGTTGATCTAAAATATATATTATCATGTTGCAAAAGCACAGTTGACAAAAGACTCATATCTTGTGCACATTAAGGAAACATACAATTTTAAAATTAATATTTGCTTAGGCCTGTATGAAAAACATGTCTATGGTCATGGAACAGAATACAGAAACCAACAAACCACAGGAAAAGTCACATTTCCAGATTTTGAAAAAAAATGGCTCATTTGGCACTCAATCTTAATATGTACATTTATGAGTAATGATTCGGTCCTGCCATCGGCATGGACTGTATCATGATATCTAATTATGAAAAATGTTATATTCAGTATTTTTAAGTTCAAAACAACCACTAGGGAAATGTAATTTGGAATGGGATGCAGCTATTAAACTCTCACGGTTTTTGAAGTGGTCCATTACAACTGGTTACTAATCCAGCGGCATGAAGCGGCAAAACTGTTAAGATAACTACTCTCATCTTTAAATCAGAGCAATCCACACATCAATGTCCTTGGTCAGTGATCAGCTAAGTGATAACTGCCAGACTGCTCTGTGGCATCTTAAAGTGCAGCAACAAGTCCAGTCCCAGCAGTGGCATTTTTTCTGGTACGCACCAAAAAGGCCCTGGGGTTGACTCAGCATCTAAAAATGTAAAGGTAATCCTGTCATGCCTTAGAGGCACATAGGGATATGGTGTTAGTGCCCATATTTTCCTTGACCTGTCAGCACACTAGAGGGTGATATGGTCAGTATCACGCCTGGCTGCCTTTCCTTCCCCACTCCAGAAGAAGTCAGGTACCCATTTCTACAGCTGGGTGACTGGGGTGCCTCCGGCCGGATTAAAAAATGGGTACCAGAGAAATCTAGGAAGGTAAAGCGGCCAGGCGTGATACTGACCACATCACACTTTCATGTGCCGAAGGTCATGGAAAATACAGGCCTAACACCGTATTCCCCAATATGCCTTAATGGCATGGAAACGGGAATTTTACCTTTACCATTACAACCAGAACTAGCAATAAATATTTCATGGTTAATACACAATACCTGATTAAATGTGTCTCTCAGTCAACAACGGGCAACTCCCACCAGAATCAAAATGCAACACTGTTACATTCTTCATATAACACTGGCTTGTTAATTCAAATTTATCTCGTTCACAAACCACTCAAAGAAGTTTTAATAAGCTGCTGATGTTTTAACTCCAACCAATATGGTTTGTTTTTTTTTTTTTTAATTTCTAAAGTTTTATCATCATCTTCTTTTAACAGAAACCTGCAGCCTTAAAATCAAGTCTGAAGTATGAAGGGACAGTACAAGTTCAGATCAATTCACACAACAATTTTATGGAAACAGATAAATGGCACTGGTGCAACACAAAAATACTTTATCATCATTATCTGATTCACATACAAATCTACTATTAATTTTTTTAAAAAACAGATGATGTAAATGATGTCTAGCCAATTAAAACAATACAAGTTACTTATATCTATAAGATTATTCTATGACTAAAAATAAGTTTCCTAAGTCTTATTCCAGTCTAAACTTGCCTGTATAATGATGTCATAGAGGCGGACCAGATCCTGTGGCTTGGTGATCTTCCTGCCTTCTTCCGGGTTCTTTTCTGGAAGGTTCTGCTCCAGGTTCTCTACCATCAGCAGGTTCCGCTCCACAGTCGTGGTCAAGCGGATGTACATGAGGTAAGAGTGAAGATAGTGCTGGTTTGAAATCTTGCCTTCAATGAGCTGACCTCGCACTGCAGCCTTGAATACCTGCGGTCAGAACATATTTTAGGTATGAGCAAAAGATCTTGCAGCAGGGTCTCACTTGCAGATTCCAATACTGTGGTGAAGAGCCTGAAATGAAGGCATCAAATCTACTGGATGGTGAACCACGGTGAATTTTCTTCCCTTCACAAAAAAAAAAAAAAAAAAAAACATTAGGGCCAGCAACAGCCACTTCTAATTATGATCAAAGCAAATCTCAATGGCTATGCTCTGGAGCCACACGTCTATCGCCACGAGAGAGAGACACAGTGAGTGAGTGTACATGTAAGAGATTCTGACTTTACCAACCTAAGCTTGAGCCCTTCATGACAGCATCACCTCTGTCATCCTAACTACCTAAGTCAGAGTGTTAAATTGAACCAAAGAAAGAGTAGGCATAAAGTCTGTGATACTAACAAAGAAATGGAAGGTGCAATGAATGAGACAGAAAACTTCAGGACATAATTGTATGCTTGTGTATATTTTTTTCCTTATGTGTGTGTGATGTAGGGCATATTTATGAGTGGAGAAAAGTGAAAAGGGTGAAAAGGGTGAAAGGGGGGGGGGGGGGGGAGGAGAGAGAAAGAGAATCTGACATAAATAATAACCGACTTAGGTAAAGGGTTGTGGAACATATTAATTATATAAGTCAGGAACTGTCTGTATGTAAATTTAACAATTAAAAAAAAAAGACTATATAAGTCTTGGTACAGACTTGCATAACTTGTTTTGTATAATTTGTTCTTTGCTCACAATGATGATGATGATACCTGATCATCCTGCAGAGCATCTCTGAGGGCCTGCTGAGCATCAATGCACTGCTTCAAGATGCTCTCATAGATTGACACTCGACCCTCCAAGCTCTTTGCTGCCTCTAGCTCTGAGTTCAGGTCCTGCATGTGAAGGAGGAAGAGTCTTACAGCTTCCACTTTGACTGGGACAGTACGGCCACGCCATGTCACTTCCGAAAGTGTTGCTGCTTGTTTCTCTCTTGTTTGTGAGAGAAGGTCCTGTAGGTAAACAGGTAATAAGTCACATGAGAATCATCACCCATTGGTTATCAGCCTTTCCATCAAAATATAGCATTTTAAGAAAAACATAGATTAGCTCCCCTGCAGTTTTCCTTCACATTCTAAATGAAAACTATGCAAATCTGAAAGTATAACAATATTTTCAACTTCCTTGTCCTACACCCACCACTTCTCCCAAGCTCCACCCTGTAACATTCAGACAAACAACATGCCTAAATACAAACTCTTGTCACATTGTTGTCTCATGTATGAATGATACAACACTGACAGACCTGGGGCTTCAAGAGCTGCTATAATGGTATAGTTTATGAAGAAGTTGAAGTTACTGAGACAGAAAAACCGGACACAATTTTGGATGGAGTCAGTAGAAATGTACCATTTAAAAATGAGTCCGAGTCAGATAGTAAAAAGAGTGGAATCAGAGTTGAAGGTTTGGTGCACTGACCCCACAACACTGGGCAATACCATCACATCTGTTTTTTTTTTTTTTAAAAAAAGGGGAAAAAAAATCCCTATTCCATGCTAATGAAGCATATAAGGATTATAGTGTTTGCACTTACGACTGGCCAACATACCAGGGTCAATGTAATCAGTATTATACCTGGGTGATTTTACTTTCTCAACCCTAAGAAGCATGAAGTACTCATTTTTGCTGCATTTTTCCCTAAAGTGTTGGGGTGAATCAAACCTACTCATTCCCCAAGTAAAGACAAGAGAAATGAATACATTAACTATTCTGTTACTAGGATTCTCCACTACTTCCTGGCTCTAGAATAAGCAAATATATGCCATATACTAGCAAAACTCCTAGATTTCATTTGAATTCACTGAGGAAATGGAGATCAACCTATGGTCTTATTTTTCTTGTTAGACCCTAATATCTGCATGCTTTTCAGTCTTTCTACTTTCCTTTCTTCCAACAGGCTGCAACATGATGAAACTAAGGTAGAAAAGAAAAGTAACCCAAATCTGAAACAGCTTGCCCCACAAACTTACATCCAGCTTAAAAGAGAGCTGATTTTCTCCTGCTTCAATTCTCATCTTCTGAAGGTCTTGCAGTGCAGTCTCATCTCCTATATTGTAGGCACAGTAACGGAGATTTGGTGCAATCTCATCCACCCTCTGCTGATAAATGGCCTGCAGCTCGTCTGAGAAGGCGTTGGCTAGCCTTTCATAGATAGTTCTATGGATGCACATTCACATGTCAATGAATGAAATGCCATGTGCAAAGAAGAATGCAAAATGAAACAAAATATATTACTTCTCAAAGTAACTTTAATCAATATTCATCAGTCCTAAAATATTTATAAAAGTTGTCACTGCTGCATTTCACACAAGTCCATTAGTGGTCTAATCTGCTCTCATGAATAAGAACCCTACCATGGGACGCACACTCCATACCACCAGTGATAAACGAAACTGGCAGCAGAACTCAAAAATTTTAATTTGGGAAGCTATTTTGATAACAATCTGGTTCTCTCGCTTTCCCATTAGCCCATGTTAATATCAAAACCACAGCATGTTTTACTGTCCTTTTCTCAGTCTAACCACACAGAATGTCAGTTTTTGTCTTCTTGAGCACTTGCTCTTATTTCCATGGCAAATCCAAATGCCAAGCAGATTTCCAATCATTTACAGCCATGTTATTATTATTCATCCCAAAATATATCAAAAGACAAGAAAACTTAAACATGAGTAAAACATAAAGTGTCTGACAAATGGCTGCAAGAAATACCTACAGTCAATGACTCTAATGACATCTTACGAACAGCTTACTTTGCTTTTGTGAACAATTCAACAGCCTTTTCCCAGTGTTCACTTTCAAACTCCAAGCTTCCCTTGATCCATGCATTGTAAGCCTGTACATAAATCATTAAATTAAAATTTCTTTTCATCAACAGCTTTAGAAATATAGAGCATCTGAGCAGCAAAGTGATTAGTGCACTAGTGTCTCTCATGGCGAAGGTCAGGGGCTTGAATTCAGCCGGAGGCGCCCTGGTCACCCGGCTGTAGAAATGGGTACCTGACTTCTTCTGGGGCTGGGGAAGGAAAGGCAGCCAGGTGTGATGCTGACCACATCCCCCCCTGGCGCACTGACAGGTCAAGGAAAATATGGACACTTAACACCATATTCCCTATGTGTCTCTAAGGCATAACTGGGTTACCTTTACCTTTTTTTCAGAAACATAAGAAATATACATGTGTAGGGACTCTCATTTGCTTAAACGATGATCCTATCAAAGTTGGTCAAGATTTTCTCCTATTTGCACATGATGACCCTCATAAAAAAAACCTACTGCTGACTATAGTCTGTTTCATAAAGTGGGAATCTTCTTAGTAGCCAAGCCAATCTTCTAGATACATGCTCGAGGAGTCTCATAACACCAGTGCAGCCTGCCACCTTTCTAACTTGACGACTATCTAGCACCTGCTGTCAGACATTTTTCCTGTGAAATCACATGAAATTTCTGCTACTGCTGTTGTGTGCTGACTAAGACAGCACATCTTTTTTTCATTAAGACAGCATATCTTTCTCTGCACCTAAGACAGCACATCTATACTATCATTATACTCCAAGGACCAATGATCTATCTAGCACTGTAAGCCTTTAACTCTTCCCGTGCCATTGGTCGCTGTAGCGACCCTTCCAGTTTTCCGATTTGTGCCAATGATCGGTATAGCGACTCTTGGTTTGTTTCAATAAAACAACCGGTGTAACATTTAGATTGTACACATTTCATCCACGTTTCCGGTGACACTTTTCAAAATGGTGAAAGGGTCCTTAGATACGAGCAATGGCGAGCGAGAAAAAGGAGGAGAAAGATCAAAAATTTTCAATTTTTGATGATGTAGATAGGGGTATGGACATGGCCTGTGACCACTCCACTGCTCTTGAATGTATCCCAAGTAGATCTAGACATATTAGACGACTGGAGAAGTAGTTCGGAGGTTATTTCAGACATTAATTTAGTGAGAATGCAACACAGAATCAAAATACGAGATCGACAAGTAGATCTAGACATCTCAGATGGTAAGTAGTGTAGATCTAGACCTAGCCGATGGTGAGCTGGGCGCAATCATTGTCTAAAAACATCACATTACTTATTTTTTCCTAAAAAAAACTCTGCATTTATGAAATTTTCATACATTTAGTTATATTTTGAAACATAATAAGTACACGGAATTACATGGAAATACTGTTTTCCATTCAATTTTACAACTAGATCCCCTATACAGATCAAGACCTGCGCTTTTATTCTGGCACCCAACTGAACGTCCGCGTTTCGTCCTGTGGCACAGAAAGAGTTAATTTAGAATCACTGCTGCAGATACAATCTGTTTCCTTTCATCTCTGTTCATGGCTTTTTCTCTACTCATTCACTCAAAGCTCTCTTCTTCTACACTGTATTCCTGTCTTTCTCTTGGACCAAAGATACATATTAAAAGAAATAAAAAAATCTTCTGGCTACCATGACTTAGCCTTGTGCACTGCTGACATTCACACATTATGAAAAGAGATGAGAGGCAGCCACTAACCTGACACTCCAGCTTTGTCTGGGCATCACATCTGTTGCTGTTGCCAATCACCTCCAACTCCTCAGAATAGACTGCAGCCTTCTTCAACTTGGCTCTCATATGAAAATGCTTACGTGGCTCAGTATTTGCCTCTGACTTGAGCTGCATGGCAGATGACCAGCAACGCTCAGCACAAAACAAAGGTAACTGTAGATACCTGTACACAACCAATATATCAACTGTAGTTAGCAACGAAAGTGTACACTGATACAGACTTTCTCATAAATTACAAACTAAATTTCATAACAAACACATTCACTGCTGCCAAAAATTTAGCTCCACTACTGTATGAGTCAAAGACCTGTGGAGTCGGTGAATCAAACATTTTTCTAACTCCTCCACTTTTTAACTCTCTGACTCCGATATAAATGACACATTTCTAACAACATCCCTACCTGGAACTGCTTCCTAATGCAGCTCCTCCCTTCTTTTTATCGACTCTTCCATAAATGGTGCATTTCTACTGATTCTCACTCTACTTAATTGCTTCTGACTCTGATGATTTGCATGTTATCATTCTGCATGCCCTCCAACTGAGCTGTCCAAGAGAAGCAGGTGACACATGATGATAGCAGCCAACAATAATGGAAATACTCATTTTCTCATGGATAATTAAAAAGAGTGGAGGATGCCATCTCAGTTGCCTCCAATGCCAGGCTTCTCTGAAAGTACAGCTTCTTCAGCAGACTGTGATACAGCCTGCTTCCTGAAAGCTCTGGAAGAAATGAAACAAGGCTCTGGCTGGCTATAGTTTACTACCGTACTACAATGTTAGAATGTTTATCTCTTACTACCATACTACAATGTCAGACTGTTTATCTCTTACTACCATACTACAATGTCAGACTGTTTATCTCTTACTACCATACTACAATGTCAGACTGTTTATCTCTTACTACCATACTGCAATGTCAGACTGTTCATCTTACTACCATACTACAATGTCAGACTGTTTATCTCTTACTACCATACTGCAATGTCAGACTGTTTATCTTACTACCATACTACAATGTCAGGCTGTTTATCTCTTACTGCCATATTACAATGCCAGATTGTTTATCTCTTACTACCATACTACAATGTCAGACTGTTTATCTCTTACTACCACACTACAGTGTCAGACTGTTTATCTCTTATTACCGTACTACAATGTCAGATTGTTTATCTCTTACTGCCATACTACAATGTCAAACTGTTTATCTCTTACTACCATATTACAATGTTAGATTGTTTATCTCTTGCTACCATATTACAATGTCAGACTTTTATCTTTTACTCTAATGTTATAATTTCAGACTTTATCTCTTACTATCATATTATAATGCCAGACTGTTTATCTCTTACTATCGTACTACAATGTCAGACTGTTTATCTCTTACTATCATACTACAATGTCAGACTGTTTATCTTTACAGCCTAAAGGATTTATACATTAAATATCAGCCACATAATGAAAAAGATAACTGCTCTTTCTGGATTTGAGGAAGGAAATGTGGTCAGACATAACAGCAGGTCAAAGACAAAATGGTCACTAACAACACATCCTTCATCTACATCCATGACACAAAAAAAAAAAAAAAAAACCTACCTTTATATTTTTCACATTAAAGCCACAGTACACTGCTAATTTTTCTTTATGTCTCATGATGTTTCCGAGTTTATTACAAACAAATTATGTTTAGGATCACCTCTCACCCAGCGGAGATACACTCATACCCAAAACACAACGAGGTTTTCCTGTGAGAAAGTCCAACTCTAGATTAATCTGGTGCAACGAAAACCATGATGTCATGCAATCCCACTTCTGAGACCCACCAAGAATACAGGCTCAAGCCCTGCGATGCTCTGAACCTCTTGTGATCCTCTCGGGGATCTCGTGTGGTCCTTTTGGGGACCACATAACCTATTGAAGACCACAGGAGTAAATTCAGTAGGATCACGGGGTGGTCTTGGTGGTAGAAGTGAATGAAGAAGAAGAAGATGTTTGGGATCTCCTTGTGGATACAAACTTGCAACTCTCAGCAGTTGATGTTGTCATAGTGACGAAAAAAAAAACAAAAAAAACTGCAATAATCATATCAGATACGTAGTAAGATGGCTTTCCTTGCTCTTTGGAACTGATGATGGCTGCTCAAAGCTCCATGATTAAGGGAAACATCAATCTTACCTAATTTCCCAGACTAGTAATAACAGAGCTGCTTGTTACAAGGACCATCCTGGGAAGACTGAACAGGGTCCAGGCTGTCTTGGTGATGGTCACAACTAGGTACTTCCTGCCCTGCATCTTCAATTAACATCATTTTTTTCTTTAATTACCAACAACTCACTGACAACAGCCACCAGTACCTTGCATCAGTAAGCATTTCTGGTGTTATCTTTTTTGGTGTGACTCTATTCCTAGTGCCCTGTGGGAAGTGAAGGGACTTCCTGATTCGTTTAATCCTCCTAGAACAGTAGCCCCTGAAACAGAAGACGGCATTTAATTCAATATTAGTTGAAACTCGACACACCATCAGTGATTCTGAGCATGAACATCAAAATCTCTGAGGTTTTGTGGGGGGGTGGGGGGGGGGCGCGGGGGCGCATGATCCAAAAAAAAAAAAACAAGGTTGGGAAACACTGATATAGCATACAAACATATCCATGACAGGATTTAATAGTGCTGTAGAAGGAAATAATACAGAACAGAAAAAAAAAGTGAAATTAAAAAGACCAGACAAAGTAAAAGCAATGGATGAAAACAAAACAGCAAACACAATGAAAACAGAAAACAGCAAACATAATGAAAACAGAAAGCATAATGAAAACATAAAACAGCAAACATAATGAAAACATAAAACAGCAAACATAATGAAAGCATAAAACTGCAAACATAATGAAAGCATAAAACAGCAAAAATAATGAAAACATAAAACAGCAAAAATAATGAAAACAGAAAACAGAATGAAAACATAAAACACCAAACATAATGAAAACAAAACAGCAAACATAATGAAAACATAAAACACCAAACATAATGAAAACATAAAACACCAAACATAACGAAAGCATAAAACACCAAACATAATGAAAACATAAAACAGCAAACATAATGAAAACATAAAACACCAAACATAATGAAAACATAAAACACCAAACATAATGAAAACATAAAACACCAAACATAACGAAAGCATAAAACACCAAACATAATGAAAACATAAAACAGCAAACATAATGAAAACATAAAACACCAAACATAATGAAAGCATAAAACAGCAAACATAATGAAAACATAAAACACCAAACATAACGAAAGCATAAAACACCAAACATAATGAAAACATAAAACACCAAACATAATGAAAACATAAAACACCAAACATAATGAAAACATAAAACACCAAACATAATGAAAGCATAAAACAGCAAACATACCTGTATCTCTGGTAGTCACCATGCCTAAGCCCATGCTGCAGCTGTGCGTCTTTTATAAGCCGTAAAGCTGAAAACAAAAGTGTCAACGTGCATATAAACACTGGGTCAGAAGAACAATCAAACTGACCATTTAAAACAATTTTCTTTTAAAACAGTACAGATACTTAAACTATGCTAAATGTGTTTGATGGTATGTCCCCCCTACAAATTTCACTCACCACCAATTCACATGATCTCATATTCATATGACAGACTTCCACACAAAATCTATTTTTCCTTTACATATTAAATTATAATTTAGTGTGCCTCATATTGCAGATAGATATTCTTTTTTTTTTTTCAGAGATAACCTTTCCCAATGCTAATTAATTATGCTATGTTAACAGATGGACTGACAAAAGGTAACTAAATTTCATCCCAGAACATTTTGTATGAGAAGTCAGTCAGTCCACTATCAGCTGTGGTGCTTTTGCTTCCCTGCAGTACAAATCCAGACCAGACGTGGCCTTCTTTATGTGATCTTTCCTTTACAGAAAGCTGTTATCTTGATAGATAAACTGAAAGGAATTCACTGTGTACTCAGGACAGCTGCTTCAGTGAATGTGGTGTTTGCATGGCAGTGATAACCTGGTCTCACAATGTCCAAGGTCATCCCCTTTCTCCTCATTTCCCAGCAATTTACTCTCCATTATTTTCTCAAGGTCACTGCATTGTTTAACATGATAAACAAGGAAAACTTTTTTGATGGAAATGAGGAACCAGGCCACCTCCGACAGCTGCACAAGAGAAAAAAAAATGTGCATCTTCTATAATCCACTGTGGCTTAACAACTCTCTTATTCTATACTTTAAGAACAGTAAAGCACTTGCTGTAGCCAGATTACTCACGAACTCTCAAGCTGGATCTCAGATTAAAATAAAACATTATGCTCTACCACCTAAGAAGAAACGATCAGAGAATCCCAAAACAAGCTATCAAGTGGAACACAACAGGCCGAAGAAAAAGAGGCAGACTGCGTGAAACTCTGAAGAGGGCACTGTTAAGAGAGGCCAAATTAATAGGCATAAAATCCCTTGATGAGACTGAAAGACTCGCCAAAGACAGAAAAATTGGCGAACTACCTTGCGAGCCCTATGTGACATTTAATGGCATGGGAAGGATATAAGATAAAGAAGACTGCCTAAAGAGGCCTGGCACACAGGCACAAATTTCCTTTCTCTGGGGTTAAGAGTTTTCATAGCATTTCCCTTGTGCCAGGTAGCAGAATGGCGTCTTTTGTATATCTCTGTATAATGCACTGACGATCAGTAACTCAGTGGTAACAGCAGGTGTTTATGAAAATATTTCAATACAGACATGTGAAATTAGTTGATTGCACTAGGATTTTTCTAACATGGTACAAGCATAGATGTCTTTCACTTTGAATGAAGTACTCTCCAAGATACCCATTTTGTCACTACATTTGGTGCTTGATACTTCTTTTTTTTTTTAAGTGTAAAATTAAACAAACTTTATGAAAAGCAACAGGAATTAAATGTTCACATGATATTTTTCTTACATTATTTGCGATGAGATTTACTATTTACAAAATGCTCACATGCCGCTCCAAAGATAAAAACTGGCTGATTCTTGTTCCATACAAACCGAGCATCATCAATCTACTGGCCTGATTATCCTCCAACCAATTTAACTAGTTGCTTTTTACTAGGTTTTTTTCAATAATATAAACCAGTCACAGTTTTGTCTTCATTTTCACTGGTAACTGCTGGTTAATGCAATCACTGGCTGACTCCAAAAAGTAAATTTTTCTACTCTCTAACTTTGCCTCTTTCATAACTAGGATATGTCTACTGACTCCAACTCTGCTCAAAATTCTTTCGAATTCCAACTCTACTGCTATGATCTCATAAGTGAAAACAGTTGAATGTATGCCAGTTCAAGTTTTTCTGACTGACTGTACAGACTGTGCTGATTTTATGCTGGTTTGGTTTATGCTGATTGACAATAACACTGCTATGAAATTTGCCCAAATGAAAAAAAAAAAGTGGATAGCACTGCAGTCGTATGAGAAGTTTCAAAGTTGGCAAGAGAGGATGAACTGGATGTGTTTACTGAAGATGACATCTTTGAAATGATTGATGATAGGAAGGGAAAAGCAAAAGACCTTTCTACTGAAGAACTGGCAGGTTTGGTGCGAACACCTGGACACACAAAGAAAAGGAGAAGAACGAAGATAAATCAGAGTACACTGTGAAGATAATAAAAACTGATGCCCTTAAATGATTTCTCGCTTGCACTTACTCTGCGAAATGTGTTGTAAAACTGACTACTGGGAGCCCGGTGACTTTGTAAGGAAGAGTTTAAATGAAGTCTTAGCTCTTTATTATGAAATTCTTATGGATGGGAAAAGAAAGACATTGTAAACAACTCTGAATTCACATTTTACGAAGCTGCATGATCCTTAGCCTGGCCCTTCACCAGTGGATGACCCGCAACAAGGGCCATCATCACAAAACTAAAGTTGCATCCAGCACCACTTCTAAACGAGATCAAGACAGTGGTGCAATAAAAACTGCATCATCAATTTTGATTATAAATAAGTAATATACTATTTATTTATTTCATATATTTCAATAAATTAAGTATTGATCAGAACAAATTATATTAACAAGCTTCTACTGAAAAAAAAAAAAAAACATTTTTAGATGTCTGGAATGCATCTCCATTCACTCTGTAATATCTATCTCCCTCTCTGAACCTTAAGTGCTCAGGGCACGTGGGGCTTCCGCAAGGGTTTTCCACAAACGCCTGTCCTTTGCCTTTTTTTTTTCTCCTCCTGCCCAGGTGAGCCCTCTATTGCTCAACATCCTTTCTGTTGTTCTTCTCCATGTCTCCATCAGTCTACCCTTACTTTTGTTCCTCTGTGGCGTCCATCTCAGTGCTATTTTTGGTAGTGAGTTGTCAGTCATTTGGAGCACATGTCCCAACCATCGCCAGTGTCTTTCCTCAATAACTGTTGTCAGTGGCTTCATCTGCATTTCTGCCAACAAGTTGTTATTTCTTATGGTGTTTGCCAAAATATTCTTATAATTCTTCGTAAACATTTAGCCTGGAAAGAATTCAGCTTGTTTCCTATGGTTTTGGTGATTTTCCAGCATTCACTTCCATAGAGCTAAAGTAATTTTCTCTTAAATATCCTAATTTTCGACTTCATGCTTAGTTTTTTTTAGATTTCCATATAGTCTGCAGCATTGCAAGAGCCTGGTTTGCTCTAGTAAGTCTGCTGTTGATGTCCTCTGTGCTATCTCCATTTTCTACTACTCTACTGCCAAGATATACAAGTTCATTGACCTCCTCCACTAACTTGCTATCTACTCTGAGTACATTTCTGTTGTTCACATTTTGCTTCATTAACTTTGTCTTTCCTACGTTTATTTTTAATCCTATGTTGTTTGCATTCTGAGTTAGCTTGTTTATTTCATCTTGCATATCTTTGTGGCTGCTTGATAGTAGACAAATGTCATCAGCACAGTCAAGGTCCTCCAGCACTGTGTCAAGGGTCCATTGTAATCCTCTGCATTTGTACTCCATAATATAACGGATCGATTTTGTGCCGAATTCATTTACGCTACCTCTTTTAGGAACATATCCCTGACAAAATCTGGGCAACCTGTAGTTGGTTTTAGCTTCATCTGCAACATCGTCATTTCCATCTGTCTGGGATTTTCTGCTGTAGCTTATACAGAGTTCACACAAAGGGAGAGAGGAGGACAAAGAAACAAGATACTTGATGGACTAAAAGAGTGGCATGGAGTATGGTCCAACACGCAAAGATCACACACAAAAGATAGATGGTTGTGGAAATAAGTAACAACCAACGCTTGATTGGCATGGACCACAGGGAGAGAAGAGTTCATACACACAATACTAATATCAGTCAGTCAAAGTAATTGGAGCACCCATCCACTCATCCTGTCTGTAATAATGATAATCCTGTAGCATCTTCTTCTTGTCAGTTGCTGTGCATATTTTATACAGGACAATGTGAATTTACTGTCGGGGTTGGCGAACCATAGCCAAGACCCTATTCTATCTCCCAGTGGTGCCCTCTGAAACAGACCCTATTCTATCTCCCAGTGGTGCCCTCTGAAACAGACAGCAGCTCTGGCCAAGTGAACAGGGACCGCCGTAGGAAGACGAACCCAGTTCTAAAAATGCATCGAGCCAAAGTCGGATGTGTTGGGCAGACAGCCACATAATCACAACACAACGCAGCCACCGCCCTTCGCAGAGCGAATGACGAAGAAGTCATGAATAGCTGACATTTTCTGAAAGCCTAATTCACTACTTATAGTGCATGACTTGACACTCTCACAGTAACTATCGGTGATATCTTTTGACAGATGTTTTTCAATGTTGGATGCAATCGTGTCATAGTTGATCTTTTTTTTTTTAATGTGCCTTGTCGAATGTCCAAGATCATGCTCAGTTTAATGTTGAGTTCCTTGAATCTTGCACCCGGTTTATTACCTTCTAATGTGAATGAATCGTGTTTTGCAGGATCAGACGTCGACTGAGTTGCTTGATTTGTACCACCTGCTGTCACGTTTTCACCCTCTGCGGCCATTTTGAAATGTCGGCCGCGTCATAGAATTAGTTTTCGGTAACCGCTAACGTATGCTAATTTGCGGCAAAATTCGGTTTTTAAATTTCTCTTCTCCCACCGCAAGTGGCACTTGACGTCATCATTTCATGAATTTTAAAAAGTTGGTAAAGATTCTTCATATTTTTTTTTCATTTTTTTGTACTTTGGGATCATTCATTTGCATATAATAATTAGTGTATATAACTATACACGAAGCACTGCAGTAAAGCTGTGATACCATTCATTCATTCATTCATTTGCATGTCCCTTGCGGAACTTTGCCTCCCAAACAGCACTCCTGTAGGCCTCTCGGTTGTGAGCAAGATGGCCTGCTGCTGTTGCATCCATTTCCAGATCGTCAACGATGTCTTGCAGCCATCTTCGTCTTGGTCTTCCTCTTTTTCTTTTTCCCATTATGTATCCTTCCAATACGGTCTTCTCTAAATTATCATGACGTTTAATGTCATTCTGTGATACCAGAATGTATAAAATAGGAAAAAGTAGGAGCAGCTTTATTACTTAACGATTACAAAGTTGTGACGTTTCGGCGTGCGCCTTAATCATACAAAAACATACAGGACGAAGAAATAGAGAGAGGAGATAAAGTATAGATTCATATGAATACTATTTTTTTTTAAATTTTTTAAAAGAGTACTTAGCTGTAAATTGTAAGGTGTAACTTGTCCGGCGGTGTGTGTCAGGAAAGGATTTAGTAGAACGTGGAGACTGTTTAAATAGAGACCTGTGATATGTGGTCGGTGGGTTGTAACTGGGGGTGGTGGATGGGGAACCGGGGAAGGGAGAGAGAGTGTGTGATGCAATATTGACCTAGCTGGGAGAAGTTGAAACAGATGATTGGGGAAGAGGGGTTGCAGAGTGATGCTGTGAGGAAGTTTGAAAAGTAAGAAGGTTTGGACTTAGTGGAGAGGTACTATAATGATTGAAGAGAATGTTAAGTGTAGCTAAACAACGAGTTTAACCCATGTGGCTCCAGCGTCCCATAATTTTGAATGCATCGGTTCTCAGGAGGCTTGTGTCATCTGCGTGACATTGTTTGATGGCTGTTACCAGAAAATCAGATTTGCCTCTGTGGTTGGGGCCATTGAAATGATTTGTGACTGGTTTCGAAGCATGCTGGGCGATGTCGTACAGATTTTTTGTATGCGGTCCCCTAATCTGAGGCCAGTCCCACCAATATACGTTATCCTGCATCTTTTGCAAACGATGACATATATCACATTACGGGACTCGCATGTGAATCCTTCATGAAGAGTGAGGATAGTTTTGGGAAAGGTGATTGTTTTCGTTTCCCAGGCTACCGGGCAGGTAACGCAGCGGGGGCGGTTATATTTAAAAGTCTGGCTTCAACTCTCTGGCTCTGTTTCAACTGGCTGTGGGCGAGGGATGTCCTTAAGGTTTGGCTCACGTTGGTATGGGTGGATCATTATGCTGGGCCATCAGATTATGAGGTATGGTGGCCAGTACCTTTGCTCGCTACTTTTTCCTTCCAAGATTTTCTCTGGTACTCATTTTACGAGGCTGGGTCGAACAAAAAAATCCAGCTGGGGATTCGAACCCTCGACCATTTGGTTGCTAGACGAGTGCTCTAACCACTACGCTATCCGGTCCCCACAACGGTTCTGAACATGGCATATATCAGCTGTCGTGGATTTTTGCCAAGTGTAATCTTGCTGAATATCTCCTTTCATGTCTGACTCTATCAGTACAACATTTGCATAGTCGACCACATAAAAGATATAGGTTGCTATAATCAAAGGTATGCAGTTAACACAATAGTAAGAAATGAAAGTGAAAGGTTGAATAGAAGTCATAGTTAGTGTTATTTTAGGAATGATAACGCATATTCGTACCTACAAACGAAAGGCAAATAAAGATAAAGAGTTTTCTGTACATTATATGTAAATATCTTTTGAGTGTAGTGGCACAGGGTTCGGGAGCCTTTGAAGTCACCACTTCAAGCATGCGAATGGAAATTGAGGCTGTGTCGGCTGCAATTGAATGGTTAGTTGCTCATGATGTGGTTAATTGTGTCAGTGTGGCGGATTCACAGACTATGCTTCATAAGACTGAGAAGAATTTGCTTCGAAAAGAATGGGTTCATCTGTTAATTAAGCCAGTCAGCTGTGACAAGCCTAATGTGGCTTTACTGTCCAGGGCATGCGGGAGTACATGGCAATGAAGTGGCAGACAGACTTGCTGGACAGGCAAAAACAAATGGCAGACTGACAGTGGACAAGGGGGACATTGCTGAGGCTGTATTGGACAGACTGCTGGAGAATAAAGAGCGGGAATGGAAGAACAATGTAGCTGTGACAAGATTGCTGGAGCTAGGACAAATTAAAGGCGATGGCAGGAAATCCGAACTGTGTGGCAGAAAATGCATCGTAAACAACCAACATTTGACAGGAACTATTAGCAAACATTCTCTTCAATGGATGCTGCGGCATATATGGGGTTGTCTCGAATACAGCGAAGCCGGAGTCTGAATTTTGAACTTTGAACTTTTGATCTTTGTGAGTACACACTAGGATTACCAAATGTTCATATTTGTAACAAATAGTCCGCTTGGTCTCTGATCGTACCGTACTCGAGAAAAGTAAACTAAATGTACGTATTTTTAAAATTGATCGCACATTTAAATTAAGTACAGCAGGAATAGTCAAACAAATGAGAAAAATGACAATGTGGGCGGAAGTGTTGGGTGCCTATGAATGGGAGAACGCAGGTAATTTCAATAGGACTGTCAATGCAGTTTTAAAAAAAACAAACAGGTGAAATAAATCAGACGATTTTGCTCTCGTAGCTAAGGAAGCCATATTATCTTTTCACACAGCTGTAGTCAACGTCACCATAGCTTTAGATCGCGTGATTACATTCAAAACTTATTTCACGAGCTTTATGTATTGGCTCGTTTATTTCTAAAAGACCGATTCGAAGCATGAATCAGCCAGACATGGTACGGGGTCCTGCTTACCTGTGTTTGTGTAGATTCTAACTTCATGTTTGGTCTTCATTTCCTTCTCAACTGAGCCTGCACCCTTGCGCAGAGTTGCTCTTCCCGAGACTCGGTCTTTTGTAAGTTCTTCAGCTTTACAATCCTAAAATATCTCAGTTCCATAACAAAAACAGGACATAGATAATGAGATTGCGATTTTTGCGAATTAAATAGTGACAATTTTGTAACTATATTTGCAGATGCTTCCAGCAGATTAGATTTGAAGTTTTTACATGTATAAGCTACACGTTCCACAATTTGGTGTTAAAATTCTGACTGATATAGTCTGTAGAAGAAGCAGCAGATATTTTTTTTAACTCAACACGTGGCTAAAAGGGTTGAAAGTTTGGTTTATAAAATAAAACAGTATCACACTTTACAGATATGAATCAAACTGTGGGGAGCGAGAAGATAAGGGCAAAAATTAACGTCCATACGAAGCTGTTATAAAAAGATACAGGAAAATAAAAAAAAAAACTTTTAGACATTAGATGCCGTGTTTACACTGTTGACAGTTATGTACAGAGAATAGTTGTATCTCAAAATATGCAGGCGTTTTCACATGCTTACTGTCAGAACAGAATATCTGAAAGAAGTTTGGGAGTTTGCTGACACTGAGTACGCGAAGTTTTTATTTTATTTTATATAACCCAGATTTTCGAGTTTAATGATATTTCAAGAGGTTTGAATATGTGCCCGGGTTGAGTTGTTAGCTGTGATACACTGCTTTTACTTGCATGTTTTTCTTTTGTTTTGCTATTCAGAGTGGGATGCCTGGCTGAGTCATAATTTGAACTGGTAACTTGACCATATTTCGCCTTCATAAATTATGGTTGGAAAGATGAGTGGTCTCGGGGTTAGATGTTCACTCGGATGTTGGAGGTCGCGAGCTCGAATCCCACTAATTTTTTTTTCCTCGTGAATCCCCTAGCAACAAATAGCCCCGATCTCCAAGATGTGGGACAGAATGTCCATGTGTATTGCCGCAAAGGATAGGTCAGACTGCCGCTGCTAGAAATCTGCAGTTGAAACTGGCAGAGGCACTTGGAGTGTCTGCTGATTGCAACACTCGTTCGTAAGCGGAACAAGGGGCCGACAGATGTGGGAATGTCCGGACGGACAAAGGCATTTTCGTAGCAACGAACGAATTATGGTAACCCCAGTGTGCACTCAGTGCTGACAGTATGATAAAGAAAAATATTGGTAAAGCACGCACACACAGATTGAGAGAGAGAGAGAGAGAGAGAGAGAGTAACTGAACTCCTTCCTTTATACTGTATAAAGACGAGACACTGCCAGCGCCCAACCCAATTTTTGGCAGACGTAATCATTTATTAACTGGCATATTGAACATGCCATGATGCAAAAAAAAAAATTGTGGGGAAAGCATTACTTAAAATTTAGTGCTATGTACTTTGGTGATTTCCCATCGAATGTTCTCTCTCTCTCTCTCCTCTCTCTCTCTCTCTCTCTCTCTCTCTCTCTCGTTTAAATAAATTAGTGGTCTGGGCGTCTACGAAAGAAAATGAATAAACAAAATATTAAAAAAAACATTAACACATTTTTTTTCTGTTAAATCCGAACTCTACGTAATATATATCAGAAGCAAAAGCAGACATATCGTACTTTAAAAGAAACCAAAAAAAAATCTTATTTTGCTACAGATGTAACTAATGTGCCCAGGGTGTCAAATAATGGAGGAGAGGGCCATTTTATCTAAAAATCTTTCAGTTCTCCTCCGTGTAATGTGAACTTTTTTTCATGCTACATTTTTCACGAAGTGTCATTAAATTAGACACTATCAACTTAAGTTACAACTCTCAATTTAACATCACTTAAAGAAAAAAAAACAACAACAAAACCCCGGTACGTTTGGCTCACATTTAAATGTCATTAAAAAAACTGGTATATGGCGCCTGCGCCGTGAACCTTTTCCGTTGGAGATAACCTGTCAATAATATGACAGCCAACCTTGTTTAGGTTGACTAGAAGATACAGATACAGTCGAATTTTTAGATGGTTTAAATGTTTGATAGTAGATTATAAGCAATATTTTAAAGGACAATGAATCAAGAAGAAGATAATGACAGTGAACTGCCGCCAGAACACTGGTTTTCCAACTTCGAGGATGAATGCTTTGATGAATTGGAAACTCAAGGGAGAGTCGAGCCACGACTTCAGGCCGCTGAGGAGCACACGGCACAGCAGCTGTGGTTGAGCTTCCAGCACACATCAACAGCCATAGCCCAGTTATATAATTACAGAGGTAACTGTTAATCATATTTGTAATGTCAGAACGAAAAAAAACCCACCTACTTTTGTCGTGGATATGTTCTTTGTGAAAACGCCCGACAATTTTCAGAATAAAGAGACACCTGTAGACAGTTAACCATAATCATCGAAACTTCTTTATTACAGACCCTCAGAACCCTACCATACGTAGTCCCTTTCCACCTTAATTTTCAATACTTAGCTTCTCTAAATGTTTCTTTCTTTTTTTTTCTTTGTTATAGTTTTAAGCCTAAGCAGTTTCAGTTTTTATTTATCTTTACCAGTATGACGTCATATCTAAGTAATGAATCTTGCCCTGCAACCCCAAATCTTACACACATTGGACACATCGTTTTATATGTTTTTTTCATACTATTTAATCAGCAGTCCTTGTCTTTCATCTTCAGCATGGCTACATGCACATTTCAGTGGTTTAACAGTTTCCTATCAATTTCTGAAACACAAAGATTTTACACCCCATTCTATATAAATAATTTCATTGGATGTCATTTCCTTTGGTTTTGTTTAAAATTTACTGTTAAATTTATATATAGGAAAATTGTCAAACATTTGTTATAGTGTTGTGACCAGCCCAGAGTTTAAAGATTATCAAATCAGTCCTGCATCACATTTAATGTAGTAGAACATAGTATTGTATGGTTACACCTAAAAAAAAATCATTGACAAAACACTTTTAGATGTGAAAGAAGAAATATGACAAGATAATTACCTGGGATTTGAACCATGGACTCTAGTAGGACAAGCAACTGTCTAGCCATGAGAGAACAGTGCAACTTAGTTACCCCCCCCCCCCCCAAAAAAAAAATGCTTGATAGCAGAGCCATCAAAGATTGTCTGATCAAGAATCATGACACCCAGAAAGGGAATGAGGTCATGATGCAGAGATTCCATTCACTTAAATTCAGTATCCCACAGGTGCTCAATTTTTGAGACACCAGCATACACATATGGTCTCCTGCAAATGTCAAGTACATAATGGACAACAATAACAACAAATAAACAAATACTTTTTGTTTAGATACAGGTAGTTTCAGTTTATGATTTCAGGTACAGATTTTTATAAATAGGAAACAATAAGGCTTTTACACAATAAAATAAAACATAGTATTGTATGGTTAGACCTTGAAAAAATCATAAACAAAGCACTTTTGGACATGGGAGAAAGAAAATGACAAGAGAATTACTTGGGACTTGAACCACAGACTCCAGTAGGACAAGACATAATCTAGCCACGAGAGAACAACACATTAATCAACTCAGCCATCAAGCACCTTTTTTTTTTGTGGGGGGGGGGGGAAAGAAGGGGTGTGAATGGCTAAGTTGATTAATGTGCTGTTTTTTTCATAGCTAGGTGGTTGCCTATCCTACCAGAGTCCATGGTTCAAATCTCACATAATTCTCTTGTCATTTTTCCTACTCTCACATCTAAAAGTACTTTTTCTGTGATTTTTTTTTTTTTTAGATCTAATCATACATGTTCTATTACTTTATGTGCAAAAGCCTTGTTGCTTCGCATTTGTAAACATTTATATCTGCAACACATTTAATGCCATAGAGAGTGACATATTGAGACTGTCACTTTCAAAAGCACAGATTAAGTGAGAGCTGTGCTTTTACTTAGTGTCCATATTGGGGAAAGGCATACACGCCATAGAGGAGAACCTGGCTTTGTAGCTGCTAGGTAGACTGTAGCTCAGGTTCTTAGCTAATAAGAAAAACTTTTGGAAGCCTCCATTGCTTTGCATTATCTAGTCATATTGGACAGGGGTGCAATGATTCTGTCCTGTTGGGTTGTGAAGACTAGGCACAGATGAGAAGGTAGTGGAGCTGATCCTGTTGGGTTGTGAACACTAGGCACAGATGAGAGACAGTGATGAGAGGGTAGTGGAGCTGATCTCTTGGCTCAAGACATTCAACAGAACAGTCTGCCTTGCTCCCTTTCTTCCATAACACTCCTTTTCAGTTACCTTTTTTTTTCTCTTGTTTAATTTAGTAGTTTCAAGCATATCAAGCACCAGGTGAGAGCCTCATCTTTCTGTTAGTTCTCTTACCTGTTGCACTGCATCCATGCTTTCATAGGATTATTATTTGTTCTTCTTAGTTAGCAGTAATATTCCACCAGTACATGACATTCTTATTCTTGTTTGTTCCTGCACCAGGTTTAGATGATTATCTTGACTGGCTTTCTTATGTGTTCATTATCAGCCACGTCCTGTCAGATTGTTTCACAGAAATATTACAGTGAGATGAAATCCACCATATCACAGAATGTATAAAATATTGGCTCTAAAATATGTTGTTGTCTAAAACATGGGGGTCTGTTATGGACCTCCAGGAAGTCCACAGAAGGATTTTTGGGGATCCGTGGACCAGGAGATGAAATGACTTGAGTAAAAAAACAAATCTTACCATCATCTAGGTTCTGTTTATCGCTTTAATGATGGCTCCACAGCTGTTCTCAGTCTGGGGGAGGGGAGAGGGTCCATGGCCTAGATGGGCACATTCAGAGTTTATTTAAGGAAATTTATCTATCCTTTTTTTTTTATTAATGAAACATCCATTCTTTATTATTAATGAAAGTTATCTTTTTAAATACCTGAAATGATTTATTCTGATATTTGAACAAATATTTTATATGGAAGTCCTGCTTCAGAAAGTTATCCAGTATGAGCTGCAAGTTTTGAAGATGAAGTTTCAACAAATCATAATGATTTCCTTAGACTAAGTCAAAGCCTCTCTGGCTTTGTTTTCCTCACTTTCTCTCTTTTATAGGATCATTTTCTATTAGCATGAACTGTCAGTTTTTTTTTTTTCTTCTTCTTCAAATTTCAGATGCCCCCAGTGATGGCTATGTTCTCTTGGTTCCATTTAATAGAGCTGCAGAATCACTGACAAAACTGTACAAAGGTATTTGTAGAGAGATTGTGGAGCAAAGAAAATTCATTGATATTTTCAGTCATTAGAAAGTAACAATATCAGCAGACCATCATCTTTTGCCTGGGAGTAGACCACTGCAGACTGTTGAGCCACCTTCATTGACTCAAAATGTCTTACACAGACAGTTGTCTGTGCGGCAGTGGAGTCCAGACTCCAGAACATATCCTTCAGGAGTGCTCAAAGCATGCACATCTGAGGTGTGAGACATGGCCTAAAGGCATGAGCATGGGGCAGACGCTTTGGGGGGGGGGGGTCCTATCAGGACCTGGAGAGGACTGCGGCCTTTGGCCTGTCAGCAGGGATTGGGATCTGATGTGACCAGCAATATCGAACACAGAAGAAGAAGATTAGAAAATAATATGTTAATGTACTTATTGTTAATGTACTTATTGCTGCAGTTGGTGGTACTCTTGCAGTTATATTGTGTAGGCCATGAAAAACCAGCCAGCTTCATGTATTCATGATAGCACTGTTATTTGTCAAAGAGTAATGTTTGCAACATGCTATATATGTATGTAATCTGTGGTGGGTTATTGTACTCCAAGCATGGGCTGGTTTTTCATGGCCCACTCTGTATGATTATGTAGAAGTTCAACTGAAGAAGTGTAGGATCTGATTATGAGAGCTTTCTGTGTATACAATTAATTCATCAGATGTTCATGTAGTTGTAAATATCAGTTACCACAGATCAAAATCCTTAATTGAAGTCTTTGAAGTGTTGATGTAAAAATGTAATTTGTCCAGATGCAGATGTTAAATATAAATGACTGTTTTTTAAAAAATGTGTAGCAGTGTGTTGTATGCTATTTTCTCTATTTTTAGCAACAGCTCCACAGTGTAAGTCATAGGGACATGGGATGTAGATTGTGAGAAAAACTGCAGAGAGATCTTGACCAAAAACTTGATCAGTGAGCTGCATGTAATGTGGCCAGAACAGAACCAGATGTTGGAAATTGATAACATTCAGTGATGACAGAATGCCCAGATGGGTATTGAGATGGCTTGTGGGACTGAAGGTAATGGATTCTGCCCTGGTGGTTGTACTCTGTCAGGACTTTCACTGATGCTGAAGTATATTCCGTGTTGAAATCCTCTATCCAGGGAGGAGATTGGAGCACTTTAGGACTTGTCGAATTTTCAGTGATGACAGTCAGTACTTTTGATGTAAAATAGAGGATTAGATTATAAAATATAGAGATTAGAAAGTGAAGATGGACTGAAGATTGTTTGGGGACAAGCTCATTTTGGAGGTCACTGCAGTCTGATTTGCCATCCATGAGATAACCAAAACATATCAGAATCCAGTCTGAACTGGCAAACCTGATTTATGTCAAGATTCAAACCAGCAAACCAGATTTAATTTCAAGATTCAAACCAGCAAACCAGATGATGTATGTCAAGATTCAAACCAGCAAACCAGATTTATGTCAAGATTCAAACCAGCAAACCAAATCTTGCCAAGATCCAATCTGGTGCCTCAAAAGAAGGGATTTTACCAGAGTGAAAAAAAAACAAAAATATATATATATATGTAAATTTTTTAAAAAAGGCATGGGGAGTTTCATGATATTAAAGGTTGTGCAGAAATATTTTATTCATGGAACAATTTTCTTTCACAGATAGTCTTACTAGTGCTCGAGAGTGCCTGAGACTTGGAGTTCAAAGTGGGAGAAGCAGCCGTGCCAGGGATATTGCACTGTGGGCAAGGAAGAAGCGGAAGTGTATACGCAGAGATGAACTTTTGGCATACCTGTGTGGTAAAAGCCTTCCACCTCATTCACACCATCATAGAAACAGGCAGAACAGAAGTATAGAGAGACAGTTACCACGACGCACATGTCACCAGCCCGAAGTGTCCCCTGACTCTGGGGAGACGTTTGCTTTACAAGGTGAATGCTAGAGTCAGTTAAAATGTGTACGCTTTATTCGTGTCTTTGATTAGTCTACAGTATTCTAGGCTATGGCTAGGATTCTAGGCATAGCACCCTAGCAGCAGTTTTTTTTTAGGCAGTTAACCATAACCAGTGTGGTCTGTTGTCTGAGGCATGATCCACCTAACAGTTTCATGAGAGGCCACAGTCAGCACATCTCTAACTTCATTGGGGAACTGCTTCCTTTTGCCGTAACCTCGTGTGGTGTCCCTACTGGTTGCTGCTGGGTTTGTGGCCCAGCTTTGGTAGATTGCTGGGTATAACAGAGTTCACCAACTGGTAGGTGAGGTAGGTATACCTAAGGAGAGGCTAGGAGACCTTGTGAGTTTTTAATTGCTTCACTGCCCTGTTAGAACTGCACAGTCAGCAGTATTCTAAGCAGTTGGCAGTATTTTAGTGGTCAGCAGTATAATAAGTGGTTACTTATTATCTCTGATAACCAGTATTGTAGGTGGCCGGTGACATTGTGGATAGTTAACAGCGCTGTAGCTGATCATCCATTTTCTGGGTGATCAAGCAGTATTTTAGGCTGTTGCTGCTGTTCTAGGTATTTGGCAGTTTTCCAAGTGGTCACTCACAGTGTTTGTGCTAAGCTGTGCAGCCACACACAGAAGGAAATCATGCAGCGCACAAAATGTTATGTGCTACACAAACAAATAAATAAATACAATTGCTAATTTTTATTTTCCAGTGTCCAGATGTTACTCTGTGCTGTAGTTGCAATGAAGAAAATTACGATGGCGTTACACAGCATTTCTTTACTGTTTTCTTTCTTGATGAGAAACAGCTTTCAGACCAACTGTTACGGTTGGTCTTTTTACATAGTTTTGAGCTGCATTGGGAGTACCAGTGAAGAAGTGCAAAACTTGGCATAGCTGGATCCCCCCCCCCCTCTCTCTCTCTTTATCCAGGGTCTTGATCAGATATGGTTCACCAACCCAGATGCAAGAATGTCATCAGTTGTGGGTCGCCAGCTGTCAAATCAGACAGCATCTTTGTGTCCCCCCACCCCCTTTCAAGATTTACAGTTGTAGTAACATAAGGTAACAGCTATGGCTGCTTAGTTTTGTTAGAACTTCTCTGTATCTTTTAACTTTTTTTTTCCTTTTCTGAATGTAAAGATCACCTCTAGAGTCTTCTTCTTCAGCATTCGAGGAAAATTAGTCATGCTAAATCTGCAGCCCTGTCACCCTGATGATGTCCTCCATCTTCTCCAGTCTTGAGAGTGTGAGCCCCGCAGCTTTTCTCTCAGTTCCTCTCCCTCAGGCCAGATCTGTGTGAGTAGGTTTGAGTGGGTTGTCCAGGTTTGCAGGATGCGTTCTGGTGTCTGGATCCCAGAGCTGCAGGGACATTCATTTGTGTGTGATATTTTGAGGTGGTAGAGGTGGCTTAAAATTCTACAATGTCCCGTTCTTAGTTGAAAGATTGTGGTTTGTGGGTATCTCTGTAGTTGATGAATGGGGTCTGTATTGATTCTGTTTTCAGTTTTGTTTTCCAGTTTGTGTTTAATCTCAAGAGTGAAGGCTAAGTTGTGAAGGCTAAGTTGTGAAAACCATTGAATTAGAGCTAATTAGTGCCCCATCCCACCTTTCTGTTAATGACCCTAGTAATAGTTGAAAACAGGCCATTGAGTTCAGCTTGCAGAGGCCTCGGGTTTGTGGCGCCTGCAGCAAAGTTCACTTACTTGTGCATCTTCTTTGATTTTTTAAGCCAGCCACTGCAGTACACTCAACAACTGACATGATGCTGTGTTGTAGAATCATCTCGCCGCCGCCCCCCCCCCCCCCACTGCTGAGAACTGCAAAGTTTGATGCAGTTCCAGGAAGATAAAAATGACACTTTTTTCATTTTTATTTAGATTTTGAAACATTGATTGAAACTGAACTGCTGGTTTTTTTTATTTTATCCCTAGGCCTAAATGGCGCAATGTCAAACATCAGTGTAGGATACAGTCGACCCAGCACGACCTCTACTTGCACAATGAGTTCTTTCTCCAGGTCACCCATGGTTGACTATCTGTACCACGATGATCGAGCGCGGAACTCGGAACACAGAAAGCGAAGCAATTCCTCCTCATCCTCAGATGTCAGCATGGATTCTCCATCTAGGAAGAGAGGGAAATTTCTCTGAGATCTTCACTGACTTGTGTACAGATGCCCCACATAAAACACCTTATTTAGAAATAGCAGTGAAGTGAATAGATGATTGAAGTTTTGAAAAGATTTTGGATTTCTTTGACGGAGAATATAGAGGGATGTGCACATTTTTTTCTTGTCGATTGTTTTTCCTGGATCAGAGATTTGATTAGCTATCTTTGGATGTAGAATTTTATAACATGATAGTTCTCAAATCTTATATAATCTGGTACTCTTCTAATTCATAAACTTGATTGTGGAATGTTGGATGTAGAGTTTTATAACACAGTGGTTCTCAAATCATATGTTATCTAGTGCTCCCCTACTTCAGTAATGTCAGTGACCGAGGCCTGTCTCATACTTAGCTGTCAGTAGTCAAACAATAATAATCAGCCCAACACTCGCTGCCTAATGAAACAGCGGAGGAGCTCAGTTGTTTTGCAGAAAATTACAGTGGACTCTTGCTTAATGAAAGTAATCTGTTTCAGAAGTCGATTCATTTTGGAAAATTTCGTTACCGTTTGTATTTAATGACTGGGATTTTAACTAATAGGTTCAGACCAGTCATATCTTGTCTATTTTTCACCCCAGTTTCCTTTGTAATTAAATTATTTAAGTTATTTAAATGGCCTTTAGTTTCTGGAGAAAGGGGGGGGGGATATCATGAAAGTTTTTATGTCTGCTTTTGATCTGTTAAGTTACATATATGAAGTTCAGTGTGTATTAAGACTTTTCTCTTTTTTTTTTTTAACTCTTCAAAACAAATCTGGCAGTGTTGGTAGATCGTGCCCACCCGATCCAATCAATTCTCAAGACAATATTTAGACAAAATGTAATTAAAATGAAAAGTAGTGCACATGTTTTTAAATTATAGAGCAACTTTCTTCCAGTTTCCTTGTACTGAAATTTCACATCAAAATTCATTCTGACGTAGCACGGGGATTATTTCAGGAGCGAAAGAGTTGACCTCCAGCTGTGAGCTTATTATGTTTTTTATCCCAAGAGCAGATAATATTCTGACCAGTCTGAATGTCAAGAGTTATCTCCATCTCCCCTGTTCATAGGATTTGCCTGACCCTCTTCCATTAGGGTTGAAACATGATGAAATGTCTTAACTGAAATATTTTGTCTTTCATTTCAGTTACTCAGGGACATATAGGATTTCTTTATTATTTTATTACTCAGAAATATTGGCTAAACATTCAATAAATGAATCATCTCACCTTTCTTTGTTTGAGGCCCTCTCCCACATAAATCAGAAGGTTGATTTTCATAACCTAAAGACCATTAATGGTTGTACTGAAAGTATCTGTGTGGATCTCAGTTGGTTTACACATGGTACTTTCATGGTTTCTTTAATAAAACTGATTGAATAATGTTTTAATTTCTTTAATGTAGAGTGGAAAGATTGGTCACTTCATAGACTATAATTTGTTTGGTTTCCAAAAGGTCAAGTGATGGCTTCAGTTTTTCATTCAGTTTTTATTTGTGATAGTGAGAATGTTTCACACAGGATAGTGAGAGAAAAAAGGATTTCATTAAGTTCCATTTTCTGAAGCAGTGAGAGCTGTTGTGCCAAATAGGCTCATTAACAACAACAAAAATAAAGGAGATTTGTGTTTATATTTGTGCATGATTTGCACCTGTAATCTTTCTATTTGTTTACTTGTTCCTTCTAGTGAAAATATTTGCGAGGTTAAGTAAGTTACTGTGGAAGTGGTATCTGTTTGTATAAAGCAAGAGAAAAGAAATGGATAATCAACCATTAAAGTGACATGTACATGTCTGTTTATATGATGGAAAAGCACCCATTGTTCTATTATGATGTTTATTTCTTGCTACATGGCGTAAGAAAATATTAAATACCCATAAATTCAACTTCCCAGTTTTTATTTATTTTTTTATTTGCATTAATTTTTTGTTAGCTTTTCTTTATATTGTCTTCTGGTACTGTGAAGTGAAGAGAACAGTGTCAGTTTTTATAATAACACTTATATTTGGGATGGTGACCTGGTTGGCTGAGTGGTTAGGTGCTCAGTCTACTAATCCGGTGGTAACAGGTTCAGGTCCCAGCAGTGGGGACTTTTTTCTGGCACCACTACACCAAAAAAGGCACCGGGGTGCACTTAGTCTCTAAAAATGGGTGCCAGAGAAATCTGGCAAGGTAAATGCTCCCAGGTGTGATAATGGCCACCATGACACTTTCATGAGCTGAAGATTTTGGAAATATGGCCCTAACACCATATCTCTAATATGCTTAAATGGCATGGAAACAGATTTTACCTTTTAATTTTATATACTGAATAGCTGAGGCTGACAGCCATTTCACACAAGTCACCTTTGATTGCAGTGATGCTTTACAAAGATGTGGATTTGATATGGATATCCAGCTTATTGTACTTGTGTTTGTCTTCAAGAACTGATCATTGAAGGCTGTTTAGTCACTTGTAACTGCTGTTTCATCCATTTTGAGGCCAAACTGAAGCATTAGAATTGATTCCAAGTGCATCCTATATTGTTAATTACACCATATTATATCAAAATATCAAGTTCCACTAGCAAGCAGATGGACTTAAGGCATCAAGTTCTGTACTTTTAGAATCAGAGAAGCATGGTTGCCAACTCTGTCAGTGCAGTAAATAATGAATGGAAAGCACATATTTTAAAAGATATTTTAGTAAAATTTATCAGAAGCTCTTAACAACACAAGAGTTAACTTTCTCAGGGATTCTTGTAACAAGCAAAATGTTTTTTTACAAATTTCTTCCTCATTATTCATCAGTATCAATTTCGGTATTTCATTATGTAAGAACTTTGTAACTGTAGTAATCTACACAACACAAGTAATCTATCTACACAAGGTTGGAATATTATAACTCTAGTAATCTTCTCAAAGTTAGAATCCTATAACTCTAGTAATGTACACAAATTTAGAATCCTATAACTCTAGTAATCTACACAAAGTTTGAATCTTATAACTCTAGTAATCTACACAAAGTTAGAATCTTATAACTCTAGTAGTGAACATGAAGTTTGAATCCTATAAGTCTAGTAATCTACACAAAGTTAGAATCAACTCAGAGTTTTAATCTACACAGTTGGAATGTTATAATCCCAGTAATCTGCATAAAGTTTCAATTTTATAACTGGTAATCTATGCGGTGTTAGAGTTTTATGTGTATAATGTACACAAAGTTTGAATTATGTAGATCTGATAATCAATACAAAATTAGAATATATTTAATACTTTATAAAACATTAGACTTTTATAACTAGCAGTTTACACAAAATTGGAATTCTATAACTTCACCAGTCTGGACAAAGTTTGAATTCTGTAACTCTAGTAATCTATTCATAGTTAGATTTTTTTATACTTGTAGTAATCACACAAAATTAGAATTGTATAAGTCTAGTAGTACTTGTATGTTAGAAGTTAGAATTTTATAAACTCTAATAATGTACATAAAGTTAGAATTTTATATCTCTGGTAATCTATATATATATATATTAAAAACAATTTTTTTAAAAATGTACACACAGTTGAGAATTTTATAAATCTGTTAATGTGCTCAGAGTTAGAATTTTACAACTCTAGTAATTCTAAACATGAGAGCCTGGTTGTGAACATATCATTTATCTGAAAGAAGTTTTCTGAGTATAGTTTTTATTTAAAAAAAAATTATTTTTGACTCAGACTGACAAGGGCTGCTAAAAGAACTTGTAAGATGATATTATTTCCTGGTTTTAAGGTTCGACATAAATTTCTAATAATTGGTTAATTATTTGTAGCCAGCCTGGGGGGTAGGGGAGAGGATGAAGTCCATGTGTGATATAGCCCGCAGTGACCAATAACTGTTTTCCTGCGTCGTGGCCGGCGAACCATAGCTAACCAAGACCCATTCCCACATATCTGTCGGTACCCATAGTAACAGGCTAAGCTTGGCAAATAGGGCAAGGATTGCTGTAGCCCCTAAGGTGGTGGAGTCAGTTAAAGAGGCAATGCACAGCCCCTGCTTTTCTTTTATTTCTACTCAGGACTGAAAAAAAACCCCCCAGAAAATAGCCGCCGTAATCTCTCTCAGTTCGAAGCAATATTGTGCCTCAATATCTTCATTGCATTGGTTGTGAAGAACATCGTGCCAACAGTTCCACTGAGGCAGAGCAACAACAATAAGAACTCAGTGCCAACAGTTCCACTGAGGCAGAGCAACAACAATAAGAGCATCATGCCAACAGTTCCACTGAGGCAGAGCAACAACAATAAGAGCATCGTGCCGACAGTTCCACTGAGGCAGAGCAACAACAATAAGAGCATCGTGCCGACAGTTCCACTGAGGCAGAGCAACAACAATAAGAGCATCGTGCCGACAGTTCCACTGAGGCAGAGCAACAACAATAAGAGCATCGTGCCGACAGTTCCACTGAGGCAGAGCAACAACAATAAGAGCATCGTGCCGACAGTTCCACTGAGGCAGAGCAACAACAATAAGAACATCGTGCCAACAGTTCCACTGAGGCAGAGCAACAACAATAAGAACATCGTGCCAACAGTTCCACTGAGGCAGAACAACAACAATAAGAACATCGTGCCAACAGTTCCACTGAGGCAGAACAGCAACAATAAGAACGCAGTGCCAACAGTTCCACTGAGGCAGAACAACAACAATAAGAACGCAGTGCCAACAGTTCCACTGAGGCAGAACAACAACAATAAGAACGCAGTGCCAACAGTTCCACTGAGGCAGAACAACAACAATAAGAATGCAGTGAGACAGAATAACAACAATAAGAACACAGTGCCGACAGTTCCATTGAGACAGAATAACAACAATAAGAATGCAGTGAGAACATAACAACAATAAGAATGCAGTGAGACAGAATAACAACAATAAGAATGCAGTGAGACAGAATAACAACAATAAGAATGCAGTGAGACAGAATAACAACAATAAGAATGCAGTGAGACAGAATAACAACAATAAGAATGCAGTGAGACAGAATAACAACAATAAGAACACATTGAGACAATAACAACAATAAGAATGCAGTGAGACAGAATAACAACAATAAGAATGCAGTGAGACAGAATAACAACAATAAGAACGCAGTGAGACAGAATAACAACAATAAGAACGCAGTGAGACAGAATAACAACAATAAGAACGCAGTGAGACAGAATAACAACAATAAGAACGCAGTGAGACAGAATAACAACAATAAGAACGCAGTGAGACAGAATAACAACAATAAGAACGCAGTGAGACAGAATAACAACAATAAGAACGCAGTGAGACAGAATAACAACAATAAGAACGCAGTGCCGACAGTTCCAGAGAGATAGAACAACACGAATAAAAACATCATGCCGACATTTCCAGAGAGATAGAACAACAGCAGTAACAAATACGATAATTGATGCTCATAGTAAAAGAAATTTTGAATAATTTTCTAAATACCCAAATATCCCCTGTATCCAGCTCTTTATCGATCATGATTTCGGATAATTTGTGCATACAAATACGATCATGATCTTGGGCAAGTTTGTGGACACAAACTCCTACTGGTTCATTTACTCATGTCATCTGCCGTTCCCACAACGCTGTCCTTGTGATGGTCAGTATGAGAATAACCAGTCCCAGCATGTCTGTTTAGTGAGTGTGGTGTTTATAATCTCAATAATATACTAGTTATCCAACTTTTTTTGTTGTTGTTTGGTCTTTGACTATTACAAATAGATAGACAATAAAAATTAGTGACGATTCGAAGCAACAAATTAAACAACATTTATTACCATTTTCAGTAAACACATAAAAAGATGTGTATGTGCTTGTGTGTGTATATGTATGTGTTTACTGGAGCGTGGTAACAGGTGTTACATTTGATATGAACAATACGTTGCGCTTTTGCAGAATATATCTTGTAATATTCGTTATCTGGAGTGTTATTTGTACTTCATCTTGGCCCCATTAAGTTATATAAAATGGAAAGACCCAATAATAATAATAATAATAATAATAATAATGATAATAATAATTACGGGACACCGTTGGGCAAGGTGGAGTACCCATATAGCCCCCAGATCAGGGTGACGTGAAGCCATGGGAGCAGGTGGTGGATGGAATGGGAGAGCAGCTGACAGATAATGTTGGTTATGGTCACCATTCTATAATGGTAGGCAGATGATCTCAGTGTAGGGACAATGGCTACGATCAATGACTAGTACAGTCACTGCCCGGAAGGAAAGCAATGGTAAATTATCTTCTGGAAATATACCAAGAAACCCAAACAGCAATCATGGAAAGTCAAATAGGAAAAAGATCTGGTGGTGAGTCCCCCAGGCCAGGTAGATCTAATTTTAACACTGGGAAAGAGTGTGAGGCAGAGGTCAGTACTAGTGATGATGGACAAAATCCTGACGGTGTTACCAAGGAAAACCCCTGCATCAAACTAAAAAGAAAAATAAGAGTAGGAACATGGAATGTAAGAAGTATGTATGAAGGAAAAAATCAAGTAATAAGTGACGAGATGAAAAGAACGGGGATACACATTTTGGGAATCTGCGAACATCGATGGAAAGGATCAGGACACTTTAAGAGCGAGAATGATAATATCTTTATATACTATGGTGGAGAAGTAGGAGGAAGGAGTGGAGTGGCTTTTTATTTGGACAAATCAACATCAAAAGCATTATTAGGCTACAATCCAATAAGTGATAGAATCCTAACAATCACACTTAAGGGCTAACATCAAAAGCATTACTAGGCTACAATCCAATAAGTGATAGAATCCTAACAATCACACTTAAGGGCATTCCTAGAAATGTAACATTCATTCAGATATATGCACCTACATCAGCAGCAGAAGAAGAGGAAGTAGAAAACTTTATAACACACCGAAAACGACAATAGACCAGGTACGGAAAAATGATATTGTATTAATAATGGGTGATTTTAATGCAAAAATTGGTACAGAAAGAGCAGAAGATGGACATGTTGTAGGGAAATTTAGCATAGGACATAGAAATGAGGCGGGTGACAATCTAATGGCGTTTTGCATGAAAAATCAGCTAATGATCGCTAACACACTTTTTAAACAACATCCAAGAAGACTTTACACATGGACATCACCTGATGGTAAAACCAGGAATCAAATAGATTATATTTTAGTGCAAAGAAGGTGGAGGTCAAGTATAACATCAGCAAAAACTTTACCAGGTGCTGACTGTGACACGGATCATGAGTTATTAATAGCAGATATGAAGATAAAGATAAAAAAGACAGTTACGGGATCAAGACCACTCCACCTTGATTTTACAAATATACCAGAACAATACGGTATAGAAGTGAAGAACCGTTTCGAAATCCTGATGGCTGTACAGGAGGAGATGACACCAGATGAATTGGCTACGCAGGCCAAAGATATCTTAATAACAACAGCTAAAGACATGGTTCCAGTAAAGAAAACACAAAAGAATGGATGGATTACAGCAGGTACACTAGAACTGATAAAACAACGTAGAGAAATGAAGACGCAATGGAAAATGACAAACAACAACAAAGAGAAATATAAAACTTTAACAAAAGAAGTACGAAGAAACATAATAAAAGGCAAAAAACAATACATTCAAGATTGTTGTGAAAGAACAGAAGAACATCAGAATTGTGGAGGAGATAGTGAAATGTTTAAAGAAATGAAGACATTGACGAGAAATGTCACACCTAAGCTAAACGTAATTTGTGATGAGATGGGGAATACAGAGACAGAGGAAATTCTAGAAAGATGGAAGGAATATTGCAGAGGAATGTATGAAACAACCGACTGTGGAAACAGAAATCAACAGTGTGAATTATTATTGGAGGGGAAAGAACCCGAACCGACAATAGAAGAAGTTTTATGGGCAATAACGAATCTGAAAAGTGGTAAATCACCAGGATGTGATGAGATAAAGCTGAATTTATTAAAGCAGGAGGAAAGGAATGTGCAACAATCTATCATGCACAAAAAGATATGGCATTCAGATATTTGGCCAAAAGAATGGAAAAGAACTGTATTCATACCACTGCCAAAAAAGAGTAACCTGAAATTATGCACAAAATACAGAACTGTTGCCCTGATTAGTCATGACAGTACAATTCTGTTAAAAATCATAATGGGTAGACTTCGTAAGAAAATAGAAGAAGAAGTCAATATGGTCCAAGCTGGTTTCAGGCAAGGAAGAGGATCAAGAGATCATATATTCAATTTAAGATTAATAATAGAGAAATGCAGAGAGTTTAATATGAATCTATTATTTATCCTTTATAGACTACTCAAAGGCATTTGATTGTGTACAACACCACAAACTTTGGGAAATAATGGAAAAAATGGGATTTCCAACACATTTGATACAATTAACATCACTGTTGTATCTAGACCAACAAGCGGCAGTAAGAATAAATGGTGAAACAACAACTTGGTTTGACATAAAACAAGGGTTCCGTAAGGGGTGCATATTGTCACCTTACTTATTTAACTTGTATACTGAAAATATAATGAGGAATGTTAGAGAAGATGTAGACAAAGAATATTACGATGCCATAACAATTGAAGGTTATGAAATACCAGAGATTAGATATGCTGATGCACGCACCAGGGGTGGAACTTGATGGCTAGACATGTCATGCCACCTCCGCTCTAGAGGTCGGTCACGCCTGATATACACCCATATTGGTGAATTATGCCTAAACCGGCTTAACACCAGGGGTGAATCTTGAAGGCTACGCATGTCACAGTACCTCTGCTCTAGAGGTCGGTCCCGTCCCAAACACGCCCATACTTGGATAATATGCCTAAACCGGCTCAACCCAGGGGTAGAAGTCACTAGTGGCGAGGATTCGTCCTCCTGGACAAAAGCTCCATCCTGGTCACAGCTAGGAAGGGTAGCGGCCACGATCACAAAATGCTGAAGTCGGAGACACTGGACCAGGGCAGTCTAGATAGGCAACCACCTCTCACCCGGCGGGGATGTTTGCATATCCTAATCACGCTGAGGTTTTCCGGTGAGAAAGTCCAACACTGGACTGGATGGGCAACCACCTCTCACCCACCGGGGATGCACTGATATCCTAAACACGTCGAGGTCTTCCGGTGAGAAAGACTAAACTGATGCAACGAAAACCACGGTGTCACGCAATCCGCTTCAGAGACCCACCAAGAATACAGGCTAAAGCCCTGCGATACTCTGAACCACTCTCGGGGATCTCGTGTGGTCCTTTCGGGGTCCACACGGGAGACCACGGGACCTAACGAGGACCACAGGCGTAAATTCAGTAGGATCACAGTGCGGTCTTAGTGGTAGAAGCGAACGAAGAAGAAGAAGAAGATATGCTGATGACACAGTGTTACTGTCCACAACACAAAAAGGAATGGAAAAACTAATTATGTCAGTCCGTAAGAACAGCGAAGAGCAGAACCTCTATCTTAATGCAAAGAAAACTAAATTGATGACAACTGACAAAACAAACAAGGCAGCTGAAATATATATCAATGAGGAAAGATTGGAAAAAGTGGAGAGTTTTGAATATCTTGGATCACTACTAACTAATAATGGAGATACAATGAGGGAAATTAAAAGGAGAACATCTATTGCTCTTCAGAAAGTAAAACAAATAAAGAACCTGTGGAGAGGAGCAGACAGAACTACAAAAATAAGATTTTTAAGGGCATGCATCTTTCCCATCGTAACATATGCCTGTGAGACCTGGACACTTAACAAAACAGCTGAGAAACACATAAATGCCTTTGAATGTAAATGCTACAGAAGAGTTCTCCAAATATCGTGGACACAAAAAAAAGAACAAATATATTTATACTACAAGAGCTTAATATTGAAGAAGGCTGGCTAGTGAAGAGGATTAAAGAGTTAAAACTTAAATATTTTGGACACATTAAACGTCATGATAATCTAGAGAAAAAAAAAAGAGGAAGACCAAAACAAAGATGGCGCAGGACATCGTTGACGATCTGCAAATGGACGCAGCAGCAGCAGGCCATCTTGCTCACAACCGAGAGGCCTACAGGAGTGCTGTTTGAGAGGCAAAGTTCCACAAGGGGCATGCAAATGAATGAATGAATAATAATAATGTCAGCTCGGCTTCTAGAGAATTCACTTATAGAGTACAGCGTTGAACGGTCTGCCATACAACGCTTGTGCTGTATCAAATTACGTAAAAACAGTTGTGCAGTGTTTGACAAATTTGTGTATAGAATTAATGTAAGGAAGGGCAGATCCGTGTGATACTTGTCACATCAACTATCTACTTTGCTCATAAGCCAAAGAAAATGAAGGGCAGATCCGTGTGATACTTGTCACATCAACTATCTACTTTGCTCATAAGCCAAAGAAAATAAGGGCACTAACACGATGTCTTCTCTGTGATATGATGGCTTGCCACCAGGCTCACCTACATCTTTATTGATGACTAAAGAGGAAACAGATGACGCGGCGCTGATGATGCAGCACATGTGCTCAAACTCTTGTCTTGTGTTGCCCTTGTCCTCTATCTCCTCCGCGGAACCTCGAGCTGGTGTTCCTTGCCACCGATGCTGTGAAGGTGATGAGGCAAACATCGTGTCGGCGTGGGAGCGGGTTATGACAGCTATTTTTTTTTTTCAACCTTTGAGTGCAGCTAAAAAGCAGGAAGTGTGCAATACCTCTTTAGCAGACTCAAATGCCATGGGGACTATGGCGATCCCTGTTCCGTTAGCCAGGCTAGGCCTGTTACTGGGGGCACCAGGTGGGACAGGGTCTTGGTCATCTATGTATGGTTCGCCAGATCTGAAGCCAGCATGTCAGATATGGGTCGCTGATTGCCAAAACCCAAAACGGACGGCGTGATCACCCCTGACTGAATGAGATAGTAGCCAGTGACCCATAGCTTGTGTCAGGGTTAGCAACTCGCAGCTGAGCAAGAGCCTGTTCTACCTCCAGACAGTGGCCTTGGTAACGGACCTTAGTCTGACCGAGTGAACAGAAGTCAAAATTGAAAGAAACACCCTATCATTAAAAAGAAAAAAAAAACATGCTGAAGTTGGATGTATAAGGACGATAGGCTTAACAATCGCAGCCAGCCTGTAAGCTGTGCCACAATGCAATCACCTTTCACTTCAGAGCGAATGAAGAAAACGTGTTTCTATGAGAGTTTTAATAGATAGATAGATAGATGCAGCAATTTTTCACTGCATTAACATAACGAATACGATTTTCAGTCCTGAAAGGATGAAACGAACTTGTTTTTTTTCTTTTTAGCCTGACCCCAATGTCAAGGCGATATCAATCTCACTTTTCATTGGTTGCAACATAACCGAGACTCTCTGACCCCGACTTTCAAACTTGATACGAGCCGATTTGATTGATTCCCCTTTAACAAGGTTTATTCAGAGTTCCAACATTCGCAGAGATGTCGTCTGTTGATTATAATAGTCGAAGGATAACTACTTCCCTTGTGTAACTCCAGAATATCGTATTAACCTGAGAGAATATCTAAACCAAAATTTCTGAAGTGGATGATGCACTATAGTCTCAGAAGCACAGTCAATTAAGGACTAGTAGCAGATAGACCGCAAGTACAGAGTACGCGGTGTAAAAAGATAAGTCAGTCAAACATTTGCATGTCCCTTGCGGAACTTTGCCTCCCTAACAGCTCTCCTGTAAGCCTCTCGGTTGTGAGCAAGATGGCCTGCTGCTGATGCATCCATTTGCAGATCATCAACGATGTCTTGCAGCCATCTTCGCCTTGGTCTTCCTTCTCTTTCTTTTTCCCATTGTGTACCCTTCCAAGACGGTTTTTCCGTTTAATGTATCCAAAATATTTAAGTTTTATCTCTTTAATTCTCTTTACTAGCTAGCCTTCTTCAGTACTGAGTTCTTGTAGTATGGATATATTTGTTCTTTTTTGTGTCCATGATATTTGAAAAATTCTTCTGTAGCATTTACATTCAAAGGCATTTATGTGTTTCTCATCTGTTTTGTTAAGTGTCTAGGTCTCACAGGCATATGTTGCGATGGGACAGATGCATGCCCTTAAAAATCTTATTTTTGTAGTTTTGCTTGTTCCTCTCCACATATTATTTAGTTGTTTTACTTTCAGAAAAGCGATATATGTTTTCCTTTTAACTTCCCTTATTGTATCTCCATTATTAGTTACCAGTAATCCAAGATATTCAAAACTTTCCACGTCTTCCAGTTTTTCTTCATTGATATCAGCTGCCTTGTTTGTTTTGTCAGTTGTCATCAACTTAGTTTTCTTCGCATTAAGATAGAGTCTTTGCTCTTCACTGTTCTTACTGACTTTTTCCATTCCTTTTTGTGTTGTGGACAGTAATACTGTGTCATCAGCATATCTAATTTCTGATATTTCATAACTTTCAATTGTTATGGCATCGTAATATTCTTTGTCTACATCTTCTCTAACATTCCTCATTATATTTTCAGTATACAAGTTAAATAAGTAAGGCGACAATATGCACCCCTGACGGACCCCTTGTTTTATATCAAAACCAAGTTGTTGTTTCACCATTTATTCTTACTGCCGCTTGTTGGTCTAGGTACAACAGTGATGTTAATTGTATCAAATGTGTTGGAAATCCCATTTTTTCCATTATTTCCCAAAGTTTGTGGTGTTGTACACAATCAAATGCCTTTGAGTAGTCTATAAAGGATAAATATAGATTCATATTAAACTCTCTGCATTTCTCTATTATTAATCTTATATTGAGTATGTGATCTCTTGATCCTCTTCGTTGCCCGAAACCAGCTTGGATTATATTGACTTCTTCTATTTTCTTACGAAGTCTACCCATTATGATTTTTAACAGAATTGTACTGTCATGACTAATCAGGGCAACAGTTCTGTAGTTGGTGCATAATTTCAGGTTTCCCTTTTTGGCAGTGGTATGAATATAGTTCTTTTCCATTCTTTTGGCCAAATACCTGAATGCCATGTCTTTTTACATAGTGCATAATAGATTGTTGCACAAATCTTTTCCTCCTGTAAGGAGTAGATAACAAAGCAAGCAGTTGCCCGGTTTGATTGGCAACCCCACTGACCAGAGACGGGCTTTTACGGAAATGCGCAGTCCTGCGAGTCCGTCGCTAATCATATAGAAGATGAGAAGATAGAAGTTGAAGAGATCGGGATTCCATATGCAGAGTAGTTTAGAGGCCAGCGACCGTTGGGAGCCGTGTGATTTTTCAGTCGTGAATGAGGGAAGTCATTCGTTAGATAGGAACAGATATGTGTAGTTTAATTGTGTGTGTTTTACAATCAGAGCTTAACCCATAGTGTTCAAGGAAACTTTTTAATGATTTGATGATGCATATCGGCATGATATTTAACATCACGTACATAAGATTCATTTTTGATTATTGATACCTTGTAAGTCGACATTTTTGTAAAAATACAGGAGATCATGGTTTCATGAAGGATTGTTATTCATTGGTGTAAAGTGTCAATACGTAAGGTGTGAACACATAGTATAATCACCGTTCAAGCACTTGGTATAACAACGATATAAAAAAAAGATTGAACATCTTCCCCTTCAAATCAATAACATAATTTTCTACAATCCTGCTTTAATAAATTCAGCTGTTATCTCATCACATCCTGGTGATTTACCATTTTTCAGATTCTTTGTAGGCCATAAAGCCTCTTCTGTTGTCGGTTCGGGTTCATTCTCCTCCAATAATAATGAGGCCAATCTAAATTCCCCATTAGACCACCAACCCAGATTCTCCATTCTCTGGCCTATTATATGCTAATTGTGCATAAAAATTAGCTCAAAGATTACAATCAATACAACAATACATATGACATGCAATACAAATCTGTCTCAATTCAATTAATACACAAATTTTAATCCCACAAATTTAACCACAACAACCACATACAAACTGGCACCTACAAATCAGTGTGGCATCAAGACATTATTCATCAAGAAGGGCAGAACTACGTGATACACAAATCACTGAAAATGCAAAATAATTCAAACATAATATCAGATAATAATGAAACTTCTCAGGTCTGCGTAGTCTATGTACATCAAATCTCAGCTCTCTGGGCCCTACATGTGGCATCCAGCACGAATATGTGCGCAGTTGCACTTTAATCTCCGTAACCATTGCTGACATTGTGATAGTATATTGTAATAGGGAGGTAATAGACTTTAATAGTACAGGTAGTTGATTATGTCCCTTGTTGTAATATCGATTTTTAAAGATTTGAGTCATCTCATGTTCCACGCGAAAATATTAGTGTAGTCCCAGCTCAGGTAAATTTGCTCCGATAGCCTGAGTTTAGTTAGGGAAAGTTTTTTTAGGTGTCAACCTTGGAATGTCTGTGTTGACAACAGTCTAAATTTAGTAGTAGAGTTTTAGTTGTTAGGAAATTGTTTAAGGAACCAACGTTTAGAAAAACATGATTATTTCACGTGGAGTAGTTTTTTTTCATGATAGAATATTCGGGAATTAAGGGAAGATTTAGAATGGGGATATTTAAGCTTGAGCAACTTTTATTAAGGGGGATTTTTGTGTAGAATGTTATACTTAGTAGTCATATTTCCAAGTTGGGTAATTGCAAGTCAGTTTCAGTGATGTAATAGTTTTAGTTCAGAATATTGTCCTCTAGGACAGTGTTCTTTTGTCCTCGTTACTGGTATGTAGACTGTTAGGAGTGTTGTCCTTGTCAGGACAGAGTTGTGTTGGAAGTTCACTATACTGTAAGTAGTTGTTTTTACTTGCTTATTGTTGTCAGTTTCAAAAGAGGCAGACCGCGTGAAACTCTGAAGAGGACATTATTAAGAGAGGCCAAATTAACAGGCATAAAATCCTTTGATGAGGTTGAAAGACTCGCCGAAGACAGGAAAAATTGGCGAACTACTTTGCGAGCCCTATGTGACGTTTAACGGCACGTGAAGGATATAAGATATAAGATAAGATTGTTGCCAGTAGTTGTTTTTACTTGCTTATTGTTGTCAGTAGTTGTTTTTACTTGCTTATTGTTGTCAGTAGTTGTTTTTACTTGCTTATTGTTGTCAGTAGTTGTTTTTACTTGCTTATTGTTGTCAGTAGTTGTTTTTACTTGCTTATTGTTGTCAGTAGTTGTTTTTACTTGCTTATTGTTGTCAGGCTTTTCTTCCCCATGGCATTGTCTCGCGCCCGGGAAGTTGTTGTGGTGCCACTCGGGATATACCATAGCGACAATATGCCTCTTTGGTACAGTAGGGTTACCAAAACTCTTACAGGCAACAACAACATGTACATTTTTCTAATACAGATAAAGTCCATCTCTCTGATGCTCTGTGTATATTCGCACAGGGCATACGTCTTTACCATTACACACATCAGTATGACCTGAACTGATGCAAACACATGATCAATCTGCATGAAAAGCATACTGAAAAATCATACATGTTACTAATCCAACATGCAGAGAAATCACAATGAAGTCAGACATATCATTTTTATCTTTACAAGTAACATGAACCCTAGATCACAACTTATTCAGACTACCTAATTTACACCACATGAGCTGGGGACGGCCAGAATATAACTAACAGTCACAAAAAAAATATGCAGGAATTTACAGCACATCCACAAGCACAACGAAGACACGACATCGCCCGGCTATGGCTAAAATGATTCTGATGCGAGAAAAAAAAATGACATCACACACTAACCCCTTAAGCCTTTACCAAGTCACGTGGACGATTACGCTTCGGTCTAGGTCGTACGCCCCTCGACCCAAGCGCATATCGTTCACACTGTAGTGGATGAAAATAGATAGGCTTGGGTTGGAGGTTTGCACCAACTAACAAGACTTCTCTCGAGGGCTCTAACTGCAGGAACAGTCAACCTGCGCAAGTGCTCCGTCTATGCACACGCATTAACAATGCTGAGAGCAATCATTGATTTCTGGACAGAAAACTATTAGCAACTTGAAATACTAATGAGTCTTTTATGGGCCCTGATCGGCCCTTCCACCATTAACAAATTTTCCATTACCTCCACACCGGCTCTTGCGAAGTCGCATAAAAGCGAGCTTTTATTGTCATGAGATCGTGTTTCACCATTAGCAATACTGACCACACACAACGCAGAAAGACAAATTTACATCACTCTCTCCTCGTTAATGCGACTCTGGCATACTGAACTTATGTGAAAAGATGGATAACGAGGAGAACTGATTGGTGATATTGTCCTTTAGTTATCTGAGTTCCTTGTCTTCTGCTATGAGCCACATGGATGCCCATGTAAAGAGTTAAAAAAATTACTCTTGTATATTATTTTATTCGTTTTTTTTTTTTTTTTGAGATAGAAATTTCAGGCCACTTAAGCTATATATAGGTGTCACATGACTTAAGCTAAATATAGGTGTCACATGATTTCCTGGTAATCTTGCAAACATAGCGTTATCACACCAAAGAGGCATCTTGAAAATAAGGTCTTGCGTCCTTGACATGTAGGCAGGATACTGGACCGAGTGATGTGATAAACCTTGCCGCCTTTTCTTCCCTAGCTCTAGGAGGAGCCAGATACCCATTTCTGCAGTTTGGACCTCCGGCCGGACTTGAACTGTTCACCTCGCCTTGACAGCCGAGGCCACTCACCACTGTGCCACTCAGACACCAGGTATACTTATAGTGAATGTGTTTAATAATTAAAGTAATATTGTTTCCTATGCACTTAGGATATCTGGCCTGGTGGTATAAAAGATAATGGTAATCAGCCGTTAAGATTGTCTTTTAACTGGGAATCTTCGTTTTAAAATTCTTCATTACTTTTAATCTTCATCAGATGGAGCACAACGAAATGTTTTATGTTTCTCGTGCCTTTATACATCGTACCTTCCGATATGGAGGCATGACGTTCACCTCTAGGGAAGGGCGATAAATATCTTGAGATACATTTATTTTAATTTTTTTTTGTATAGTTATAAATATTTTATAAATGACATTGCTTTAATGTTGGTGTTATCTATAATTGTGAAATATCAGAGTATGTTTCTCTTTGAAACATATTTGCACTTATAACAAAAAATACTTTAGAAATGGGAGATTGAAACGAGATGCTAAAGAGTCAACAGAGCGGTCTGTTAATATTACTCAGCCATCAACATAAAGGGTGTTCAAAAAGTGACGCAACCCTACAGGGGAAAACGCATATAAGTGGCTTTTCTGGGTTTTTTTTTTTTGCCCAGACGGTAAAGAACACTGAGTAACCATGTGGTTCTTATAACTTTAAACTCTGTTAACATCTGTTTGATATGGACTATATGCCTCCCTAAGCATAGTTTAAAGTAGTTTAAAGTATGGCTTGAGTGTTATAATTTTTTTTTAATACTGCTTTTCTATAAATTTGTTAGTTTTGAATGGATGCAAGAATGCAAGTTTATTTCATATTGTTGCATAAATCAGAGTGTAGAGTGTATGGACAAGAGATAAGTTTACTATTTATTTATGTAATCATTTAATTGTTTCTTCATGATTATTATGCTCCTTAAAAAATGCTGAATGACTGCGACTTGAGTGAAAGCTGTATGATGAAAGGGCAGAATGTCAGACGGGCCTGTGTGCCCAGTTCTTAACCCTTTGAAAATAAAGTATGTTCGTTCGTTCGTTCGTGGTGCATGTTGCCAGGTATCACATCCACTCCGCGCTGTTGGCGAGATCTTCAGCTGCCGTGTGTGGAGCGGTGCTCTTCCCGGCCAATGAAGAAATTTGCAAATGAGGTTGCCGCGCAGCATCACTGCGGAAAAGGTGGTTGAAAGAATAAAGCGAAGCAAACAGTCAAATCACGGCACCTCTGGTCTGGAGGTCGGCCACGTCCTGAGTGCAGTCATATCGGGTGAAATGCATGAACCGGCTTGTCCCAGAGGTTAAGTCACTGCTGGCTTGACTTTTCAAATGCCGCGCGCGGAGTGAAGCTCCTCCCGGTTAAGGAAGTAAATGTGGAAATAAAGGTTGCTGTGCAGCGCCGATGGGAAAAGGTGGTGGAAAGTGAAGTTTAACCTGGTATGTCCAGTAGTATCGCTACGAGAGCTATACCACGGCACCTCTGCTCTAGAGGCCGCCTACGTCCGAAATGCACCTACACTGGTGAAATATGCCTAAACTGGCACACACCAGGGGTGGAACTCGATGGCTAGACATGTCATGCCACCTCCGCTCTAGAGGTCGGTAACGCCTGATAAACACCCATACTGGTGAATTTTGCCTAAACCGGCTCATACCAGGGGTGAATCTTGAGGGCTATGAATGTCACAGTACCTCTGCCCTAGAGGTCGGTCCCGTCCCAAACACGCCCATACTGGGAAATGCCTAAACCGGCTCAACCCAGGGGTAGAAATCACTAGTGGCGAGGATTCGTCCTCCTGGACAAAAGCTCCATCTTGGTCACAACTAGGAAGGGTAGCGGCCACGACCAAAAAATGCTGAAGTCGGAGACACTGGACCAGGGAGGTCTAGATAGGCAACCACCTCTCACCCGGCGGGGATGTCTGCGTATCCTAATCACGCTGAGGTTTTCCGGTGAGAAAGTCCAACCCTGGACTGGATGGGCAACCACCTCTCACCCGGTGGTGATACACGGGTATCTCAAAACACGTAGAGGTTTTCCGGTGAGAAAGTCCAACTCTGGCCTGGGTGGGCTAACGCCTCTCACCCAGCGGGGATGCACTGATATTCCAAACACGTCGAGGTCTTCTGGTGAGAAAGTCCAACCCTAGACCAAACTGGTGCAATGAAAACCACGGTGTCACGCAATCCCGCTTCCGAGACCCACCAAGAATACAGGCTAAAGCACTGTGATACTCTGAACCCCTTGTGGTCCTTTCGTGGAACTCGTGTGGTCTATTTTGGACCACACAGGGGACCACGGGACCTAACGAGGACCACAGGCGTGAATTCAGTAGGTTCACAGTGCAGTTTTTGGTGGTAGAAGTGAACGAAGAAGAAGAAGAAGAAGACATCCACTCCGGCATAAGCTGGGACGCAGGAGGTCTGCTCAGAGAAGTACGGAACAGTTGCTCCAAACAGATCGTCCATCTTCCGGCTGTACACTACTGCAAGCAGAACATTCAGAACTATGTCGATGCAATCCCACGACAGACACTGCAAAAGGGTGTTCAAGAACAAGATTAACCGCGTTCACTTGTGTGAAACACAGGACGGTGGTCACTTCTAGAACTTACTGTGAAGTAAGTAGTCCCCCACCCCACTCAACCCCCAAATAGGGTTGCGTCACTTTTTGAACACCCTGTATATCCAAAATACAGTGGCCAAATATCATAAATGCATAGGAGAAAATATTAATTTAATTATTAAACACATCAACTATATGCTTACCTAGTGTCTTTATATATATATATATATATATATATATATATATATATATATATATATAACATAGGGCGGTGTGGATAATAAAAGTTGTATACTAGTAATAATGTCCCAGGTCTTTGGTGCTATGCATATGTGTCGTGTCACAAATCTACTTTTAGTATACGTGTGTATCGATTTAAACCTGTTATCACACGTTCATGAACAAGACAAAGTTATGTTTTTTTTTTCTTCGACAGAAATAGCCTGTGTTTCAGTCAAAGGAGATCGCACACCCCAAAATGTATTTAAAAATTCCAAGTCAATTTGCGGAGACTTCACAGTCCAGTAAGCGAATTCATCTTACGATTCAAATAATCCACGCGAAACAGCAGAGCTCACTGGTGTCAAGATTTAAAAGTTGGCATGTAATCAGTTCGAGCAGCAATTCGTGTACTGAAGAAAAACGATTGATCAGCATTCTTTTTCTGGCAAACTGATCAGTTTTTGAAGATTTTCGACGAACAACCAGTATTTCATCATCAGGATCAGCGACTAATATTCTGGAGTTTTACTTGAAAACTTCTGTGATTACACCCTGAGATTTACGTTTTTCAGTAAAAAAAAAAAGATCTTAATTTCATTTCGTATCTATCATTTTTAACCGGCTATAGGCAATATTCAAATAACTTCTGTGATTCCAGTCTCCTACATTATCTGAAAGTAAATTATTATGAAAAGGAGAGATTACGAATGTGAAAAAATAAAACATGTTCACGCTGGCTGCTATTAAAAAAAATGCAATGAAAAGCCAACAGTGGAGAAGGCCATGTGTGGAAGAAAGCCAAGATTCGGTTTTTTCCAGAAAGACTTGGCGAAAATGTTACCCATCTAGCAGTTGGCGACTCTTAGCTTACATGCTAACGTCATGGTTGGCGACCCGTAGCTGACTAAGACCCTGTTCTACTTCTCCGTTGGTTCCCTCCCCCCCCCCCCCCCAGTAAAAGGCCTAGCCATGCTAACCGGGCAGGGATCTCCATAGTCCCCATGGTGGTGGAGTCCGCTAAAGAAGTTTTGCACAGGCTCTGTTTTTTTTTTTTAAGCTCCATTCAGGGACTGACAAAATAGCCGCCATATCCTGTTTCCAGTCGAGTACGACGTTGTGTCTCAGCATTTTCACCGCATTGGCTGCAAAGAACATCAGCTCGCGGTTCCAGAGAGATAAAAGAAGCAGAAGAGGAAGACGAATAACAATACGAAGAAACGTAGGATGTTTGTTCAGTGGTCGACCTTTGTGAATTCCACGCAGCAGTCTGTCGCTGCAGGTCTGCAAGGCCGAAGAGCTAGTTTTTGAACAGAAGAAAAGCCAGAGGAATGTGGATAGTTGAAACAAAGGACATTCTTAAAATTAAGCACATTTAATGAGAACAAGTACAGTGTTGTACAGTTAGCCTTGAACAATCTATACAGATGATAGATGGCTGAATGGATAAAGTAAGAGAACACAGTTTTGTAGGATTAGACGTCGAAAAAAAATCGTAGACAAAGCACTTTAGTGAGATGTGAGAGAAAGAAAAAACACAAGAGAATTACCTGGGATTCGAACCACGGACTCTGGTACGATGAGCAGCCGTCTAGCCACGAGAGAACAGCGCACTAATTAACTGCGTTGTCTCGCACCTCCAAAGAGGAAAAGGTGTTTGAAAGCGAAGTCATTAGTAACTGTTTCCAGTAGTATCGCTACGAGAGCTATACCACGGCACCTCTGCTCTAGAGGCTGCCCACGTCCGAAATACACCTCACTGGTGAAATATGCCTAAACCGGCACACACCAGGGGTGGAACTTGATGGCTAGACATGTCATGCCACCTCCGCTCTAGAGGTCGGTAACGCCTGATAAACACCCATACTGGTGAATTTTGCCTAAACCGGCTCATACCAGGGGTGAATCTTGAAGGCTATGCATGTCACAGTACCTCTGCCCTAGAGGTCGGTCCCGTCCCAAACACGCCCATACTGGGATAATGCCTAAACGGGCTCAACCCAGGGGTAGAAGTCACTAGTGGCGAGGATTCGTCCTCCTGGACAAAAGCTCCATCCTGGTCACAACTAGGAAGGGTAGCGGCCACGACCGCAAAATGCTGAAGTCGGAGACACTGGACCAGGGCAGTCTAGATAGGCAACCACCTCTCACCCGGCGGGGATGTTTGCTTATCCTAATCACGCTGAGGTTTTCCGGTGAGAAAGTCCAACCCTGGACTGGATGGGCAACCACCTCTCACCCGGCGGTGATACACGGGTATCTCAAAACACGTCGAGGTTTTCCGGTGAGAAAGTCCAACTCTGGCCTGGGTGGGCTACCGCCTCTCACCCAGCGGGGATGCACTGATATCCTAAACACGTCGAGGTCTTCCGGTGAGAAAGTCCAACCCTAGACTAAACTGGTGCAATGAAAACCACGGTGTCACGCAATCCCGCTTCCGAGACCCACCAAGAATACAGGCTAAAGCACTGTGATACTCTGAACCCCTTGTGGTCCTTTCGTGGATCTCGTGTGGTCTATTTTGGACCACACAGGGGACCACGGGACCTAACGAGGACCACAGGCGTGAGTTCAGTAGGTTCACAGTGCGGTTTTTGGTGGTAGAAGTTAACGAAGAAGAAGAAGATTAGTAACTGTTCAGTCGACACGAAGATCGTGACACCCGGAAAGAAACGAGGTCATGACACAGAAATACTGTAACTGTGAGCCGAGTGGATGGTGCCTTGTCTTCTTGTGATTAGGAGGTTACTCGCCCTATCGGAGTCAGTGGTTCGTTCGTGTCATACTCATTCTCTCACTGTTGTGTATACTTGTAAGTGCTTCTCATAAATTTGTATTTTATGGTGTCTTTCTTACAGGGAGGACACGAAAAAAAGCTAAATATAATTTTTCGTGTTTCTTCTTTTCTGTTGTGTTGTGTGTGTGTGTGTGTGTGTGTGTGCGCGCGCGCTGTTTGAAAAAAAAGACTTGTCGAAATATTTTATTGTTGTCTGTTCTGCATTTATACATGATTATCTTTTTTTCTGCCACTCTCTCGTTCTTGCTCACTTTCCTTACTTTTCCCCCACGGCACAAGAAGTTAAGCTCTACAGTTCCATATTAGAACCATGTTAAGTTTGTCCAAGAGACAGAATTCAGATATAGGCAGAGAATTCCTACAAAGAATAATACAATGCAAAGTAATACAGTAAAATATATTACAGTACAATACAATACAATACGATGTAGTGCAGTACAAGGCAGTGTATTATAATATAGGGCCAGTCATTAATTTCAAGCATATGTTTATTTTGATTGCCATACTAAAACTAAATACATTTATTGTAGAATCTTGATTAATTAGCATTCTCAGGCAGTCCTCTATGCAGTCGGGGCATAAAAAACACCAACTGTTCATCACAACAAGTGTAAAAATCACGTGCAGTAGCATCGTCCTAGACAAAATGTTAGGGCATTGTTTAAAAGTGTCAGCATGACCCAGCAGGTAATTAAATCGTGCTGATTTGTACTGAACGTGCAAGAGGCATCCTTAGTGAACACTTCTCACCTTCCAATCACTTTTAAAGCCGTTTAGGGGTATTTTGTCATTCGAAAAACACTATGCCACCGCGAAGGCGTTTTAGCACCTTTGAGCGTCATCGGGTCATAGCCTTGGTTGAAAGCGGTTTATCTGGCCGTGAAGTTGTACGGCGTTCGGGGATGCCCCATTCTACAATCCAAAGGCATTTGGAGCAATTTCGCACAACTGGAGAAGTAGAAGACAGGCATCATTCAGGCCGACCTCGTTGCACGAGTAGACAAATGACAGATACCTGCAGCTGTCAACACTTCACAACCGGACAGTAACGTCTTCCACTCTCAGAAACCAGCTAATGAATACGGCAAACGTCAGTGTTAGCGGCAGAGCAATTCGCAGCCGTTTAAAAGAATCTGGGCTGGCTTCAGGACGACCAGCAATAATAATACCTCTTACTCCAGCTCACCGCAGAGCTAGTTTCCTGGTGCCAGCAGCACATCCGTTGGACGAGGTGCCAGTGGGGTGAAATTTTTTTAACGGACGAATCCCGCTTCAGTATGTTCTTCAATGATGGCAGAATCCGTGTTTGGAGAAGGCCAGGAGAACTGTTCCATGACGCCACTATCCAAAAGGTGGATCGTTACGGAGGGGGATCAATCATGGTCTGGGGTGGCATCAGCAGGCACGGCAGGACTCTCTTCCATGTCATTCATGGCACCCTAACCACCTAGAGATACCTGAATGAAATTCTGCAACCCATTGTCCGGCCTACCTTGCAAGCCATGAGTGCAGGCGCAATCCTTACAAGACGATAACGCAAGACCACATCGGGGTTGTATCGTAGAAGATTTTCTTTAACAGCAAAAGATCATTAGAATCGATTGGCCAGCATGGTCGCCCGATCTGTCGCCCATTGAGCACATCTGAGATGTCTTAGGTAAACGTGGTTCCACAAATCATCCTCCACCTTTTGATGTCACTCAGCTGACAACGAGTGGCAACCCTGGTTAACTCGATGAGGAAACGGTGTTGTTTGAGGACCACTCTTATGAATTTTTGGACGAGGGGTGAGTGATTTCGCCAGCTTGCTGTATGTGTATTCCTATTCTAATTTGCAAATGAAATGACTGAATTTATTCAGTTTTAAATGCTGTTTTCTTTTGGTACTAATGGCTTGTTTATTAGTCATTTGCTTTTGTTTTTATAAGAATTGAAAAAACCGGGCCTTAACTTTTGTCCAGTAGTATAATATAATATAATATAATATAATATAATATTGTATAATAATGTATAAATAACACATTTCTGCACGTTTAGTTCTATAATTTTCCCAGATCTGTTTCGACAAAGGGAATCGAAAATTATGACACACTGTAACCCTGAAAGAAACACAGCCTTGATGTCAGCAAGCGTATGAGAGAGAGAGAGAGAGAGAGAGAGAGAGAGAGAGAGAAGAAGAGAGTCATTAAATTTGTGTAACCCCCTCCCCCCTCTCCCTCCTTGTTGTCAAAAATGTACAAATCATGTATAAATGTACTACCTTCATTATACGAATCACCGTCATCTCATAGTTTGTAAAGCTCACCATTTCATTATTTCATCTCACGGCCACTCACCCTCAATTCACGTCATTTCACTCGACTTTGTATTTGTTGCTTGCTGAATGGAAATAAACTTTATAAAAAAAACATAACACTGTGGTAGAAAACAAAATCTAGAGAGAATTCAAATCAAAATACAAATAAATTTGGTTCCAATAGACACAGGACCAAATATTTGGCATCTCTCACTCAGAACAGAGTCATTGAACCAGAAAAAGGAAGCCCTGGTGTGACGGTCAAGGACGGACATGACTTCCTTTTGATTGCGAAACAGGCACTTACCTAAACCTGAGGTGACCTTAACCTACATATTTCTAGTCATCCAGTACAGAAATTTATAAAAAAAAAATCATATTGACAGAAAACACATCGCTCCTTCTCCAGTGTCATCACCCGCCCAATGTCCTTTTATATCGATCATCGGATGACATTTGACATGGAAGAAGGATATAGGATAACAAGATCTTTCGAAATCTCTTTTTTTTTCTTTGCTTTGGCGAAGAGGGCAATTATTAGCAATGTTAGGACCGGGCGTAGAAATACGCAAATAGAAAGACTTGCGTCAGACACGTGGCCCATGTGACGTTATGAAAGATCCAATTACAAGTTTTACTTATCATTTTGCGTAAAGTTAAAGACCTGTAACTCTGGAACTAGACCTCACATGAAAATTCTTTCTCTTCTATGAAACTTTAAAACAGGAGGCCATGCTCTGAACTGTTTGGTGTTAATTGCATTATCTTACATGTTACGGTGGGGTTTCCAGATTTTCACCTGTTGTCCACAATGGATTGTTGCCCTTAGATCTTTGATGAAAGCGTGGGAACATACGTATGAAATACACACAAAACGAGGTTTGAGGCATATAGAAGAATATGATCTCCCGCTAGTGGCTTAATGTGTGTTAGAAATTGTTCAAACAGCTTAGATGTATATGAGACCCCCCCCCCTTTCTTTTCCCAAAGAAATATGGGACCACCGTCTTTGTCTTTACTAGCGTATTTGGGGCGTTCGTTAAGCTGTGTTTTTCTGCCTTGATGCGCACGCGGATTCTGGTTTGTGCTTGCTGAGTGTTGCTGGATTTGTTATGCACATAATTCCAGCCATCAACTTCATGTTTCTGGATTCGTTATTCACTGACTCCAGCCATCAACTTCACGTTTCTGGGTTCATTATTCGCTGACTCCAGCCATTCTTCACTTCCAGGCTCTTACAACCCTAAGTTGGCAAACACACTGATACAGAAGTCAAGCCAGCCTGCGTATCACTTGACATGAGGATTTATTGATGGAACTGATGATAATGCTGATGGAGATGACAATAATCTGACTGCCGCCAGGTTACCCCTGCCACGCGGCGAGTCCATTCATACTAACAAAAGTCCAGAACAGATATAACGTCCATATACTCCACGGAGACATCATACCAAGCGTCCACAGAGCTACACATTCAGACGAAGACTCAATCACTCAGCCTTTCTTCCACAATTCTCAGCCACGTGATTCACAAACCACGTGATTTCGTTCAAAATAAAGGCTCATAAGGCGAGAAATGCCCTGTCTGTCTGTCTGTCTGCCTGCCTGCCTATCTATCTATCTATCTATCTATCTATCTATCTATCTATCTATCTATCTATCTATCTATCTATCTATCTATCTATCTATCTATCTATCTATCTATCTATCTATCTGAATGGAAACAAAAAGTTTAAATAAAAGCACAGATAGAGCATTGATTTATTTCTCCACCAAACTTGAAACTAGTTAGGTTAACTGTGGAGATGTGGCATTCTCGCATATTCCAATGGAATCCTTGTTCCACTGAATAATGACAAAATTTCAGTATTTATACTTAAATTATAATTTGAAAAATAAAATTTACAACCTTCATGTTACGAACTTGACACTGCAGACGCCATGTTCATCTTCACAAGATAAAGGCTGCGCCAAGAGCCAAAAACATGTGCCAAAACTGGCCCCCCACAAACCGACTCGTGAACACATACTACATTCCTGAAGAGATACACGGTGTGTCAGATAAGTAACGAGACTGATTCCATAAAATTCAATTTGTTCAAGATATACTTACATATACTTACAATTCCTCGACATAACATCACTGAGCATCAGTCCACCATTGCTAGGGGTTCTGCCAGGGGTTCTGCCGGGGGTTCTGCCAGGGGTTCTGCCAGGGGTTCTGCCAGGGGTTCTGCCGGGGGTTCTGCCGGGGGTTCTGCCAGGGGTTCTGCCGGGGGTTCTGCCGGGGGTTCTGCCAGGGGTTCTGCCGGGGGTTCTGCCGGGGGTTCTGCCGGGGGTTCTGCCAGGGGTTCTGCGGGGGTTCTGCCAGGGGTTCTGCCGGGGGTTCTGCCAGGGGTTCTGCCGGGGGTTCTGCCAGGGGTTCTGCCAGGGGTTCTGCCAGGGGTTCTGCCGGGGGTTCTGCCAGGGGTTCTGCCGGGGGTTCTGCCAGGGGTTCTGCCAGGGGTTCTGCCAGGGGTTCTGCCAGGGGTTCTGCCGGGGGTTCTGCCAGGGGTTCTGCCGGGGGTTCTGCCAGGGTCGTAGCTCGTCTAGAAGTCTTGAACAGGGATCTCCTTCAAAGCACTCGTCACGGCAGCTTGCACGTCATTAACAGTCCCAAAAAATGGTGGCCTTTCAAGCTTGATTTGAGCAGAGGAAACACAAAAAAAAAGAAGTCACCCGGGGCCAAGTCTGGGCTGTAGGGAGGCTGGCACAGCGTTATGTCATACCGCAAATCAGACTATGCATTTGCGATCCTTTTAAATGTGACAACCGTTCCACCCTCCCATTCCAGTTTATGAAATTTACCCCTTGGTCATTTGATGTAAAACCCCGAGGTAAGGAATGAGTTAAAATGAATTAGATCTAATCAGAAATGAAAATGTTAAAATAGATTAGATGTAACCAGAAACCGAAATGTTAAAATGAGTTAGATCTAATCAGAAACCGAAATGTTAAAATGAATTAGATCTAATCAGAAACTGAAATGTTAAACTGCTAATTTGTAATTAAATGTGTGCTGTCTATGGAAACTTCCGCTGCAGCGTAAGATTATGTATAAGAAATAAATAATGTTAAATATTGTATTCAATTTCAAATAATAATTAAAGCATCACATGAATGTTCTCAGTGAACTCGAGCTTGAAGAGCGGCCATGCTCTGCTGCTGGACTAGAGATGGGCCTCCTTGCACTCATGACACTCCCATATGTGCTCGGCCTTTGACCTCAGTGTGGTTCGCAGTGTATGACTGGTGCTAGTGCCAATGTCACATTGACTGTACACAGCTCGATCTTTTCCTCTAAGTTCTGAATGCCTGCCACTGCCTTTCGTTATTCCCCTGTCTCAAAGTCTTTGGTGACAGGTACTGCATTCAAAACGTTTTTGTTCATCTACCTGCAATTTTGATAGGGTGGCTTTTATAATGGTCTTCTTTGCTCATTTGTAGGTTTCCCAGGGTTGTTGCTTTGTTTGCCAGCTGGTCTGCCGTTTCATTACCTTTGATACCGGTATGTCCTGGGCGATAAATCCATATCAGGGAGAAGATTTGTTACTCTTTTAGTTTTCAGCGAGCATTGTTATATCGATCTTCTTATTCGAATTTACATTCTGTCACCGATAATATCAAATATTTGCATTTAATCGAATACTCAAAACTTGGCATTCAGTACATCGCTAGCTACCAAGACACAAAAATGAAAATAGAGCCAAAACAAGACTACGGAGAAACCAGCAAAGCACAAAGTTTTGCACTGCAGACTTCTAAGCCACCTCTTCCACATCAGAGTATCACGCACTAATGAATGTCCCTGTGGCTTTTGTATCCAGACGCCAGCACACAACCTGCAAACCCTTCCAACCAACTCAAAACCTCCGAGCACAGATCTAGCCCGAGGGAGAGGAATGAGAGAAGAACTGTTCGGCTCACACTCGAGCCTGGAGAAGACGGCGGACTTTGTCAGGGCGACGGGGCTGCAGATTTAATGTGATCAATCTTCCTCGAAAAGAAGTTACCAAAAGACTGTCACGTGAGATACTTTAGTGACGGCAGCGTATCTAAAACAGCGCACTAAAGACACCGGACAAGTGACATGTAATAGAGCTAAAGACTAACTGGGAGGGTTTTGGAAACTTGATAGGAAAAGCACAGAACAGACTGGAGAAATGGCTCTGAAACTTTGCAAGGCGGCGGACCTCACGATGCTAATGATAAGCCGCCGCCCTTTTCCTCTCCTTACACATCTTCATCGGATGGTATCAAATTTAAAACACATTTTATATGTTATATAAAACACATTTTATAATACGCTTTCACACATTTTTAATATTATATAATACTGTATTTTTGCTGCGTGGACCCTTATATGACCCTTCAAAGACCATTGTTTTGAGAACCACTGTATTAGAGAGAAGGATGGAGCATCGACAGCAACTATCTATAATTTTCAGGCAACAGAGTGATACAGCGTTGCCTTCCTGAAACCCGTGGGATATAACGTTGAAAGTTATAATCTCCATCATCACTGTCCCTTGTTTCAAACTCGAGCCCACTATCAATTATACTAATCGCATATATTTATATTGTGTAAATATGATTTTGCAATAAAATTACATTGTCCAACAAATGTATCTTTTTGTCAAGATTACGTAGTGAGATCAATATACAAATAGCTCCAAGAAATCACACGAGGAAAGAATGCGTTACAGAGATGTTTTCGTTGATAAACGAAGCAAAAAATCTTTCTCTCAATATTTTAGAAAACCGTAGCGAGGTAAATATCAGGCTCTTGGGAAATCTCGTCTGCCACGTTTATCGCGTAGATAAACGAAATGTCATGCCGGTAGAGACAGCTTAGCCAGTGATCTCTGTCTGGGGCTGTTGGCTTTGGTTTGTGTTCTTATCAATGCTCCCTCTAAGCAGCGCTAACGTGTCCTGGCGCACACATTTTTTAGCACAGGTTCTTGGTCCAGCGCAAGAGCATGTGACAAAAGGGCGAAATTTGTCATTGATTCGCTCACAGCTTTAATGGTAGTAGTTCTTTTGCTTCACGAAGTGGAGTTTTGGGTCGTATTACTTCGAACCTTAGAGGGTAAATTGATCATTGAATGGGGGCGTAGTTTTGTATCGGTTGAAATGATTTGAATGTACGAGGGAGTCAGTAAGTTTCCAACTGATATGGGGTAGTTCAAAATGGCAGTTGGTAGTGTCTAAAAGTGTCACTGCGTGGCATAAACATAGGGCTTGATGTTTAGGTAGCAGACAATCGTTGTCAAATGTGCAGGGGCATGGACAGAAAAAAAATCCATCCATCCATCCATCGGAACAAAACAACACAACATTACAAGACTACCAAAAGGACAAGAAGAGAAAGACCCATGCCTCTTTATGGACGCCCGAACTTGTTGGCCCCGCCTCTTTATGCGCGCCTGCACTAGTTGATGCCGACCCTTCAAACGCGACTGTGTTTGTTGATGCTTTCTGTCTGCACACATGTGTTTGTTGATGCTTTCTGTCTGCACACATGTGTTTGTTGATGCTTTCTGTCTGCACACATGTGTTTGCTGATGCTTTCTGTCTGCACACATGTGTTTGTTGATGCTTTCTGTCTGCACACATGTGTTTGTTGATGTTTTCTGTCTGCACACATGTGTTTGTTGATGCTTTCTGTCTGCACACATGTGTTTGTTGATGCTTTCTGTCTGCACACATGTGTTTGTTGATGTTTTCTGTCTGCACACATGTGTTTGTTGATGCTTTCTGTCTGCACACATGTGTTTGTTGATGCTTTCTGTCTGCACACATGTGTTTGTTGATGCTTTCTGTCTGCACATGTGTTTGTTGATGTTTTCTGTCTGCACACATGTGTTTGCTGATGCTTTCTGTCTGCACACATGTGTTTGTTGATGTTTTCTGTCTGCACACATGTGTTTGTTGATGTTTTCTGTTTGCACACATATGTATTTGTTGGTGCTGTCTGTCTGCTCATATGTGTTTGTTGATGTTTTCTGTCTGCACATATGTATTTGTTGATGCTGTCTGTCTGCTCACATATGTATTTGTTGATGCTGTCTATCTGCTCACATATGTATTTGTTGGTGCTGTCTGTCTGCACAGATATATGTTTGTTGATTCTCTGTGTTTACATGTCTCCATGTTTTGTTCATAGCTTTCGAAAATATTCACCTCCAAATATTCTCAAGACAAGCGGTTACGGAGGAGATAGAAATTTAGGGAACTTCATAACCATAGAAAACCCCAAGGGAAAAAGAAAACAAAGTTGATAATCATAGAAAACCCCAAGGGAAAAAGAAAACGAAGTTGATAATCACTGAAAACCCCAAGGGAAAAAGAAAACAAAGTTGATAATCACTGAAAACCCCAAGGGAAAAAGAAAACGAAATTGATAATCACTGAAAACCCCAAGAGAAAAAGAAAACGAAGGAGATCGTGAACAAATACGTATCTTAATGGAATGACTAAACTGCACTGAAAGAGAAAAAAAAGGTAACGGAACTGACTGGGAACACCAATGACAGCACAAAATGAAAAACTGATCGTTAATGATAACACAGCCCCCCCCCCCCCAACCGCCCTCCCCCACCAAAAAAGTTCTTGGTGCCTTGGTTTTCAGGGCTGTTCCTGGGGTTATTTGGAGCGCTGATTCAGAAAACTACATTGGATAGACCACATCAGCTCTAGTTTCTTAGATATGACTGAATTGATACAATTTTAGTCTGCTCTTTAACAAATCTCTTCTGCAGAACTAGGATGTCGTAATAAGCTGTCTTATTTGAATGGGAAATTTATGTCTTTAATTTACCCACATTTTTTGTTGTTGTGTATAACGACCTTTGTTTTCACAACTGTTCATCTACTTCCTTTCCTATAATGCATACTGGCATAACAATCTATAGCTAAAATGACACAATCGTGTTTGTTCTGTTTTATTACATAATTATGTGCACACAATTAAGACAGTAAATCATGGTTTTCGTAGACTTTATAAATTTGTACTTCAAAGATTTCTCAACCTGATCTGTTTAAAACAATTGCATTGTATAATAGCTTTGATCATATAGGAGGTCTGTGTATATTTCCACTCATATCATTTAATTTTTGCAAATCAAACACCATGGAGGTTATTGTAAAACATGTTTGATGCAAGTTTACAAGTTATAATTATTGGGAGGAATATATTTTCTCAAGGTAGTTACAGGCCAAGATTTCCTTGGCAATGTACCACCGTACTCGAGTCCAATCTAGCACCTCCATCATGACCGCCAACCCAGGTTCTCCCCGCCTTGGTATATTGTATGCTAAATCTGCCCAATCCTCAAGCATTCAATCAACACAACAATACGGTGGCATGCAGTACAAATCACCAAGTCTGAAATTAAGGACACAGCATTTTAATCTCACTATAAACCACATCATCACATACAACTGACGCTGACAATCAACATGACATCAATACATGTGTCATCAAAATGGATGAACAAGATCAATGCAATGCAAAATACTTCAAGCAATCTTCAATGATAGAAAAAAAAATTTGGATGAACAGTGTCACTGCAAGCAATTATACTTCAAGCAATCATCAATAACAGAAAAGCAACTTGATGAACAATGTCAATGCAATGTCGGGTAATTAAGCAAGATATCATAAGATAATGACTTCTCGTGTTTGCACACTGGAAACCCAATGTCGGGTAATTAAGCAAGATATCATAAGATAATGACTTCTCGTGTCTGCACATTGGAAAAATAATGTCGGGTAATTAAGCAAGGTATTATAAGATAATGACTTCTCGTGTCTGGACTCTGGAAACCTAATGGACCTGAGGTCCAGGGCTCTCTTGGCCCTCCACGTAGCCTACAGTATGAATCTAATGTGCAGTAGCACTTATTCTTTGCAGCTGTCGCTGCTATGACACGCATCCATATAACTGTATTGATGCAGCACACGATCAGTCTACATGAAAAGCGTAATAAACGAATCATACATTTTGCCCATCCAATATACCAATAAATCACACTAATATCATACACAGAATTCCCATATCGATATGTAAATACAGGAACCCTACATCACAGATTAATTCACAACTACATAATCTACACCACATGAGGTGGGCATGGGCAGAATATAACTAACGATCACCATAATACACGGGAATTTACAGCACATCCATAACCACAGCGAAACAAGACAAGGCCCGGCCATTGCCCTTGTCTAATCTGATGCAAGCCAAAAATATATAATGGCAGACTATTGTTGGAATCTTTTCCGCTATTGTCCTGGCAGATCACACTCTTGGAAGTCTTACAAAAGGAGCTTCTTGTATGTCGAATGAGTGGAAAGTTTGTATCATAAACTTGTGCTTTTAGTATGAAATAAAGCATATTTTCATGTAGATTTTCTTTTCATTTTTAATGTTTCTTTTATGCTTAAAAGATAATAGTTTAAACACTACGTTAAAATATCCTGATTTTTTTTAAATGGGGGAGCAGAATGAAGAGAGGTACATGGCATATATTCTGTATCTTAAAAAAAAGAGCCAATAGGAGAAAACGTGTGCCATTTTTTTTTTTTTTTTGGAATCAGCGGGTCAGATATACCCAGAAACAGGTCTAACATTTAAAGCACCAAAATGTGTGTTGGTCAGTGTAATAAATAAATGAATTATGCGTTGATTTCTTGTCTGTAAGAATGTCATAGTGTAATAATCATGCGCAAAAAAATAACAAATATATCCATACTACAAGAACTTAATATTGAAGAATGTTAGCTAGTAAAGAGGATTAAACAGAGAAAACTTATAATATTTTGGACACATTAAACGTCAGGAGAATTTAGTGAAGACCGTCTTGGAAGGATGCATAACAGGAAAAAGAAAGAGAGGAAGATCAAGACAAAGATGGCTGCAAGACATCGTTGGTAATATGCAAATGGATGCATCAGCAGCAAGGCCATCTTGCTTACAACCGAGAGGCCTACAGGAGAGCTGTTAAGGAGGCAAATTTTCGCAAGGGACATGCAAATGACTGAGTGAATAATGGCAAGGTGTAACCGTCTCTATTTGTGATAATGGCAACATGTAGTAAAGTCTTTCTGTGATAATGGCAAAATGTAGTAAACTCTCTCTGTGATAATGGCAAAATGTAGTAAACTCCTTCTGTGATAATGACAAAATCTGGTAAACTCTATTTGTGATAATGGCAAAAATGTAGCAATCTACATTTGTAATAACTGAAAATTGTAACAGTCTCTATCTGTAATAATGGGAAAATATAACAACCTGTATCTGTGATAATGGCAAATTGTATAACCCTCTATCTGTGATAATGGCAAAATGTAGCAACCTCTATCTGTGATAAAGGCAAAATACAACAACCTCTATCTGTGATAATGCAAAATGTATAAACCTTTATCTGTGATAATGGTAAAATGTAACAACCTCTCCGTGATAATGGCAAATTGTAACAATCTCTATCTGTGTTAGTGGCAAAATGTAACAACCTCTATCTGTGATAATGGCAAATTGTAACTTCTATCTGTGATAATGGCAAATTGTAAATTCTATCTGTGATAATGGCAAATTGTAACTTCTATCTGTGATAATGGCAAATTATAACTTCTATCTGTGATAATGGCAAATTGTAACTTCTATCTGTGATAATGGCAAATTGTAACTTCTATCTGTGATAATGGCAAATTGTAACTTCTATCTGTGATAATGGCAAATTGTAACTTCTATCTGTGATAATGGCAAATTGTAACTTCTATCTGTGATAATGGCAAATTGTAACTTCTATCTGTGATAATGGCAAATTGTAAATTCTATCTGTGATAATGGCAAATTGTAACTTCTATCTGTGATAATGGCAAATTGTAACTTCTATCTGTGATAATGGCAAATTGTAACTTCTATCTGTGATAATGGCAAATTGTAAATTCTATCTGTGATAATGGCAAATTGTAACTTCTATCTGTGATAATGGCAAATTGTAAATTCTATATGTGATAATGGCAAACTGTACAAAGCTCTAAATAACAACCTCAACAATAACGACTTTTTTTTGTTTTGCTAAAGTAAATAAGTACTGTATGTACCGTATGTGTTGTATGAGCTCTATGTGTTGATATACTGTATGTGCTGTGTGTACTGTATGTGCTGTGTGTACTGTCTTCCCAGTTAAGAATGTTTTTTGTTGTACATGTTAACAGAAAATAAGAGCAGATTCTTCAGGTCATTGTTGCACTGGGCACGAGGTGCTTTCCCAGCTGGGGCTGTTCAAAACGGAAAACTATGACCCTGGAACAAGTTCTCAAAACATATCAGGGCTCCAGGTGAGGTGAGGCGCTGTTAGCACCAGAGTTGTAAGCTTTTGTCGAGGGCTGGCAAGGCAGACGGGTTTAGCTGTATTTTCGTGTGTGTAAACAATCATTTGATCAGGCCCGCAGCAAACGCTTTGCTCTACACGCAGCTTCAAGCACACGTTGATGTCCGCTTTGAAGTGTCAGATGGGTGTAATGTAGAGTTTGTATCAATCGATTGGTTGTTTATATGGATGAAAGTGCAAACGCTGATTCTTTGCAGCGGATGTTGTGGCTATCTTCAAACACATGCATCGAGTAGGATGAGGTGGCGGGTGAGAGTGGGTTAAAGTGACATGTCTCGAGTGGACCCAACAGAATTCGCAGCTGGGGGGGGGGGTCCACGTCCAGTCCTGCCATATTAGGATAAGAAGCTAACAAACTGTTACATGAGTACCTCGAGGGATGGGGCTAGAATCTTCGCCACTTATTGTTACCATTCACTGACCCTGCGTTATCTTGGCTTTCTGGGGGTACAAGTAAGGCCAGACTTCTTTCTCGCCTAGCACAGCAAACAAACCTGGACGTCAGCAATGATGAATGGAGCAAATAAAAGGAATGACTACTGTAATGAAAGTAGATAAGAGTTATATGGTTCGGTTTTACAAAAACGATATAAAGAGTTCTTCTCCACTTTCCTCGCTCTTTCTATCTTTTGTTGTTGTTGTTGTTGTAAAACTGAACCATACACCTCCATCTACTTTAATGTATGTAGCAAACAGCGTTGTCCAAACTTTAAACAACGGAACACTTGAGTGTCCGTGAAAAGTCTAGTTGAAAGGGGGGGGGGGGAGTCTCAGAGCAAGTCTAGATTTTGTAGAATATTTGAAACAGATTAATATTTTAAATATTTTTTTAACTACCATTAAATAGCACAGTAGTATGGGGGTGGGAGTTGGGGCCCAGTAATGTGTAGAGGGGAAGGAATGAGCGTAGTGAATTATCATTAGCTTTATAAGGGGGAGGGGGCATGACCTGACAAAGTTTGGGAACCACTGTTTCAGATCATGGTTTGGTGAGTACGAGTGGAAGAAATAATGTTTGGGGAAAAAAAATCACACTCTACAAGGTGAAGTAACAAGTAATCCTATAGTGCCATGGACAGATGCCAAACAGCAGTTTCTACGGCTGCCTGGAGCACATCTGGCGGGATTCGAACCTACCTATTTGTTGTCATCACATAACACATCACTAACTGCTTGGCTACACAGGTGCTCCATATCTATAAAAACGGTAGTTAAATTATGCAATTCTAGGATTGTAGTTTGAACACAGAGAAAATAAGGTTTCAATTTGTTTCAGTGTTAACAGTGGAAATAAGGTTTCATTTGGCTTCTCTTAGATATAGAGGCAAGATGGTCTCAAGATCAGACAGCAGTGTTACTAGCGAAAAAATGGTTTCATTTTGGCTATTTTTGTATATTTAGGAAACATGGCTTCATTTTGCATCCGTGCTTCTAACGAAAATATAGTTTCATTTGGCTCTTTTTTTTAAATATAGAAGAAACATGGTTTGATTTGGCAGCAGTGAATAAACGGAGACATTGTGAAAGAAGAGGGAAAATGGTGTCAGCTGGCTGTAGTTTGTATGTAGAGGAAACGCGTGTGTTCAAAAAGATACAATATGGCTATATAAGAGACATAAGTCATTTGGTCCACTGTGGATAAAGAAAGGGATAAGGTTCAGTTAACTACGATCTGGATATAAAGAAAAGACAGCTTCAATTAGTGAAAATGGCGAAACATGGTTTCTGTTATAATTTGGACAAATAATTTACATACTAACGCAAGGGGAGAAAAAGGCTAGGTATACAAGTAGCCTTTCTGTCCATTTACTATTTTTTTTCTAACATTATCTTCACATAATTGTCAGTGTCAGGTACCATTTTAAGACAGTGGAACATATTTAATATAATTCACACATAATCATAAATGTCTGGTACCATCTTCAGGCAGTGGAAGACACTATAGTTCACATATAATCGTAAGTGTCAGGTACCATCTTTAGATAGTGGAAGATGCTTAATATAGTTCACAAATAATCGTAAGTGCCAAGTACCATCTTTTGATAGTGGAAGATAATATAGTTCACACATAATCGTAAGTGTCAGGTGCCATCTTTAGGTAGTGGAAGATAATATAGTTCACACATAATCGTAAGTGTCAGGTACCATCTTTAGGTAGAGGAAGATAGTATAGTTCACACAGTTTTCTACGGTATTCAGTTTCACACGAACTTTTTTTTTATCAGCGAAAGCAAAACGATGTTGATTGCCTGAGTCTTTGAAATTTGTGCCTCAAATGTTGCATGGTAGATAAAGCAGAAAGGAATATACAGGTCGAATATTTCTCTTCTCCTTCGTTCATTTAACTGTGTTTTGGTTCATCGATCTTTGACGTGTCACTTCGATCTTGCAGTGATTGTCCACATTACAGCTGAATGCTATTACAGCGTGAGAGAATTTATGTCAGGAAAAATGAAAGGGAAAAGAGGCTGGGGGAAAGTCCTGATAGATAGATAGATAGATAGATAGATAGATAGATAGATAGATAGATAGAATGAACATACTTTATTTTCAAAGAGTTAAGAATTGGGCACGCAGGCCCGTCTGACATTCTGCCCTTCATCATACAGCTCTCACCCAGTCACAGTATTTCAGCATTTGTTAATGAGCATAATAATCATGAAGACACAATTAAATGATTACATAAATAAATAATAAACTTATCTCTTGTCCATACACTACACACTCTGATTTATGCGACAGCATTAAATGACTTGCATTCTTACATTCGTTCAAAACTAACAAATTTATTTTAAAAAAGCAGTATAAAAAATTACACAATCTAGCCATACTTTAAACTACATTAGACTATGCTTAGGGAGGCATATAGTCCATATCAAACAGATGTTGAGAAAGTTTGAAGTTATAAGAACTAATATTACTTATAAGGTTTACATGAGTTGATAGGGCATTCCAAAGGTGGGCAGCTGAGTAAGAGAAAAGCTTTTTTAAACATGCCAAGCCTTGGTTTTGGGAGAATACATTTCCTTAAGCGTTGACTGTGTTTTGGGTTGGATTTGAACAACGACCACAGATAGGGTGGGGCAGAGAGAGAGAGAGAGAGAGAGATAAGGGGGATAGAGAGAGAGAGAGAGAGAGAGAGAGAGGGAGAGAGATTGATTGACTGATTTTTATTTCAAAAGGGTTAAGAATTGGACACGCAGGCCCGTCTAACATTCTGGCCTTTATCACACATCTTTCACTCTATTCCAGACATTCTACAAATATGCTGTTCATATAACAAACATAACTAACATTGAAGCCGAGAGACATAAAATAAAATATAACATTTACGTTTCGCTCTTAAATATTCACTCAGTACAGAAGTAACTACATACATTATAAATGACTATCTACTAAACAAAATTTTCGGGACTATTCAGAAAACAATTAATTGTATTCGGTGTCTGTAAGAGCAGTTTAAGATAACTTAAAGAAGATTATATACAGTCTAACGTTATGGGTTGATAAAAAAGGTCACCAACTGAGCTGATGGAAAACACTATGTCATATTCTGTAACATGTAATAATTCACACTATAACATATTATATGGTCAAAAGTAGAATATAACAAAGATCTCAAAAGATCTTGGTTCTGTGACGTTTTCCATCTGGTCCGCTAGGGACTTTTTATCGTGATATCTCTTTTGATTGTCCACGATTTATGTTTCCCTCTTGGCTGTCATCTGTCTTATCTTCATCTTTCCTACTGTTATATTTTCAAGCCGCCCCCTTCTTATCATGCGCCCAAAATGAATAACGACTGACGTTTTCTTATGGCGTTAATTAGGTTTTTTTCCCCTACATTTACTTTTATTATACACTCCTTGTTTGTCAGCTCAGCTGTCCATGGTACTTTTTGACATTCTCCTAAGAAACGTCTCTGCTGCTTCTAGTGATGTTTACATCGATCTGTTCTTGTCCATGACTCACTTCTATAAAGTACGATAGCTCAATGCAGCATTTTAGAAATCTCATTCTGACGTTCAATGAGGTATAGCACAAGATGTTTCTCATTTGTTTGAAAGCTTTTTTTTTATCTTAGCATATTTTATTATTGTTATAGAAAACAAGCTGAATTCTTTCCAGACTAAATGTTTACGAAGAATCAGACGAATATTTTGGCCAAACACCATAAGAAATAACATCTTGCTGGCAGAAAATGCAGATGAAGCCAATTACAGAAATTATTGAGGAAAGGCGCTGGCGATGGTTGGGACATGTGCTCCGGATGACTGACGACTCACTACCAGAAATAGCACTAAGATGGACACCACAGGGGAACAGAAGTAAGGGCAGGCCAAAGGGGACATGCAGAAGAACAACAGAGAGGATGTCGAGCAATAGAAGGCTCACTTAGGCAAGAGCGGAAAAAAAGGCAAAGGACAGGCGTTTGTGGAAAACCTTTGCGGAAGCCTCATGTGCCCCGGGCACTTAAGGTTCAGAGAGGAAGAGAGAGAGAGAGAGAGAGAGAGAGAGAGAGAGAGAGAGGGTGAGAGGGAGAGAGAGATTGAGAGAGAGGGAGGGAGAGAGAGTGAGTTATTCTTGATTTCAAAGTTGATTTTTCACCCGCTGTTACTTAAAATCTCCACATTTTAAAAATGCATGCATTGCATTTATATGTGGGTTTTTCTTCAGTGATATCACCACTGCTCATGTTTTCTTGCTGTTTGGGGCTAGTCTTTTCTTCTGACTGTCTTTTACTACCGCATCTAATAATTTCTGTAGGCTCTTTTAATTTCTGATTATTAGTATTGTGTTAGCCGCATGTCGTAGATTGTCCACGCTGTAGTAATTACCTTTAATTTCCTAAATATTTCAAATAAGGAAAACTGAGAGAGCAGGTACACAGATACATACAGAGAAGCGTTAGGGAATGCATGATCACGAGAGTACAGTCAAAGAATAAAGGAAACGGGTGAGAAGGAAATGAAGAATAGAGCACGGATAAGAAGGAAGTAAGGAATAGAGCACGGATAAGAAGGAAGTAAGGAATAAAGCACGGATAAGAAGGAAGTGAGGAATAAAGCACGGATAAGAAGGAAGTGAGGAATAAAGCACGGATAAGAAGGAAGTGAGGAATAGAGCACGGATAAGAAGGAATTAAGGAATAGAGCATGGATAAGAAGGAGGTGAGGAATAGAGCACGGATAAGAAGGAAGTAAGGAATAAAGCACCGATAAGAAGGAAGTGAGGAATAAAGCATGGATAAGAAGGAGGTGAAGAATAGAGCACAGAAAAGAAGGAAGTGAAGAATAGAGCATGGATAAGAAGAAAATGAAGAATAGAGCACAGATAAGAAGGAATTGGAGAACGGAGCATGGATAAGAAGGAATTGAAGAACAGAGCACGGATAAGAAGGAACTGAAGAATAGAGCACGGATAAAAAGGAAGTGAGGAACAGCGCACGGATAAGAAGGAAGTGACGAATAGAGCACAGATAAGATGGAAGTGAAGAATAGAGCACAGATAAGAAGGAAGTGAAGAATAGAGCACAGATAAGAAGGAAGTGAAGAATAGAGCACTGATAAGAAGGAAATGAAGAATAGAGCATGGCTAAGTAGGAATTGAAGAATAGAGCATGGATAAGAAGGAAATAAAGAATAGAGCACGGATAAGAAGGAAGTGAACAGATAAGACTTTATTAAAAACATGAAAGAGTGTAGAAACTTTATATTACGAATGTTATAAAAAATTATTACCGAAATGCTAAAAGTATAATTTTAATGTTTAATGTCGCATATGACAGTTTAATTAGAGAAGTGTTTTATTTCCACTGGTTGTCTAGACTCTCTGATTACAACAAAATGTCTAAGGGTGAGAGACAGTCGTGTTTTTCATACGCGACCTCATTTCAGACAGATTTGTCCCTCCTGTCTGGTCAGAAATGTTTTGGAACTCTTTTAGAATTAATCTTCATTCAAATTTGCGAAAGTAGCCAGAAACCCGACCTGACAGCACATGACTTGAATTAGTCTACAAAGCCTGTCAAAGATTGGAGACAGCTGTGGCAGTCTAACCTGACCAGACGCACGCACGCACGCACGCACGCAGGCACACAACCACACAGGCACGCACGCACGCACACACACACAGACGCACGCACGCACACCCACACAGATATATAATTCATCATTCATTTGCATGTCCCTTGCGGAACTTTGCCTCCCTAACAGCACTCCTGTAGGCCTCTCGGTTGTGAGCAAGATGGCCTGCTGCTGATGCATCCATTTGCAGATCATCAACGATGTCTTGCAGCCATCTTCGCTTTGGTCTTCCTCTCTTTCTTTTTCCCATTATGTACCCTTCCAAGACGGTTTTCCCTAGATTATCATGGCATTTAATGTGTCCAAAATATTTAAGTTTTCTCTCTTTAATTCTCTTTACTAGGCAGCCTTCTTCAATACTGAGTTCTCGTAGTATGGATATATTTGTTCTTTTTTGTGTCCATGATATTTGAAGAACTCTTCTGTAACATTTACATTCAAAGGCATTTATGTTTTTCTCAGCTGTTTTGTTAAGTGTCCAGGTCTCACACGCATATGTAGCGATGGGAAAGACGCATGCCCTTAAAAATCTTATTTTTGTAGTTCTGTCTGTTTCTCTCCACAGATTCTTCACTTGTTTTACTTTCTGAAGAGCGGTAGATGTCCTCTTTTTAATTTCCCTTATTGTATATCCATTATTAGTTAGTAGTGACCCAAGATGTTCAAAACTCTTCACTTCTTCCAGTTTTTCCTCATTGATACATATATCAGCTGCCTTGTTTGTTTTGTCAGTTGTTAGTTTTCTTCGCATTAAGATAGAAGTTTTTCTCTTCACTATTCTTACGGACTGACATAATTAGATTTTCCATTCCTTTTTGTGTTGTGGACAGTAATATTGTGTCATTTCATATCTAATCTCTAGTATTTCATAACCTCCAATTGTTATGGCATCGTAATATTCTTTGTCTACATCTTCTCTAACATTCCTCATTATATTTTCAGTATACAAGTTAAATAAGTAAGGTGACAATATGCATCCCTGACGGATCCCTTGCTTTATGTCAAACCAAGTTGTTGTTTCACCATTTATTCTTACTGCTGCTTGTTGGTCTAGATACAGCAGTGATGTTAACTGTATCAAATGTGTTGGAAACCCCATTTTTTCCATTATTTCCCAAAGTTTCTGGTGTTGTACACAATCAAATGCTTTTGAGTAGTCTCTAAAGGATAAATGTAGATTCACACTAAACTCTCTGTATTTCTCTATTATTAATCTTATATTGAATATATGATCTCTTGATCCTCTTCGTTGCCTGAAACCAGCTTGGACCATATTGACTTCCTCTTCTATTCTCTTTCGAAGTCTACCCATTATGATTTTTAACAGAATTTTACTGCCGTGACTAATCATGGCAACAGTTCTGTAATTTGTACATAATTTCAAGTTACCCTTTTTTGGCAGTGGTATGAATACAGCTCTTTTCCATTCTTTTGGCGAAATACCTGAATGCTATATCTTTTTACATAGTGCATGATAGATCGTTGGACATTCCTTTCCTCCTGCTTTAATAAATTCAGCTGTTATCTCGTCAACATCCTCTGGATTTACCATTTTTCAGATTCTTTAGTGCCCATAAAACTTCTCCTATTGTCGGTTCGGGCTCTTTCTCCTCCAATAATAATTCACACTGTTAATTTCTGCTTTCACAGTCACTTGTTTCATACATTCCTCTGCAATATTCCTTCCATCTTTCTAGAATTTCCTCTGTCTCTGTCAAGGTATTCCCCATCTCGTTACAAATTACATTTAGCTTTAGGTGTGACATTTCTAGTCAATATCTTCATTTCTTTAAACATTTCACTATCTCTTCCACACTTCTGATGTCCTTCTATTCTTTCACAATAATCTTGTATGTATTGTTTTTTTGTCTATTCTTATGTTTCTTCTTACTTCTTTTGTTAAAGTTTTATATTTCTCTTTGTTGTTGTTTGTCATTTTCCATTGCGTCTTCATTTCTCTACGTTGTTTTATCAGTTCTAGTGTACCTGCTGTAATCCATCCATTCTTTTGTGTTTTCTTTACTGGAAACATGTCTTTAGCTGTTGCCATTAAGATATCTCTGGCCTGTCTAGCCAAATCATCTGGTGTCATCTCCTCCTGTACAGCCATCAGGATTTCGAAACGGTTCTTCTTTTCTATACCATATTGTTCTGGTATTTTTGTAAGATCAAAGTGGAGTGGTCTTGATCCTGCAACTGTCTTTTTTATCTTTATCTTCATGTCTGCTATTAATAGCTCATGGTCCGTGTCACAATCAGCACCTGGTAAAGTTTTTGCTGATGTTATACTTGATCTCCACCTTCTGTGCATTAAAATGTAATCTATTTGATTTTTAGTTTTCCCATCAGGTGATGTCCATGTGTAAAGTCTTCTTGGATGTTGTTTAAAAAGTGTGTTAGCAATCATAAGCTGATTTTCCATGCAAAAAAACCATCAGATTGTCACCTGCCTCATTTCTATGTCCTATGCTAAATTTCCCTACAACATGTCCTTCATCATCTGCTATTTCTGTATCAATCTTTGCATTAAAATCCCCCATTATTAATACAATATCATTTTTCCTTACCTGGTCTATCGTCGTTTGCAGTGTATTATAAAATTCTTCTACTTCCTCTTCTTCTGCTGCTGATGTAGGTGCATATATCTGGATGATTTTTACGTTTCTAGGAGTGCCCTTAAGTCTGATTGTGAGGATTCTATCACTTACTGGATTGTAACCTAGTGATGCTTTTGATGTTGATTTGTCCAAGTAAAAAGCCATATATATATATATATGTATATATATATACTGCATATATGTCAGCGTAGTAATACAAGTACTGGACTACAACGAGCAGACGCACGATTATAATCTTCGTATTCAAATATAACATTTTATTTTGTAGTTAACTGGAACAGGCAGTTAATAGACTTTGGTTTTAAATTACTTGGAGACAGATCAATAACTCAACGATACAAAAAGAAAATATTGTCAGTCTTATCAATACTAAAGATAACTGGCAACATCCACGGATAAAAGAACAGATAATCCCAATTTGATCAAGAACAGAAACATTGCAGGCTCAGAAAACGGTGATACAACAAAATTTAATGTGATAAACAGTCCACCCTGCCCCCAGTTGTGGGTCAGAGTGACGGACGAAGTTATCCTATAAACCTGCAGGCTGAGCGAAGAACTAAAGAAGCATCTGTTGCCGTCCATAGTGCAAGAGAAAGAAAATGTCTGAAGACCTCATGTCTCTCTAAACAATGAATTTTATATCAGGGGCCACATTCGCTGTTTTAAAAAAACTGGGGAGGGGGATGGGAGAAGAAGAAGAAGAAGAAGTTAAAAAGTTGCTGTTAAGTTAAAAAGTTGCTGTTAAGTTAAAAAGTTGCTGTTAAGTTAATAAGTTGCTGTTAAGTTAATAAGTTGCTGTTAAGTTAATAAGTTGCGGTTGTCTTTCTGTCTCTCTGGAACTTGGAGCGGGATGGGAGAAGACGAAGAAGAAGTTAAAAAGTTGCTGTTAAGTTAATAAGTTGCTGTTAAGTTAATAAGTTGCTGTTGTCTTTCTGTCTGTCTTGAACTTGGAGCGGGATGAGAGAAGAAGAAGTTAAAAAGTTGCTGTTAAGTTAATAAGTTGCTGTTAAGTTAATACGTTGCTGTTAAGTTAAAAAGTTGCTGTTAAGTTAAAAAGTTGCTGTTAAGTTAATAAGTTGCTGTTAAGTTAATACGTTGCTGTTAAGTTAATACGTTGCTGTTGCCTTTCTATCTCTCTGGAACTTGGAGCGGGAAGAGATGTCCCTTACAGTGGATGCCATCAAGGTAGAAAGCACAGTGCCGTGTTGGATGGGGAGCGGTTTACAGTTTCTATTTTTCAGACACTGAGTGTAGCTAGGAAAAAACAAAGAAAAGCAGGGAAGCATGTAGTGTTTCTTTAGTAGACTCCACCTACAGAGGAAGCTATAGAGATCCCTGCCCCGTTGGGCAAGCTACGCCTGCTTCACGAGGTAATAACTGAAAAGCTTGGCAGGCTCTTGAGAAGCAGACCGTACGCTATCAGTCAAATGTGGGTCGCTGACCGTTACATTAATAGTGGCTTCATATCAGAAGAAGAAGAAGAAGAAGAAGAAGCAGAAGAAGATCTCTGAAATCTATAGCCACTCACCCTTCCAATTAACCCAGACACAGCAGACAAAGAAATGTGTGGTACATTTTATTTCCTCCGCGTCTTGTCATCCATAAACAAACACTAGTATTTGCTTTCATTGCCTAAAAAAAAAGCTCACTTCCAGTCTTTCTCCTGTTATTTAACAAGCGCTGTTATTTCTTCCGTTCGCCATATTAACACAGTTTTCATGTGCATTTACTGCATGGTGAAAGAACAGATTACATAAAACGCATTTCGTTTTTACATTTAATTCAAGGAAACGTTTCATTTCTCTTCTTAACCAGGTTTGAAAAAGCGCTTTCTCTTTTCCTCCAGTCACATTAAAACCCTTTAACTGGCTTTTTTTTTTATTCTCATAGAGCCACAGGTATTCCCCTCCTGTTCAGTTATCTGTCATGTCGCTGGGCATGCTTCTTCATTTCACTTCTTCTGCACTGTTTCTTGTAGTACAGCATGAGATTGTGGCCATATCCTGACACTGTTTCTTGTAGTACAGCATGAGATTGTGGACATATCCTGACACAGTTTCTTGTAGTACAGCATGAGATTGTGGACATATCCTGACACTGTTTCTTGTAGTACAGCATGAGATTGTGGCCATATCCTGACACTGTTTCTTGTAGTACAGCATGAGATTGTGGACATATCCTGACACTGTTTCTTGTAGTACAGCATGAGATTGTGGACATATCCTGACACTGTTTCTTGTAGTACAGCATGAGATTGTGGACATATCCTGACACTGTTTCTTGTAGTACAGCATGAGATTGTGGACATATCCTGACACTGTTTCTTGTAGTACAGCATGAGATTGTGGACATATCCTGACACTGTTTCTTGTAGTACAGCATGAGATTGTGGACATATCCTGACACTGTTTCTTGTAGTACAGCATGAGATTGTGGACATATCCTGGCACTGTTTCTTGTAGTACAGCATGAGATTGTGGCCATATCCTGACACTGTTTCTTGTAGTACAGCATGAGATTGTGGACATATCCTGACACTGTTTCTTGTAGTACAGCATGAGATTGTGGACATATCCTGACACTGTTTCTTGTAGTACAGCATGAGATTGTGGACATATCCTGACACTGTTTCTTGTAGTACAGCATGAGATTGTGGACATATCCTGACACTGTTTCTTGTAGTACAGCATGAGATTGTGGACATATCCTGACACTGTTTCTTGTAGTACAGCATGAGATTGTGGACATATCCTGACACTGTTTCTTGTAGTACAGCATGAGATTGTGGACATATCCTGGCACTGTTTCTTGTAGTACAGCTTGAGACCGTGGCCATATCCTGCCACTAGTACAGCATGAGATTGTGGACATATCATCAGACTAGTCCCTGTAGTACAGCAGCATAGCATTGCACACACATTCTGACAATGCAGTTTGAAGTACGGCATAAAATTGTGCACATATCCTAACACTACACCTTGGAGTACAGCATGAAATCATGCATACATCCTGACACTGCACTTTGGAGTACAGCATGAAATCATGCATACATCCTGACACTGCGCTTTGGAGTACAGCATGAAATTGCGCACGTCTGCGACTCGAGTTGAACTTGGAGAAACCGTTCCACCTTGAAGTTTCCAAACCAACGAAGGCAAACTTCGCAAGCTGTATATGAGATAGTGACTAAGACGTATAACGCGATCCCTACTTTCTGCTACAGTCCTTACACTTACAGTCGCTCGTCGACGTAAGGTCGCATTTGGGACCAGAGAGCCCGGAAGTAAGTCCATTTGATTTTAAGCCGATCGCTGCAGGGGATAGGTCTGACAGAAAGTACATTAGACTACTAAGACATGTTACAAGATGAATTGACATATTTCCTATCATTTTAAAATTACAACAGACTGCAAATTAGTACAGTAACTGTGGGGAAATTAATCACAAAATATGAATCACAACACAACATTCATTCATTTATTTGCATGTCCCTTGCGGAACTTTGCCTCCCTAACACCACTCCTGTAGGCCTCTCGGTTGAGAGCAAGATGGCCTGCCGCTGCTGCATCCATTTGCAGATCGTCAACGATGTCTTGCAGCCATCTTCGTTTTGGTCTTCCTCTCTTTCTTTTTTCCCATTATGTATCCTTCCAATACGGTCTTCTCTAAATTATCATGACGTTTAATGTGTCCAAAATATTTAAGTTTTCTCTCTTTAATCCTCTTTACTAGCCAGCCTTCTTCAATATCAACACAATAACTAAAGAATATTACTGTATCTTTTCAGTGGCACACATAAAACTGTATACAGCCCCCCTCCCACATTTCATACATTCTGTACACACCAAATGATGTATACACATTTTCATACAATTCAAATGTGTTAGTTCATCACCTTCTCTTATCCTGTGGTGAACGAACTGTGTGTTTAAAGCAAATGGTTGTAAATTAATCGCAAAAAAGGATCATAACATATTAAACAACCTATCGGACCTGGGCTGTAAATACGAAAAGCCGTAATTCGATCGGCCGTAAGTCGGGGCACGATTGTATTTTATGACGCAGTTTTCTAACACTTTTAATCAGTTCGACCATCTTGTGGAATAGGGGATAAACCATTCTTCCCTAGCTGCTATAAAAAGATTTGTTTTTGTATTCTGGAAATAATTTCGTTTCCCTGTAGAGACGTCTATGATCAGTAGTAGTCAGCTCTCGCTGACGTTTAATAGTTTACTAATGTAGCGCAGTGGCCGGAGAGAAGTACAATTCCATTATTTCTCTGAGCGTTAGAGAGTACCTGTTGTTAAACGAAATTACTATTGGCGCATGCAACGTGAATACAGACGAAGACAAGCCCGTGTTTACTGTACAAGGTGTTCAAAAAGTCTCCATACGCAAGGAAAGATAACAATTTTAAGAAAACCGTATTTTTAGTTTAAAAAAATCGCCGCGTGATTGCCCTTCCTTTCTAAACTCGTACGCATGTACCTCTACTACTCAAGACTCGCTCTTAGAGTTAATACATTTGATGTTGTGCGCGTAACTGAACTTCGAATGCGGTCCTTATGGTGTCGTGCTTTGTATGGTGACTTCTGGTATGATTATGTGACTCAGGCGTAAAACCACTTATAAAACTGAGCGTAATTGAAGTTTAGACTTTCTGTAGTATAAAGAAAAAAAATCCTTTGTGATAGTTGGCCTAATAGCGAAGGATACAAGTGAACACAGACGTAAGGATACAAGTGAACACAGACGTAAGGATACAAGTGAACACAGACGTTATGTTGTTGATATGCTCATACTTAACTTACTTGTGGGCGGTTTCGGCTGTGTTTTATGTTGTCAGCTAAGATACGTATTTTCTAGGTAACCTGACTTATATTTCTGTCTTGCTGGTCATTTCATCATCATCATCATCATCATCATCATCTGAACAGTTATTCGTAAAGATGATTGGCTGTGTCCCATACCCAGCTTTCTCAGTCTCTCGTAACAATAAAGTACCAGGCCAAACGTCTCCTGCCAATCTCCAGATAGTTCCCCCCTCCCCCACTCCCCCATCTCTCGTAACAATAAAGTATCAGGCCAAACGTCTCCTGCCAATCTCCAGATAGTTCCCCCCCCCTCACTCCCCCATCTATGGTAGCGATAAAGTACCAGGCCAAATGTTATCTGTACACCTCAAGATATTGTCCATCCGTCCATGTATTCCCTTTCGGCTTTCGAGCCATTTATTGCTTGATTTTTTTTTCCTTAGTAAACTTTAGCCATATCTACGCCATATTTGTAATCTTGATTATCTACACAAGTCTTCTTTATGTTCCTATTTTTTACTGATGTCTGTCACTCTTTTGCAGAATCTTACAGGCAAACATTGTGGGAGAAAACGCCTCGCTGTATCAAGGCAATAATAAAATATTTATGGACTCACTTGCACCAAACAACAATAACAATTACCACTCAGTGTAAACCAAGTAAATACCAAAATGTAACACTTTAATAAACAATCACATACTGACAGATACTGCAGACCTGTGATATTTCACATAAACAACGTTTGAAAACTTTTTTTCCTTCTGTAAACACGCAACTAAATGTTCTTATATGGCCAAAAAAAAAAACAAAAGCAAAGTATGTACTTTTCCCTTATAATCTAGATTCATGATGGAAACAAAATCTAACAGTTCTAAAAGTGCAGATGCATTTTATATCAGGCAATCAAAAAATAAGTAGTACGGACTGACAGTTAACTCTGCGTGATCGAACGAGACGTCGCTAGTTTCAGTTGGCAGCGACAGAACAGTAAAATCGTGTACAGAAAAGTCCAAATATTCCCAGAATTCTTTTCATAAGCTCCGGAAGGTCAGAGCGGTCAGCCTTGTTTGTTGAAAGTTACTTTGCTTTCAAATGACTCATATATTATCTCTTTTTATTCTTCCTCCTCTTCTTTTTTGCATTATAAATATATATATATATTCCTTGGAATTGTTGTATTTTGGAAGGAAAGGTCTGTTAGGTTTACGAAAGGTCTGTTGGGTTTACGAAAGGTCTGTTGGGTTTTAGACATAAACAATTAATTTGATCAAGTTTACCCTTGTGGTAAACAAAATAAAACGTGTTGTCTTTTGTGCTGTTAGAACTTTCCAGAAAGTTATTTCTTGTATCCTGTAGAAACTCTTTCATGTAAAGATTTGTCTTTTTTTTTTTAGTTTTGATTTTCTAAACACAAAAGGAATTTCTCCGGTTAAAAAAAAATTGGATACACTCACTTCAACTTGATTTGATGAAGGGTTAAAAATCTTAATTTAAAAAATAATAACTAAACGAAACAAAACGGAAAAGAAAAAGTAACAGATCAGTGGTTGTGAACTTTTTCCAGACAGCGGACCTCTGAGTCAGTTATAGAGGGGGAAGACGCTGTCCATTCTGGCAGTCAACGTCTCATTACTGATATACTAGCGTCAGAGTTAGCGAACCATAGCTGACATGCTAACGTCAGGGTTAGCGAACCATAGGTGACATGCTAGCATCAGGGTTAGCGAACCATAGGTGACATGCTAGCATCAGGGTTAGCGAACCATAGGTGATATGCTAGCATCAGGGTTAGCGAACCATAGGTGATATGCTAGCATCAGGGTTAGCGAACCATAGGTGATATGCTAGCATCAGGGTTAGCGAACCATAGCTGATATGCTAACGTCAGGGTTAGCGAACCATAGGTGATATGCTAGCATCAGGGTTAGCGAACCATAGGTGATATGCTAGCATCAGGGTTAGCGAACCATAGGTGATATGCTAGCATCAGGGTTAGCGAACCATAGGTGATATGCTAGCATCAGGGTTAGCGAACCATAGGTGATATGCTAGCATCAGGGTTAGCGAACCATAGCTGATATGCTAACGTCAGGGTTAGCGAACCATAGCTGACATGCTAACGTCAGAGTTAGCGAACCATAGCTATCGAAGTCCCTGTCCCACCTCTCCGTCAGTAACCCTAGTAACAGGCATAGTTTAACAAAGATGTGTTCTTTCTTATTGCATCTGGCGAATCCTATATTTCTTGGTGTCTGAATACATTAGTGTTCGCTACTATCCTAGTACAAATGAAGAATGAAGACGTTCTTTATTCAACACATCTCACATTGAGGTTTCACAACATATTACATCATTCTCTAAATCAGATAAGTCCGATGGAAGTTCACTGAATAAATTTTATTTTGATACTTAAGATCCGAACATATAATTGATAACATCCCTTGTAATGAAAATATCATATGACGTGCACTTTATTAATTTCATCGGTGTAGCATATAATCATTTGTTCACAAGATCATTCTTTCTCATATTCTACATACAGCAATGTTCTGAACTTCACAATAATCGATATTTCATACAAGAATACTCATTACTATATCGGATCTGCAATTCGTTGTCTACTAATTCTTCAACTAAATCTTGGTGCTCGAAGTCCCGAGGAAACAAAACTGTAAAATCACATACACAGCTACAGTCTAACACTACTTCTCGTTCTTTTCTGTTCCTAAACTAGACGGCTTGTGTTCTCCTTACGGGTTCTCCTGGTGTTCTACTGTCTTCCTTCTCTCGCTATCTCTACCTCTATCTCTAAATCTCCGAATCTACTAAAATCCTAAAATCTCCCTCTTCAGCCATCTTCCCTGACTTATATGTCGTAAGTAACTGTCCAATAGATCACGCCTCCAAATACTGGATTGGTCGTTGGATCTTCCTTTGTCTCCCAAAACCAATCGCAAATAGCGTCCTAAGATTAGCAACAACCTATACGTGTTAGTCGTTTCAGTTCCGTCTGTCCAATTGTTATTTTAATTAAGTCCACCATCTCTTTCATGGCGTCTGCTTCGGAAACTAGTCCGTTCTCTGTTCTGTCGCTAACTACTAGACCTTTTTGGCCCTAACTACATCCATCAAGTGTCAACGTCTATTGTTCCATCTCGGCTACTGCATGTGTGCGTGAGGTCGCATTGTTAGTACTGGATTAATTAACTATCTCTCGGCATCGTCGTGTCTGTCTTTTGCCTCCTCTGTTTACCTTTGATTTGCGATTTGCAAGTCTAAGTATCTGCTCTTCGGAGCGTCCCATCTTAATATTATGTCGCGGGAGTTTACCTCTCCCATCTTTGTCAGCGTTTTTTTCCTTTCTAATTATCTACTTTTCTGTTGCTGTTTCATTTTACTTCTTTGTCTACAATACATTCGTAACTACATTCGTAATCATATCACTAATAATACTACTACTAATAATAACTATAAACATTACTTACAAGGCTATGCTACAATAGCCTGGCTATCGCTGTAGTCCCAATGGTGATGGAGTCTGTTAAAGAAGTACTTCACACCCTCTGCTTTCTAGCTGCACTCCGGGACTGAAAAAATAGCTGTCATATCCCGCTCCCTCCCATGCCGACACAGCACTTGCCTCAACATCTTCACTTCACCGGCTGCAAAGAACTGCAGAGCGCAAGAGGCCGTTTATAATTCGCCAATCTCCCTACACTCTGCGCTACTTGATATTTTATAACTCGCCGGTCTCCCTACACTCTGCGCTACTTGGTATTTTATACCTCGCCGGTCTCCTTACACTCTGCGCTACTTGGTATTTTATACCTCGCCGGTCTCCTTACACTCTGCGCTACTTGGTATTTTATACCTCGCCGGTCTCCCTACACTCTGCGCTACTTGGTATTTTATAACTCGCCGGTCTCCTTACACTCTGCGCTACTTGATATTTTATACCTCGCCGGTCTCCCTACACTCTGCGCTACTTGGTATTTTATAACTCGCCGGTCTCCTTACACTCTGCGCTACTTGATATTTTATACCTCGCCGTCTCCCTACACTCTGCGCTACTTGGTATTTTATAACTCGCCGGTCTCCTTACACTCTGCGCTACTTGATATTTTATACCTCGCCGGTCTCCCTACACTCTGCGCTACTTGATATTTTATACCTCGCCGGTCTCCCTACACTCTGCGCTACTTGGTATTTTATACCTCGCCGGTCTCCCTACACTCTGCGCTACTTGATATTTTATACCTCGCCGGTCTCCCTACACTCTGCGCTACTTGATATTTTATACCTCGCCGGTCTCCCTACACTCTACGCTACTTGATATTTTATACCTCGCCGGTCTCCCTACACTCTGCGCTACTTGATATTTTATACCTCGCCGGTCTCCCTACACTCTGCGCTACTTGATATTTTATACCTCGCCGGTCTCCCTACACTCTGCGCTACTTGATATTTTATACCTCGCCGGTCTCCCTACACTCTGCGCTACTTGGTATTTTATAACTCGCCGGTCTCCCTACACTCTGCGCTACTTGATATTTTATACCTCGCCGGTCTCCCTACACTCTGCGCTACTTGATATTTTATACCTCGCCGGTCTCCCTACACTCTACGCTACTTGATATTTTATACCTCGCCGGTCTCCCTACACTCTGCGCTACTTGATATTTTATACCTCGCCGGTCTCCTACACTCTGCGCTACTTGATATTTTATACCTCGCCGGTCTCCCTACACTCTGCGCTACTTGATATTTTATACCTCGCCGGTCTCCCTACACTCTGCGCTACTTGATATTTTATACCTCGCCGGTCTCCCTACACTCTGCGCTACTTGATATTTTATACCTCGCCGGTCTCCCTACACTCTGCGCTACTTGGTATTTTATACCTCGCCGGTCTCCCTACACTCTGCGCTACTTGGTATTTTATACCTCGCCGGTCTCCCTACACTCTGCGCTACTTGGTATTTTATACCTCGCCGGTCTCCCTACACTCTGCGCTACTTGGTATTTTATACCTCGCCGGTCTCCCTACACTCTGCGCTACTTGGTATTTCATAACTCGCCGGTCTCCCTACACTCTGCGCTACTTGGTATTTCATAACTCGCCGGTCTCCCTACACTCTGCGCTACTTGATATTTTATACCTCGCCGGTCTCCCTACACTCTGCGCTACTTGGTATTTTATACCTCGCCGGTCTCCCTACACTCTGCGCTACTTGGTATTTTATACCTCGCCGGTCTCCCTACACTCTGCGCTACTTGGTATTTTATAACTCGCCGGTCTCCTTACACTCTGCGCTACTTGATATTTCATAACTCGCCGGTCTCCCTACACTCTGCGCTACTTGGTATTAACTCTTTCACCCCAAGATAACACTGGCAGTGGTGGTAGATCCTGCACACATATGCGAATCAAAGCTCAGAGTTATATTTAGGCAAAGTCTAAATAACATGAAAAGTAGCACATTTCTAATCTAACCCATATTTTCAAATTACGGAATAATCCTTCCAGCTTATTTTCATCAAAATTTTTCATCAAAATTTATTCTGACAAAAGCATGGAAAGTGAAAGAGTTAACTCAGAAGAATCCCTACAGTCGGTAATGTATGGAGCTAAAGGGCATGGGCTTTTTTTGATATACAAAAATAAAAATAATTTTTTGAAAACGCTAGATATTCTTAAGTTCGTTGTAAGATTTTGTATGGTGTTTTTCTACTGTATTGTTCTTCTATCTCCAATCTGTCTAAAACTGTTTTTCTTGTTATTAGTTCTTATGCACTTAAGAAGTTGTAACGAAAAGTTCACTTATTCATCCTTCTGCGGCCCCCCACCCCCCCAAAAAAACCGCGTCAAAATACGACTATCATCTAGCACGTCTATTATCTAGGAAGACTATAATCTAGCACGTCTATTATCTAGGAAGACTATAATCTAGCACGTCTATTATCTAGGAAGACCATAATCTAGCACGTCTATTATCTAGGAAGACTATAATCTAGCACGTCTATTATCTAGGAAGACTATAATCTAGCACGTCTATTATCTAGGAAGACTATAATCTAGCACGTCTATTATCTAGGAAGACCATCATCTAGCACGTCTATTATCTAGGAAGACCATCATCTAGCACGTCTATTATCTAGGATGACTATAATCTAGCACGTCTATTATCTAGGAAGACTATAATCTAGCACGTCTATTATCTAGGAAGACCATCATCTAGCACGTCTATTATCTAGGATGACTATAATCTAGTACGTCAGTTATCTAGGAAGACTATAATCTAGCACGTCTATTATCTAGGAAGACTATAATCTAGCACGTCTATTATCTAGGAAGACCATCATCTAGCACGTCTATTATCTAGGAAGACTATAATCTAGCACGTCTATTATTTAGGAAGACTATAATCTAGCACGTCTATTATCTAGCAAAACTATCATATACGTAACACGTGTTGCAAGACTACTAGCACGTATATTATCTAGCAAGACTACTATTTAGCACGTCTGTCATTTAGTAAGACCATCATTTAACATTGTCTTGTTCATTGTCTATTAATTCTTCAACTAAATCTTGGTGCTCGAAGTCCCGAGGAAACAAAACTGTAAAATCACATACACAAGACAATGAAGCTACTGGCAAGTATGGACTAGGAATCAGAAACAAAAGAGGAGAGATGTTGATTGAGTGGGCATAAAAAAATAAAATGATAATAGGAAATACTTGGTTTCCGCAACACCCAAGGACATGGAGATGGAAAAGCCCAAATAATGACATACGTAACGAGAAAGATTACATTATGATCAACAGAAGATTCAGGAACTCACCAATATCCGTGAAAACAAGACCAAGCGCAGACTACAACAGTGACCACATCCCAGTTGTGGGAAAAGTGAGAATCAGGCTCATTCATTCATTTGCATGTCCCTTGCGGAACTTTGCCTCCCAAACAGCACTCCTGTAGGCCTCTCGGTTGTGAGCAAGATGGCCTGCTGCTGCTGCGTCCATATGCAGATCGTCAACGATTTCTTGCAGCCATCTTCGTTTTGGTCTTCCTCTTTTTCTTTTTCCCATTATGTATCCTTTCAATAAGGTCTTCTCTAAATTATCATGACGTTTAATGTGTCCAAAATATTTAAACTTTCTCTCTTTAATCCTCTTTACTAGCCAGCCTTCTTCAATATTAAGCTCTTGTAGTATATATATATCAGGATAAAGAGAGGTTAAAAATGGCAGCTAAAAGCAAAGAACTAGATAGAGAGCTGTTACGGAAAGATAAAGCAATACAAGAACAATATAAGACCATAGTACATAATAGATATAATGTTATAGAGAAGATTGAAACGATTAATGAACAATGGAATTTGCTCATAGATTCAGCAAACATCTATTGAAATCCTTCCTCCAAATAAAAGACACACTAAACAGGGGTGGATGACAGAAGAAATTATTTTGCAACTTATGGATCTGAGAAGAAGTCTTAAGGAAGATAAAGATGAATATGACAAAATAAATAAAGAAATAAGGCACAAATGTAAGAAAGCTAAAGAAGAGTGGCTAAATAAAAAAAATGTGGTGAAATAGAGACACACCATCATAGAAACACAATTTTTTGAAAACGCTAGATATTCTTAAGTTCGTTGTAAGATTTTGTTTGGTGTTTTTCTACTGTATTGTTCTTCTATCTCCAGTCTGTCTAAAACTGTTTTTCTTGTTATTAGTTCTTATGCACTTAAGAAGTTGTAACGAAAAGTTCACTTATACATCCTTCTGCGGCCCCCCCCCCCCAAAAAAAAAACCCCGTCAAAATACGACTATCATCTAGCACGTCTATTATCTAGGATGACTATAATCTAGCACGTCTATTATCTAGGATGACTATAATCTAGCACGTCTATTATCTAGGATGACTATAATCTAGCACGTCTATTATCTAGGATGACTATCATCTAGCACGTCTATTATCTAGGAAGACTATCATCTAGCACGTCTATTATCTAGGAAGACTATCATCTAGCACGTCTGTTATCTAGGATGACTATAATCTAGCACGTCTATTATCTAGGAAGACTATAATCTAGCACGTCTATTATCTAGGATGACTATAATCTGGTACGTCTATTATCTAGGATGACTATAATCTAGCACGTCTATTATCTAGGATGACTATCATCTAGCACGTCTATTATCTAGGAAGACTATAATCTAGCACGTCTATTATCTAGCAAAACTATCATATACGTAACACGTGTTGCAAGACTACTAGCACGTATATTATCTAGCAAGACTACTATTTAGCACGTCTGTCATTTAGTAAGACCATCATTTAACATTGTCTTGTTCATTGTCTATTAATTCTTCAACTAAATCTTGGTGCTCGAAGTCCCGAGGAAACAAAACTGTAAAATCACATATACAAGACAATGAAGCTACTGGCAAGTATGGACTAGGAATCAGAAACAAAAGAGGAGAAATGTTGATTGAGTGGGCATAAAAGAATAAAATGACAATAGGAAATACTTGGTTTCCGCAACACCCAAGGCGACTATGGACATGGAAAAGCCCAAATAATAACATACGTAACCAGAAAGATTACATTATGATCAACAGAAGATTCAGGAACTCACCAATATCCTGAAAACAAGACCAAGCGCAGACTACAACAGTGATCACATCCCAGTTGTGGGAAAAGTGAGAATCAGGCTCATTCATTCATTTGCATGTCCCTTGCGGAACTTTGCCTCCCAAAAAGCACTCCTGTAGGCCTCTCGGTTGTGAGCAAGATGGCCTGCTGCTGCTGCGTCCATTTGCAGATCGTCAACGATTTCTTGCAGCCATCTTCGTTTTGGTCTTCCTCTTTTTCTTTTTCCCATTATGTATCCTTTCAATACGGTCTTCTCTAAATTATCATGACGTTTAATGTGTCCAAAATATTTAAATTTTCTCTCTTTAATCCTCTTTACTAGCCAGCCTTCTTCAATATTAAGCTCTTGTAGTATAGATATATCAGGCTAAAGAGGTTAAAAATGGCAGCTAAAAGCAAAGAACTAGATAGAGAGCTGTTACGGAAAGATAAAGCAATACAAGAACAATATAGGACCATAGTACATAATAGATATAATGTTATAGAGAAGATTGAAACGATTAATGAACAATGGAATATGCTCAAAGATTCAGCAAACATCTATTGAAATCCTTCCTCCAAATAAAAGACACACTAAACAGGGGTGGATGACAGAAGAAATTATTTTGCAACTAATGGATCTGAGAAGAAGTCTTAAGGAAGATAAAGATGAATATGACAAAATAAATAAAGAAATAAGGCACAAATGTAAGAAAGCTAAAGAAGAGTGGCTAAATAAAAAAAATGTGGTGAAATAGAGACACACCATCATAGAAACACAAGAGATTTGTACAAACAAATAAAGGAGTTAACAAACAAAAGGGCATACCACAAGACTGGTTGCCTGAAGTCAAAGGAGGGGCATACAATAATGGACAGATATTAAATAATGGCACGATGGTGCGAATACATTAGAGAACTCTATGAGGACAATAGAAGCGAAATAGATCTACGAAATAATAATGAAGGGTCTCCCATATTAAAAGCAGAAGTGGAAGAAGCCATCAAACACATGAAGAACAACAAAGCACCAGGACCAGATAAAATCACCAAGGAAGAATTGGAAGCATTAGGAGAGCTTGGCATAGAAATAATTACCAAATTGTTGAATGACATCTATAACAGTAACTACGTCTCACCAGACCTTTTGCAACCAATTTTCGTTGCCCTACCAAAGAAACAAGGTGCAGTTGAATGTGAAGACCATAGAACCATTAGTCTTATGAGCCATGTTACCAAAATTCTGCTTCGTATTGTCATGAGAAGAGTCAGGAGCAAAATAAAAACCAGAAATCGCCGAAGACAAGTGCGGCTTGGTCGAAGGAAAAGGTACAAGTAACGCCATTATATATAATAAGAATATTGATGGAGAGATCAATAGAAGTAAAGATGGACCTACGCTTATGCTTCATAGACTACAGTAAAGCATTCGATCAAGTGAGACACACAGAAATTATAAGAATGCTGGAAGACATCAGCATTGATGGGAAAGATCTGAAACTTATAAGAAACATATAATGGCAGCAATCAGCAGCAATGAGGGTTGAGAACCAAATAGGAGCATTCCAAAACATAAAATTGGGAGTGAGACAAGGATGTGTTTTATCTCCTGACCTCTTCTCCTTGTACAGCGAAAACATAATGGGAAATATAGAGAGCTTGCCAGGAATATCAATTGGCGGGTACAACCTTAACAACTTAAGATATGTAGACGACACAGTCCTGATTGCTAAAAGTGAAGGGGAGCTACAGGCTCTTCTGGACGTTGTGGTTTGTGAAAGTAAAAGTAAAGGTCTCAGCCTAAACAAAAAGAAGACTGAAGTGATGGTCATCTCAAAGAAAATATTACCACCAAAATGTAGCATTACCGTTGATGGTACAAATCAGAAACAAGTTGATATAAGTACTTAGGAACGATTATAACAACTGATGGGAAATGTCACAACGAAATAAAAAGCAGACGTGCTCAGGTCAAGTCAGCATTCCAGAAAATCAGAAACATCTTATAAACAGATCCGTATCAATGGAAACAAGATTCCGAGTACTTAGATGTTACATCGAGCCAATTTTGTTTTATGCATGTGAAGCATGGTCTATGAATAAGAGAGTACAGCAAGAAATGGAGGCCACGGAAAGTGGTTTATAAGAAGGATGTTGAAGGTACTGTGGACAGCCAAGAAAAGCAATGAAGAAGTCTTAAGAGAGGCTGGAGTTAAAAAGCAAATTATAGCAAAGATCAGAGGCAGACAAGCGAGATTTGAAGGACATTTCCTGAGAATAGGAAAATTGAAACACACTGTGGCAACTGGAAAAACTGAAGGAAGAGGAGACAGAGTAAGACAGAGAGAGAGAAGTTACTAGATGGGCTGTCAATGGGGCTAGGAAGAAAGTCACCGGTGGATCTCATAATCAAGTCTAAAGACAGAGAATTGTGGAGAGAAATGATCGCCTACGCCACGCGGCACGGCACTTGAAGTGAATCATCTAACACGACTAACATGTAGCACACTACTATCTAGCACGAGTATCATTTAACACGAATATCATGTAGCACGACTATAATCTAGCATGACTATCATTCAGCACGGCTATCATCTAGCACGACTATCATTCAGCAAGACTGTCATCTAATAAGACTATCATCCAGCAAGACTGTCATCTAGTAAGGCTATCATCCAGCAAGACTGTCATCTAGTAAGACTATCATCCAGCAAGACTGTCATCTAGTAAGACTATCATCCAGCAAGACTGTCATCTAGTAAGACTATCATCCAGCAAGACTGTCATCTAGTAAGAATATTATCCAGCAAGACTGTCATCTAATAAGACTATCTTCCAGCAAGACTGTCATCTAGTAAGACTATTATCCAGCAAGACTGTCATCTAGTAAGACTATTATCCAGTACGACTGTCATCTAGTAAGACTATCATCCATCAAGACTGTGATCTAGTAAGACTATTATCCAGCAATGCTGTCATCTAGTAAAACCATTATCCAATACGACTGTCATCTAGCAAGACTATCATCCAGCAAAACTGTCATCTAGTAAGACTATCATCCAGCAAGACTGTCATCTAGTAAGACTATTATCCAGTACGACTGTCATCTAGTAAGACTATCATCCAGCAAGACTGTCATCTAGTAAGACTATCATCCAGTACGACTGTCATCTAGCGATGTGAACCAGAATGTCTTGACAGATGATATTCTAAAGTAGGAAGTTTGAATAAAAAGAAATAATTGCCATAGTGTTATAATAGACTCTCTTACTTCCATGAGGTAAAAGATAAAAGCTAGCTCTTTTATACCATGAGATAAAAGATAAAGCTAGCCCTGTTATACCATGAGATAAAAGATAAAGCTAGCCCTGTTATACCATGAGATAAAAGATAAAGCTAGCCCTGTTATACCATGAGATAAAAGATAAAGCTAGCCCTTTATACCATGAGATAAAATATAAGGCTATGTCTCTTATACCGTGATACGAAAGATAAAGACTAAAACGAATATGTTATATCATGAGACAGAAGATAAAACTAGTTCTGTTTTATCATGATATAAAAGATAAAACTAGTTCTGTTATACCATGATGTAAAAAAAGATAAAACTAGCTCTGTTATACCACGATATAAAAGATAAAACTAGCTCTGTTACACTATGGGACAAAAGACAAAATCATGAATGTTATACCACGAATGCACCCAGAGGATATAGTGTTGGTGTCAACACTTTCCTCGATCAGTTGGCACACTAGAAGATCAACACCACCCTTCCATCCCGCTCCAGAAGTAGCCAGCTACCCATTTCTACAGCTGGATGACATGGGGCGCCTCCGGTCGGATTCTAAACACTGGCCTTTGCCGTGACAGTCTAGTGCATTAACCACTGTGCCACTCACACCTTAATTGCGTGAGCGACAGAGAACAAAATGCATCCCGGTATCCCTCATGTACACGGTTAACCAGGATGTTGTAGCGTCAAAAAAAAAAACCGGTTGCCTGAAAAAAATGGTGAGGAAAAGCAGACCAGGGTCTTGACCAGTCTTCTATAACAAGCGCAGGGCCTGCTCGCCGGGACACTTGTTCTTTGCAGGTGATTCTATAACGCTGTTGTTATACAGTATTGTGTAGAATGGGGAGTGATGGAACCCAGAAACTCTACTACCAAGGAGACCACGGCGAGCCCCGCCCCCTCTCAGTCACATTAACATATTCCCAGGAGCAAACCTGAAGAGGAAGGATACAATCTTGCCCAACTTCAATTCACTGGCCACGATAACAGCTCTGTCTCTCTAGCAGCGCCATCTTTGTCCGCAAATACAGTTACAATATACGTTAAGTAAATTATCTGTTACTTCCAGGCTATAAATAATATGGGAAATATACTTAACGTTAATGGGTCAGACTTAATGCTGTGCGGGGTAAGTGGGTACGGCCTCGCCTTGTTCCGCCATTTCTCGTTCGTTGAAAATAGTTTGTTTTTTTTAAAATCTGGCAAATGTTACAAAATGATGTTAACGAAACAAAACAAATTTGACAAGGATTTTTATGAATTTCTTTTAGCTCCTTTAATAGTGCCAGGACGTACATCCCATCACGCTTTTGTGTCATGCTTACATTAAAAAAAAAGAGACTGGAATATTTTGTCAAATCAGTTCTAAAAAAAAAAATCAAAGTAGTTTTAAATAGCAGCAGAGTCAAGACTGATGCGCCAGCGGTTTCCCACAGTGAAAAGATTGGTTCGTGGATCAACTTCACTGCACTTCGGTTAACCTTGCACAAATCGGTACCTTGCGCTTATGTTGGCCAGAGACGGTGTTACCGTCATGGTTACTAGACAACCTCCTGGATGGCAGACCTTGACGTACGAACTCCCTGTGATTGCGAACTGGTGGTGTTTGCAGCCGATGCTGTGGAGGTGTTGAGGAATATAATCGTATCGGCGTGGGAGTGGGTTATGGCAGGTATTTTTTCAGTCCCGGAGTACAGCTAAAAAGCAGGGGGGTGTGCAATGCTTCTTTAGTAGACTCTACTACTTTGGGGATTATGGCGTCCCTGCCCCGTTAGCCAGGCTATGCCTGTTACTGGGAGTACCACGGAGTGGTGGGACAGGGTCTTGGTCAGCTATGGTTCGCTAACCCTGACCCTAGCATATCAGCTATTGGTCGTTGATTGCCTCATCGGACAGCGACTTCACCCCCTGGATAGCAGACCACAGAACCACAGAGATGAGGATCACTGACCTTTGAGGGACCCTTGTAAATACCGCGGCGTAACCTTGTTAGATTACAATAGTCTGGTACGTGTTTTATTTATGGAACACAGTTTATGAGAAGCGAGCCCTGAGAGCCAGGCTTACATCTTGCCGTCTTTTGCCGATGTTAATAAGGACAGGGCATCCGTGAAACAATCGGTTTCTTGCGTTTGAGATAGGTCTGGGCTGAAAGCTCACAGGTGAAATCTGATAACAGGGAGTTATTAAAAACAATTACTATATATATATATATATATATATATATATATATATATATATATAATCAGAAATATTCCCACAGTCCTTTTTGCTCTTTGTGTTCTAGCATAACATTTCCAGGACTATCCCTACAGTCCGTTTTATTTAATTTTTTTTGGTAGTATATAATTTTCAAAAGTATTCCCAATAATCTGTTTTGTTCTTCGTGTATCGTTGCTTCTGTCAGTCTGTTTGCCGGCTGCCCATAAATGCATTTAGCATTTCCGTTATGTGGTCTACATTTCACATACCGAAAGAACGAAGAATAAGGCACCTCTCTTCAGTTGTCCTCTTCCTCCACCTCGTCCATCCCCTTTTCTCCTCCCCCCCCCCCCATATCTCTTTATTTGAAAGACTGCTAGGTGCTGGGAGGGGGACGGGACCCCGATATCTCGAAGCTGATTTGCAAAAATCTCATTATAACGAAGTCAGCGAGACCTCATATACGAATTTGAAATTTTTGTAGTTCAAAAAAAAAAAAGAAGGTTGCAGAGTCCAGTATGGCTGTGACCCAAAAACCCGCTGGGACGTTCATAATGATCGCTGTCAGATATCAGGATGTCTGGTAGAAGCTGCTCATAAATAATCTCTCTTTGGTTTTCTTCTTCCTCTTCCTCCTTCATGAGGAACCGTTTCATGATTTTATTCTTCTGCAATTCCTGTTCCATCCATCCATCCATCCATCCATCCATCCATCCATCCATCCATCCATCCATCCATCCATCCATCCATCCATCCATCCATCCATTAAAAAATTGTTCAACGACAGCTCTGATTAAGGCAGTCTTAATTCTAAAACTCTTTCTCTCCCACACAACGCTGACAGGGTTGACAGACCTTACACATCTATGCTAATCCATACTCGAGCGATATTTCGACAGAGTCTAAATAAAATGAAAAGTAGATATTTCTAACCTAATCTATATTTTTAAATTAAAAAAAAAGATTTTCTTCCATTTTTTTTTTGTACCGACATTTCTCAGCAAAAATTATTTTGGCAGATCATGGAAATTAATTTAGGTGTAAAGCTAAAATCCCCGTTTCCACGCCATTAAGGCATATTTGGGGATACGGTGTTCCATCCAGAGATTTCCAAGACCTTCGGAACGTGATAGCGTAACGCGGTCGGTATGACGTCTGCCGCATTTACCTTCCCAAATATCTCTGGTACCCTTTTTTTTTTTTAGAATGCTGGATAGACCCCGGGGGCCATTTTGGTGTGGTGGTACCATAAAAAAATGTCCACTGCTGAGACTTGAACCAGGTACCATCGGATTAGCAGACCGAGAGCCTAACCACTCAGCCAGCCAGCCAGCCAGGCCTCCATCACTGATAAGTACCTTCATGATTTCAAAAACGTTAATATCTTGGTTTTACCTTACATATGGATAGCCAGGAGCAGAACAGCTGTAATAAAAGTCTAATCTAACAGCCAATATTTAAGAACAATAAAAAAATGGGGTCCTGTACTCACATACTTTTAGTCCCCATACTCTCAAAGTGTATGGGCACTCCCCGGTTAACCCTTTCACTACCAGAAATCCACCACCTCCTTTTTAAACAAAAAATACAAAAAGAAAAATGTGTGACTTATCCGTTAATGTATGACCAATTATTCATAATAGAAAATTGTTTTAGAAATCTTGACCAAGTAAATAAAATAAGTAAAGTAGAATAAAACTGAACTGAACTAACTCTTACATTTACAGCTAATCTGTTCATTTCAAACTTGCGAGACGTACATCACAAACTTGCGAGACGTACATCACAAACTTGCGAGGCGTACATCACAAACTTGCGAGACGTAAAGTAGTGATCACATAATTCCTTATTTTAACGATCGCTACTTTACGCTACAGAAAATGCTACAGAAGAGTTCTCCAAATATCGTGGACACAAAAAAGAACAAATATATCTATACTACAAGAGCTTAATATTGAAGAAGGCTGGCTAGTGAAGAGGATTAAAGAGAGAAAACTGAAATATTTTGGACACATTAAGCGTCATGATAATTTAGAGAAGACCGTATTGGAAGGATACATAATGGGAAAAAGAAAAAGAGGAAGACCAAGACGAAGATGGCTGCAAGACATCGTTGACGATCTGGAAATGGATGCAACAGCAGCAGGCCATCTTGCTCACAACCGAGAGGCCTACAGGAGTGCTGTTTGGGAGGCAAAGTTCCGCAAGGGACATGCAAATGAATGAATGAATGAACTTTACGTCTCGCAAGTTTGTGATGTACGTCTCGCAAGTTTGTGATGTACGTCTCGCAAGTTTGAAATGAACAGATTAGCTGTAAATGCAAGAGTTCAGTTTTATTCTACTTTACTTATTTTATTTACTTGGTCAAGATTTCTAAAACAATTTTCTATTATGAATAATTAATGAATAATTTAAGGGCGATGGAGCGCCATCAGAATCTTCACAGCACATTCCTTCAGTATCATATGCTTTTTTTTTTGGTGTTTGTTTGCTTTGTAAAGTCAGTGTAATTTTGACTGTTTCATGACCGAAGCTTTCTCTTCCCCTTCCCTATACTGTCTCTGTTAGTTTACAATAATCTTTAAGATATATATATATATATATATATATATATATATATATATATATATATATATATATATAATACAGTACCTCCACGAGGAAGGTGGAGGGGGAGAACATGAAACAGAAGGAGAACCTTCTATAATGATTATGGTACTCGGCACAGCTGTGTTGGTTGTAACTATATGAGATTACTCTTTTGAGTACTGGAGTGGTTCTCATATGCCTCTATTTTTATTTTAAAAGAAAAAGTCACTTCAAAATTTTGAATAAGCTAGAAAAGTGGAAAGAAATGAGTGCCATAAAGTAAAAGTTTGAAATAGCTACAAAAAAAGGGGGAAAAAAGGAAAGAAACGGATGGCCTAAAGTTTATTAAAAAAGCCAAGAAAAGTGAAATAAAACGGGTAATTTAAGGTTAAAAAAACAACATAGAAATAACCACGAAAAATGAAAAGAAACAGATGGTCTACAGTTAAAAAAAATTAGAAGTAACCATGAAAAATAGAAATAAATATAGGCTACTTTTAGACCAAAGTAAAAAAAAAATGTAGAAATAACCAAGAGAAATGGAAAGAAACGAAGTGAAGAAATGCGCGATATTTTTCTGTAGAAACTTGAAGTGAAGAAATGCGCGATATTTTTCTGTAGAAACTTGAAGTGAAGAAATGCGCGATATTTTTCTGTAGAAACTTGAAGTGAAGAAATGCGCGATATTTTTCTATATAAACTTGAAGTGAAGAAATGCGCGATATTTTTCAGTAGAAAAGTGATAAACTCGCACTTTTCATGCAACATTTAACTCTTCCCTTTTCCTCGGGTCCGTTATTGCTCCATCTCTCTGGTATGTTCCTATTTTCTAACAATTTATCAAGTCCAGGGGCCCTAATAATGTTTTCATTTGCAGGGCAATGTGATTATAGCTTGTTAGTGGACACACTGATGTCAGCAGCCGTCAGCAAGTCATGATTTTCCTGCGCTAGATGTCAGCGGATATCAGATAATTACGCCGTTGTCGCATTGTTCTTCGCATACACAGGGAAGTTCTTGTTGTTGTATGCAAATTACAGGATAATTTTGAAACTGACATAGAAAGAGGAAGTGAATGAGAGGGAGGAGAGAGAGAGAGAGAGAGAGAGAGAGAGAGAGAGAGAGAGGATGGAGGAGGTCGTTAGAAGTGTCGAAAACAGGTTGTTAGCTTTGTCAACAGGAAGCAAAGCCGCCCCCTCTTGCCTGACTCTAATGAGAGGCCATTGTCTCCATGGCGGACAGCCGATTAACTCAACAGGAAGCTGTAGAAAACGTCTTTGTGCGATGTAACTTAATGAAGTAGAACCTTTGTTGATTATAGAGTTCAGAAGTCTGTTGTTTTTCTTTCTTTCTTTTTCTGCTACTTGTTACAATACTACTTTTTCTGTCCTTTAAAAATAAAAAAAGGAGGAGGGAGGGGGAAACTAGTGTTGTCAGTACTGCCTGCAAATGAGCGGAAACTGATGCCTGAAAGCCTGTAGCTTTATCTGAAAGGTGAGCAACTGTTGTCTGTAAGTACCAGCCAGTAAAGAAAATCTTAGAGCCTCTTTATGATTAGTTTGCCTGAAAGTTTCGCAAATACTGTTTAACCTTCATTTCTCGCGGTTTGTAGAAGACGTTTATACATTTTCTGTGCATGTGTTTTTTTTCCTTCTTCAAGACAAGAATACAAGAGAAATTTACACAGATAAAATTTTGCTCCTTAAGACATCCGTAATATTGAATATTCTAAAGAGGACATTGTTAAGAGGGGCCAAATTAGCAGGCATAAGATTCCTCGATGAGGTTGAAAAGCTCGCCGAAAACAGGAAAACTTGGCGAACTACCAAGCGAGCTATATGTGACGTTTAACGGCATGAGAAAGATGTGAGATGTAAGATGGTGAATGCTGTAATTCTGAGTAGACACTATTGAGTATTGTAATACTGAGTAAATACTAGGGATTTTTCTTTCTTTCTTTTTTTTACCAGCATCATCATGTGCCTAGTAGGCCGATTATGTTCTGCGAAAACATCAATAACGTTTGATGAAGAATTAGTCTGAATGACTAGGTTTTGCATACTCCAAATTGAGGACCAAGTCACGTGTGATGCCTGTCTATCGAGACTTTAAAACATATTGGAAAACCCCCCCAAATAAGAACAGAAAAAAAAACTTATTAAAATTCTAACAAGACTCGCAGACCTAAAGTCGGGCTGATGAAATGATATCTCAGTGAGCACTGAATGATCCCGAAGCGGAAATACGGTGACACATGGGAAAAAAATGGAGGATTAAGAAAAATAAATCAAATTCTAGATGAGGGAAAACTTTAAAATGAAAGTATGTACATATTTTCAAAACTTGTTCTTGGGTTCATTCTCCTCATATTTCCATTTCTCCTCCCCCTCCCTCTTTCCCTTACTCACCCATCTCTTTACACCTTGTTCTAGAACTCTCGAATCCAGACTGGTGCTGTCTGAGAAATGTCATCTCTTGCGCCAACTAAAGTGAGAAACGTGTCAGGTCTGTTGTCTGTTGTCTGATGTCTGATGTCTGTCTTCGTGTTTTCCAATGGAAACAAAGTATTGAAGAGGGCTTCTCTGAAGGCTGTGATTTCTGCACATTTTCTTTGTCTCTGTGTGCAGTCACGATAGTTTATGATTTTTTTTATGTCAGGAACGAAGTTACGGCTATACTTCTTCTTCTTCTTCTTCGTCTTCTTCTTCTTCTTCGTCTTCTTCTTCTTCTTCTTCGTCTTCTTCTCAATGTGCCAAAAATTTCTCTGTTATTAATTATTCTATATCTCCACTCTCCCTTCCCATCTTTTTCAGTCTCTTACGCTCTCATTCTTACTTCAGAGCTCTCGTGATGAAGCACGGCATGTGTCCCTATATAGATACTGTACCGCATGTGTCCCTATATAGATACTGTACCGCATTTGTCCGTATAGAAATACTGTACCTCATGTGTCCCTATATAGATACTGTACCGCATTTGTCCCTATATAGATACTGTACCTCATGCGTCCCTATATAGATACTGTACCGCATTTGTCCGTATAGAGATACTGTACCTCATGTGTCCCTATATAGATACTGTACCGCATTTGTCCGTATAGAGATACTGTACCTCATGTGTCCCTATATAGATACTGTACCGCATTTGTCCGTATAGAGATACTGTACCTCATGTGTCCGTATATAGATACTGTACCGCATTTGTCCGTATAGAGATACTGTACCTCATGTGTCCCTATATAGATACTGTACCGCATTTGTCCGTATAGAGATACTGTACCTCATGTGTCCCTATATAGATACTGTACCGCATTTGTCCGTATAGAGATACTGTACCTCATGTGTCCGTATAGAGATACTGTACCGCATTTGTCCGTATAGAGATACTGTACCTCATGTGTCCCTATATAGATACTGTACCGCATTTGTCCGTATAGAGATACTGTACCTCATGTGTCTGTATAGAGATACTGTACCGCATTTGTCAGTATAGAGATATTGTACGGCATTTGTCCATATAGAGATACTATAAGGTATTTGTCTGTATAGAGATACTATATGGCATTTGTCGTGTATACAGATACTGTACGGTATTTGTCTGTATACAGATACTGTACGGCATTTGTCTATATGCAGATACTGTACGGCAATTCTCCATAAAATGACGATTTTCTACAGCTTTTTATACTATTCTAAATCTCTTTAGCTTTTTTTTATTGTGATAATGCTCTACATTTGTGCATACTGTCTATATTGTTAGTCAGTTGTCTGTCTTATCACAGCGATCACCTACTGTCTATACTGTAATGAAGTTCATCAAACGTCTCTGTCATGGTAATAATATTCAGCAACTGTTCGTGTTTGTCTATGTTTTTCACAATAATACATTTAGAATTTACATTTCCTTGCACGCATTCTTGCACGAAATTGTTTAACATAAAACCGTTCGCTTCTGTGCACTTGCAAGTCAGCACACTACCTGTGTTCTGTCATCTTCGGGACTTTTGGTGCTCAGAAAATATCAAACCAAATAAACGTAAGATCTGCCAAGAAAAGCAGTAGCTCAGAATAACGATCATTGCCGTAAATATTTCATCAATATTAGCTTTATTAAACGTATCTAGTCCAGCATTTCTCAATATTCTTGCCCCTGTAGAACCACTGGAATATTTTTTTTTCTTTAAATCCCTGTGGAACTTCTGCGTTAAATATTTACCACAGCTCATTTTGTTCATTTCATATTTTGACCCCCCCCCCCCTCCTTTCCCCACACCCCAAAGCTATCACTGACAATTCTAATTAGAAAAAAAAGGTTTTTCCTTTTAGATTATTCAGTAGAGAGCGCCGAAGCCGAAAAGAAGAATAATAAATGTATAACAGACAACATGCTAATCAGACACGGCTTGCGGGATATGGCATATGCAAGAGTAAGTTTTCTTCTCCTTCGGTAGAACTAAAAATGACCTTTTTTTTTTTAAACCAAGCTGTCTTGGAGAGAACCACAAGCAAGTGTAGCTAAGTTCTAGGGTTTCCTTGAGAGGGGTCTGGGAGGGATGTTTCAGTCGCGATCTCTGGCGGGGCAACTGTGAAGAAGCCGTCCTGAAGAACCCTGATGTAGTCTCTCTTATAGCACGGCGTCGAAGACGCTGTCGCCATTAGGCAATCAGTGACCCATAGCTGATATGCTAGCGTCAGGGTTAGCGAACCATAGCTGACATGCTAGAGTCAAGGTTAGCGAACCATACCTGATCAAGACCCTGTCCCACCTCTCCGTTGGTACCCCCAATAACAGGCCTAGCCAACGGGGCAGGGATTGTCATAGCCCCCATGGTGGTGGAGTCTGCTAAAGAAGCGTTGCATACCCCCTGCATTGTAGCTGTACTTCGGGACTAAAAAACTAGCTGCCTTACCCACTCCCACGCCGATGCGATTCTGTAGCCCAACACCTCCACAGCATCGGCTGCAAAGATCACCAGCTCGCACTTACAGGGAGAAAGCGCAAGACAAGACTAGATGGCACAATGGCTTTTTGACTACGCGTAGCTCGTCTTATCTACATCTTCATTCTTCTTTCATCTTATATCCTTCCCGTGCCGTTAAACGTCATATGGCGCTTGCATGGTAGTCCGCCAGGTTTTTCCTGTCCTCGGCGAGCTTTTGAACCTCATCAATGGATTTTATGCCGAATAACTGGCCTCTCTTAACAACGTCCTCTTTAGAGTTTCACGCGGTCTGCCTCTTTTTCTTCGACCTGTTATGTTCCACTTGATAGCTTGTTTTGGGATTCTCTGACTATTTCTTCTCATCACGTGACCGATATATGTCCATCTCCTTTTCCTGATCCCCATGAGACTGGCTGTTGTTTGCTCATCTGTCTTATCTCCGCATTGTTCTTGAATTCGTTCCACTTGATGCCGAGTATTTTCCTTAGGCATTTGTTTTCAAAAGAGTCTAATTTATTATCTATTTCTTTGGTTGATTTCCAGCTTTCCCGTGCATAAATGAGGGTGGATATTACATTTGAATTGAATAGTCTTAACTTGGTTTTTGTGCTTATAACTTTTGAATGCCATATGTTCTCAAGATTCTTGAAGGTCAATGCTGCTTATGCAATTCTAACTTCCTTTCTGCTGTCGCCATCCTGGTCTATGTAGCTTGCCAAGGTATGCAAATTGATTGACTTCTTCAACAGCTGTCCCTTCTACGCATATTTTTCATTTTAGATCTTTATTACATGACCCTCCCCCCCCCCCCCAAAAAAAAAATCGACGTCCAAAATATAGGGGTTTTTTTGGCGAATGATGCCATGTAGACTTTATTTTCCCATAAATTATATTAACCTATTTATTCATGACGTCACTGCCGAGGTAAAGATTTCTGGGAGGAAAACAAAATGGCAATCGATACCGCGAAATGGATTGTCACCTTCAACAAACCAACACAGAACATAATGACGCATTGAATTTGTTAGCGGAGCAAATAGATTATGACACCGTTGACTGCTAGCGCTTTCCTACCCTGCTTCACTCCACGCGGTGTAAGGTCACAGTAGACGCCAATTTCGAATCAACACACAAGAGTTCTTGCTCTAATGGGAGCCAACTCAGGAGGAGGTAATGAAATCAAGGACAGGGAAGATTAAATAAAGGAACATGCTACCGTTCTGGCTTTTTCCTGCACTTTGTAAGCATCTGCTGCTTAAAAAAAAATGGATGTAATCTGCTTACATTGGGGCCCTATTATAGACAGCAGATTACAGGATCGAAGTGTCGTTCGCAATTGGAGATCGGACACTGCGTGTATCATCTCTGCTCTCACGCTCTCAAGACTCGTGTTTGCACCTCATCACGAGCTTACTGGGCGAGGCTTGAATATCCGTTGGAAATGAGAAGGGTCAGTCTTTTGATGTTGATTTTGGGGCTCGATTTGCTATTTTTTTTAAATGAGGAAAAGAAACCCGAAGAATGGAGAAGAACAAGATGCCATATCTGTTTAAAAAATAACGCCAAAAGAATGACGCAATGTTTAAACAGCTTCTTCTTTTTCTTTCTTCTTTTTCTTTCTTCGTCCTCGTCCTCTTCTTCTTCTTCTTCTTCTTCTTCCGCGTGCTCCCTCAAAAGGACGTTGTTGCGTTGTGTAGCAGCTACGCATCACTCGACCCAACACATCTGACTTCGGCTCGATATATTTTTAGGGCCAGATTCTTCGTCTTCACACTGCGATTCCTGTTCACTCTGCCAGACTATTATCTGTTTCCAGTGTCACCTTTGGGAGGCTGAATAGGGTCTTGATCGGCTAACCTTGACGCAAGCAGTCAGCTATGGGCCCGCTATCTCATTTCAGCTTGAGTAGGGCGCTTTCACTCCTGTTAACCATAAACTCACAAATATTGCATCTTATCTGGTCACGTCTTTTTATATTAAAAAATTCATTGCTTTTTGTTTTGTTTATGTAAATATTATATTTGTCACATTGTTATCGTTCGCTATCATGCAGGACAAAGCCCTTGGGGAGACAATCATTCATTCATCATCATGTGCCGTGCCGACGGACTTTGGCGATTATGCTGCTTTATTCTGTGCTTTCTCTGTTCTTTTTAGTTTAGCTCTGTAACTTGCAGTTTCTTGTGCTACTTGGTCGGCCCATCAAAATATCTGTGTTTTCCTGGTGGGTTCCCTCTCTTTTTTTTCCCCTTGAGTTTTCCGATGGCTATGATGTTCCCTATCTTCTTTCTTCTCGTGGCACTTCATGAAACAGGACCCATATTCAACAGTAATCAATGACGAATAAAAAGTGTAATCAGTAATGAATTAGACATGTTCTTTTCTGCCTTGTATCTTTCTCTTGGACACAGCTTTTACCAATCACTGATGAAAAACGTTTGTGGCACACATGGCTGTACCACAGTGATGGAGCCAGTATCACATAACAACAACAACAACAGGAAAGATAACGAGAAAAGATTCAAGGGAAGCCCAAGAGAGAATATTACTGATAAATTAAAGCAACGGCACGATAAAATGTCAACAAACTGACTTAATGGAAAATAATCTGTGATCGAAATCTTCGGAGAAGCATGGCCATGGAAGTCTACACAGGCCCGACCTACAGCAAGATCGTTGTGATACACCACTTGCTGTTCTTAAGTCTGGCTAACGTGGCAGGGATCGTCATGGTAGCTGCTGTGTTGGTGGATCATGCCTAAGCAGCTAATGTACTGAATTAAGTCAAACCAATTTTGTTCTTTCTTAACACGGTAATATAGCAATGCTTGCGAAGGACTGAGAGAAGGCCCACATACACATCAACTTTCATCACCGGCATTATCATCATCATCATAATTAAGTGCTCTGCTGGTAATGCTTCTACACAGATTTCAGTCACTGATATTTTCCATCAGCTCAGCTGGTGATTTTTTGGGGTTAAAAATTGCATTTTCGCGCTATATTATCCATGATATTCTCTCTTCACCTACTGCAGCCTCTATTCCCAAGTATCTTTCATGTTGTTATGATATTTTCAAGTTCTCCTCTGCTCATTTTACATCCAATGAAATGTTGATTGTCACTTTCCTGTTGTACTGATTTAGATTACTTTTTAAAATTGGCTTTTGTTAAACATTTCTTGTTTATCATCATAGCCATCCGTGGAATTCAACATTCTTCTAAAATAAGCACACCTCTCTTGCCTCTTGTCCATTACCCTTAACTCACTTCCACTGGGTAAGATAAGCTTAACCTAGCATGTTAGAACTCGTCCCCCCCCCCCCTTATATTCAGTAATAGAGATATTACACAGTATGGTTCTCACTTTGTGAAATCTGTTTTGGCTAGGAAAATTCTGTTCTTGATTTCAGAGGTAAATTCTTTTTTACATGCTGTTGTAAGCGTGTCCAAATATTTAAATGGCATATGTGTTCCTAGGCAGTTCTAAGTATTCTAACTTACCACTTAACTGAGTCCTTGCTGTATGTACACTCGCTGTTTCTGGTAGTTCTAAGTATTCTAACATACCACTTAACCGAGTCATTGCTGTATGTACACTCGCTGTTTCTCTTCTCTTTCCAATTTAGAAAGAGTTTTTAATGGTTAATTTCTTTCGCTGGAACATGTAATAATTGCTCTCGGTTCGTTTCATTTTTGGCTGTTAGTATTTTTACCTGTAGTCTGTTCACGCTGTAGCCTACGACTCGAATTGCCGGTTCATATTTGACTGCTCTCTAGATATAATGTCCCTATAGAACAATGTTTCCCTAAGTGGGCGATAACGCCCCTCATGGGCGTAGGAAAGTGCCAAGGGGCGGTGAAAAAGGGGAAATATTGGAGGAGGGGGGCAATGGAAAAATGGGGGAGCAGGGTGGCGTTGAAGGAAAACGAAGCAGTAAACAGGGGGAGTAATACCTTCCTTGTTAGCACTTTTCAACCTGATATTGAGAAACGTGTGTCCCTACATGAAACTCACCTGTCACATTAAAAGTTGAGAGAATGATGTAGTAGGTGAGTTTTAAATGTACTTCTTGATCCTGTTAAATAAACTGGTTTGCCTGTTGAAGTTTTTAGTTGTGCAATGCATGTCGTAGTTTAGGGTGTACTAGTAGTACTACATAACGGGGCGGCGGGGGGGGGGGGGGAGGAGGGGCGTTGAGGACGTGGTACAGGAGAACAGGGGGCGGCAGCCAGAACAAGCCTGGGAAACTCTGCTATAGAAGAAGAAAACAAATGTAATGAGAGGACGCCCACTTATCTAACCTTCTTTTTTAACTTGTGTATCATATTTCTACTCTTGTGGTTTCTACGAGACCAAATGTTGATTTTTTATTTTGGTTTACATCAAATTTTGTAAAAAAATCAGTAAATATATAATAATCAGATGTTGTCAGAAAATGAATAATCAAAATCGCTGAAATGATATTTTTGTATACATAAACGCGCCTTCCTTAAACAAAATCCAGGGCATAGAAATAATGAAGTCGGACTGAAATGTAGATATAATATCACATATTTTCTCCAGTTCTTGGACGACAAAATGTTTATTACAAAGAGAATGTTAGGTCTGGAAAATAATGCAGAGCAAGAGACTTCTGGCACAAGCTCAGAGAAAGATGAAACCAAACTTTCTCATCTTTCCCAGTCAAAATGACACTCAGCTCGAATAACTTATCTCCTGTTTCATCTATTTTCATCAACTCCGTGACATTTTCCTAGACTCCTGCAAAGATTTGATGCGAAATCTGCGCCTGTTTGTTTCACAACTTTTGTCGCAACAAATTCATTTCAGCCAGCCTGTTATTGTACTACTTTTGAGACCGTCAGGGGAAAACACGCTTTCAATCATTTGTATTTGTGATTGTCGGTCTGTATGATTGTCTGTGTGTTTGGACTTCCTGATAGGTTTAAGTTTTCTAACTGCTGCAGAGCCAGATTTGCTTTGTGAGGTCAGAACTATGCAGCAGCAGCAGCAGCAGCAGCAGGCCATCTTTCTCACAACCGAGAGGCCTACAGGAGTGCTGTTTGGGAGGCAAAGTTCCACAAGGACATGCAAATGAATGAATGAATGGTCAGAACTAACCATGGAGGAGGATGGTTTAAGAGCAAGCAAGGACAACTTCAGATGGACACCCAAGACGGGGATCTCCGAGGACACTTTTGTAAGGCCGCGCAGAACGTTCTCTCTCTCTCTCTCTCTCTCTCTATCTCTCTCTCTTTTTACTTCCTCCTCTTTCTCTATCATTAATCATTCTGTTTTCATCCACCTCCTCTTTCTCTATCATTAATCATTCTGTTTTCATCCACCTCCTCTTTCTCTATCATTAATCATTCTGTTTTCATCCACTACACACTCCACCCCCCCTTCCTTCTTTAAAGACATCTTGGCCTAGGAGTGATGCACCAGTTTGGCCGTGTCTCTCCCCCCGTCTCCCCTCCCCCACCCCGGCCCTCTCTCATTGGACCTGAGTACATACGTAAGTAAAAGATGAAAGAAGTACACAGATGAACTTTTTGATGATGTAAGGAACAGCAGTTCCCATACAGACAACGATAACTGCGGAAACAAGTCTAGAAATCAGAGGTGGAAAAGGACATGCCTACGATGACGAAAGGGAAAGTTGCATACCTGGGCAATGTTAATGTAGAAAGTCTACGTAATAATAATAATAATAACAATGATAATAATAATAATAATAATCATCGTCGTCGTCGTCGTCATCATCATCGCCTTTAACTCCCTTGGGAGCATAGGCCATAGATAAAGGCTCTCCAGTCGTCCCTGTTCTTGGATTTATTCTCTGCTTCCTTTCAGGCGTATCCTTTGTCCCCGAACGCTGTCATAATTTCTCCAAGTCCAGGTAATATTATTGTAGGAAATGTAGTTTATATTAATATAGCAAAGTCCAGGTAATATTATTGTAGGAAATGTAGTTTATATTAATATAGCAAAGTCCAGGTAATATTATTGTAGGAAATGTAGTTTATATTAATATAGCAAAGTCCAGGTAATATTATTGTAGGAAATGTAGTTTATGTTAATATAGCAAAGTCCAGGTAATATTATTGTAGGAAATGTAGTTTATATTAATATAGCAAAGTCCAGGTAATATTATTGTAGGAAATGTAGTTTATATTAATATAGCGAAGTCAAGGTAATATTATTGTAGGAAATGTAGTTTATATTAATATAGCGAAATCAAGGTAATACAAACGTAGAAATACCACAGGCAGCAGATGAATGTGTCTCCTGTGCTGATGGAACTGATAAGTGTTTCTAACTTCTGAAGTCTCTAACTTCAGAATTCCCTTGCCGTCTGCCAAGTCTTATTTTCAGGACTGAGCACTCCAGGCCGAATTTGGAGTCAATAAAAGTGTAACATGCAGGAAGAGTTGGGCTAGGAGTTGGGCAGGAGAAATATGGTGGAGATGGAATCGGAAGCAATTTTTTGTTTTCGGTGAAGCTTGGTAAAATGCTATATTGAACCTATCTTGTTATATGGACGTGATCATGGACAATAGGCAAGTCTGCACAAAAATCATTGGAAGCAGCAGAAATGTGGTTTATTAGAAGAATGTTGCGAATCCCCTGGACAGCAAAAATAACTAATGAAGAATGTATGAGAAGAGCTGGAGAGACAAAAAAACCTTGTCAAAAAGATAAGAGAGAGAGACAATGTACTTTCATAGGACATGCAATGAGAAGAGGGGGCATTGAAAATATTATAACAACAGGAAAAATAGAAGGAAGAAGATCAAGAGGAAGACCAAGAGAAATGATACTGGACAGTCTGACGGGATGGTGTGAGAGGAGGTCATCAACTGAACTGATGGCCTGCATGAAGGATCGGATACTCTGGAGAAGCATAATAGCCAACGCCAGTCGGCACGGCACATGATGATGATGAAGCTTGGTAAGTCTGAGTTGGTATAAATGTCTAATAAAAGTGAAGGTAGAAATGTAAGGTTTATGAAGAACTCAGAATCATAGTCAATAAAAATGTATAATCATTGGAGAAGCCAGAGTCGGAAGCAATTTTTAGTGGAGTCAGTAGAAATATATAATTTATGAAGGAGTCAGTAGAAATCTGTGATTTCTGAAAGATTCATAACAAACGTATTACTTAGAAATACTCTTAGCTGTAATAGACAGAAATGTAGAATTTATGACGGAAAATGGAGTTACAGTTTAATTTTAATGTATTCCATAGCCGCCATATTGTTTAAAAGCGGCTATCTCTTGTTTCGTTTATTCATGCTAAGAACTATTATTATCACGCTTTTGTCTGTGATCTCCTTTTTGTGTTTTTTTTTTTTTTTTGTAATCTATTTTCAGCCCAGTATTTCACAGGAGCACCTGGTTACAAAGAGATGCAAAGCTATTGCTCGTGTCCTTGGAATGCTTCAGATTAAACAACAGCCTTCTAGCTGGCCTTGTGGTAAAGGTAAAGGTAAAATCCCTGTTTCCATGCCACTAAGGCATATTGGGGGACTCAGTCTTAGGCCCGTATTAGGCCCTGTGTGCCTCCATTGGCACATGAAAGCGTGAGGTGGTCAGTATCACTCCTGGCAGCACTTACCGTCCCAGATTTCTCTGGTACACATTTTAATGGGCTAGATGGGCCTCGGCGTCTGTCTGGTGTGGGTGGTACCAGGAAAAAAATAAAGTCCCCACTGCTGGGACTTGAACTCGATACCGCTGGATTAGTAGACCAAACGCCTAACCTCTGGGGCCGCCAGGCCGCCATCACTATCGGAGCAAGAGTTCAAGTCGACCAATGGAGTTAATCCAATGATCGGGTTAAGACATTTTGAAACCGGTACAACTGTAGCTGTCTTTCACCTCGTACCAAATATTTTCCGAAATACCAGTTGTTGTTGTTGTTGTTGTTGTTGTCGGTGTTGTTGTTTTTTCAATACAACTTTCGGTATCCTATACTTTTTTCACGAAAAATTAAACACACGTTACGAAACATCACCGAATATTGAATGTTCGTGTGAATTTGTAAAAGAAAAATTCTTTGCGGAGAGATTTCATTTGCACAAAGTGCTCACGCGGCGAACGAAAGTCAACACTGACTTCTTCTCCTGCAGGCAAATTGAGCATCATCAATCTCCTGGCCTAAGTATGCTCCAACCGATTTCGCTGGTTGCTGTTAATTAGTTGGTTTTTTTTAAAAAACCCGTTGCAGTAACCGACGACCTCTGAAAATTTCGGTTCTTCTTTTTTATCATTGGAATTATTTTGTTAACTACCGGTTAACGCGATCACTGGTTAATCATCAGTAGATTTCACTCTGAGCAATGGAGTTGATCACTGTGAGATTTCTTTCTGACCAATGGAGTTAATTACCATGAGATTTCATTCTGAGCAATGGAGTTAATCACCATGAGATTTCATTCTGACAAATGGAATTAATCACCATGAAATTTCATTCTGACCAATGGAGTTAATCACCATGAGATTTCTTTCTGACCAATGAAGCTGATTACTGTGAGATTTCATTCTGACCAATGGAGTTGATCACTGTGAGATTTCAACCTGACCAATGGAGTTGATCACTATGAGATTTCATTCTGACCAATGGAGTTGATCACTGTAAGATTTCATTCTGACCAATGGAGTTGACAACTGTGAGATTTCATTCTGACCAATGGTATTGATCACTATGAGATTTCATTCTGACCAGTGGTGTTGATCACTGTGAGATTTCATCCTGACCAATGGATTTGATCACTGTGAGATTTCACCCTGACCAATGGAGTTGATCACTGTAAGATTTCATCCTGACCAGTGGAGTTGATCACTGTGAGATTTAATTCTGACCAATGGTGTTGATCACTATGAGATTTCATTCTGAGCAATAGTGGTGATCACTATGAGATTTCATTCTGACCAATGGTGTTGATCACTATGAGATTTTATTCTTACCAATGGTGTTGATCACTATGAGATTTTATTCTGACCAATGGTGTTGATCACCATGAGATTTTATTCTGACCACTGGTGTTGATAACTATGAGATTTCATTCTGAGCAATGGTGTAGATCACTATGAGATTTTATTATGACCAATGGTATTGATCACTATGAGATTTTATTCTGAGCAATGGTGTTGATAACTATGAGATTTCATTCTGACCAAGGTGTTGATCACTATGAGATTTTATTATGACCAATGGTATTGATCACTATGAGATTTCATTCTGACCAATGGTGTTGATCACTGTGAGATTTCATTCTGAGCAATGGTGTTGATCACTATGAGATTTTATTCTGACCAATGGTGTTAATCACTATAAGATTTCGTTCTGAGCAATGGTGTTGATCACTATGAGATTTCATTCTGAGCAATGGTGTTTATCACTATGAGATTTCATTCTGAGCAATGGTGTTGATCACTATGAGATTTCATTCTGAGCAATGGTGTTGATCACTATGAGATTTTATTATGACCAATGGTGTTGATCACTATGAGATTTCATTCTGATCAATAGTGGTGATCACTATGAGATTTCATTCTGACCAATGGTGTTGATCACTATGAGATTTTATTCTTACCAATGGTGTTGATCACTATGAGATTTTATTCTGACCAATGGTGTTGATCACCATGAGATTTTATTCTGACCACTGGTGTTGATAACTATGAGATTTCATTCTGAGCAATGGTGTAGATCACTATGAGATTTTATTATGACCAATGGTATTGATCACTATGAGATTTTATTCTGAGCAATGGTGTTGATAACTATGAGATTTCATTCTGACCAAGGTGTTGATCACTATGAGATTTTATTATGACCAATGGTATTGATCACTATGAGATTTCATTCTGACCAATGGTGTTGATCACTGTGAGATTTCATTCTGAGCAATGGTGTTGATCACTATGAGATTTTATTCTGACCAATGGTGTTAATCACTATAAGATTTCGTTCTGAGCAATGGTGTTGATCACTATGAGATTTCATTCTGAGCAATGGTGTTTATCACTATGAGATTTCATTCTGAGCAATGGTGTTGATCACTATGAGATTTCATTCTGAGCAATGGTGTTGATCACTATGAGATTTTATTATGACCAATGGTGTTGATCACTATGAGATTTCATTCTGATCAATGAAGTTGACAGCTATGAGATTTCATTCTGACCAATAGAGTTGCAGTATAAAATTAAATGGAACTATTCTAAAGCAGGTGCAGAAATTTAAATACAGTGAAGCAGTAATAACTTGAGATGGGAAATGCAAAACAGAAATTAAGAGCAGAATAGGCCAAACAAAGATTGCCTTTCAGAAAATGAGAAAAACATATTATGTAAAACATCCTTATCAATGAATGTTAGAAAACGAGTCCTAAAATGCTATATAGAACCTATCTTGTTACATGGAAGTGAATCATGGACAGTAGGCAGGTCTGCACAAAAGTAATTGGAAGCAGCAGAAATATGGTCTATTAGAAGAATATTGCGAATTCCCTGGACAGCAAAAATAACTAATGGAGAATGTCTGAGAAGAGTTGGAGATAGAAAAAATCTTGTAAAAAAATAAGAGAGAGACAATGTACTTTCATAGGACATGCAATGAGAAGAGGGGTAATTGAAAATATTATAACAACGGGGAAAACAGAAGGAAGAAGAGCAAGGGGAAGACCAAGAGAAATGATACTGGACAGTCTGACGGGATGGTGTGAGAGGAGGTCACCAACTGAGCTAATGGCCTGCATGAAGGATCATGTACTCTGGAGAAGCATAATACCCAACGCCAGTCAGCACGGCACCTGATTATGATGATGATGAATAGAGTTGATCACTATGAGATTTCATTCTGACCAATGAAGCTGATCACTATGAGACTTCATATTGAACAGTGGTGTTGATCACCTTCCGATTTGACCAATGGGGACAGAGATCAGCTTGTTTCCCTCCATACTGATCGACGTCTGTATCTCGGGCCTCTTCCTGGAATGAAAGAAGATTGGAGAAGTTCACACCCTGACCGATATCATGCCCGTCTTCCCTGACGGTTTTTTTTTGTTTGTTTCAGTCCCAATTTTGCATTTACAGACAAGGAACAATAAACAACGCAATTTAATTTTTTTTTTTAACAAAAAGAAATTTCACGTTTAGGAATAATTTTAGAAAGTCTTATTGGCCAAGTTCTCTGCTGTACTGTTAATTTGCTTCACATACTTGATTGTTCCAAGTACTGACATTTATCAAAAGATCGGGTGGGTTACTTCAACATTTGCTGTACCATTTATTACTGTTTCTGTCATCCATCTGGGTACTTAATTATTAATCTGCCATAAGACTTTTAAGTTGCTTTAAAAGAAAATAAATTACAGTAAAGCTCGATTTAATAGATCCAAGTATAATGCATTAGAGGTTTAACTAACCCAAGTATAACGGACTGAGATTTAACGAAGACTAGTATAACGGATATGAGAGTTGACGGACTCCAAATACCGTATCTGAGATTTAACAGATCGGACAAATAAAACAAAAAGCTGCACCCTTCACATTTCATATCGCGACTGAAACTCATTTTGCTTCAGTCGTCTGCCTCAAGCTGTCACGTGGTCAGGTTGTTTACAGAGTGTTTCTACCTCATACTACCTCAAGATATCTTGTGGTCAGGTTGTTTACAGAGTGTTTCTATCTCAGCCTACCTCAAGATATCTTGTGGTCAGGTTGTTTACAGGGTATTTTTTGTCTCAGTCTACCTCATGCTATCGTGTGATGGGGTTGTTTACAGAGTATTTTTGTCTCAGTCTACGTTAAACTATCGTGTGATCAGGTTGTTCACAGAGTATTTTGTGTCAGTTTACCTCAAGCTATCGTGTGATCAGGTTGTTTACAGAGTATTTTTGTCTCAGTCTATCTCAAACTATCGTGTGATCGGGTTGTTTACACAGTATTTTTGTCTCAGTCTACCTCAAGCTATCGTGTGATCAGGTTGTTTACAGAGTATTTTTGTGTCAGTCTACCTCAAGCTATCGTGTGATCAGGTTGTTTACACAGTATTTTTGTGTCAGTCTACCTCAAGCTATCGTGTGATCGGGTTGTTTACACAGTATTTTTGTCTCAGTCTACCTCAAACTATCGTGCGGTCAGATTGTTTACAGAGTATTTTTTTCTCAGTCTACCTCAAACTATCGTGCGGTCAGGTTGTTTACAGAGTATTTTTGTCTCAGTCTACCTCAAGCTATCGTGTTATGGTGTTGTTTACAGAGTGTTTTTGCCTCAATCTACCTCAAGCTATAGTGTGGTCAGGTTGTTTACAGAGAATTTTTTATCTCAGTCTACCTCAAGATATCGTGTGATCGGGTTGTTTACAGAGTATTTTTGTCTCAGTCTACTTCAAGCTATCGTGTGGTCAGGTTGTTTACAGAGTATTTTTGTCTCAGTCTACCTCAAGCTATTGTGCGGTCAGGTTGTATACAGAGTGTTTCTGTGATGTCACAATTGTGACTTTATTTGTTAAATAATTTTATTGTGTATAGTCGTGTATATCGTACTGAATATTTTTTTCTTTTCTTTTTTTTCAAGTTTAAAAACCAAAAAAGTGTCAAAATCCCCCCCCCCCCCCCTGTTTCCACTGTTATTAACAGACATCCCTTCCTGTCTGCTATTCCGTTAAAAAGAGGGCCGACTATAACTTCTATCATACTGTTTTGTTATGAAGTCACCAGTACATAGTTTTAATCTGTTGGGACTTTTAAACAAAAACATCGCGTCTTCTCGTAGTAAAACATCCTAGCAGTGATTATTAATTATAAAAAAATGTTCGTGTGTCATGGATGGTGTTTGGCTGATTAAGAGTAAAAGACTTTATTGCTCATTTTGATATATGGCGCGCGCATACACACTTGTTTCTTACTGGCTCCGAGAACATCTGGAGATAACATTTGTTCCTCACCTCATATTCAGAACAGAAATTCATGATCAGAGCTTGAATATATTTTTTTTATTATGTTTGCGCATCTGCACGCGATGTGTGCATGTTCTGTAGCACGTGAACCTAATCTGTTTAAATACAAAACAGATCCCTGGGTTGAGATTCGACCTAATGTGAGCCGATATGAGAAATCGAGCACATCTAAAGTGACATTTTATTTTCCCTAGCGTCTTCTGGCGAAAACTGCGCGAAACAGGAAACTGGGCCGTGTGATGATAATAAGTTGCTGCAGGAGCGTCGTCCGCCATGAAGTTGGAGCTTATCTTCAAAATAATTATCTTGGATATTGTAGCATTCACAGTGTTGTATTATCAAAGGTTCAAAATCAGGCTCTGGCGTCACTGCATTCAAGACAGCGACAGCCCCATATATGCCCCCCCGCATACCGCAGCATCCTTCCAAGAGTATGTTTGCTAGTGGTTTCCATCAACTGTTGGTTGTTTACGGTGTTTTGTCTCCCACACAGTTCAGATTTCCTGCCAGCACCTTTAATTTGTCCTAGCTTCAGCTCTCTCTCTCTCTCCCTCTCTCCCCCAGCTCTTTTGTTCTAGCTCTTGAAGATTACATTGTTCTTTCCATTCCCGCTCGTCATTTTCCCGCAGTCTTTCCATTCCCGCTCGTCATTTTCCCCGCAGTCTTTCCATTCCCGCTCGTCATTTTCCCGCAGTCTTTCCATTAAGGCCTTAGCAATGTCATCCTCATTTATTTTTCGCCTGCCCAGCAAGTCTATCTGTCGCGTTATTGTCATGTATTCCGGCTTGCTCTGGTCAATAAAGCCACGTTAGGCTCATCATAGTTGACTAGATTAACAGATGAATCAATTCTTCTCGAAGCAATTTTTACCTAATTTTACGAAGCATATTCTAACTATTATCAAGGTCATTGCTATCTTCGTAAGTACCGCATCTTCTTTATCGTATATTTTGATGTAATCGGGATTATGGTTAAAGTTCTACAAAAACAAAAAGGAAACAACGAATCTTTCCTACATTAAAGTAATAGATCACAGTCTTGTATGATTAACCCTTGAGAAAGACGTGAGAGTCACAAGAAAATTATTACCTGCGGCTTGAACCACGGACTCCTGTAGGATGAGCAGTCGTGTAGCCACGAGAGAACAGCACATTAACGAACTGCGCTATCTAGCACTCCCAGAAGAAAAAAAGATGTTGGACGGAGAAGTTATAAATACCTTTCCAGCCTTATATCGCGACACCCGCAAAGGGAATAAAGCCATAACAGAGAAATTCCGTCGCTTAGATTCTGTACCTGCGAGAGACAATCTAGATTCTGTACCTGCGGGAGACAATCTAGATTCTGTACCTGCGGGAGACAATCTAGATTCTGTACCCGCGGGAGACAATCTAGATTCTATGCCTGGGAGACAATCTAGATTCTGTACCTGCGAGAGACAATCTAGATTCTGTGCCTGCTGGAGACAATCTAGATTCTGTGCCTGGGAGAGGTAATATAAGGGACGGAATCTCTGTATAATTATGGTTCGCGCGATATTTTGATTTAGTTGTACGCTATTTTGCCGTATACCACTGCCAAATCAGTCCTTTTCTCCAAGGAAAAATGCATTTGACTTTTAAAAGCAGATCAGTAAATAACAATAAATGACGCGACTCTGTTGGATAGAACAAGGCAAATTAGGAGCTGGAGTGGAAGGCATAGTAAAGAAGTCAGAAAACATATATGAAACGTGATAAATGGTGGTGGGGGGGGGGATAGAGACGGAGTATGGACTCGGAGGTTTTGCGAAGTGTTGTGACTTCTCTTCGTTCTCGTTGGTAGTTCTGTTACAGAGAAGTGCAAGAGGCCAATGTCCAGCTAAACAGAGAAGTGCAAGAGGCCAATGTCCAGCTAAACAGAGAAGTGCAAGAGGCCAATGTCCAGCTAAACAGAGAAGTGCAAGAGACCAATGTCCAGCTAAACAGAGAAGTGCAAGAGGCCAATGTCCAGCTAAACAGAGAAGTGCAAGAGGCCAATGTCCAGCTAAACAGAGAAGTGCAAGAGGCCAATGTCCAGCTAAACAGAGAAGTGCAAGAGGCCAATGTCCAGCTAAACAGAGAAGTGCAAGAGGCCAATGTCCAGCTATTTCATGTAATAAATCAGATTTGGTTACTGGGAAACTATGTATTCGGATTTCTGGTGATATTGTTATGTTTTGTTTTTTTTTTAAATCGCTATCATTAGGACGTTCGTCAACCTTGAGAAAAAAAAACACAAACACTGTCTTAAAAGCTCAAGTTACAATGGAATGTATCAACTGACGCAGAACCAGGAGAAGATCTACTGCCACGATAATTCTCTAAGAGAATCGTGTCCAAGAACAACTTGTAAAACATGCTGCCCAAATCAGCAATGCGTACTTCCAAACATACTTTTCTTTATTTTCTCGCATTAAAAAAATAATACTAAGTGGGTGATTCTTCTTAAAGGTTATTTAAGATAAAATTACAGGACAATATGAAACAGGTGTTTAAAAAAACATTCAGGCGTCCCGACAGAAAGTGTTCCAGGGATAAATGCTTAAAATAATGGGATGTCCCGTATAATACAGCACGGCTGGTCACTTTAACATAAGCGGTACATTTATTCAGACCCCGACTCATTTGCAAATGCTTCTGACTTCCCCAGAACATATTCATAAAGAGTGTCCAACTTTTACATAAAAGCTTTTGACTCTTCTAGAACATATTCTTAAAGAGTGTCCAACTTTTACATAAAAGCTTTTGACTCTTCTAGAAAATGTTCTTCAAGAGTGTCCAACTTTTACAGATCTACGCCAGACATGACCACAGGGGTCGGACCTGGGGCAGAAGATGTAGGGCTGCAGGGAGAACCTGGGCCAGAAGATGTTGGGCTGCCGGGAGGACCTGAGACAGAAGATGGTTGGGCTACCGGGAGGACCTGGGGCAGAAGATGTGGGGTTGCCGGTAGGACCTGGGGCAGAAGATGTTGGGCTGCTAGTAGGACCTGGGGCACAAGATGTTGGACTGCTGGTAGGACCTGGGACACAAGATGTTGGACTGCTGGTAGGACTTGGGACACAAGATGTTGGACTGCTGGTAGGACCTGGGGCACACGATGTTGGACTGCTGGTAGGACCTGGGGCACACGATGTTGGACTGCTGGTAGGACCTGGGGCAGAAGATGTGGAGCTGCAGTTAGGATCTGAAGAAGGCTGTGGACTTTCATCCTGGCGACCAGGCTTCTGATTTAGCATGACCAAGAACTTGAACGCAGAAGAAGAAGAAGAAGAACAACAACAACAACAACAAGAAAAAAAGAAGAAGAAGCTTCTGATTGCGACTGCATAACTCTGCAGCTCAGGTCAAAATTCTCATCTGCGTAACTTCATCAACATCATTATCCTCACAGACATCATCGTCGACAGCGCCACTATTATCTTATTTACCAAAGTCAGATTTAGAAGGTGTGATGGTCATAAAAGCAATGTGATGGTCATAAAAACAATGTGATGGTCATAAAAAAAAACAGTGGACATTATCGATGTCGCATCATTTCCATGACAGAAAAAACGAACTAACTTTATTTTTCAACGTTTGAAGAACTTTTCACAAGGCCCATCTGACATTGGGACAGCAACGATGCCACATGCGACCAGCCAGAACTAGGGCGTCTGCACTATGATACATGCAATCACTGAGCTATGATATATGCTGTCACTGAGCTACGATATATGCTATCACTGAGCTATGATATATGCTATCACTGAGCTATGATATATGCTATCAGTGAGGAGCTGCTTCAGATTTTCTGGCATAAACTGCATCCATAATTCATTTTGTTTCATTTAATAATGGCCCACAGTTGCTACAAACAGAGCGCGGGTCCAAGGGGGAAGGTTTTGATGCAGAATGCCCCAGCCATTTATACGAGAATAAATTATCCATACGGTTTTCAGTTGTTTAAACACTTTGGAGACACGTGATCGATTGTTGTGTTTTAACAGCTCATGTTGTTTACCTCTTCTTTCTTTCTTTCTTTCTTTCTTTCACTCACTCACTCACTCACTCACTCACTCACTCACTCACTCAATCACTCACTCACTCACTCACTCACTCACTCACTCACTCAATCACTCACTCACTCACTCACTCAATCACTCACTCACTCACTCACTCACTCACTCACTCACTCACTCACTCACTCACTCATTCACTCACTCACTCACTCACTCACATGAATTGTTCATATATATCTTTTCTGGTTTTTTTTCACTACTACTGTCATTATAAATCAGCCTTCTTCTTCTTCTTCTTCTTCTTCTTTATGGAAAATTCTTCATATCAGGGAAAGAAACTCTTCTTTTCATCTCTCTCAGACAAGTGTTTCAGTCCTTTAACACTCATGTATGTGTGTGTGTGTGTGTGTGTGTGTGATTGTGCGTTTGGGTTCTTCCTGAAATGTATACTTTGTGGTTAAGTGAATGTTATTTAACTGTTTTGGTGGTAGTCAAACACACAATAGCTTAAAAGTACCACATAACAGTACAGTGGAAAAAACAATGCGTGCAAAAGTATTTTTTTATAATTTAAACAAAACATGCGACTTAACGCTCATCCCCACAAGATAAAGGTTGCGCCAACAGCCTAATGCATGTGCCAAAACGCGCCCCTCCACCCACCCCCAGATTCCTGAACATAGACTACAGACCTTCACATTATACAAAGACCCCAGATCCCAGGTTTTGCTTCGAGGCAGAAAAACTCGGGAGAATTCTGAGGTTCCTACGAAGTCCTCTTCCTGACAACGAGATTCATGGAGGCAACCCGACTTCCTGTTTAGAAATCTGAGCATACGAAACTGAACGAAGAAGAAGAAGAAGAAGCAAACAATTGAAAGAAGAATAAAAGAGATATATGACATACTTTTTTCCCAGCTTTTGTGTTATTAGATATCCTTATGTTGACTAAAGAAATGAAATTCTCCCAGGTGGAGGAACAGAATCTCAGTCTCCCCCAGTGAGGATACTACTCACTAAACTACGAAGGACACACTGGCGTCAGGTTTTGTTTGGCGAACTATGGCTCGCGAAGACCCTGCTCCAACTTTCCTTTGGTACCTTCAGTAACAGGTATAGCTTTACTTTACAGGGTTCGCCATAGTCTTGCTAATTAAGTCTTGCTTTGTTAGCTCCATTTAGGGACTAAATAAAATCCTCGCCGCAACCCGCTCCCAATCCGACACGATGCTGTGTCTCAACATTCTCACTGCATCGGCTGCAAAAAAAAAATACCAGCTCGCATTTCCAGAGAGATGTAAGAAGTAAAACAAAGTTGGTTATATCTTTTAACGTTACACTGCAACCTAATAGAGCTGGTACTGCTGATGATAACTTTGGCAGTCTTGCAAATGGAGCATATTCAATGATCGCGTTACAGATAGGAGAAAAAAAAAGAGAAAAACCGAAACTTTTGGAGGCCACCGGTTGCCGTAACCAGTTTATATTATATAAGAAAAAAAGACCTAGTAAAAAAAAACAGCCAGCGAAATCGGCGGCAGGATGATCAGGTCTATATGATAAAGATGTTCAGTTTGTATGGAGAAGCAGCTGGTTTGGACTTCGGTTCAGTATGCGAACATTTTGCAAACATTAAATCTCCAAACGAGCAAAGTAAGGGAGAAAAACAAACTTCAAGTAAATATTTAATTCCCGATGATATCTGTAAGGTGCTTTTTAATTTTAAATGAGAAAAAAAAGCTTAAATTACCGAATGCTGCATTGGCAAAACCGGTATTTAGGAAAGTACTTCTTGCAAGGCGAAAGACTGGTACAACTGTACTGGTTTCCACTGATACTGGGCGCTCCACGCTGTAAGGGTTAAACGTTTATGGACCACTGTTCTAGCCTATAAAACGAGAAGTGACACGACTTAGAACTGTGATTCTCAAAGTGGGGCGTATGCTCCATGGGGTCGGGGGGGGGGGGAGGGCAATGTGAATATTTTGGGGAACACTTAGAATATATTTATATTACACTTTTTCAGAGCTTTGTTGAGTATTATGCCGTGTGTGTTGGGGGGGGGGGGTGTGAAGGGCATCAAAATCTTAGAGGTGTTGAAGTAGGGCATGCTCCAAAAAAGGTTGGGGAACACTGGTTTAAAATATAAGAGCGTCATTTCTATTATTGCGCACAGCGAGCACATCTCGATCATCACGCGATGTGAAAGTGTGAACAGTGTTGTCAAAAAAAAAAAGATGGCACCAGGGCCGTGGAGAGCCAGGCCAGACAGGCTTGGGTTCCAGGCGTCAGCTGCTATCGGGGATCCCTTATCCAAACTGTAGGAGGAACATTGTAGAATATTCCTAAATTTTATCTCTAATAAGAAAATACAGGAAAAACACTGCCATTGGGCCTACTCAACAGTCCAGGTAACAAGGGTACAACTCCAAGAACCCCTTTCCCGGGTCGAGTTTGGAGAAGCAGGGCAGTGCGACTGACAACATTTGAAGATGAGTGCAAAGTTAATCTGGAGAAGGTCTGTGAAATCTATTTATTCTGCCATTAGCCGTATTTACTTACCTGAAACCCCAGGCAAACGTATTTTACCGGACTAATAATCAAATTTAATGCGTAGCGTCTCGTTCGTAAGGGAAGAATGATGCAATCGTTTCAGAAATGCTGAGAGTTTGAAAGTAATCAATTCCTCTTTTTTCAAGAAGGAAAATGTTCGAGTTCAAAAGGTTTTCAGCGGGGTTTTGTAGGCTTTTATGTGTGCGTGTGTGTGTGTGATCTGGTCATTTAGGACATGCACATAAGCGATATTTGCAAGATTATGAGATAATGGAGGTTTTATATATATTCTTCAGATAAACATAATGCGTTAAATTAGTGGCATGTGTGCGTCAATCTAGTGGCGTGTGTGTGTTAAGATAGTGGCATGTGTGTGTTAAATGAATGGCATGTGTGTGTTAAGATAGTGGCATGTGTGCGTCAAGCTATAGGCATGTGCGCAATAAGCGAATGGCATGTGTGTGTTAAGCTATAGGCATGTGTGCGTTAAATGAATGGCAGGTGGGCGTTAAGCTAGTGGCGTGTGTGCGTTAAGATAGTGGCGTGTGTGCGTTAAGATAGTGGCATGTGCGCGTTAAGATAGTGGCATGTGTGCGTTAAGATAGTGGCATGTGTGTGTTAAGATAGTGGCATGTGCGCGTTAAGATAGTGGCATGTGCGCGTTAAGATAGTGGCATGTGTGCGTTAAGATAGTGGCGTGTGTGTGTTAAGATAGTGGCATGTGCGCGTTAAGATAGTGGCATGTGCGCGTTAAGATAGTGGCGTGTGTGTGTTAAGATAGTGGCGTGTGTGTGTAAAGATAGTGGCATGTGCGCGTTAAGATAGTGGCATGTGTGCGTTAAGATAGTGGCATGTGCGCGTTAAGATAGTGGCGTGTGTGCGTTAAGATAGTGGCTGTGTGTGTTAAGATAGTGGCGTGTGCGCGTTAAGATAGTGGCATGTGTGCGTTAAGCTATAGGCATGTGCGCAATAAGCGAATGGCATGTGTGTGTTAAGATGGTGGCGTGTGTGTAAGATAGTGGCATGTCTGCGTTGAGATAGTGGCATGTCTGTGTTAAGATAGTGGTATGTCTGCGTTAAGATAGTGGTATGTGTGTGTTAAGCTATAGGCATGTGCGCAATAAGCGAATGGCATGTGTGTGTTAAGCTATAGGCATGTGCGCAATAAGCGAATGGCATGTGTGTGTTAAGATGGTGGCGTGTGTGTGTAAGATAGTGGCATGTGCGTTAAGATAGTGGCATGTGTGCGTCAATCTAGTGGCGTGTGTGTTAAGATAATGGCAGGTGTGTGTTAAGATAATGGCAGGTGTGTGTTAAGATAGTGGCATGTGTGTTAAGATAGTGGCATGTGCGCGTTAAGATAGTGGTATGTCTGCGTTAAGATAGTGGCATGTTGTGTTAAGATAGTGGCGTGTGTGTGTGTGTGTGTGTGTGTGTGATCTGGTCATTTAGGACATGCACATAAGCGATATTTGCAAGATTATGAGATGATAATGGAGGTTTTATATATATTCTTCAGATAAACATAATGCGTTAAATTAGTGGCATGTGTGCGTCAAGCTATAGGCATGTGCGCAATAAGCGAATGGCATGTGTGTGTTAAGCTATAGGCATGTGTGCGTTAAATGAATGGCAGGTGGGCGTTAAGCTAGTGGCGTGTGTGCGTTAAGATAGTGGCGTGTGTGCGTTAAGATAGTGGCATGTGCGCGTTAAGATAGTGGCATGTGTGCGTTAAGATAGTGGCATGTGTGTGTTAAGATAGTGGCATGTGCGCGTTAAGATAGTGGCATGTGCGCGTTAAGATAGTGGCATGTGTGCGTTAAGATAGTGGCGTGTGTGTGTTAAGATAGTGGCATGTGTGCGTTAAGATAGTGGCATGTGTGCGTTAAGATAGTGGCGTGTGTGTGTTAAGATAGTGGCATGTGTGTGTTAAGATAGTGGCATGTGTGTGTTAAGATAGTGGCATGTGTGTGTTAAGATAGTGGCATGTGTGTGTTAAGATAGTGGCATGTGTGTGTTAAGATAGTGGCATGTGTGTGTTAAGATAGTGGCATGTGTGCGTTAAGATAGTGGCATGTGTGTAAGATAGTGGCATGTGTGCGTTAAGATAGTGGCATGTGTGTGTAAGATAGTGGCATGTGTGCGTTAAGATAGTGGCATGTGTGCGTTAAGATAGTGGCATGTGTGTGTAAGATAGTGGCATGTGTGCGTTAAGATAGTGGCATGTCTGTGTAAAGATAGTGGCATGTGTGCGTTGAGATAGTGGCATGTCTGTGTAAAGATAGTGGCATGTCTGTGTAAAGATAGTGGCATGTCTGCGTTGAGATAGTGGCATGTCTGTGTAAAGATAGTGGCATGTCTGCGTTGAGATAGTGGCATGTGTGCGTTAAGATAGTGGCATGTGTGCGTTAAGATAGTGGCATGTGTGCGTTAAGATAGTGGCGTGTCTGTGTAAAGATAGTGGCATGTCTGCGTTAAGATAGTGGCATGTGTGCGTTAAGATAGTGGCGTGTCTGTGTAAGATAGTGGCATGTGTGCGTTAAGATAGTGGCATGTGTGCGTTAAGATAGTGGCGTGTCTGTGTTAAGATAGTGGCATGTGTGCGTTAAGATAGTGGCATGTGTGCGTTAAGATAGTGGCATGTGTGTGTTAAGATAGTGGCATGTGTGTGTTAAGATAGTGGCATGTGTCTGCGTTAAGATAGTGGCATGTCTGCGTTGAGATAGTGGCATGTGTGCGTTAAGATAGTGGCGTGTCTGCGTTGAGATAGTGGAATATTCGCGTTAAGTTAGTGGCATATCAGGAAGACAGAAGTTAGTTATAAATGTTTCTTGAAAGATTTAAATAAGATATAGGCGGTCAGGGATGTTTCTTGAAAAATGTTAAGAAGATCCTAGTTTTTCATGAAAACTTTTCTTGTGGGACAGAACACAGGAGGTTATATACCCCTTCTTTTTTGTACGATGTCCGAACGATGTATCTTTTTTGTTATTCAATTGATTAACCCCGAATGAGACTTATACGCGATGCTAATGGAATCCCAGTTCTCCATGTAAGATTAACTGTGATGGAATCCCAGTTCCCCACGTAAGATTTAACAACCGTGACAGGCTGGCCTCAATGCTAAATGGGCCTATTACTTGTTAGATATTGTTTGACAAACACTTCTTGTCTTAGGTGTAGAGATGAGTGTGTGTGTGTGTGTGTTATGATAGTGAGAGTCAGGCTGCCGTACGGAGGGGACCAACAGAAACTTATAGTTGAACCTGGGCGGCCATCACGGGGAGATAAACAAACAAATAAATAAATAAAAACATTCACTGAGAGCTAAGGAGTGTTGATCATTTTCCTTTTAGTTTCACAGCTCAGATTTGCCTTTTCTTAAAAAAATTATCATCACGTCATTTATTTATAAAACGTGAAGCCTGTCATAACTAATAGCAAAAGATGTTCGTGTGTCGCGGTTGTTGTTCAGTGACGTAAAAATGCTTAGAATTGCCGTGGCAGATGAAAGCGAAGCATGACACTATAGCCTGGCACTTGATATTCATTATTTTTGCGAATTCACCAAAGTGGTGATTAACTTTTCAGCGGCGCCTGCTCTCTCTCTCTCTCCTCTCTCTCTCTCTCTCTCTCTCTCTCTCTCTCCCTCTCGTAAATCAGCATTAGCTAATATCATCTCAGCCGCAGACCAACCCAAGCTTGTTCGAATTTGTGCTCGAATTGTCACCAAACCAGTTTATGCTCTGCTACCTGGCCAACAGCGCCCGTACTATCTTCTGTCTTCTGTAAGAAGGAAGAAAACTACTGCCTGTTTTCCCCCACTTGTTTTTAATACTAGGAAAACACTTGGAAATTTCCCTGTGTGTGGATAGCTGTCTGCTCTTGCGTGTGTTGCCGATTAAACGGATGCATTCGAGAATAAAACATTTAGAGATGATCGATTACCTCCAAACTTCTGACCACGTGGGCTTACCCGTCGGCAATTCAAAACATGTACAGGAAAACAAAGTGTAGCAGCAGGGGCAGATAACTGCGATATTGATGAATACGTATAAATAGAATGAAGAATGAGACGAGAATGTTTACGTTCCTTTTTTTCTTCGTTTCTTTCCCCTCCTTTCTCTTCATTTTTATATGCAGTGAAAGCACGAGGAAACTAAACAAGGAAAATATGAACAGAATTAAGTTAAAGTTTAGCGAGAACAGAGCGTGAACACAGGGAAAGACGGAAGTGAAAACATGAACGGAAGGTTGTGAAAACATGGAAAGAAAGATGGGAAAACATGAAAAGAAGGATGTAAAAACATGGAAAGAAGGATGGGAAAACATGGAAAGAAAGATGTGAAAAAATGAAAAGCAGGATGTGAAAACATGAAAACAAGGATGTGACAACACGAGGAAATATGGAAAGAAGGAAGTGAAAACATGAAAAGAAGGATGCTAAAAAATGAAAAATTGGATGTGAAAACATGAAAAGAAATATGTGAAAAAATGACAGGAAGGATGTGAAAACATAAAAAAGGATGTGAAGACAGGGAAAGAAGGATGTGAAAACATGGAAAGAAGGATGTGAAGACAGGGAAAGAAGGATGTGAAAACATGGAAAGAAGGATGTAAAAAATGGACAGAATGTGAAAACATGAAAACAAGCATGTGAAAACATGGAAAGAAGGATGTGAAAAAATGGAAAAAGGATGTGAAAAAATGGAAAGAAGGATGTGAAAACACGAAAACAAGGATGTGACAACACGAGGAAATATGGAAAGAAAGAAGTGAAAACATGGAAAGAAGGATGAAAAACATAAAAAGAAGGAAGTGAAAACATGGAAATAAGGAAGTGAAAACATGGAAATAAGGAAGTGAAAACATGGAAATAAGGAAGTGAAAACATGGAAAGAAGAATGTGAAAACATGAAGTGAAAACATGGAAAGAAAGAAGTGAAAATATGGAAAGAAAGAAGTGAAACATGGAAAGAAGGAAGTGAAAACATGGAAAGAAGGAAGTGAAAACACAGAAAGAAGAATCCGAAAACATGAAGTGAAAACATGGCTAAAACAGACTATGAAAACGCAGTGTTAAAATAAAATAAACACTGATAAACATAACGAGAACAGGCAATGAATACAACAAACTGAAAACACACAGAGAATAAACAGTGAAAACATTGGGAGAATATGGCACTGGAAAAAAGAATTGAATAAATTAAGAGAATATGGCACTGAAAAAAGAATTGAATAAATAAACAGTGAAAACACTGGGAGATTATGGCACTGAAAAAAATGGAATAAAGAAACAGTGAAAACATTAACTTTCTTAATATCACACTACTGGAGACGGATGACTATCAAAGTTGTCTATGCACGCACAGATTACCTCGTCTTTCATTCGGTAGCAACAGACGCCGTAGAAACTGTCACGTAGTTTTCCCTACAGCATCCATTAAGAAGGAGTGTGGGGGGGGGGAGGCGAGGATGACGTCTGTATGGGTTCTCTGAGGCTGGGGGTATAAGGTATCTGATAAAAGATACCAACAGTGGAGAAGGGAGAGCTAGAAAGAAGACTGAACTGAACAGCTTCTTTAAATCCTAACGAGTTATAAATGTCTTGAAACTGAACAGACTACGCTGGTGTTAGGCCATGTAGAAAGAATGGAAGAGAACAGACCAACGAAAATGACGTATGCACAAGAGATGAGGGAAACAAGACCGAGGGGTAGACCAAGGCAGAGATGGAAAGACAACATAGAAGAGGATATAAAAGAAATTGGTATCACCAACTGGGGAGAGATTAGGAACAGAGAGTAATGGAGACGTACTTTATCTGCAGCAATGAGCCTTAATGGCTCGGAAAGCTGAAGAAGAAGAAGAAGAAGAAGAAGAATTTACCGGCAATTGTCTGTTACGCGTTCACTGATCGGAACCATTTTCTTTTCAAACTGAAGGAAACTTGAGCGCTCAAGTTCATGACCACAAACCCCTGGTAAAGGATGAGTAAATAAAGGAAACATGCACTTGGAAACATAACCAACTATACTAGGTTCCCCACTGTTACTGCAACTTGAAAAAATCATAACCTTTGCTCAGTTTGTGTCGCAAATACAGTATTTCAGTGCATATTCCCGTCTTAGTTGGTATCACTGTGTATCCTTTATTAGCGTCACTTTACTTCCTTGGTTCATACCCTCTCCTGACAGATAGCACCACTCCTTCTTCTCCGTCAGTATCAAGCTTTCCTCTCTGTCAGTATCAAACTCTTTTCTCTGTCAGTATCAAACTGTCCTCTCTATCAGTATCAAGCTCTCCTTTCAAACAATATCAAACTCTCCTCTCTACCAGTATCAGACTGCCCTTTCTATCAGTATCAAATTCTCCTCTCAGTCAATATCACTGACCTCTCAATCAATATCAAACTGTTTTCTATATCAGTATCAAACTGTCCTCTCCATCCGTATCATACTCTCCTCTCAATCAATATCAAAATGTCCTCCCTATCAATATCAGACTGTCTTCTGTGTCAGCATAAAACTGTCCCCTGTCAGTATCAAACTATATTCACTGTCAGTATAAAACTGTTCACTATATCAAACTGATTCTCTGTCAGTATCAAGCTGTTCCCCCCTTCTAGTACCAAACTATAAGTATCAAGCTGTCCTTTCTATCAGTATCAAACTGTCCCCTCTTCCAGTATCAAATTGTTCTCTCTGTCAGTATCAAGCTGTTCTCTCTGTCAGTATCAAGCTGTTCTCTCTGTCAGTATCAAACTGTTCTCTCTGTCAGTATCAAGCTGTTCTCTCTGTCAGTATCAAACTGTTCTCTCTGTCAGTATCAAGCTGTTCTCTCTGTCAGTATCAAACTGTTCTCCTCCTTGTCATTATCAAACTGTCCTCCTTGTCAGTATAAAATTCTCCTCCTTGTCAGTATAAAATTCTCCTCCTTGTCTGTATCAAATTCTCCTCCTTGTCAGTACCAAATTCTCCTCCTTGTCAGTACCAAATTCTCGTGGCAAACAGCAAAGAGAAAGGAGAAGGGAAAAAAAACTCATTTATCCCGTAAAATGTCCACCATCTGCCTATATTCTGAAAAAAAACTAGAAGAAAGATATTTTAATAAATAACTTACAGAAAAGCAGGTTTTTTGTGCTTATATTTGTTTCATCAATGTATCAAGTTCCAGCTGTGCATTTCATTTTCATCATGGGCTGACGACATGAAGTTGCATGTGTACAGGAAATTCATAGATTATGAAATAAATTTCACTATTTTTGAAAGCACAAACGGATTCCGCCGTGCATAGCGTATAGCATAAATCATTTCACAATGTATAAACTAGGGAAAAAGTAGACACAGATTTATTACTTAACAAGTACACAATTGTGACGTTTCAACATGAGCCTTAATCATACAAAAACACACAGGACAAATAAATAGAGAGAGGAGATAAAGTATAAATTCACATGAATGCTGTGCTAAAAGAAAAAAAAATCAAATAAAATGAATAGAGCACTTAGCTGTAACTTGTAAGAAGCCGTGGCTTGTCCGAATCTGTGTGTCAGAAATGCTCATAGTGGAGTGTAGAGAGTATTTAAATGGAGATTTGGGATGTGTGATAGGTGGGTCGTAACTGAGGGTGGTGGGTGGGGAAACCGTGGAGGGAGAGAGAGAGAGAGAGAGAGAGAGAGAGAGAGAGAGAGAGAGAGAGAGTGATACAATGATAATCTAGCCGGGAGAAGGTGACATTTGTGATTATAGTTAGGGTAGAGGGTTTGTAATGCGATGCTGTGAGGAGGTTCTGAACTGTGTGTAACAAGTGAGAAAGGAGTGGAACTTAGTGGGGATGGATTGTGGAAGAGGAGAATGTTAGGTTTAGCTGAATAACGAGTTCAAACCATGTGATTACAGCGTCCCATAATCCTGAATGTAGCGATTCTCAAGCGCTAGGCGGCTTCTGTCATCTGCGTGACATTGTCTGATGGCTGTTAACAGAAAGGTAGATTTGTCTTTGTGGTTGGGGAACACTGAAATGTTTAGGGACTGGTTTCGAAGCATGCTGGGTGATATCGTACAGATGTTTCTGCATGCGGTCCCCTAATCAGTTCATAATACTTTTTATAACAGCATGCAGGAGAATCTATCTTTCGTCTTTCGAGCTTGCTACATGAGGTGTTGAACAGTTGTGTTGTTTTATTATTTTTTTTTTCTATTTATGACATTTTGTGATTTTATATTACTGTAAACACTAAAAAAATACGCGTCGTGTCATTTCCTGGTATAATGTGGCAGCTGTGATGTTTGAGTAGAAAAAATGTGTGTGGCATGGATGTTGCTTGGTACGTCAAGAGTTAAAGCTTACAGTGTAGCTAATTTTACTGCCTTGACTGCTAGCGACCGTTGTTAGATTTCCCTATGTGTGTTTCGGTTATAGCCTGCAGCAATATGAACTTGATTACAGTCGCTAAGGTCACGTGGGTCATGCGTCATACTGACCTTAGTATGTTTGTTTCCATTGGTTTTATCTTTCCCTCTTTTCCCCGCCCATATCTTTGAACGCACACTTTTCATTGGCTAAGCCTCGATTGATTAAATCGTCTGCTGGATCAGTGCTCTTCAAACACTGCGTCGTTCTGACCACCATTCATTCATTCATTCATTTATTCATGGTATGCCGTGTCTGAAGGTGTTGTCGATCATGCTTTCTATTCTTCACTATATATATATATATATATATATATATATATATATATATGAGTGTGTGCGTGTGTGTGTGTTCCTTAGCATTTGCATGCCGTAGAGGTGTGAATTGTTAGTGGCTTCACATTTCTAGGCAGCTACAGCGTGCTTGAGGCGGGGTTGGTTGACAGCACCTGTCATCGCTGCTTTTGTTTTCCTGGGGAAACCCCAAGCACCCAAATTTTCAGGCTGAGTTGACACCGGTACCAGTCGGTCCAAAAAATATCCTCCGGAGAGCTAAATCGAACCAGGGCCCTACTGACCGGTAAACGAGTTCGCTAATCACTTCCTTGAGCTTTTCTAACTCATGACACATTAAAAAACACTAAGCTTATGCATTATACCAGATTCATTACTAAAAATGTTGGAATCTTATCTTGAATAAAAAAAAAATACATTTTTATTACAGAAACAAAAAACCAAACAAACTTGTTCTCTGACATCACTTCGTCTCAGTTAATAGCGAACGAAGAAGAAGTCTCAGTTAGTGGTACTCGCTTGATCTGAACACTGGCACAACCCTGACGAAATAGATATCAGAGATATCACTGCTTTAGAAGTCGACATAATTACAGGCACAAGAGGTGCTCTGCCCATAATAGAAGAACGATGTCATTTTAGAGAGGTGAACAAGAGAAGAAAGATGAGGAGAGTATCAGAGACAGTTCAGTCAGTCAGCCATTTGTATGTCCCTTGCGGAACTTTGCCTCCTTAAAAGCTCTCTTGAAGGCCTCTCAGTTTTAAGAAAGATGGCCTGCTGCTGATGCATCCATTTGCAGATTATCAACGATGTCTTGCTACCATCTTCGCCTTGATCTTCCTCTTTTTTCTTTTTTTCCATTATGTATCCTCCCAACACGGTCTTCTCTAGATTATCATGACGTTTAATGTGTCCAAAATATTTAAGTTTTCTCTCTTTAATCCTCTTTACTAGCTAGCCTTCTTCAATATTAAGTTCTTGTAGTATGGATATATTTGTTCTTTTTTGTGTCCATATTGGAAGAACTCTTTTGTAGCATTTACATTTAAAGGCATTTATGTGTTTCTCAGCTGTTTTGTTAAGTGTCCAGGTCTCAACGGCATATGTTGGGATGGGAAAGATCCATGCCCTTAAAAATCTCATTTTTGTAGTTCTGTCTGTTCCTCTCCACAACTTCTTTATTTGTTTTACTTTTTGAAGAACGATAGATGTCCTCCTTTTATTTTCCCTAATTTTATCTTCATTATTAGTTAGTAATGATCCAAGATATTCAAAACTCTGCACCTCTTCTAAATTTTCCTCACTCATATATTTATAGACTCTTTTGAAAACAAATGCCTAAGGAAAATACTCGGCATCAAGTGGAATGAATTCAAGAACAATGCAGAGATAAGACAGATGACTGAACAACAACCAGTCTCATGGGTGATCAGGAAAAGAAGATGGACATATGTTGGTCACTTGATGACAAGAAATGATCAGAGAATCCCAAAACAAGCTATCAAGTGGAACACAACAGGCCAAAGAAAAAGAGGCAGACCGCTTGAAACTCTGAAGAGGACATTATTAAGAGAGGCCAAATTAACAGGCATATAAATCCTTTGATGAGGTTGAAAGACTCGCCGAAGACAGGAAAAATTGGCGAACTACTTTGCGAGCCCTATGTGACGTTCAACGGCACGGGAAGGATATAAGATATATATATATATATCTTATTAGCAGAAATGCAGATGAAACCACTGACAACAATTATTGAGGAAAGACGCTGGCAATGGTTGGGACATGTGCTCCGAATGACTGACAACTCACTACCAAAAATAGCACTAAGATGGACACCACAGGGGAGCAGAAGTAAGGGTAGACCAAAAGAGACATGGAGAAGAACAACAGAAAGGATGTTGAGCAATAGAGGGCTCACCTGGGCAAGAGCAGAAAAAAAGGCCAAGGACAGGCATTTGTGGAAAACCCTTGCGGAAGCCCCATGTGCCCTGGGCACTTAAGGTTCAGATATACATATTTATATATATATATAAATGAGGAATGTTAGAGAAGATGTAGACAAAGAATATTATGATGCCATAACAATTGGAGGTTATGAAATACTAGAGATTAGATATGCTGATGACACAGTATTACTGTCCACAACACAAAAAGGAATGGAAAAACTAATTATGTCATTCCGTAAGAATAGCGAAGAGCAGAACCTCTATCTTAATGCAAAGAAAACTAAACTGATGACAACTGACAAAACAAACACGGCAGCTGAAATATGTATCAATAAAGAAAAACTGGAAGAAGTGGAGAGTTTTGAATATCTTGGATCACTACTAACTAATAATGGAGATACAATGAGGGAAATTAAAAGGAGGACATCTATCGCTCCTCAGAAAGTAAAACAAATAAAGAATCTGTGGAGAGGAGCAGACAGAACCACAAAAATAAGATTTTAAAGGGCATGCACCTTTCTCATCGCAACGTATGCCTGTGTGACCTGGACACTTAACAAAACAGCTGAGAAACACATAAATGCCTTTGAATGTGAATGCTACAGAAGAGTTCTCCAAATATTGTGGACACAAAAAAGAACAAATATATCTATACTACAAGAGCTTAATATTGAAGAAGGCTGGCTAGTAAAGAGGATTAAAGAGAGAAAACTTAAATATTTTGGACACTTTAAACGTCATGATAATTTAGAGAAGACCGTATTAGAAGGATACATAATGGGAAAAAGAAAAAGAGGAAGACCAAAACGAAGATGGCTGCAAGACATCGTTGACGATCTGCAAATGGATGCATCAGCAACAGGCTCTCTTGATCACAACCGAGAGGCCTACAGGAGTGCTGTTTGGGAGGCAAAGTTCCGCAAGGGACATGCAAATGAATGAATGAATATATATATATATATATATACACACATATACTGTCCAAAAAAAAAGAAACGTATAGCTTATATAAACTTCATTTTTTTATATGTTATGACAAAAATTTTTTCCCAGGTATATGAAACCAAACCAAAAATTGTCATCAAGATATCAGGTCTATGATTTAGCGTGAACTTTGCTATTCTCATGTATTGTCCGAACGCAGTAGTTGCCCTTGCTAATCACGTTTTTTTTTTTACCAAACTCACGTTGCGTTTATGGAAAAGTCGTGATTTTTTTAGGTGAGCACAACTTACTTCCCACGCAAATGAAACCTTATAAAAGGATGAGGTTACACAAACAAATTCAGTTAATCTTCAAGCAGACAACTATGGCACGCCTATCGCAAATTTACGAAACACTGCTATTGGTCGCCTGCAAGCAGGCGAAAGTCAAAGTCAGGTTGCCAGGCTTTAAAGGTGCAGCAGAGTACCATGGTCGACTATGGAACAGTTTCCAAGCCACTGGCTCAGTTGGAGACCGGCACCGCAGTGGACGACCCAAGGTGACAACAGCAGCTGATGATCGCTTTATTCTGGTTCATCACCTCAGAAACAGGTTTACAACAGCTTTCTCAAGTACCTAGTCATTGCTTGCATGACGTCGTGTGTCTGATCAAACTGTCCGGAATAGACTGCATGAAGCTGGACTGGTGGCACGATGACCTCACCGAGATCCTGTCTTAACGAGACACCATCGCCAAAATCGACTTGTTTGGGCCAACCAGCATCTGACAATCAATGGAGACGTGTCTGGTTTAGTGACGAATCTTCCTTTTTGTTGCACCGCCATGATATGCTGAGAAAGGTCTACCGTAGGCCAAATGAACGTTTTGCCCAAAATTGCGTTGATGAAGCTCCGCCGCACGGTGGTGGAGGTGTAATGGTATGGGGAATGATCAATTTCAACGGAAGGAGTCCATTAGTGCAGACTGAAGAAGGCTTGAATGCGCAGCGATACGCCAATGAAATTATTCGACCCAATGTACTTCCATTTGTGACTGCACAAAAGTCTGTGTTTCAGCAGGACAACGCGAGACCATATTCTGTACGGTTCACCACACAGTTCCTGACTGTCAACAACATTCTCATCCTTCCCTGGACATCCTTGTCTCCAGACTTGAATCCGATCGAGCACCTATGGGATGAGCTGCAAAGACGTGTTTGTCGCCGAAACGTTTTTCCAGCCAATCGTCGTGATCTGTGGCAGGCACTCTAGGAAGAGTGGCAGCCATCCCACAGGAGCACATCAGACATCTGATCACATCTATGCCCAGGAGATGACAGTCGCTGATAGATCCAAGCGGAGGCCACACACCAAACTAACTTGAGAACCCCTGGGACTAACAAATTCTCGTCACACAGATGCAAGAAACTGTCAATTGAGTGTTTAAACCCTTAGGTATTATTGTGTACAATTTGAAAACTTTATTCATTCAATTTAAAAAGCTATAGAATATCAAAGTTATGGCTAAAATTGGATCATCAGTAGTTATGTGTTTCTTTTTTTTTTGACAGTATGTGTACATATATACGTATGTTGTTCAAAAAATAGAAAAAGAAACGCAACAAATACGATGTTGCGATTTAAACTGAAGTTTGCTGACCAGACAAGGGCAAATTGCCTGAAACATTCACTTGGACATCAACTTCACGTGCTGACCTGAATTGTACTCAGCAGATGATTCATGAGCACAGAAAAGCGACACTAGTCAAAACAGCATTTTTCACAATAACTCATGACAGGTTCTCAAGAATCCCGTGAAACCTACTTAACACAAAACTCACTGACTATGTTATTGAATGCCTGTAAAAGATTGACGCTCCTCGAATCAATACATTTGAAAATTCAATGCGCAAGTGTGGCTCATCTCACTACAGAACAGCGACTCATCAACATCGGAAGTTTACAGACTGGACAATCATAAAGTGCATTGGCCAGATAATTTAATGTGGTTAGAAGCACCATTAGTTGCCTTTGGAGACAATTTCAAGAAACTGGCTCAGTTGCAGACCGGCCGCGCAGTGGAAGACCCATAGTCACGACTCCTGCCGAAGACCGCTTCATACGTCTGCGTCACTCCAGGAATCGATTTGCATCTGCGTCCTCAACAGTCCAGTCAGTGACAGCAGCTCGTCGAATTTCAGATCAAACGGTCAGGAACCGGCTGCACGATGCTGATCTTTGGATTAGAAGACCCTACAGTGGTCCTGTTCTTACGGACCGGCATCGCCAGAACGGACTGTAGTGGGGGAACCAGCATGGACCGTTCTGAATGATTGGAGAAGGGTTTGGTTTAGTGATGAATCATTCTTTCTGCTCCAGCGACATGATAGACGGAGAAGAGTTTACCGCAGAGTCCATGAGTGCTACGCCCAGAACTGCGTGGATGAGATTCCTCCACATGGTGGTGGAGTTGTACTGGTGTGGGGGACGATCAACTTCACCAGAAGAACTGACCTGGTGCAAATTAAAGGACACCTGAATTCCCAGCGATACGTCGCTGAAATTCTTCGTCCTCACGTCCTTCCACTTCTAGCTGCACCAGGGTCGATTTTTCAGCAGGATGACGCTCGACTTCATGTGGCACAACTCACCACCCAGTTCCTCGCTGACAACAACGTCCAGACCATTCTGTGGCCATCCATGTCATCAGACATAAACCCAGTAGAACACTAGAACACTTATGGGATGAACTAAACAGACAAGTCTGCCAGCGAGACGTAGCACCTCAAATAATCACCGACAGTTGTCTCTTGCACTGAGGGAAGAGTGGGCAGCCATCCCACAACAACAGATCCAGCGGCTAATCGGATCCATGTCAAGGAGATGTCGTTCTCCGATACAGGCCAGAGGAGGCCATATACCTTACCGAAACGGAGGCCTCAGTCACAAAGAATAAAAGTCCAAACCAAATTTAGTGAACATCATTTCATTGTTAAAGTCTTAAAGTTTCTTCATGCCAAGATTGAAACATTAATTCCGTAAAATAAAATTTTGATAAAAGTTTGAAATTTGGTGTCCATTACGACTACAATAGTACTGCGTTTCTTTTTTTTTTAACAGTATATATATATATATATATATATATATATAATATATATATATATATACACATATATATATAAGTTTATATATATATATATATATATATATATATATATATATATATATATATATATATATATATATATATGTGTGCGTATTTCAGCTGCATTTTTTGTTTGTTTTGTCAGTTGTCATCAATTTAGTTTTTTCGCATTAAGATAAAGATTTTTGCTATTCACTGTTCTTACGGACTGGCATAATTAGTTTTTTCATTCCTTTTTGTGTTGTGGACAGTAGTACTGTGTCATCAGTATATCTAATCTCTGGTTCAGACACACACGACGAGCCCTTAAGTCTAAAAAATATTTTCTAGAACGAGTGTCAAACTTCCCATTACAGATGTCCTCAGTAAACAGTTCTCAGTAGATGCTGCATATTTCTCTGTTTACCGTCCCAAGGTTTACGGCATGCTTTGTTAGTGTCACCAGAGTGTTATCTATTTTACATACAGCATAGTTTGAAACCCACTGTGTCTAACTGTTGTTTTCTAATTGTAAACCATTTAATTTGTTGTTGTTCTTTTTTTTTTAAGAAGGAACTGAAGTTTGTCTTTTTTAACCTGAAAATCAATTGCGCAATCGAAAGCTGAAAGCATGTTCGAAATTAGTTGGTTCTTATTTTTTTCAATTAAAAAAAAACAAAACTGATTTGAATAGAAAAAGCTACGTTGCTCTGAAGAATGGGCAATTCATGATGGAAGTGCTAATGGACAACACTACTGAAGTGCTCGTTGAAGCTAAATCACATAAAAAAAGAATCAAAACACGAGGTCTAAAGGAAATTAAAACGCATGGGTGCCAGTTGCAAAACTGAAGTTGTATGGGACAATTACAGTGATTGTTATCTTCGTGATGTCGTCACCACATTTTATTATTTAGATTTCTTCCTTCGTTAATTGTGACTACTCACCTTTTTTGTCATCCTGTGAATATCTGAATACGGAGATAACTGGTGCACTCGTCTTTCATAGCTGGTGAACTTGTCTTTCATAGCTGGTGCACTCGTCTTTCATAGCTGGTGCACTTGTTTTTAATAGCTGGTGCACTCGTTTTTCATAGCTGGTGCACTCGTCTTTCTTGATGAAGTCTGGCTGGCGATATCTCGATCATCTCTCTCTCTCTCTCTCTCTCTCTCTCTCTCTCTCTCTCTGTGAGCCTTTAGGTGTCCAAGGCACATGGGGCTTCCGCAAGGGTTTATACAAACGCCTGTTCTTCGCCCTTTTTCCCAGGTGCCCCCTCTGTTACTCAACATCCTCTCTGTTGTTCTTCTCCATGCCTCCTTTGGTCTACCCTTACTCTTATTTCCCCGAGGTTTTCATTTCGGTGCTGCCTTTAGTAATGAGTTATCAGTAATCCGGAGTACATGCCCCACCCATCGCCAGCGTCTTTTCTTCCATAATCGAAGTCAAAGACTTCATCTGCATTTCTGCCAGTGTAGTATATTTAAGAATAGGGACAGGTTTTTTTTTAAAAAATTAAGCTTTTAAATACCAGAAGCAATAAAAAACAATAAATAAGGTCAGTGACCGGTGGGTTCGGAGGGTGCGCAACTCCGAGTAGATCGGTACCGATTCAACAGTATAAATAAGAGATTTGAGAGAATTTTAATCGGTCGGTAAATTGTACGTTGTGCACGTAAGAAGATGCCAACGGATCGGAGGGGGTTATGTCTTCGTTTAATCACGAATGAGTGTGTATTTTGTTGACGTATATATATATATATATATATATATATATATATATATATATATATATATATATATATATATATATATATGCTTTCATTGTGATTCTATGATGTGGAGGTATGCAAGTTGTGCTCTTGACCCCTACGATCCATCCCGGACCCACTCAGGTATTATTGTCGTTAGATGAACGATATTTATGAATAGGCATAGTTTTTAATAATGTACATGTTCCATGTAAGATTTTGAAATTGTGTACTAAGTATTGAGGGTTTATATGTGCACATAAATTTATGTATCGTTTAATTTTATGTATATGCGTTTTGTTATATTTTCCTGCCAATAGTTCTTTTGTTTTTTCAATATTTTTTTCAATATTAGACAAATAATAATTAAGGACAGATAGTATATGAATGGGACGATTTTGTTTTAATCATATTAACCCTAGAATATGTACGATCAGTTATTCCTTCTCTTGTATTTTAGAAAGATATCCAGAAATGTTAAGAAATATGGATGAAGTTTGATCCTGTCATATAATTATACATACATACACACACATATAAACATATATATATATATGACATATATATAAATATATGACATATCATCATCATCATCATCATCATCAGGTGCCGTGCCGACTAGCGTTGGCTATTATGCTTCTCCAGAGTATCCGATCCTTCATGCAGGCTATCAGTTCAGTTGGTGATCTCATCTCACACCATCCCGTCAGACTGTCCAGTATCATTTCTCTTGGTCTTCTTCTTGATCGTCTTCCTTCTATTTTTCCTGTTGTTATAATATTTTCAATGCCCCCTCTTCTCATTGCATGTCCTATGAAAATACATTGTTTCTCTCTTATCTTTTTGACAAGGTTTTTTGTCTCTCCAGCTCTTCTCATACATTCTTCATTAGTTATTTTTGCTGTCCAGGGGATTCGCAACATTCTTCTAATAAACCACATTTCTGCTGCTTCCAATGATTTTTGTGCAGACTTGCCTATTTTCCATGATTCACTTCCATATAACAAGATAGGTTCAATATAGCATTTTAGGACTCGTTTTCTAACATTCGTTGATAAAGATGTGTTAGCTAATATGTTTCTCATTCTCTGAAATGCAGTCTTTGCTTGGCATATTCTGTTCCTAATTTCTGTTTTGCATTTCCCATCTGAAGTTATTACTGCTCCAAGGTATTTGAATTTCTGCATTTGCTTTAGAATAGTTCCGTTTAATTTAATACTGCATGCTGGTGGATTCTGTTTCTTAGATATAACCATAGTCTCTGTCTTTTTGATGTTCAAAATAAGATCTTTCTGTTCAATTTCTTTGGCGACTTTATCCAAGAGATTTTGCAGGTGTTGTTGGTTCTCGGCTATCAGTACTGTGTCGTCAGCATACCGAAGGTTGTTAATATTGTATCCTCCAATTTTTATGCCTGGTTCTGTGATGATTGTTCTTAGAATATTCTCGCTATACAGAGAAAAAAGGTCTGGAGATAGTACACATCATTGTCGCACCCCTTGTTTTATAGGTTGATATTTTCCAGTTCTATTTTCAACTCGAACTGTTGCTTCTTGCTGCCAGTATAGATGTTTTACAATGCTTAGGTCTTTGCCGTCTATATTGATGTCTTCAAGCATTTTAATAATTTCATTATGTTTCACCTTGTCAAGTGCCTTGGTATAATCAATGAAGCATAAGTAGAGATCTTTCTGTACTTCTAAAGCTCTTTCTGTTAGTGTTCGTAAAGCATACATGACATTGTGTTTTCCATTTCCTTCAACAAATCCAAACTGTTCATCTGCTATTTCCATTTTTATCTTTTTCCTTGTTCTTCTCATAATTATTCTCAGAAGTAGCTTCGTTATGTGACATGAGAGGCTGATAGTCCGGTGGTCGTCACATTCCGTTGCACCTGGTTTCTTTGGTAGTGCTATAAACGTGGATTTAATCAGGTCACTGGGAATATAACCACTGTTGTAAATGTCATTCAGTAACTTGGTTATTATTTTTATTCCTGTCTCCTCTAGTGCCTCTATTTCTTCTATTGTTATATTATCAGGCCCAGTTGCTTTTCCTTTCTTCATGTGTTTGATGGCATCTATGATTTCATCTTCAAGTGTTGGGAGTCCATCACAGTTTTCAGTATCTGGTGTTAATTCTTGTCTTTCTCCTCCATATAGCTCACCGATATACTCTGTCCACCTGTCCACAATGTCTTCTTTTCCCATTAACATTTTACCTTCTTTCGATTTCAGGCATCCTCTGGTATATTTTGTTTTTCTGCCTGTGAGTTCATTAATTCGTTTGTGTATGTTTTTGCTGTCTTTATTATGAGAGTCCTCTATCTGTCTGCACTGTTCATTTAACCACACTTCTTTTGCTTCTCTGCATTTGCGTCTTATTTCTTTACTTATCTTGTTATATTTTTTCTCGTTATTTTTACTCCTCCTCCTCTTGTCCATCAGTCCTAAGATGTCGTCTGTTAACCATTTATTTTTAGAGGCTTCTTTTTTTTTGGTGGTATTATCTCCTTAACAGTTTGGTGGATAGAATCTCTCAACATTTCCCATTGTTCATCTATACTAACTTTGGCATTAAAATCTCCCATGACTATGGTAACTTCATGTGCCTTTGTGTGTTTTAGTGCTGTCTCTATGTCATTATAAAATATCTGTACATCTTCTTCAGAACTTTCAGATGTTGGAGCGTACACTTGTATAATATTTATGTTTACTGGTTGTCCTTTCAGTTGGGCTAGCAGTACTCTGTCCGAGATGTTCAAATATCCTACAATTGTCCTTGCCGTTTGTTCATCAAATATAATTCCTACTCCTCGTTCATGTTTCTCACTTCCTGGAGGGCGGTTACATTTTCTGATGCCAACATATGTAAGGTTCTGCTTTAAGTGGCTGTGGACGAGGATGTCCTTAAGATTTGGTTCACGTTTGTATGCCAACAGGGGTGGATCAGAGAAAATGTCGCGAGTGTCGGGGTCGAGTTGGATTATCTGCAGATGACGATAAAGAATTTTCTTAACCATCTGACCATGCGGGTGGAAAGGCAGTACTAATTTAACTCTGTCAGATGGAGTAACAAGCTTTTTCCTGAATACTTCTTTGCGGCTCATTAGTTGGATACGGTTGAAGGCTTCACGAAGGACCTTTTCTGGGTAGTGGCGATGACGGAAAAATTCTAATAACTTGTTGGACTGATGTATAAAGTCCAATTTATCCTGACATATGCGGCGAAGACCGATGAGTTGGGAGTATGGGATGAAGATTAGAATTGGCATCAGAAAATGTAACCGCCCCCGCTGCGTTACCTGCCAGGTAGTCTGGGAAACGAAAAGGATCACCTTTCCCAAAACTATCCTCACTCTTCAAGAGGGATTCATATGCGAGTCCCGTAATGTGATATATGTCATTGTTTGCAAATGATGCAGGATAACGTATATTGGTGAGACTGGCATTAGATTAGGGGACCGCATGCAAAAATATCTGTACGACATCGCCCAGCATGCTTCGAAACCAGTCACAAATCATTTCAATGGCCTCAACCACAGAGGCAAATCTGATATTCTGGTAACAGCCATAAACAATGTCACGCAGATGACACAAGTCGCCTGGCGCTTAAGAACCCCTGCATTGAAAATTATGAGACGCTAGACCCATATGGGTTAAACTCGCTGTTCAGCTACACTTAACATTCTCTTCAATCATTATAGTACCTCTCCACTAAGCTCCACCCCTTTTTACTTGTCAAACCTCCTCACAGTATCACTTGCAACCCCTCTTCCACAATCATCTATTTCAAGTTCTCCTGGCTAGGTCAACATTGTATCACTCTCTCTCCCCTCCGCGGTTCCCCATCCACCACCCCCAGTTACAACCCACCGACCACATATCACAGGTCTCCATTTAAACTACTAAATCCATTCCTGACACACACCGCCGGACAAGCCACACCTTACAATTTACAGCTAAGTACTCTATTGAATTTTAAAATGTTTTCCCCCTTTTAATAGTATTATGTGAATCTATACTTTTTCTCCTCTCTCTATTTCTACGTCCTGTATGTTCTTGTATGATTAAGGCTCACGCCGAAACGTCACAACTTTGTAATCGTTAAGTAATAAAGCTACATTTTTCCTAGTTTATACATTCTGGTATCACAGCTTTACTGCAGTGCTACGTGTATGGTTATATACTCATACACTAATTATTGTGTGTAACTGTAAAGTTGCTGCTTCTGTATTACTATTTCCACTGAAAGAGAATGTACATGGGAGCAAGTAAGTCTGTGAAGTAAATAACAGAACACACGCAAAACAACGCAGAATAATCTCAGATTAAATGAGATAAAATGTTAACAATAATTGATAAAGTCAACACTTGTCGTTGTAAACAGAAAGAACATTATTCCAGTGGGAAATAGTGGAAATTTACAGAGAGATGAGCAACAAATTTACATTCTACACAAAGAAGAGCAGAAGACTGAATCAACGCATCGAGAATCGCCGAGAATTCTGCATCAAGCTTTCCTAAGACATCTCATTTATGTCGATACGTCACGGAAAATATGGGCACTAACACAGTATTCCTTTTATGTCTTCACGCCACAGCAAGACTGCCTTTTATCTTTCTTCTTTTTTTAATGTCAAGATGGTATTGAAAGATATAGCCCAGACAATAAAATACCTTGGTTATGTTGATCACTGTCTTGTAAGTACTGAAAGATATGAGCCAGTCTATGCACACATCTGGAGTATGTTGATCACTGTATTATTAGTACTGAAAGATATGAGCCAGTCTATGTATACATCTGAAATATCTTCTTCTTCTGCGTTCGAGGTTGTTGGTCACTTCAGATCCTGATCCCTGTCGACACGGCAAAGGCCCTCGGTCCTCTACAGATCCTGATAGAAGCCCCAAAACTTTTGCCCTATGCTTGTGTCCTCTGGCCATGTCTCACTACTAACTAACTATTAACTAACATAAATTTTATATATATAAATATATATTAACTAACTATTAATTAACTATTAACAGATAATTCAAACCTGTATAGCTAATAAACGGAGTGTAACCTGATGTCGAGCACCGGGAACGCGAGCACGTTTACGTTGTAGCCCTCTTGTTCGGGACCTCCCGGCCTGCCGAAGACGGACTGTGTTGGCTGCATCGCAGTAGCCGGGGAAAACAGGACACACACACGCTTACGAGATTAAGAATGGAGAGTGCCTAACCATGCATACTTGAGGCGTGAGACATAGAATAGTTGATCATTGTCCTGTGCTGCCTTCTCATAGTGTAAGGGAAAGTGTCGACCTGGCCTCAGAAAGGCGTTTTGTAAGACGGTGCAAACCCCATTAAGCTATTGAATGGCCATTCTTTTTTCATCCACTAGGAGCTCTATTAAAGATCTCCTGGCCTTCCTTGAAAATAGGGGAAGCCATTCTAGGCCTCAGAACAATGCATAAACTGGCCCCCTCTGTGTGTTCGTATAGTCAAATGGTCTAACAACAGGTCGCCCCGTGTGAATTACACAAGCATCTTCCCTTGCAGTGGCCACAAATGATCTCCAGTTTTAACTCCGCCTCTCTCTTTCATGGCTCACTTGATGGGCCAAGCTGTTTCTTACTCATAACCGGATGCCGTCCATTTACTGTATCGTCATTTATATCATCATCCTCCTGTTATTCTCCCTTTTTTTTCTTCCTTTCCTTTACGTATAGATGATAAGATTGTAATGAGAAAATGTAATCCTGAGATGACAAGAACTGTATCATAAGCGACAAAACCTATACAGTGCTTTAAAAAACAAATTCGAAACAAAACTGACGTAAAAGCTTTACATTAACGTATTATTTTACTAAATAAAGCTGCCTCCAGTGTTTATTTGCCTGCCATGCTTTGTTTCTATTAACAGAACGGAGCAGTAGATAATCTAAAAATAAATTGATGACGTCAAGGAAGGCATCACGTGAGCGCGAAAAACAAAATGGCGAGCTTAGAAGGAAAAAAGAGGACCGTACATTAAGAGAACGAAGATTTTTACCTTTTAGCTAACGTAAGCAGTAATAGTAAATACGATATTTTATATTAGGTATAGAACGATATCGTATATTAGCCTTAAATCTAGTTGAAGGGAACAGAATTAGGATGTACTGTGAAGAAGGATGGGGAGCGCTGCGGAGACCTGTAAATCAAAAGAAATAGTCCCGAATAGAAACCCCAGTGCCAGAGAAAATGGGACGGAAAGAGAGAAATAACATCCAGGTCGCGGGGGGGGGGGGGGTGCGATGTGAAGATAAATAGCCTAGATAAATGACTATAAATGAATACACCAAACATAGTGAGGTAGTAAGAGGCCACAGGAAGAGAAATTGATTGATTGATTGATTGATTCTTTATTTCCAAAGTGTTAAGAATTGGGCACCCAGGGTCGTCTGACATTCTTCCCTTTATCATACAACTCTCACTCTGTTCCAGAGAGAGAGAGAGAGAGAGAGAGAGAGAAGAGAGAGAGAGAAAAAGAGAGAGAGAAAGAAAGATAGAAAGAGAAAGAGAAAGAGAGAGAGAGAAAGAGAGAAAGAGAGAGAGAGAGAGAGAGAGAGCAAGGTGCAGAAGCAGAGAAAAGCGCTAGTTATAAATGTGTTATCTTTCAGTTACGATCGGAACGGGAACCCACGAACGGAACCTGGGAACAGCAAGAGAGTGAGAGAAAGAAAGAAAGAAAGAAAGAGACAGAGAGAGAGTGTGTGAGAGCGAGAGAAAGTTCTCGAATGAGTGAATCCTGAAGAGCAAGTCAGTTTGAAGAATAAACTCATTAACGTAGACAGTCAGATATAAAGTCGTGAACGTGGACAGTCAGATATAAAGTCATTAACGTGGACAGTCAGATATAAAGTCATTAACGTGGACAGTCAGACATAAAGTGATTAACGTGGACAGTCAGATATAATGTCATTAACGTGGACAGTCAGATATAAAGTCGTTTACGTGGACCGTCAGATATAAAGTCGTTAACGTGCACGGTCAGATATAAAGTCCTTAACGTGGACAGTCATATATATAGTCATTAACGTGGACAATCATATATATAGTCATTAATGTGGACAGTCAGATATAAAGTCGTCAACGTGGACAGTCAGATATAAAATCATTAACGTGGACAATCATATATAATGTCATTAAAGTGGACAGTCAGATATAAAGTCATTAATGTGGACAGTCACATATAAAGTATCAACGTGGACAGTCACATATAAAGTCATTAACGTGGACAGTTAGATATGAAGTCATTAACGTCGACAGTCAGATATACAGTCATTAAAGTGGACAGTCAGATATATAGTCATTAACGTGGACAGTCAGATATATAGTCATTAACATGAACAGTCAGATATATAATCATTAACGTGGACAGTCAGATATATAGTCATTAACGTGGACAGTCAGATATATATAGTCATTAAGGTGGACAGTCAGATGTATAGTCATTAAGGTGGACAGTAAGATTTATAGTCATTAACGTGGACAGTCAGATATATAGTCATTAACGTGGACAGTCAGATATAAAGTCATTAACGTGGACAGTCAGAGTCCAGGCCTAATGTTTTTATACACTAAACACTAAACCTGTTGGCTTGTGGTCTGAGGCTATATTAGGAAAAGGAAAATAATTATATAATATTTTAAACATTATATTAAGTTTTAATTATAGTTTAATAATTACACCGTAATGTCTGTTTTAAATTTACTTAGAACCTACATTAAGTTTCATCTACTATAATTTTAAACAATAAGAACATCCATAAACAAACGTAGAAATCACCCGATAAACTGTCAGCCGATAAGAGCCGCGCCGAGCTGCACAGCATGGGCTGCTGTTGCGCAGGCCGACCGTTCTTTTAGCGAAAAAGCGCTCTCGAGTTCCGTACGGGGGGAGAAAGGCTTTCGGTCCCTTCCCGGACGGCGAGAGTTAAGGTTTTTTCGGTGTAGAAGCAAGTGGTTTGTCCGTTGAGCGAAGCCTATAAACGGTTGCCAGCCAGCTTGGACTAACGGAGTACTACGGTTTTGTCGGCCGATGGTCTCGAAATTGACCCATCTCTCGCAAAGAGTATTGGGCTTGCAGTATGTAATGTGCGTTGGTTGTGGGTGCCGGGCTTTCTTCTCGTTCGTTAGAGCAGAGAGATCCGGCCGCCGCCGGTTAAAGGAAATACAACGCCACGGGGGTCGAAAGGGATCCGCTGTGAGCAGAGCGCTGTCTACCTTGCCCCGCGTCGGTCTGTCGGCAGATATCCGACTAAGGTTCGGTGAAGAAAGCTATCTGGTTGATCCTGCCAGTAGTCATATGCTTGTCTCAAAGATTAAGCCATGCATGTCTAAGTTCACACTATCTCACTGTAAAACCACGAGTGGCTCATTAAATCAGTCGAGGTTCCTTAGATGACACGATACTACTTGGATAACACTGGCAATTCTAGAGCTAATACATGCTTACCAAGCTCCGATCCCCGTGGAAAGAGCGCTTTTATAAATTCAAAAACGACGAAGGCGAATATCTGGCGCCTGAAAACCAGACCCTTCGGGTAGGTGAGAGTCATGTTTGGTAGCTAATCTACTACTGCTGGCGAATTCTTCAGCTGCCGTGCGTGGAGTGGGGCTCCTCCTGGCCAGTGAAGAAAGGTGCAAATGGGGTTGCTGTGCGGCACCACTGTGGAAAAGGTGAAAGAAAGGATTAAGCGAAGTAAACAGTAGTCACATCATGGCACCTCTGCTTTGGGGGTCGGCCAAGTCCTAAGTGCACTCATATCGGGCGAAATGCCTGAACCAGAGGTTAAGACACTGTTGGCGAGATTCTTCGGATGCCGCGCGTGGAGTGAAGCTCCTCCCGGTCAAAGAAGAAAATGCAGAAAAGCAATCAGGGTTGCTGTATGGCGCCGATGTGAAAAGGTGATGTAAAGGATAAAGTGAAGCTTAATCGGTATGTCCAGTAGTATCGCTGTGAGAGCTACTCATACCATGGCGCCTCTACTCTAGAGGTCAGCCATGTCCGAAATACAACCATACTGGTGAAATATGCCTAAACCAGCATACACCAGGGGTGAAACGTGATGACTACACATGTCACGGTACCTCTGCTCTAGAGGTCAGTCATGTCCTAAACACGCCCATACTGGGATAATATGCCTAAACCGGCTCAACCCAGGGGTGGAAGTCACTAGTGGCGAGGATTCATCCTCCTGGACAAAAGCTCCGTCCTGGTCACAACTAGGAAGGGTAGCGGCCACGAACACAAAATGCTGAAGTCGGAGACACTGGACCAGGGCAGTCTAGATAGGCAACCATCTCTCACCCGGCGGAGATGTATGTGTATCCTAATCACTCTGAGGTTTTCCGGTGAGAAAGTCCATCACTGGGCTGGATGGGCAACCACCTCTAATCCGGCGATGATACACGGATATCTCAAAACACGTCGAGGTTTTCCGGTGAAAAAGTCCAACTCTAGCCTGGATAGGCTACCACCTCTCACCCAACGGGGATATACTGATATCCAAAACACGCCGAGGTTTTCCGGTGAGAAAGTCCAACTCTAGCCTGGATGGGCTACCACCTCTCACCCAGCGGGGATATACTGATATCCAAAATACGTCGAGGTTTTCCGGTGAAAAAATCCAACTCTAGCCTGGATAGGCTACCACCTCTCACTCAACGGGGATATACTGATATCCAAAACACGCCGAGGTTTTCCGGTGAGAAAGTCCAACTCTAGACTAAACTGGTGCAACGAAAACCACGGTGTCACGCAATCCCGCTTCTGAGACCCACCAAGAATACAGGCTCAATCCATGCGATACTCTGAACTCTTGTGGTCCTCTCGGGGATCTCGTTGGGTCCTTTTGGGACACAGGTGTAAATTTAGTAGGATCACAGGGCGATCTTGGTGGTGAAGGAAGAAGAAGACCAAATAAACTAACCTGCAACAACTAGATAGACCATGTTTTCATTGATACCGAGTACACAACAAACATACTTCAGATCAGAAGTTACAGAGGGGCTGCATCCAGCACCGACCACTATCTTGTGCCAGCTAAACTAATATTCAGACCGAAGAAAACTTTGTATTGTCTTGTCTTATCTCCTTCCTCATATACATTTCAGTGTTTAGGGGACAAATAGACATCCTGATAGGCTCGACGATTTGCTTCATATAATGGGATATTTAATGCTTCTGTAATTTCCTCTCTCCATCTCCTGCATGGGCCGCCTCTTCCTCTGTTACCTACAAATCTTAGTATGAAAGTTGTCTATGCTATAATGTCTGGTGGTAACCGTGTAACATGGCCAAACCATTTGACTTTAGTGTAATACTGGTGTTACTCCAACCTTTGCCCTGATGGTGTCATTTCTTATTTGGTCTCTTCTTGTCGCATTTTGTATTCTCCTTAAACATGTCATTTGTGTCGTGATGATTTTTCTTTTGTTCTTGTGTGTTAGTGTCCCTGTTTGACACTGATAGCACACGAATTTGAGAGGAGAATTGTGTTGTACAGTGCTGTTTTTGTTTCATTTGCGATGTATTTGTTTTTCAGTAAAGGAGTCATTTGTCCACTGACCTATCTTGCTTTATTACATCTGTTCTCAATCTCGGCGTCATTTTTCCCTGAGGATGATATTATGTTACTTAGGTATTTGAAATGTTTCTCTTGTTTCAAGGGCTGGTTGTCTAGGAAGATCTTTGTTTGGCTTTTCTTCTCTCGCTATGGTCATGACTTGTATGTTTTTTTTCCAGCACTTATCTTCATGTGAAATATTTACTTTTGAAAAAAAAATACTTTCTTTTATAGATTAAAAATATTTACTTTTTTTTTTGGAAATGTTTACTTTTAAAATAACAGAAAAATGTTTTTCATTTTATTTAAATTAAATTATTTTTCATATTATTTTTTAATTAAAAAATTAAATAAAAAAATAACTATAAAAAGAACTTTAAAACTTAAAAGGAACTTTAAAAAAGACACAATTCGTGTCTATAAACAAAACAAAAGACACAGTTCGTGTCTATAAACAAAACAAAAGACACAGTTCGTGCCTATAAACAAGGACCCCACCCCACTCCCACCCAGGCCAACAAATAAAATCAAATAAAATGAAACAAAAATTAACTAAATATGACACTTTTAGTGTCTAATGAAGACATGCATTCTAGACGTGCTCATACTCGCATGTCAGCATCCTTCGGTTTACTCTGCTACAAATGTCAGGTTTGTGTCCAACACACGGGCTACCAAGAAAACACAGTACGGCGCGTTCTCACATGAACTCTCGCCATACACGAGAAGTTCTCAACTGGGCTTATTTCCGTCGCCAATCAGACACCCAGGCATACTTCCTAGATGATACCGGTTAGGTTCCTGGCTCCCGGGACCAAGCAAGTGACACATATTTTGTCGTTTCCCAGTCAGATTTTAAAAAAAAAGTAAAGGCCTGAAATCAGGTTCCCACCATAATGTATAAATTACGCACTAGATAACGTCTAAAACACAATGAAAGCGACTACATGGTTCCACGCCTTACAAACACAGCTACTGTATTTGACTGTGCCTTATACCAGGTACATTTTACTGTGACTCAAAGCTGGCTCATTTTACTGTGACTCAAAGCTGGCTCACTTTACTATGACTCAAAACTGATACATTTTACTGTGACTCAAAACTGATACATTTTACTGTGACTCAAAACTGATACATTTTATTGTGACTCAAAGCTGATACATTTTACTGTGACTCAAAGCTGGCTTATTTTACTGTGACTCAAAACTAAAATACATTTTACTGTGCCTTATAGCTGGCTCATTTTACTGTGACTCAAGACTGGTACATTTTACTGTGAGTCATAGCTGGCTCATTTTACTGTGTCTCATGTATGATGAATTTCTGAAAGATATTTTTGTTTAGTTTTAAAGCCGCCAGGCACGAGTACACAAGAGAGAAAACTGACATTCTTGAATTCTGTAGAGATTATGGCGGTTCTTAAGCCTCAGAACCCTGACATTCTTGAATTCTGTAGAGATTATGGCGGTTCTCAAGCCTCAGAACCCTGACATTCTTGAATTCAGTAGAGATTATGGCAGTTCTCAAGCCTCAGATCCCTGACATTCTTGAATTCGGTAGAGATTATGGCAGTTCTCAAGCCTCAGATCCCTGACATTCTTGAATTCGGTAGAGACTATGGCGGTTCTAAAGCCTCAGATCCCTGACATTCTTGAATTCTGTAGAGATTATAGCTGTTCTCAAGCTTCAGATCCCTGACATTCTTGAATTCTGTAGAGATTATAGCTGTTCTCAAGCTTCAGATCCCTGACATTCTTGAATTCTGTAGAGATTATAGCTGTTCTCAAGCCCCAGATCATTGACATTCCTTGAATTCTACAGACATTACGGCAGTTCTCAAACCCCAGATCCCTGACACTCTTGAATTCTGTCGCTCATTGACACTAACAGCCAAGAAGAAAAGAAAAATCATCACGACAGAAATAAGACGTTTAAGGAGAACACTAAATGCGACAAGAAGGGACCAAATAAGAAATGGCACCATCAGGGCAAAGGCTGAAGTAACACCAGTATTACACTCTATATAGAAACAGCAAGTCAAATGGTTTGGTCATGTTACACGGTTACCACCAGACAGTATATCACAGACAACATTCACACTAAGATTTGTAGGTAACAGAGGAAGAGGCCGCCCACGCAGGAGATAGAGAGAGGAAATTACAGAAGCATTAGATATCACATTACATGAAGCAAATCGTCGAGCCCTATCAGGACGTCTATTTTTCCCCTCAACACTGAAATGTATATGAGGAAGGAGACAAGACAAGATAAAAAAAAAAAAATTCCTCCCTTAGACTTCAGACTTCTCCCGCCAGGAGACACCTGCCTCCTGTTTGAGATTCATTGGTATACACTAGCAGAACGATGACGACTAGTGACTGTGTTAGCAACAGTGTTCCTTTGAAGCTCAGCGTGGCCATGCGCGCGCATACACACACACACAAGAACACACTCACACACGCACGCACTCACACAAAACATGCTGTGAAGGAAAATTTATACACCACGATATTAAAAAAAAACTGCTACTTTTAATTTTAAGTTTCTTTATGTTACTCTGTAAAATCACCAAAACCATAGAAAACTTGAATTCTTTCCAGACTAAATGTTTAGGAAGAATTAGAAAAATATTTTGGCAAACACCATAAGAAATAACATCTTGTTGGCAGAAATGCGGATGAAGCCACTGACAGAAATTATTGAGGAAAGACGCTGGCGATGGTTGGGACATATGCTCCGAATGACTGACAACTCACTACCAGAAATAGCACTAAAATGGACACCACAGGGAAACAGAAGTAAGTGTAGACCAAAAAGACATGGAGAACAACAGAAAGGATATTGGGCAATAGAGGGCTCACCTAGGCCATAGTAGAAAAAAAAGCAAAGGACAGGCATTTGTATAAAACCCTTGCCCTTGGCACTTAAGGTTCAGAGAGAGAGAGAGAGAGAGAGAGAGAGAGAGAGAGAGAGAGAGAGAGAGAGATGTTACTCTGTGCGGTTCTAAGGACCGTAATAGCCGGAGGTTAAATGTTTCCATGGCGTGCGTCTCACATAGCCTCTGACAGTCCAAGTCCAGTTCCTGGCCTTCTCGTAGCGGAACTGTTTAAACTGACAGGAGAAGGGACGAAAGGCGAATATCTGGCGCCTGAAAACAAGACTCTTTCGGGTACATGAGATTCGATAGTCTTGGTTGGCAGCCCGTCTAGGAGAAGGAAATCTCCTGCTTGCTGAAGGCAGGAGTCTACAGCTGCCTTGTGTGGGTGTGAAACTCCTCCCGGCCATCGTTCGCCTCTAAAATCTCCCTTTTTTCCCCCTTCAGAACACATATGAATGTTTGCTGTCTATTTTTTTTTTCTTAACTACATTATTGGCGTTTTAAAAACTCAGCAAGTTTTTACTTTTTTTTAGTGTGGTGTAGCGTTTATTCATTAAAGAGTATCAACATTTTCTAAAAAAAAGTCTTTTTTGCATGTACAGCACATAGCAACCATACAGATTTGAAACTTTTCCAAAGAATAGAGGCCCGTGGCTTGGATTCTGAAACAGCAGTAAGTTCGCGGAATTCTTACTTGGGGGGGCCACTCTTCTAGGTCACTTGTGAACCCCCAGGTTAATCCTCTGGGTGATTTGCGAAACCCCAGGTTAATCCTCTAGGTGATTTATGAACCATCAGGTTAATCCCCTAGGTGATTTGTAAAACCGCAGCTTAATCCTGTACATGATTTTTGAACATCCAGTTTTATTCTATAGGTGATTTTTGAACACCCCGTTTTATTCTATAGGTGATTTCTGATCCCCCAGATTAATCTTCTCAGTGATTTGTGAACTCTCGGTTAATCCTCCAGGTGATTTGTGAACCCCCAGGTTAATCCTCTGGGTGATTTGCGAAACCACAGGATAATACTCTGGGTGATTTGTGAACTCCCAGTTTAATCCTCTGGTGATTTGTTAACCCCCTAGGTTAATCCTCTAGGTGATTTTTGAACCCCCAGGTTAATCCTCTAGGTTATTTGTGATCCCCCAGGTTAACCCTGTAGATGATATGTGAACCTCCAGGTTATTCCTCTAGGTGATTTGTGACCTCCAAGGTTAATCCTCTAAAACTGTCTTTGGTGGCAGTCTGCATTGTCCAGCCCATAACTATCAGGAAAATAAGTGGGGAGAGTATGCATCCTTGTCTTACTTCTGTTTTGGTCTGGAGCCGTGTAGTTTGTTGTCTGTCATGTTTCTTACAGGTCTGTGTGTTAGCATATATATCTTTCAAAATATTTAGGATTTTTTTAGGGAGTCCATAGCTCGCCAGCAACTTCCACAAAGAAGAATGATGGATACTACCAAAGGCCTTCTCGAAGTCCACAATCTTTATGTACAGTGGGGTGTTCCATTCTAGTGACTGTTCAATAATTGTTCTCATGAGGAATATTTGGTCTGTACATGATCTCCCCTTCCTGAATCCTGCCTGTTCCTCTCTAAGTATTTTGTCCACGCCGCCCTTGATTCTTTGTAAAAGTACCACACAAAAGATTTTGCTTAGCACTGATAGGAGGTTGATTCATCTCCAGTTCTAGCATTTTGTGAGATCGCCTTTTCGGTGAACTTTAATAATGATACCCCCTTTCCATGATTCCGGTACGTTCTCTTCTTCACAGATTTTGTTGAAAAGATCTTCCAGGATCTTATCAATAAGAGCAGTATCTGGTTTTCTATATCTGTGTGCTTCTACCGCCGCCTGGATCTTTGTTGCTTTTGCTTTGTTGAATGGTTGTCTCAATTTCCTGATGTGTAGTTCTACCTTTCTTGGTCTCGGGTTTGGGGCCCAGCGGTTGTATGTCAGCTTTTATTTCTGGATCTGGTCTACTGCGCGTTTCTTGGAAGTGTTTTTCCCATCTATTAAGTTGTTCTTTCCAAAGAGGGGTCCCATGCTTATTCTGGAAAATGGTGGTTCCGCTGGTAAATCGTCTGGTCAGAGTCTTGGGAACTTGGTATTCTGTTCTAGGGTCTCCATTATTTGCTACTTCTTGGGCTTCTTCCTCTAGTGTGTCTGTATATTGCCTCTTGTCTCCTCTCACCTTCTTCTTAGTCTGGGTGTTCTTTTTGGGAATATTCTTACGTAAAACTTGAGTGGATGGTGCATGTACTAAAACATCTACGAAACTACGTTGGAACGATGGACGGATTTTAATCGAACCAGCATCACGTACATAGTTCATCCGAACCTGGAAACGGATTAAAATCTCCATATCATGTAATAAAGTACCGATAGAAATTTATAACAGAATTTACTATTTCTCTGTTCAAAGGGGACCACTGAAATGGTATGACTACTGGTTTGATTAAATCTTCTTGTGGAGTACAGTTTGAACTTATATTTTTCTTCTTGTTGCTGGTGTTCTAACCATCACCTAATTTTCTGTATTATACACTAAGAAAATACAACAAGACACCCAGACTTTCAACTCCACAAAAATAGTACAGATACAATACAACAGCTTAACGTAACTTGCAGTCTTCCAACCAGAGCAAACTGGTCAACAATGAGAATTTTAACAAAGCCCATAGGTGTAGTTATATCTTAGACCAAACACATTTATTATGGACAAAAATGAGGGTGAAATCATGATGATGTAAACATTGCCATAAGGCTGAAAAAAAATTACATTAACAGTACCCGGCGTGGGCGAGCTCTACGCCATATGGGTAAAAACCTTACAAATGACCTTATACAAATAAAACCATACTTACAACGTTCCACCAAAAACCTCAGCCATCACAAGAAAACCTAATTCTTCCATCTCAACTACATAAAACCTGCCCTTAACAAAAGAAACTCTTCATAAACGAGATTCCATCTACATCAAAACTAGTAAGGTTCATCCTACAACACAAACAAGTAAGGCCCCTGCTACAACAAAACAAGTAAGGCTCTCTCTACCACATTCTAGAGACAATCACACAACCTTTCTCTGACCCATTCTGGACAAGACTGCCTTTCTTAGCCCATGCATATCACCAGCTCAACTCAACCACGTGACTTCGAATTTTCTCGAACCACGTGCTTTGCACACGGACATGAGTTGTAGTCTACCAGACCACAACTACTGGCTATACACAATACACTCTGTACAGAATTGCTATTCTGTTACAAATTACTTATCATGTTCTAAAGTACTGAGAGTAATTACCTATCATGTACTAAAGTACTGAGAGTAATTATTTATCACGTTCTAAAGTACTGAGAGTAATTACTTATCATGTACTAAAGTACTGAGAGTAATTACGTATCATGTTCTAAAGTACTAAGAGTAATTACTTATCATGTACTAAAGTACTGAGAGTAATTACTTATCATGTTCTAAAGCACTGAGAGTAATTACTTATCATGTACTAAAGTATTGAGAGTAATTACTTATCATGTTCTAAAGTACTGAGAGTAATTACTTATCAGTTAACATAATAACACCCCCCTTCCCACACCCCCCTCCGCTCTCCTTCTGTAGTCTTCAAGGCCAGTAACTAAAATGTACTACGTAGTAAATGATTGCCTCTGTCACACCTCCCGCTTCATCCTTACCATCACAAACAGATCATCAATTCAGGGGTCAAGGTATTCCTCAACGATTTAATTACCCAGACCAGATGGCGAATAATATTCCACCATCAAGGATAATGAAGGACGCAACTTCTCAACAGCATGTAACGACATTTATCATGTAATAGGGCTTGATGAGAATGAATGCGCAGTGCAAAACTAATGATATTTACAATGAAGATGATAGTCAATAATAATAATAATAATAATTATAATAATAACAACAGTAATAATAATAATAATAACAGTGTGGGCCCACGTAACATGAAAAGGTTCATCATCATCATCATGTGCCGTGCCGACTGGCGTTGGCTATTATGCTTCTCCAGAGTACGCGATACTTCATGCAGGCCATCAGCTCAGTTGGTGATCTCCTCTCACACCATCTCGTCAGACTGTCCAGTATCATTTCTCTTGGTCTTCCTCTTGATCTTCTTCCTTCTATTTTTCCTGTTGTTATAATATTTTCAATGCCCCCTCTTCTCATTGCATGTCCTATGAAAGTACATTGTCTCTCTCTTATCTTTTTGACAAGGTTTTTTGTCTCTCTAGCTCTTCTCCTACATTCTTCATTAGTTATTTTTGCTGTCCAGGGGATTCGCAACATTCTTCTAATAAACCACATTTCTGCTGCTTCCAATGATTTTTGTGCAGACCTGCCTATTGTCCATGATTCACTTCCATATAACAAGATAGGTTCAATATAGCATTTTATGACTCGTTTTCTAACATTCATTGAAAAAGGTTACAAATACTTAAAATCTCTGGGCCTAATATCTCAGTCCACACGCCATGAAAATGTATCTGAGAGCCAGTAACGCATTATATTTTCAGTCTCTTAGCTACTGACTGGTTCTTCAATCTGAATTTCACATGTAACGTATTAAAGAAAAACAATGACTGACACAAAAATTCTTCTGCTCTAACAATTAGCACAAGATGAACACAAATGTATGTGATTCTAGCATTAATTTATATGAAAAATTTCAGCAACAGCTGTCTCTCAAAAAGCGCAACATATAGCACACACACACGGTGTAAAACATAGTCATCAAAAAATGGCATGATCAATGTGCAATTCAAGCAATTAAAAAATGGCATTATCAATGGCAGTTCAAAAGCAGATAATAAAACTGCATTATCAATGTGTGATTCAATCAGCTGACAAATAGAATGAGAAATGACTAAGTTAACCCAGCAACACACACAAAATAATCCCACACCACACTTAACGATATCACAGAACTTGCACTAACGATTATAACTCACATTTAACACATTTAAAAAAACAAATAAACTTACAATACATGAGGAGACACGGTTGCAGATCCTAGCTTGAACAATCAATTGTACCACAATAAAAATACCAAGAAAACTTCACAAATTTACAGTCCATATAAACACGGAAACAGGCTCCCTTTCGCCCGGCCACTTTCTCAGACAAGAATGACCTACAAAAGAACAGTCACACTATACCTGACCAACACACTTCAAAGCCGTGGAGTGTTACTCTAGTCAAGGCCAAACACATCCTAACCAAAACCTAGCATTCGACACTTTTTTTTTTTGCGGGCTTTGAACTCGATTTAAGAATAATTTTTTTAAAATTATAAATGCTAAGCCTTTTTTTCGGACTGAAAAACATCTCTTTTGCCTCATCTTTTCCTGATTATAAATAATTACAGTGTTTCTCAACATCTCTTTTGCCTCATCTTTTCCTGATTATAAATAATTACAGTGTTTCTCAACATTTTCACCCCGACTGACTTAAAATAATTTTCAGATCTTGGAGAACTACTATATAGTTAGTTAATTGATCCTCTTTGGCCAAAGGCGGCGCTTAGGGCGGAAGACATGGCTCTCCATGTCTGGCGATTCCTTGCTACTTGATTTAGATCTTCGGTGTTTCTGATGAGCATTGTTAAACACTCCTTGGTGACAATTCTTCTTAGTGTGTCTTTGGGTCTACCTCACTTTCTTTTACCCCCTGGTGACCACGTAAATGCTTGGTGTGGGGGTCGTTTTTTGTCCATTCTAAGTACGTGGCCGATGTAGTTCCAGCGACGTCTTCTGATAAAGTTTGATACGTAGCCTTGTTTAGTTTATTGTCTTATTGATGTAACCGATCTGAAGTCGAGCCAGTAGACATTTAGCAGTCTTCGAAGGCAGCTATTTTCAAAAGCATCTAGTCTCTTTACCATTGCTGGGGATGTTCTCCAACTCTCGCAATCATGTGGCGCTACACAGGAGATGAAGATCTTGAGTTTTATGTGCCTACTGAGTTGTTTTGATTTCGAGATGTTAGTCAGCTTGTTGAAAGCGTTTGACGCTAAAGAAATTCGGGTCATAATTTCTGTTGATATGTCTCCCGCGGGTGTTAAGGTATGTAAAACTAGTGACTTTTTCAAGTGCATGGCCATTAATTTTAATGTTGTCCGGTTTGTTGGTGAGATCAAGAACTTTGGTTTTTGCTGAGTTGATTTCGAGGCCAATTTGTTTAGAGATATTTTGGAGTCGGTTTGTCTTCTCTTGCGCATCAGCGTGTGTGGAGCTCAGAAGTGCTATATCGTCTGCGAAATCTAGGCCTTCCAATGATTTATTGTCAATCCATTTGATGCCCAGTTTTGTACCACGGGTGCATCTGCGCATTACCCAATCAATTGCTAGCCCAAATAGCATTGGTGACATGACGCAACCTTGTTTTACACTTGTTTCCACCGGGAACCAGTCAGAGTTGCCAGATTCTGTTCTTACACAGCAACGTGAGTCATCGTAGAAGGCTTTTATTATGTTTACATATTTGGGCGGAAAGCCATAGATTGTAAGAAGTTTCCACAGTGTGGGTCGGTGGAGGCTGTCGAAGGCTTTTTGGAAGTCCACGAAGTTGATGATGAGATGGGACTGAAAATTCTATTGACTCCTCTGTGATAGTTCTGAGGGTAAATATATGGTCCAGGCAAGACCGGTCTGAACCCTGCCTGTTCTTCTCTAAGTTTGACATCCAATGATCTCCTGAGTCTTTCTATCAGCAAACTACAAAAGAGTTTTCCTGGTATTGGTAGCAGGGTGATACCACACCAGTTATTGCAGTTAGATAAATCCCCCTTTTTAGACAGTTTAAAAACAACAGCTTCTTTCCATTCCTTTGGTAGGGATTCGTTTATCCATACTTCATTGCACAGGTGTAGTAGTGTTGTTGTGTGTTTTCATCAGCTGCTTTAAGCATTTCTCCAGAGATCACGTCGTTCCTGGCAGCTTTGTTAACTATTGTGTAAATATTATTATATCTGCAACACCGCTGTACTACAGCAAGAAATGGGAAGACGAGTAACATTTCTATATATGAGAAACATATGAAAGGCTAAGGGAATATCGCTAACAACTAAGCTTTGTTCAATACAAACGCTAAAATCGATCCTGTTGTGTGGATCAGAAACATGTATAGTGTCAGTCAAAAGTATCAAGAGACTGCAGATCTTTGTTAACACCTGCCTAAGCAAGATCTTTCAGATTATATGACCAGATACCGTCAGTAACGAAGGGCTATGGCAGAAAACGAACCAACTCACAGTGAAAGAAATGATAATGAAAAGACGCTGGAGTTGGATAGGACATGCGCTTCGAAAGCTTTCCACACGCATAACCAGGCAAACTCTCACCTGGAATCCCCAGAAAAAGGGAGAAAAAGGCAGACCTAGAAATAACTGGCGAAGAAGTCTTGGAGCAGAGATCAAAGAGATCAACTACAGCTGGAGACGGATAGAAGAAACAGCCCATGACAGAAATAAATATAGAGTTTTTGTTGATGACCTATGCCCCCGGTATATCTAGGAAGGAAGAAAGGAAGGAATAAGGGAAGGAAGTAAGGAAGAAAGGGAAGAGAGGTAAGAAAAGAAGGAAGGGAATGAAGATAAGGACGGAAAGAAAGAGAATGAAGGGAAGGAATGAAGGGGAAAGGAATGGAATGGAAGAAGGAAGGGAAAGATGGAAGAGAAAGAAGGAAGGAAAGGAAAGAATGAAGGAAGGAAAGAAAAGGAAGAGAGGAAAGAAAGAAAGAGAAGAGCTGACGGGAAGAGAAGGAAGAAAAGAGAGGAGGGGAAAGAAAGAAGGAAGAAAGGGATAGAAGAAAAGAAGGAAAGAGAAGGAAGGAAGGAAGGAAGAGAATTAAGGGAGCAGAATGAAGGGAAAGAAGAGAAAGGAAGGGAAAGAAAGAAGGAATAAAGGGATAGAAGAAAAGAAGGAAAGAGAAGGAAGGAAGGAAGAGAATTAAGGGAGCAGAATGAAGGGAAAGAAGAGAAAGGAAGGGAATTGAAAGAAGAAAGAAAGGAAGGAAGGGAAGAGAATGAAGGAAGGAAGAAAGAAAGAAAGGAAGGGAAGAGAAGGAAGGAAATGAAAGAAGAAAGAAAGGAAGGAATAGAATGAAGGAAGGAAGGGAAAGGAAGGGAAAAGAAGGAAAGAAAGGAAGAGAAAGAAGAAAGGAAGCCCGCTATAATCACCATGCTACGTAAACTTTTGATATAGTAATCCAACAACAGCTGTCAATGTTAATCTAGTTTTTTTTTAATGTCTTGTTTCTGTGGATCTGTTTGTAAAAATATTCATTTTTTAAAAAACAACGTTTCGCAAAACCCCCAAAATTGGTTGGGAAAATAACGTAGACAGAGACACGTCTGAGAGCAAAGCAACAATACAATTCCTCTGATAATAAAGGCAGGAAACTTTAGCCGCAAAGAGCAAAACATCAGCTCGCGTCCTCAGATTGTCAGAGAAGTAAAATCTATGCTGTGGGTGTGTCCAAGTCTTTTTCTGCATTAGTAAAATCTATGCTGTGGGCGTGTCCAAGTCTGTTTACGCATTTTTTTAAAGCACCGTTTAAGTCAGTCCGTTTTATTTCATTTCTCAAGTCTGTATTCATCTGAATGAATGAATGAGTCTGTAACAGGAGAAGATCCACTGTCGGCTTGCTAGGTCTGCCGTAGCGTCACCAGGGTTCCTTAAGTCAGCCGCTTTCAGGGTGACCCGTGTTGGCCTTCATGGATGAACAACTATTTCGATGACAAAGTCCAACAAATTAAATAATTCATGTATCTTGACAGTATGTTTACAGAAGATGGTAAGCTTTATAAAGAAATTGAAATTATAGCACAAAAGGCAAATGCCATTACATATCAGCTATCTCCACTATTTACTCTCCCTAAAATACCACTCGAAACGAAGAGACAGCTAAATAATAGGGTATTTATAGAGACGTTGTGCTACAAATGTCTAACATGGACAGTGACCAAGAAACAGCAAAACAAGATATCTATATGCGAAATGAGATGCTTAAGAAATGCAGCAAACTTTACCAGGACAGATAGGATAAGAAATTTCATCATAAGACAATTGGTAGGAACTAAACCAGGCCTACAATATATAGAGAAACAAAGAATTAAGTGGTTCGGCCACTTAATGAGAATGGCGAATATACAGCTAGCCACGAGGGTCTTCAACCAAAGAACTACAGGACACAGATCAAGAGGAGAAGATGGATAGATGGAGTTAGAGACATGCTCGCGAATTACGGCATGGACATCACTGAGGCCACTTATATGGCTAAAATAAGAAAAGAATGCGTCTCCCTTGGACATCTCACGGTATAAGAGAAAGGATAAAAGTAGAGGTAAGTAAAGTACAGAATCGGTCTTCCTTCTGACCTTCGTTTCGTGTCTCGGTCTAAACATAGACAAATTCCATCTTCGTCTTTGTCCACTGTCAGTTATGATCTCCCACCACATTTTTGTTCTTTAGCCTGTCATTTTGTCAGTAACCTGTCATAACTAGCGTCAGTAATCAAGAAACAGAGAGAAAGGGTATCATAAAAGAGAGCCATGAGCATGAGGGAGGGAGGGAATGAGAGACTGATTGATTGATTGAATGATTGATTGATCTTTATCTCAAAAGGGTTAAGATTTGGGCACGCAGACCCGTCTGACTTTCTGTCCTTTATCATACATCGTTCATTCTATTCCAGAATTCTACAAATATGCTGTTCATGTAACAAACATAATTAACTTTGAAGCTGAGAAGGAAAGAGAGAGAGAGAGAGAGAGAGAGAGAGAGAGAGAGAGGGAGGGAGGGATAGAGGGAGAGACAGAGAGAGAGAACAATTCCATCATCTGCTGAGATTTGCAGCCATGCTCCTGGCTTTGCTCACTATGTTTACAGAGTACCTGGAGTAATCATAACTAGGAGTTGCTGAACGACTGGTACATGTTTATGATATAGCTGCAGCATATTTGCCACTGGGGCCATTTTATCCATGCGTACCATGTAATTAATATACAAAGTTATTCATGTGTCCGTGAAACATAAAAAAATTTCGCACCACACAAACTACGTAACGGATCATGATTATTCTTACGCCAAGAGAGAGAGAGAGAGAGAGAGAGAGAGGAGAGAGAGAGAGAGAGAAACTATTAAAGTTTTTTTTGAATAAAGCTCGCACGCAGAGCTCCCGTGGTTTGCCGCTAGGAGGCAGCAGTAGCAAATATGGCGTTCAGTAAACGTGAGCAGTCATTTTGAATTTGGAATAAGTAAGAACTTCGCCCGATGTGACTTTGCAGCGACGATTTCGAGCGAAATTCAAGAACTCAGCACCTGCTTTCAACAGTATCGAGAAGTGGTATGCGAAATTCCCGGATAAAGGCGGGGGTTTGTCTGGTAAGCTTCTTTAACACGATTCACAGTTTCTTCGCTTGGTCCTGGACGTCCCTGCCGAGGAGCTATGCACAGATGGCCTTCATATGTGTGTGTGACATAACTACAATAACATCGATGCCAATAAGAGTTAATAATAATAATAATTCTAAACATAATACTAATAATAACATTAATAACAGTAAAAAAAACGAGACGAGTGCGCATGCTTGTAATGTAGAATTACAAAATTGATGATGATAATGACAATGATGATGATAAAGGATTCACTTAGCATCAGTATTAGATAGATAGATAGATAGATAGATAGATAGATAGATAGATAGATAGATAGATAGATAGATAGATAGATAGATAGATAGATAGGCAAGGAATAGGTAGACAGACAGACAAATAGATAGACAGACAGACAGATAGATAGATAGATAGATAGATAGATAGATAGATAGATAGAGATAGATAGATAGATAGATAGATAGATAGATAGATAGATAGATATAATTGAGCCCAAAAAACTATCGTTGCACATTTACGCTTCTTCAACATCTTCGGTTCTGCATCAGCATCAACAACATCAACAATAGCAGCAAGAACAATAGCAAAACAGCGACAACAACAACGATAGCAACAACAGCAACAACAACAACAACAACAGCAACAACAGCACCAGCAGCAACAACGACAAAGGCAACAACAACAGCAACAACTGTAACAACAGCAGCAACAACAACAACATCAAACAACAAAGGCAACAAAAACAACAACAGCAGCAGCAATAACAAGAACGGCAATAACACTAACAACAGCAGCAACAACAAAAATAGCAGCAACAACAGCAACAGTAAAAACAACAGCAATAACAACAGCAACAGCAACAACGACAAAAGCAACATCAGCAGCAACAACTGTTACAACAACAGCAACAACAACAGCAGCAGCATCAACAACAACAAGGACAGCAGCAGCAATAACAACATCAAATAACAACGGTAACAAATACAACAACAACAGCAGCAATAACAAAAACAACAATAACATCAACAACAACAGCAACAACAACAACAACAGCAGCAACAACAACTGTAAAAACAAAAGCAACAACAACTGTAACAACAAAAGCAGCAACAACTGTAACAACAGCAGAAATAACAACAGCAACAACAACAAAAATACCTGCTTAGTGGAAAGTTTTAGATAAATTTAAAACAGTAACAACACACTCTCCTTCGGCGACCACCGGGCAGATGTTAAGCTGTTGTTAGTCTGGCAGATGTTAAGCTGTTGTTAGTGTGGCAGATGTTAAGCTGTTGTTAGTGTGGCAGATGTTAAGCTGTTGTTAGTGTGGCAGATGTTAAGCTGGTGTTAGTGTGGCAGATGTTAAGCTGTTGTTAGTGTGGCAGATGTTAAGCTGTTGTTAGTTTGGCAGATGTTAAGCTGTTGTTAGTGTGTCAGATGTTAAGCTGTTGTTAGTCTGGCAGATGTTATGCTGTTGTTAGTCTGGCAGATGTTAAGCTTAGTGTGGCAGATGTTATGCTGTTGTTAGTCTGGCAGATCTTAAGCTGTTGTTAGTGTGGCAGATGTTAAGCTGTTGCTAGTCTGGCAGATGTTATGCTGTTGTTAGTCTGGCAGATGTTAAGCTGTTGTTAATCTGGCAGATGTTATGCTGTTGTTAGTCTGGCAGATGTTAAGCTGTTGTTAGTGTGGCAGATGTTAAGCTGTTGTTAGTCTGGCAGATGTTAAGCTGTTGTTAGTGTGGCAGATGTTAAGCTGTTGTTAGTGTGGCAGATGTTAAGCTGTTGTTAGTGTGGCAGATGTTAAGCTGTTGTTAGTGTGGCAGATGTTAAGCTGTTGTTAGTGTGTCAGATGTTAAGCTGTTGTTAGTGTGGCAGATGTTAAGCTGTTGTTAGTGTGTCAGATGTTAAGCTGTTGTTAGTGTGTCAGATGTTAAGCTGTTGTTAGTGTGGCAGATGTTAAGCTGTTGTTAGTGTGTCAGATGTTAAGCTATTGTTAGTGTGTCAGATGTTAAGCTGTTGTTAGTCTGGCAGATGTTAAGCTGTTGTTAGTCCGGCAAATGTTAAGCTGTTGTTAGTCTAGCAGAGCATCATTCCGCTCAGCCTTTTCTCTCCCGCCAAATTCTGCGATGTTTCAAAAACATCAGAACATCAGTTCCATTCAACATCCCTGTCCCCGGATGTTCACTATTGTCACAACATTTTCCCCACAAAATGTACAAGCTATTCGGAAACTAATCGTGAAAGCTTCCAAGAGTGGGAAACATTTAAAATCTTCTTTGGAAACCGCTGACGTGGTGTCTGTATTAAACGATCTAACGCTTTCCCCCCCCCCCCCTCCTCCCCCTCCCTCCCGCCCTCTGCCTGTGTCATTATCTTCGCTTTCATGCTGTCAAAACTATCGTCCCCTCAAATTCTGCTATCCTGCCCTTGATAGCCTTCGTTCGTCTTGAAAAGTGCAGGCACTCTACATCGGAAATAGAATGAGGGAATAAATGGTTTATACCAAATTTAGTCAAAGGAAACAAAAAGATTTTAGCAAAATAGTCACCGGTGTTGTAAGATCGGAGGTATTCAGGGACGCTTTGCTTTTTAAAATGTTATTCTGAAATAAGCAAAACCTAAATCACTTCCTCAGTTCAGGATTAGTCAAAGAAAGTTCTGAAGTTTTGACCAAAAGTAGTTCATGCGCAAAAAGATGCACTTTGTTAAAAGTTAGGGCTCTTCTGTACGTCTGGCTGAGTGGTTAAGCTCTCAGTTTGCTAATCCGGTGGTACTGCGTTCAAGTCCCAGCAGAGGAGATTTTTTTTTTTTTATATACACAGAAAAAGAAGGCCCCGTCTCTAAAAATGGGCACCAGAGAAATCTGGGAAGGTAAGATGAGGCCAGCCGTGATACTGGCCACATCACACTTTCATGTGCCGATGGTATTTGAAATAACTGGCTTACCACCGTATTCCCAATATGTCTCAGTGGCGTGAAGACGGGACTTTTACCTTTTATCGATGAATACGAATGATAAAGATAGGGCTCTCCTGTACACTGTATACGAGTGATGAAGTTAGGACTCTCCTGTAGACGTTATACGAGTGTTGAAGGTTGGGCACTCCTATACGTGTTATACGAGTGACGAAGATAGGACTCTCCTGTACTTGTTATAGGAATAATGAAGATAGGAATTTCCTATACATCTTATATGAATAATGAAGATAGGACTTTAAACAAAAATCTCGTTTTCCCTGGTAATTGTCCAAATATTTGGTTTGAAATTATTCAATAAAGAAACTTTACTCAAAAAAAAAAAACCGCTTAATTCGTCACTCCTTCCAAAATATGGCCAACTCAGCATGGAAACCTTCCATACTCCCTGTAGTGTTTCCTGCTTTTATGTTTAATACTATTTTCTCATGTTAAGAAAGTATAAAGTGTTATCAAAATATTTAGATGCAAAACAGTAACGCGCTTCCCATACACGCCGATACGTCCGATCTGACGGTTATATTTGTCTGATGACTTCATGGTCTGATTAGTTGTCTCATGAGCTCCAGGGTATTTGTCCTCTCCGTAGAGGAAATAGACCGGTAACTTGTTATTTACATAATGGTTCTACTAAATTGTTATTTACGTTATGGTTCTAGTGACTTGTTATTTACATCATGGTTCTAGTGACTTGTTATTTACATCATGTTTCTAGTAACTTGTTATTTACATAATGGTTCTAGCAACTTGTCATTTACGTCATAGTTCTAGTAACTTGGTATTTACATCATGGTTCTAATAACTTTTTACTTACATCATGATTCAAGTGACTTGTTATGCATTGTTATACATTATGGTTCTTGTGAATTATTTGTATTTACAGCGTGGTTCTATGGACTTGTTGTTTACAGCAAGGCTCTGGTGTCTTGTTATTTACAAAATGGCTCTAGTAACTTATTATTTACACCATGGTACTAGTAACGTGCTATTTACGGCATGGTTCAAATGACTTCTTATTTACATCATGATTCTAGTAACTTGCTAGTTACAACATGGTTCTAGCGACTGGTCATTTACAATATGGTTCTAGTAACTTGTTATTTACAGTATGTGTCTACATATCGTTTAACTTATCCATCCACGCCTCTTTTAAATCATCACAAAGGAACAAAAGAAAAAAAAATTATCTTCCATTAGCCGACCAGATATTATTCATCAGGAAAAAGGATAAAAAAAAACTGCCATAAACATGTGTCAGCATGTCATGAGTATGATTGCTGCGCTCTGTTTTAACATTATCGTATTCTGAACTAAGCAAAACCTAAATCACTTCCTCAGTTCAGGATTAGTCAAAGAAAGTTCTGAAGTTTTGACCAAAAGTAGTTCATGCGCAAAAAGATGCACTTTGTTAAAAGTTAGGGCTCTTCTGTACGTCTGGCTGAGTGGTTAAGCTCTCAGTTTGCTAATCCGGTGGTACTGCGTTCAAGTCCCAGCAGAGGAGATTTTTTTTTTTTTATATACACAGAAAAAGAAGGCCCCGTCTCTAAAAATGGGCACCAGAGAAATCTGGGAAGGTAAGATGAGGCCAGCCGTGATACTGGCCACATCACACTTTCATGTGCCGATGGTATTTGAAATAACTGGCTTACCACCGTATTCCCAATATGTCTCAGTGGCGTGAAGACGGGACTTTTACCTTTTATCGATGAATACGAATGATAAAGATAGGGCTCTCCTGTACACTGTATACGAGTGATGAAGTTAGGACTCTCCTGTAGACGTTATACGAGTGTTGAAGGTTGGGCACTCCTATACGTGTTATACGAGTGACGAAGATAGGACTCTCCTGTACTTGTTATAGGAATAATGAAGATAGGAATTTCCTATACATCTTATATGAATAATGAAGATAGGACTTTAAACAAAAATCTCGTTTTCCCTGGTAATTGTCCAAATATTTGGTTTGAAATTATTCAATAAAGAAACTTTACTAAAAAAAAAAAACCGCTTAATTCGTCACTCCTTCCAAAATATGGCCAACTCAGCATGGAAACCTTCCATACTCCCTGTAGTGTTTCCTGCTTTTATGTTTAATACTATTTTCTCATGTTAAGAAAGTATAAAGTGTTATCAAAATATTTAGATGCAAAACAGTAACGCGCTTCCCATACACGCCGATACGTCCGATCTGACGGTTATATTTGTCTGATGACTTCATGGTCTGATTAGTTGTCTCATGAGCTCCAGGGTATTTGTCCTCTCCGTAGAGGAAATAGACCGGTAACTTGTTATTTACATAATGGTTCTACTAAATTGTTATTTACGTTATGGTTCTAGTGACTTGTTATTTACATCATGGTTCTAGTGACTTGTTATTTACATCATGTTTCTAGTAACTTGTTATTTACATAATGGTTCTAGCAACTTGTCATTTACGTCATAGTTCTAGTAACTTGGTATTTACATCATGGTTCTAATAACTTTTTACTTACATCATGATTCAAGTGACTTGTTATGCATTGTTATACATTATGGTTCTTGTGAATTATTTGTATTTACAGCGTGGTTCTATGGACTTGTTGTTTACAGCAAGGCTCTGGTGTCTTGTTATTTACAAAATGGCTCTAGTAACTTATTATTTACACCATGGTACTAGTAACGTGCTATTTACGGCATGGTTCAAATGACTTCTTATTTACATCATGATTCTAGTAACTTGCTAGTTACAACATGGTTCTAGCGACTGGTCATTTACAATATGGTTCTAGTAACTTGTTATTTACAGTATGTGTCTACATATCGTTTAACTTATCCATCCACGCCTCTTTTAAATCATCACAAAGGAACAAAAGAAAAAAAAATTATCTTCCATTAGCCGACCAGATATTATTCATCAGGAAAAAGGATAAAAAAAACTGCCATAAACATGTGTCAGCATGTCATGAGTATGATTGCTGCGCTCTGTTTTAACATTATCGTATTCTGAACTCAGGCAAAATAAGGGCATTGTTATAAATTGCTCTCAGCACGTTGATTAAAAAAATAACATACCACGCAATAAGGAGATATGCTAAGTGTCTGATTTTATAAGTGTCTGTGTGTGTGTAATGAGATAAAGGGACAACTATTATTTTATATTAGTTTTTTTTATCTCGCACAGTTAATTTCTTATCTTTAAATAAAAAGATGCTAGTAAAAACATCATTTAAAGGGAGATTATCATACAAAAAAAAGATAACTTGTCTTGTTCTTCCTCATTTACTGCTGGGTGTAGAGGTGAAGTGCAGTTGTCTCCCAGTGGCTCGCCTGTTGGCTTCGTACATTGAGATGTTCAGGGACTCTACTATACCATCGGTCCATCGTTTGCATGGGCGGCCCCTTCCTCTGCCTTTGTGTGGTCTGTAAAACATTGCTCTCTGTGGTCCACGTTCTGGTGGTAGTCGTGATACATGACCGAACCATTTTATTTGCTGTTTTTGGATATAGTTCAGAACATTCTCAACTATATACAAAAAGATAACTGAAATGGGTAATTAAAAAAAATTAAAAAGTAGTTAATCCTTATTAATCGCACAGCCTAGTTCCGAGAGGCATATGTGCTTAATTCTAATTTAGGACCGTATGCGTGCAGAGCAAAAGGCTTATAAAGAAGCAGTTAACGGAGACAGACCAAAAGGCAGACTGAGACAACTGTGGCCTAACAACTTGGAAGAAGACCTATGAGCCCTCGAGGTGGAAAATTGGCAGGAGAAGACTAAGAACAGAGAGGAATGGAGACAACTGGCAGGAGAAGACTAAGAACAGAGAGGAAGAGAGACAACTGGCAGGAGAAGACTAAGAACAGAGAGGAAGGGAGACAACTGGCAGGAGAAGACTAAGAACAGAAAGGAAGGGAGACAACTGGCAGGAGAAGACTAAGAACAGAGAGGAAGGGAGACAACTGGCAGGAGAAGACTAAGAACAGAGAGGAAGGGAGACAACTGGCAGGAGAAGACTAAGAACAGAAGGAAGGGAGACAAGCTATTTCGTATTTGAAAGCCGTGTCATGAAATGATTTCTAACAATAAAATTCATTTAAAAATAAAACTGATTAACAAATGATATGTAATCATGCTGATTTATATTTTGTCTTTCTAAAAATGACATGGTCAGTCTTCCATATACAAGTACATGCAAATAGTTACTTTCTGTTGTCACTTATATATGTATGTAGTTACTTTCTGTAGTTTTTTATATATGTATGTAGTTAGTTTCCGTAGTCATATATATATATATGTATGTAGTTAGTTTCTGCAGTCATTTATATGTATGTAGTTACTTTCTGTAGTCATTTATATATGTACGTAGTTACTTTCTGTATTGAGTGCATGAATAAGAGTGAAATGTGAATATTATACTTTAATTTTTTATGTCTCTCAGATTTCCAATGTTAGTTATGCTGGTTATATGAACAGAATATTTGTAGAATGTCTGGAACAGAGTGAAAGTTGTATGATAAAAGGCAGAATGTCAGACGGGCCTACGTGCCCAATTCTTAACCCTTTGGAAATAAAGATCAATCAATCAACTGTTTAACACTGCTAAGTATCTTAGTTATCTCTGATATGTATTTGGATATCGAAGCTAATATAAACTCACTGTAAAGAATACTTTTTTTCAACAAATTATTCCCTGAGGTAATGTGAATAATTGGCCGTCTGAGTGGCGAAGTGCTTAGTGCAATAGTCTCTCATGGCAGAGATCAGGGGTTCGAATCCGGTCGGAGGCGCCCCAGTCATCCAGCTATAGAAATGGGCACCCGGTTTCTTCTGGGGCCGAGGAAGGAAAGGCAGCCAGGCGTGATACTGACCACATCGCCCTCTAGTGTGCTGACAGGTCAAGGAAAACATGGGCACTAACACCACGTCCCCATGTGCTTCTAAGGCATGACCTTTTACCTTTTTAACATGAGTCATAAGGGAGACAAGACACGAAGAACAGGAAGATACGTTACACTGATAACTGGTTCCCATCCGAAAAACGAAAGCTCTTTTTTTCCCCCATTGATGTATTTCAGAGATGTTTGACTTAAGACAAAGACAGCTTCGTAGTTTAGGTGACGAAAAGCTGATAAATCATGTCTGGTAAGACTTGTTGTCTGTAGTTTACACTTGCTGCTTCTTGTGCTTGAGATTACAAAGGTAGAGATCGTGCCATGAAGACAAGTGATGCTTGTAAATGTCCATATTTTTCTCTTGACCAGTAGACGCATGGGAGAGTGACGAGGTCAGCGTCACCTTCGTGCAGGCCTTTCCCTTCTCCAGCTCAAAGGAAAGTCGAGTCTCCATTCCTACAAGTGGGTGACAGGGAATTTCTTCAATCACACTTAACTATTTACTAATTTATTGTTATATGGACGAGGAGGAGGAAGAGGAGGAAGAAGAAGAATGAGGAAGATGGAGGAAGAGAAGAAGAAGGAGGAGGAAGAAGAAGAAGAAGGTGGAGGAGGAAGAAGATGGAGGAAGAAGAAGAAGGAGGAGGAGGAGGAAGAATATGGGGGAAGAGAAGAAGAAGGAGGAGGAGGGGAGAAGAAGAAGAAGGAGGAGGAGGAAGAAGAAGAAGATAGAGGAAGAGGAGGAGGAGAAGAGGATGGAGGTAGAAGAAGATGGAGGAGGAGGAGGAAGAGGGAGGAAAGGAGGAGGAGGAAGAAGAAAGAGAAAGAGAAAGGAGAAGTAAAAGGAGAAGTAGGAGGAGGATGATGAGAAGAGGAAGAACTATAATTCTAGCAACCCCAATACAACTATAAATTAGTGGCTGCTTGTCAAGGTTTTAAAAAATTCGTAATTCCTAGCAACCCAGATTCCTTTTTCTGTTTCTGTTTCCATCTCTCCCTCTCTCTCTGTCTCTCATCCTTTTATCTGACCCACTTAGCTCTTCGCCACCCTGGATTCTGCCGGCTCGGGCAAACAAAACGTCACCGGCGCTTATCTTTCTTAACGACTTAATTACGGCCTTATGTACTTTACAATTAATGAAGTTGTGCTTGTTTGCTCTAGCGGCCAAACAGCTTCCATACCGAGCTCCCAGAGTTCCGTGTTTAACTGGAAACCTCGCGAGAATACGTGACTCTTGGCTAATTTCCGATATCACAGCTCGTCTCTGGCCCAGAGTTTAGCTTGCCGGTCGCCGTTGTCTTGGCGACCGTGACCTGTTGTTGCTTAAAGAACTCGATACGGTTCCGGCGGTGAACTTTGTTGCTTTGATTTGCAACAAAGGGCCATTTGTTATTTCTTTTTTTTCCTGCAGGGAGTTCGTTATTGTTATAATCTTGCACAAGCTGGCGACCTCGTAGAAGACACGCGTCGGTCTCATTTCTAAGGTAGAGAGGAATTTTGTTAATCGGTGCAAAGCTACCCCCCACCTTCCCTACCACCCCAAGGCTTACCCTAGTGATTAACCATTCTGTTTTCATCCATTACCCCTCCCCCTCCCCTCCCGCTTTAAATCTCAGGGCCCTCCCTTAAAACAGGACAAGTTCTTTTGGTCCAGGAGCACTGCCTGGGCTGGGCCCGCCTCTCATCTGGGCCTGTCTTCACTGCTTCGTCCTATAGTCAGTACTAACAGAAGGGAGTACACTATCACTGCCGCTGCTGCTACTACTACTACTACTACTACTACTACTACTACTACTACCGCTACCATTATTACTACTTCTGCCACTACCATTACTGCTACTGCTACTTCTCCTACTATTACTATCACTACTACTACTACTGCTACTACTACTACTGGTATTAGTATTACTAGTACTGCTACTACTACTACTACTCCTACTACTACTATTACCATTACTGCTACTGCTATTTCTCCTACTACTACTATCACTACTACTACTTCTATTACTGCTACTACTACTACTACTACTAGTACTGCTACTACTACTACTACTACTACTACTACTACTACTACTACTACTACTACTACTACTGCTACTACTATCACTGCTACTACTACTACTACTACTTCTACGACTACTATTACTACTACTGCTACTACTACTACTACTACTGCTACTACTATCACTGCTACTACTACTACTGCCACTACTACTGCTACTATCAATACTACAAATGCTACACTATTAACACTACTACATCGATCACTACTACAACTACTACTACCACGAACCACAACTGTTGCTTCTGCTTTTGTTGATTCTAATTCTGTTGCTACTGGTGGCACAGCACCCCAATGCTACAACTGCTGGTACTGTTAATGCAATTGCAACTGTTGTTAATACAAAAACACTACCTCTGTACTACTTCCACTACTACAATTACTACTACCGCTAATACATTACTGCAGCTGTTATTACTTTTACTACTACTACTACTACTACTACTACCACCACCATCACCACCACAATAACCACTACTCTTGACAAAAATATCGCATAATTTTACTTGCTTCTTTAATTAAACAGTTCAAGTGACAAGTCTCTATAAACAAACTGAATTGTTATCAATCTATACATGTCAATCAGTCATTTGCATGCCTCTTGAGGAACTTTGCCTCACAAACAGCTCTTTTGTAGGCTTCTCGGTTGTGAGCAAGATGGCCTGCTGCTGATGCATCCATTTGCAGATTATCAACGATGTCTTGCATTCATCTTCACCTTGGTCTTCCTCTCTTTCTTTTTTCCCATTATGTATCCTTTCAAGACTGTCTTCCCTAAATTATCATGACGTTTAATATGTAGAAAATATTTTAGCTTTCTCTCTTTAATCCTCTTTACTAGCCAGCCTTCTTCAGTATTAAGTTCTTGTAGTATAGATATATTTGTTCTTTTTTTTGTGTGTCCGTGATATCTGAAGAACTATTCTGTAGCATTTACATTCAAAGACATTTACGTGTTTTTCAGCTGTTTTGTTAAGTGTCCAGGTCTCACAAGATGCCTGGCGTTAAAAATCTTATTTTTGTAGTTCTGTCTTTTCCTCTCCACAGCTTTTTTAGCTGTTTTATTTTCTGAAGAGCGATACATATCCTCTTTTTAATATCCCTCAGTGTATCTCCATTATTAGTTAGTAATGATCCAAGATATTCAAAATTGAGGCTTTAAAAAAAAATTAGCCTTTATCATCTATACCTGGACAAAGATAAAATAATTTTTAAAAAACGCCTCAATTCATTGACCACGTTGGTATGCAGAAAGCTGCAAAAGAAGGAAAAAGCTGTTTATTTAGATGATAATATGCGCGACAGATGGAACTAGCAAACCTTCGCTGTTAATTAAGATGTATAACTTGCCTCTGAACCGCCAGCGCCATTGATGTTTGTCTTTACAAGCAAGACACGCTCAGTTCTGAAAGTGTACCTGTCGCAGCTTTACTTTATCTCAAGTAAAGGCGTAAATACTGTTTATATGTTGCCATTATCACTCCTTTGAAATGTTGAGGAATCTGTTCTCTTCAAGTTCTGTGCTCATGTTGCTTCTTTGTTGGAATAAATATAAAACACACACAATCGCTCGCACGCACGCACGCACGCACGCGCGCACGCACACACGCAAAATTCTCCAATCTGCTGTGGTGTTAATTTCACTGTGATTACAAATTCTTCTTCTTCTTCTTCTACTTCTTCTTCTTCTTCTTCATGTCCTTCTTATTCTTCTTCTTCTTTTTTGTCCAAGACAGTATTAGATATAAAATTTGCTGTCATTTGCAGGAATATTTCGTCAATCGAGGCTGTGGGCCCGACACCTGTTGAACAACCACATTCTGAACATTACCATCATATCTGTAACGATTACTTCTAAACATCAGTACTACCATGTCTGTAACGATTACTTCTAAACATCAGTACTACCATGTCTGTAACGATTACTTCTAAACATCAGTATTACCATGTCTGTAACGATTACTTCTAAACATCAGTACTACCATGTCTGTAACGATTACTTCTAAACATCAGTACTACCATGTCTGTAACGATTACTTCTAAACATCAGTACTACCATGTCTGTAACGATTACTTCTAAACATCAGTATTACCATGTCTGTAACGATTACTTCTAAACATCAGTACTACCATGTCTGTAACGATTACTTCTAAACATCAGTACTACCATGTCTGTAACGATTACTTCTAAACATCAGTACTACCATGTCTGTAACGATTACTTCTAAACATCAGTACTACCATGTCTGTAACGATTACTTCTAAGCATTATTACTATCATGTCTGTAACGATTACTTCTAAACAGCAGTACTACCATGTCTGTAACGATTACTTCTAAACATCAGTATTACCATGTCTGTAACGATTACTTCTAAACATCAGTACTACCATGTCTGTAACGATTACTTCTAAACATCAGTACTACCATGTCTGTAACGATTACTTCTAAGCATCATTACTATCATGTCTGTAACGATTACTTCTAAACAGCAGTACTACCATGTCTGTAACGATTACTTCTAAACATCAGTATTACCATGTCTGTAACGATTACTTCTAAACAGCAGTACTACCATATCTGTAACGATTACTTCTAAACGTTATTACTATTATATCTGTAACGATTACTTCTAAACACCATTACTATTATACCTGTAACGATTACGTGTAAACATTATTACTATTATATATGCAGCGATTACTTCTAAACACCATTACTATTATATCTGTAACGATTACTTCTAAACACCATTACTATTATATCTATAACGATTACTTCTAAACATTATTACTATTATATCTGTAACGATTACTTCTAAACATCATTACTATTACATCTGTAACAGTTACTTCTGAACATTATTAAGATTATATCTGTAACAGTTACTTCTGAACATTATTACGATTATATCTGTAACGATTCCTAACCAAACATATCAACAGGAACTTAAAATTTCTTTATGTCTTTCTTTATATATAATGCATTTTGATATTTTTGCCTTGCGTTTCATGTTATTATCTTTTAATGTTTTCTTATTTACTTTTTAGCTCTAATCCTTTAAGATATCTCTGAAATAAAACCCACAACTCCTCGTGTCTTTTATGCGTGATGAAGAGTAAGTGCACTGAAATAAAGGCGTCGAAAACGTACGGGCTCCCAGAATCCTGTTTCTAAAAACTTTTAGCTACCACGTCTAGTCCAAACGGGAAAATAAAATAAATAAACCGACGGAAAAGCAGTTTTTTACTTCAAATCCTCAACTTTTGTTTGTTTGTTTGTTTTTTATCAAGTCAGTGTACGTTTGAATAGACACCATCATATATTTTTTGCGCCATAACAAACTCTTGAACAGAGATTAACTGGAGAAAGTAACTTGGGTTCTCCTGATATTTTTTTATGACGGTTTTCGTACGCACTTTTTACTTACTAAGAAACAATAGTTCCTTAATGGACCGAGTTAGTGGAAAGACAGCGTCTACAGTATTTCTTGTCAGCGGGTTTGGTCTCTCACATCTACAGTAGATTGTGGACAAAGCATTTAAGAAACGTCGTATGTATAAAATAGGAAAAAGTAGGAGCAGCTTTATTACTTAACGATTACAAAGTTGTGACGTTTCGGCGTGAGCCTTAATCATACAAAAACATACAGGACGAAGAAATAGAGAGAGGAGATAAATTATAGATTCACACGAGTACTAATAAAAAAAAATTTTTTTAAAGAGTACTTAGCTGTAAATTGTAAGATGTGGCTTGTCCGGCGGTGTGTGTCAGGAACAGATTTAGTAGAACGTGGAGAATGTTTAAATAGAGACCTGTGACATGTGGTCGGTGGGTTGTAGTTGGGGGTAGTGGATGGGGAACCGGGGAAGGGAGAGAGAGTGATACAATATTGAACTAGCTAGGAGAAGTTGAAACAGATGATTGGGGAAGAGGGGTTGCAGAGTGATGCTGTGAGAAAGTTTGAAAAGTAAGAAGGGGTGGTTCTTAGTGGAGAGGTACTATAATGATTGACGAGAATGTTAAGTGTAGCTAAACAGCGAGTTTAACCCATGTGGCATGTGAAGGATGAGAAGGAGCAGAAAGAAGGAGGAGGATAGGGAGGAGAAGAAAGAGGAAGAGGGGGAAGTAGAAGAAGAATAAGTAGAAGAAGAATAAGTAGAAGAAGAAAAGAAGTAGAAGACGGAGAGGGAGGAGGAGGAGGATGAAGAACGAGGACAAGGAGAAAGAAGGACGAAGAGGAGGAAGAAGGACGAGAAGGTGGAAAAAGGAGGAGGAGGATGGGGAAAAGAAGGAGGAGGAGGAAGACATATACTTCTAACAACCTCAGTACAGCTATAAATGATATTTATATGTATATTATGTTTTCTCAGAAGCTGCAGAACTGACATCCCAAATGAGTACCAGGGTAACTTTTGACAGCACACAGAGACAAGGGATGCACATGGAAGGAAGCAGAGAATAATTCCAAGAACAGGGATGACTGGAGAACCTTTATCCGTGGCCTATGTGTTCTCAAGGAAGTGAAAGGCGATGATGATGTTGATGTTTTCTCAACTTTATTGAGAAAATTTCAGGATAGAATACCTAGAAGGAACTTACTTCATAATTTAAAACGACGGTTCGATGAAGAATCGTGCTACTTTTTAGCTTATTTAGTCTGTCACTGTATTATATCGCTACCAGCAGTAATTCACACAAGCGTGCAAGATCTACCAATTCTGTCAGCTTTTTTTTTTTTTTGGCATGAAAGAGTCAAGAAACATAAAATTATATGCAAGCAGCGATGAAACATTTTTGTTTAACTTCTCCCAGCCGAATGATTGTGATGTTCAGCCAGAAACTTTTCTGAAATCTGAAGATCTCTTACTCTAGCGGTAACCACTGAGTACAGTGGTGGTAGCCGTCTTCAAACTGCGGGTCAGCCACTCTCTGTCTAGTTTTGCCCATTGGTCTTCTGACCTTCTAACCTGTTAACTCTTTCACTCCTGAATTGTTTTTCATCCTCTGCCTGAATACATTTCGATGAAACATTTCGGTACAAAGAAACTGAAAAGAAGTTAATTTATAGTTTACAATGCATAGGTAAGGGTAGAATTATGCTGTTTTTCATGTTATTTATACTGCCTAAATATGGCTGTGAGCACTGATTTACGCATCCGCGCAACATCTACCAATACTGCCAATGTTGTTTTGGAGCAAAGAGTTGAAAGGTAAATCGAGAACATCAGCACGTAGATGTTCAGTTTTCGTCTTACATTATGTGCACACTACAATAACCACATCCTCACTATGTTCGGCAGAAAGCAGAGCATAATTACTCACCAAGAAAAAAAAACAACACACACTCTGTTTCACAGAGACAGACAGACAGAAAGAGAATCAACCAACATTTACTATCTCCCAATCAACCAGCATGTAATATCTCCCATTCAACCAGCATTTACTACCTCCCAATCAACCAAGATGTAATATCTCACAGTCAACCAGCATTTACTACCTCCCAATCAACCAAGATGTAATATCTCCCAGTCAACCAGCATTTACTAACTCCCAATCAACCAGCATTTACTACCTCCCAATCAACCAACAGGCCGAAGAAAAAGGGGCAGACCGCGTGAAACTCTAAAGAGGACATTATTAAGAGAGGCCAAGTTAACAGGCATAACATCCTTTGATGAGGTTGAAAGACTCGCCGAAGACAGGAAAAATTGGCAAACTACTTTGCGAGCCCTATGTGACGTCTAACGGCACGGGAAGGATATAAGATATAAGATAAGAATCAACCAACATGTAATACCTCGCAATCAACCAACACTTATTACCTCCCAATTAACCACCATGTAATACCTCGCAATCAACCAGCATTTACTAACTCCCAATCAACCAACATTTACTACCTCCCAATCAACCAGCATTTATTACCTCCCAATTAACCAGCATGTAATACCTCGCAATCAACCAACATTTACTACCTCCCAATAACCAACATTTCCTATCTTCCATTCAACCAACATTTACTACCTCCCAATAACCAACATTTCCTATCTTCCATTCAGCCAACATTTACTACCTCCCAATCAACCAACAAACGAGAATAAAGAAAATAATTTCCAGTTTATTAGCTCTTGAAGGGAAAATCATTTAGGCACCTCTTTTCAGATAGTCTAAAACATTGTTACCTCTACGTTTTCTATTGAAAATCATAATAATCATCGTAGCCGCGTTGTCTTTCTTATTTCTTTATCATTTATTTCTTCATCTGGTTTTCATTATCAATATCACGTATTCAGAATGGGGTCAGGTCCCCCCCCCCCTTTTTTCTACTCCCACCCACCATGATAAATGTTGAAAATCAGTCTGTCTCCTCGAAGGATCTCGCTGTGAGATATAATGCGTTCTGTTGTTTTGCTGTTATTTTGAAAAAAAAAAAACTGACACATCCAATGGTCTTTAGAACTGTTCGTTCACCGAATCTATACGAGCTCCAATGATTTGACAAAACAGTAGCGGGTCCAATTTTTTTCTTTTTGTCCTCTTTGTCTTCTGAAAATATAATTACAGTTTACCCCCCCCCCCCCCACCCCCCCGAAGGAAAATAATCTTTGTAGAAACATTGGAAGCTAAATCTCTGAACGCGGAACTTATTATCCTGAAATGTATACGCGTAATTATCAATCTAAGATGCTTTGTTGAAGTTTCTTTTTTGTTGCGGGGAAACATCACTGTCAGCTGATAAATGGGAGGAATGTCATTCTTTTTCTTTAGCGGTGAATCGTTACAGGGAAGTCGAGCACATCTGACAAGAAAGTATCCGTTCCAGACAGGTAACTTCCTGAATTGTTCACTGAATGTACAAGAAGCAGCGCAGCAAGAATATTTCAGAAATATTACGGAAATATTAGTAAGCTTCGGGCAGTCTGGCTGACTGAGTGGTTAGGCACTCAGCCTAGTAATCTAGTGGTACAGGGTTCAAGTCCCGGTGGGGAAAAAGAGGTGGGGTGGGGGGTGGGGGGGGGGTTTACCGGTACCACTTACTAAAATTGTCTCGGGGTCCACCCCGCCTCGAAAAATGGGTACCAGATAAATCTTGGAAGGTAAATGCGGCCAGGCCTGGTATCACACTTTCACGTGCCGAAGGTCAAGGAAAATACTCTACTGGCCTAACATCGTATCCGCAGTATGTCTTAATAGCAGGAGACGGGGATTTTACCCTTACCTTAACTTTCACTTGCGTTTTTTTTTTTTAAACAAATAAAAAAAAAACTTTAATCATTTAATGCTGTTATTATAAACAGTCAATGAACAGGGAGGAATTAAGAGTAAACTAAATTGCTCTGGAGAGGAAAGTCAGAGCGCCTTGCCCCTTTTTGATGGCATGTGGGGAAAGGGTAATTTAATTCCGTTTCCGACAAGACATTTTTCTGAGACGTGACTTGCCAAAGTAACATATTACGACTTCTTACAGAGAAAACTGTTAGTTTTGTGTTATTATGAAAACTGATAATATTTTTTGTGGTCTGGAGGTTATACATTTATGTCTACAGTTGGTATAGAATGAAAAGATCTACATCGTTTAGATATATTTTTTTTTTCTTCCTGTCCATAAATACCCTGGAAACTGTTCATGAGATTGCGGTTAAAAAAGAAACCGCAAATCAAGGGACGTAACCATTAAAATATGTGAAAAGACTGCAGGGCGAGTTAAGACATTTTAAAAAAAATGTTTTTCTTCTTTTCCAGTGGTTACGTACCCTTCATTCTCGGTTTTTTTTTTTTTTGACTCGCCCTTCGAACATCACCCAGAAGCCATGCAAAGAAACTTTACTCTAGGAGCATGTTTACTTCAGATAGCGCTGGATGACATCTACACCTACAAGACTGAGAATAAGCCCTGCCTACTCCAGGTATAAAATACACACACACACAGAGATATTTGACACGAAAAGAACTTTATGAAACATAATATTTATACAAACTGTTCATTGTCTGTAGCTACTGTCTTTCTGGAAGCAGGAGTACAAGAATCAGCAAATTCCAGGATTCTGTGCATCGCTTAATTGAGGTTTTATACCTGCTGGGTAGGTTTCGGTCAAGGACATGGCTGGAAGAATACCAGGGAAGACACTACATCGCAGCAAACGTTTAAATCATTGGTTCTTAATCTGCAGCTGATGGACCCCGGGAAGGGGGTGGGGGGGGGGGGTGTCCACAACAGGTTCAGTAAAGGCTCACAGACCAGCACATGGATTGGTTCGATTAACAAAATCTTAACATCATCTGCTTTATTTCTAATGAGGGGACCACAACTTCTCTCAGGCTGGAAAAGAAGTCCAAGGCTATTCTCAGGCCGAAAAAGAAGTCCACAACTGTTCTCATGACGGAAAAGAAGTCCACAACTGTTCTCATGACGGAAAAGAAGCCCAAAGCTGTTCTCAGGGCGGAAAAGAAGTCCACGGCTGTTCACAGGGCGGAAAAGAAGTCCACGGCTGTTCACAGGGCGGAAAAGAAGTCCACGGCTGTTCACAGGGCGGAAAAGAAGTCCACGGCTGTTCACAGGCCGCAAAAGAAGTCCACGACTGTTCTTAGGCCGCAAAAGAAGTCCACGGCTGTTCCCAGGCAGGAAAGGGGTCACAGCTGTTGTCAAGTAGGAAAGGGGTCACATCTGTTGTCAGACAGTAAAAGGGTCACAGCTGTTGTCAGGTAGGAAAGGGGTCACATCTGTTGTCAGATAGGAAAGGGGTCACAGCTGGTATCAGGTAAGAAAGGGGTCACAGCTGGTGTCAGCCAAGAAAGGTGGTTTATTACATGATATAAATAGGTCCACTGTGAAATTATAAGATATTTCCAAACCTCAGTGATTATTCCTTCAAGGTGGATTACACTTTTTACTTAGTGGATTATCGCTCATAAAAATTACATGAAACTTCCATTGCTGAGTTTATTGTTCATCATGAATAAAACATTCACATATGGTTTCATTTATTATCCATGCTTAATTTATGTAATTTTGTTACGTTTCACACTTTATATCAAGTCCAGTCACATTTTGGTATTAAAGAAAACTATTAAGCTGTAAAGTTCTTTTTTTTTAACACTGGACTCAAAAGGATTATTCCATTACTTATGAAGAATTAATGCAAATCAAAGCAATGAAACAGTGAATTGAACTTAGCGCGACGCTACAAAGCTGATGACGTGTTTGAGAGAGATTCTTCCTAAAACACTTGTCCAGACTTCCCACCTAGTTTTGTGTGCCATGTCCACTCTTCGACTCCAGGTGTATACAAATAATTTGGGTATAAGTATACAGAAAACCAAATACCCGTAACCAAATACCCGTATATACAAATACACAAAGCGGCTGCAGTAAAGCTGTGATAATACAGTGCTAAATCTGTTTAAAGTAGGAACAACTTTATTAATTAACAAGCACACCGTTGTGACGTCTCAGTTTGCACCTTGGTCATATAAAACCATACAAGACAAAGATTTACAGTATAAATCCACGTGAATGCTATGCAACAAATAGGAAAGTTAGAGGAGCACTTAGCTGTGACTTGTAAGAAGCTGCGACCGTGAGTGCGCATGGTAGAGTACGGTGTTTAAACAGGGACTTGGGATGTGTGACAGGTTGGTGGGGAAAGAGAGAGTGGGGAAAGCGGAGAGGAGAAAGAGAGTAATGGTAATCTAGCCAAAGAAAAGGGTGGGTGGAATAGATGAATGTGGTTGGGGCAGAGGGTTTGTAGCCTAGTGCAGTGATGGGGTTCAGGAACATAAGTTAAAGGTGAGGAAAGAGTAGAACTTAGTAGAAAGGGAATATGATTGCGAAGAAAGGGAATGTTAAGTTTAGCTAAATTTTAAGTTCAAATCATGTGGTTCCTGGGTACCATATTCCTAAAATATATTCCCATACTCTTTGTTCCTCTCCCTTTTAGACAGTAGGTGTAATAAAACAAAACTGATCAGATGCCTGGTCAGCTGCTGCTTAAGTGGCACTAGTTCGAATATTCATGCTTATCTCCCCTAATCGTTACCTAGGTCAAAGCAATAGTCGTGAACGATTTCTCCCGGATCGAAAAAAGGCATCATGGGGTCTTTGTTAACATCTTGATTAATGACATGCGTTAGCCAGAGAGACGGACACGTTTATTGCCACACCTTTTCTGGGTCACCCCGGAGGGCGGGCAACATTGCAGTTCTTCATCCAACAAAATTTTAGGAGCCTCGGTCCAGAGTGGCACGAGAACACTGAGGAGAAAATAGCGGGAACAGAAGACGTAATTCTAGCCAGATAGGAGGGAAAAAAGCAATATAGCCAAGGGGAAAATATAAATCGAGGGAATAGTACAATCATTAAAAGAAAAGGTACCTTTACCCGCCCAGCCCAATTCCGTGTCCTGTGCCTTAGCGAGGTCCAGTACCTCTTCTCTCAAACACAATTTTTTGCGACACAAGAGACAGAAGCAAGGAATGGAACGTCAGAGACGAACCTCACATTCTGTCTAGTTTTTCTCATTAGATCTGTGCTTCGTGTGTCCTGCTCTCTAGCAATCCAATTCCTGGTTGTCGGTCTGTAAGAGTCTAGTCAAGGTACAATTTCCGCCGCGCGACCATATTAAAGCACTGTCTCAAGGGGCCACAACTGGAAGAATGGAGGGGGAAAAAAGCGGGAAAATATTTTTCCTGCGTGTTTTATAGCGGACCTGTCAGACAATGCAAATAGTACAGTGCCGGCGGGAAGATTACGGTACTCTCTTGTCAGAAAGATTAATCTTCCAAACACAGATTAGCTATTGCTTAAACTCTCCCTCATTTCTGTCACGTCAGCTCCAGATAAAAGGCTACGTTAACTATGAGCATTTTCCTGTTTTTTGTGTTTTGTTTTTTGGAAGCTATTTTGATATTTTCCTTTATCGCACTTAAAAAAGAAAGAAAAAGGATTGGTGTAATATAATCACAGCGATCGGTCAACATTCACATCTATCTCTTTCTTTTCTTAAACATTCATTATTATTATTATTATTATTATTATTAATATTATTACTATTATTGCGTGCCACGATAATGGAGTGGTTAAATCACTCGTTTGCCGATCAGAAGGTCACTGGTTCGATTCCACACTCGGGCAGAACTTTTTTCAGACCAGTCGGTACTTGGGGTTTCCCTAGGAAAGCAAAGGCAACGGGGACAGGTGCTAGCATCCCTAGGAAAGCAAAGGCGGCGAGGACAGGTGCTAGCATCCCTAGGAAAGCAAAGGCGGCGAGGACAGGTGCTAGCATCCATAGGAAAGCAAAGGCGGCGAGGACAGGTGCTAGCATCCATAGGAAAGCAAAGGCGGCGAGGACAGGTGCTAGCATCCCTTCCTCAAGTTCTGTAGTGGCCCAGAAATATGAAGGCACTAACATTTCACACACCCATACGGCATGCAAATAAGACAGACAGATCAACTGACAGTTACGCACAAATCATTATAGCTCTGAAACATATATTTGCTATAAGTTTCACAATATGGAAGTGCAGGCAGTGGCAGCTTGTCTTGGGTGAATCTCACTATTCTTGTGGAAGGAAAGACGGTTAACTACATAATTCATCTGAAAGAATTGCATTGTGAGAGTAATAGTGTGGGCTGCAAGTTGTTCCTACATAATTTGATGGACACTCAGGACAGCCTGTCACGACTCCACTACTACCAGCAAAAGCGCGGAACTAAAAGCTCATATCTAGAGTAGGTATTCGGCGAGACTGCAACAGAATATACTACAGGGTAGATAACTTCACTTAAAGTTTTTTTTGTGTGATTTAATTCCCCTTGCTTGTTTATTCGTATATATCTTATATCTTATATCCCTCCTGTGTCGTTGAACGTCACACAGAGCTGGCAAGGTAGTTCGCCAGTTTCTCCTGTTTTCGGCGAGCTTCTCAACCTCATCAAGGAATTTTATGCCTATTAATTTGGCCTCTCTTAACAATGTCCTCTTTAGAGTTTCACGTGGTCTGCCTCTTTTCCTTCGGCCTATTGTGTTCCACTTGATAGCTTGTTTTGGGATTCTCTGATCATTTCTTCTCATCAAGTGCCCAACATATGTCCATCTCCTGTTCCTGATCACCCATGAGGCTAGTTGTTGTTCGCTCATCTGTCTTATCTCTGCATTGTTCTTGAACTCGTTCCACTTGATGCTGAGCATTTTCCTTAGGCATTTGATTCCAAACGAGTCTAATTTCTTATCTACTAGCTGATTACCCGGTGTTGCCCGGGGACTTGTTTATCCCACTCTTCTATTAGACAAGAAAAGGAATGAATTTTATCTATAGTGTAATATCCAAGTAATTTTATTTACAGGTATTTTAAAGTGTAAGTACAGTATACAAGTTATAAAGCCTTTTATAAATTCAATGTAATATTAATTTAATTCAAAACTTGATTATAAACAACATTTTTAGTTTCACCTTCAGAGGCAAGAATAAATAAATTCTTGTGTGAACCCACCCTTGAGCAAGCAACATAAAGTTGTCCGTGGGAGAAACATGGCGATCTCAAATTCTCTCTCTTTCTCTCTCTCTCTCTGTGTCTCTCTCTGTCGATATATCTCTCTCCACCTCTCTCCCTCTCTATCTCTATCTCTCTCCCTCTACCTATGTGGTGCCATCTTTGTCGACTTTAAAAAGGCATTTGATATGATTGACCACGATATTCTTGTAAGAAAAATAAAGACTTATAAATTGCACCCTGACCTAATAAAATTAATTCTTTCAGACAGACAACAGGTAGTATTCTTCAACAATTCTCTATCAAATTCTGCTATAGCTGACACTGGTGTTCCACAAGGTTCTATTCTAGGCCCGTTGCTCTTTGCTATCTATATCAATGATCTTCCACTTCATCTTAAACACTCTTCGTGTGACCTTTTTGCGATGATTGCACAGTCTACACCAGTGACTACGATTGTATTAATCTAGAATCAACTCTTCAGGTCGAGTTATACAATTTAATTAGATGGAGCAAAAACAACTGCATGATTATAAATACCGATAAAACAAAATTAGTGCTCATAACAACAAGACAGAAACTACAAAACGCAAGAAAAACAACACCTCGGCTCAGCACGGAAACACCACAGATAGAAAACGTTAGCGAGCACAAAACACTAGGTCTTATTATTGACCAACATATGACCTATTATGTGCAAGGTCTAACAAAACTCATAGCACAAAAAGTATACCAGTTAGCCAAAATTAAGCACTTCATCGATCGAGACACAAGGAAGACCTACTATATGTCAAATATACAAACACATTTAGACTATTGCTCAACAGTCTGGGATGGTTGCTCGGTGTCAAATACAAAGAGGCTTTGCTCACGCCAAAAACGAGCAGTAAAGCTAATTAGTGACAAAGATCAAGCAAAAACAACTAACAGCACAAACGTATCAAAATACTGCCTCCTAAGAACAGGTTCCTCTTCAACAAAGTCAAGTTAGTACATCAAATTCTTTCACGGCATGCCCAGCCTTTCTATAGAACCTGTTTAAATTTATCTAAAAGTGCAGCCAACGCTTGACCAACATATGTCTTCCAAAACCTAGACTTGATCTTTACAAGAAACGCTTTAGTTATTCTGCTGCTCATCTTTGGAATACCCTCCCATCTCGTATAAAAATATAAATTATACTGCTTCCTACAACTACAAACTTTCCCAATATCTATTTGATGTCGACTACATGCCTCCATGAATCATAAAACTTAAAAGTTATCTTAGACTGCGCTTGCAGATACCGAATACAGTTAATTGTTTATTCTGAATAGTCTCGAAATTTTTGTTTAGGAGATAGTCATTTATATATGTATGTAGTTACTTTTGTACTGAGTGAATGGACAAGAGCGAAACGTACATGGTGTATTTTATTTTATGTCTCTCAGCTTCATTGTTAATTATGTTTGTTACATGAACAGCATATTTGTAGAATGTCTGGAATAGAGCGAAAGATGTATGATAAAGGGCAGAATGTCAGACGGGCCCGCGTGCCCAATTCTTAACCCTTTTGAAATAAAGATCAATCAATCTCTCTCTCCCTGTCTCTATCTCTCTCCCCCTACCTCTCTGTCTCCCCCTACCTCTCTCTCCATGTCTTTATCTGTATCTCTCTCCCTCTCTTTCTCTCCCTCCCTCTCTCTTTCTTTCTCTCTCTCTCTCCCTAATTTGAAAAGCTAATTTGAAAAAAATTCCACACTGTCACTGAGCAATGAAATCTACTATAGAAAACAATAAAAAGCTAATATAAACATAAGGAATAAACAAATTTTTTTACAAATATAATTAAAACAAAAGAGACCATCAAAATTATTCGGACTTGCCATGGAAGGCTTGAAATGCTGTTCTTAGACCAGCACAGCTCTGTTTCACGATTATCCCCCTTAAACCATTCTTTTGTTCTCTTTCAATTTAGTGGAAAATATGTCACCCCCTTCGTACCTCAATCCTAAGGAGAGATAAGGGAATTTTACCACACATTATAGATTTCCAGATTGTAAGTCATATGTGTACCAGTTTTCGTTGAAATTGCTCCAGGCGTTCCAGCGTGATGTTGGAACACAAACACACACACACATCCATTTATATATATATATATATATAATATATATATATATATATATATATATATATATATATATATATATATATGAGTGTGTGTGTGTGTGGTTGTTTTCCATCTTTCCCATGCATAAATGAGGGTGGATATCAAATTTGAATTTAATAATCTTAATTTGGTTTTTGTGCTTATAACTTTTGAATGCATTATGTTCTCAAGATTCTTGAAGATCGATGCAGCTTTTGTAATTCTAACTTCCTTTCTGGTGTCACCATCCTGGTCTATGTAACTGCCAAGGTGTGCATACTGATTGACTTCTTCAACAGCTGTCCCTTCTACGTGTAATTTTCAATTTTGATTAATGGGAAGTTTATTATTTTTGTTTTGTCCTTGTTAATTTCAAGTCCTATTTTGCTAGCCAGTGAAGACAGGATATCTGTTTTTTTTTTCTTACGTGGAATCCACATTGTTACTGATAAGAGTTATGTCATCTGCAAAATCAAGATTTTTTGTTGGGTCCAATGTACCCAGTCAATACCTGTGTTACCTGTGTAGCAGTTTTTTCATTATGAAGTCTATTGGAATTCCAAAAAAGCACAGAAGAGAGTATACCTCCTTGTTTCAATCTGGAACAATTCGCTCATCCCTTCTTCTGTTTTGACTGCCCAAACATATCCATTGTAGAGGTCCTTAATGATGCTAACAATTTTAGATGGTATTCAATATAGTCTTAAAATTCTCCACAATGAATCTCTGTGTATGCTATCAAATGCCTTTTTAAATTCTATGAAATTCAGTGTGAATGTTTTCTGCTTTTCAGTACGTTATTCAAGTATTAGAGTAAAGATCTGATCAAGACAGCTTCTCCATTTTCGAAATCCTGTTTCTTCTTCTCTCATTGTGGTATCTACTATCTCTTTAAGTCTATTCAAAATGACCTTGCAAAATGACTTTGCTTGTTTTTTGCCCTTAATTATTTTCACTGTACTCTCCACGGATTTGCTTAACCAATGATCGCGCTCGGAAAATTTGGAAACCGGTATAACTGTATCTGTCATTAAGCTTGCAAGAAGTATTATCTAAATATCAGTTTTCTCAATACAGCGTTTGGTACTTTATACTTTTTTTAAATATAAAATTAAACACACGAACATCAGAGGGAAGTAAAATGTTGGTGTTAATTTTTTTTCTATCTGCGGCGAGATTTAACCTTTACAAAATGCTCATATGGTGAAGCAAAGTCAAAACTAGCAGATTCTTCTCCATGAAAACTGAACATCATCGGTCTACTTTCTCCACTATTCTCAGACCGATTTCGCTGGTTACGCTTTTTTTTTTAAACTAATCTTTTGATAAAATAAACCGGTTACGGGAACCGAGGACCTCCAAAAGTTTCGGTTTTTCCCGTTTTTATTTGGTAATTTATCGGTAATTGCCGGTTAACGCGATCACTGGGCTTAACATCATCATCATCATCAGGTGCCGTGCCGACTGGCGTTGGCTATTATGTTTCTCCACAGTACACGATCCTTTATGCAGGCCATCAGCTCAGTTAGTGATCTCCTCTCACACCATCCCGTCAGACTGTCCAGTATCATTTCTCTTGGTCTTTCTCTTGATCTTCTTCCTTCTATTTTTCCTGTTGTTATAATATTTTCAATGCCCCCTCTTCTCATTGCATGTCCTATGAAAGTACATTGTCTCTCTTTTATATTTTTGACAAGGTTTTTTTTTGTCTCTCCAGCTTTTCTCATACACTCTTCATTAGTTATTTTTGCTGTCCAGGGGATTCGCAACATTCTTCTAATAAACCAAATTTCTGCTGCTTCCAATGATTTTTGTGCAGACTTGCCTATTGTCCATGATTCACTTCCATATAACAAGATAGGTTCAATATAGCATTTTAGGACTCGTTTTCTAACATTCAATGATAAGGATGTTAGGGGTAAGGGCTAAGGATAAGGGCTTAACACAGGAGTGCAACATGTCTTGAACGTGAAAATTATGAGACTCGTATGTGTGTGTGGGGGGAGGCGTTTAGGGGGGGGGGGCGAGTGAGGATAAAACCTGTCCCTGGACTTTTCTAGAAGAGAGAGACTGGTACATTCGTCACGAGATTTGGTTGAACGAGAGTTTTACGTGGTAATGTAGACTTAAGTGGTTTGTCATTAGAACTGCAGGTGTGACTGTGTCGCGTGTAAGATGTGTAGTTATGCGAGTTAGTCTTTTGTTTCCTGTTATGGAAGCATTAATTTATAATTAGCTAACCGCCCGGAAACCATGTTCTTCATGGGTTGCTGTGTATGTAACTTGGCATATTTTCGCTATGTCAACTATTTTCATCATCATCGTGTGTCGTGCAATAAGCGTGGCTTTGATATAACAGCATTGACTTCTTTGATGATCTTCATGTGCCACGTAACTTTTAGTGTTTATGGGTTGTCACATGTAGATATGCCTTGTGATCAGCATCTGTATACGATGGTCATCATCATCCTCACCATCACCTTCCACGAGCTTGTTATCACAAAGGGCACCTTAAGGTTGCCCGAGCAGAATTTCTGCTTGCACTGATTGACATCTTCCTGCCGCCAGCAAGTTCCCAAGATATGGCACCAATCGATGGCTTGAGCGCCTTTCCCGAGATTCTGGGGATGGAATGAGCTCTTCTGCCAGATAGGCGGAACATCCATCAAGTGTTTTTTCCTTTCCTGGTTGGCTCATTGAGACTCACTGACTCCAGCGGCGGCAATGCAGGACAGTGAATGTGTAAACCTTTGTTTAAGGTAACGTTCGGACAGTTGCCACGACCCGAGCAGAATTGGGCGTGATTGGCATGCTCCTTGTAGGACTTCGAAAACGAAATCAATTTACTTTACTGTTATTAAACCGAACTGTCTCTGCTATTTTTAACTTTTTTCTCCTGAATTAATTTCCAAGCTCCGCCAGAATAAATTTTCGTGAGGTGTTTTTGGTAGAAAGAAGCTGGAAGGAAGTTGCTCTATAATTTAAAAAATACGGGGTTGGGTTACAAATGTGATACTTTTAATTTTATTTAGCCTAAATATCGCTGTAAGTACTGATTCACATTGGCGTGCAAGATGTGCTCATACTGTACTGCCAGTGTTTTTTGGAGTTAAAGGGTTCAGAAAAATTTAGAAATCATTCTTGGCCTGGTCAGTTCTTTATTTGGTTAGCGCATTTTATTTACAAAACATCAGTGCCGAGTGTTGTGTGTTGAGTGTTGTGTGTTGAGTGTTGTGTGTTGAGTGTCGTGTGTGACTGTGTGTGCTCGTGTAATTATTTCTGATATACATGTACTATTGTTTTGTGCACAAAAGTTGTAATGAGTGTTATTGTTTTGTGCATAAAAGTAGTAATGAGTGTTATTGTTTTGTGCATAAAAGTAGTAATGAGTGTTATTGTTTCATACACAAAAATAGTAATGAATGTTATTGTTTATCGCTTTCTGAACAGTTTCTGCTCCTTCTTTTCTGCACAAAAGAGGAACACAACTTTCACTGTCTAACTTTTCTCATTCCCAGACATGGACTTGTATACTTCTAAAGTAATCGGTGGTCTGCTGGAGTTGCTGTGCGTCTCTATATAACTTCTCTTGAACTGATATAGGTGTTGGCCACATTTCTTTTCTCTGCACCTCACATGTTCGTTACTCCAGCAGAATATGTTCTCCCGTCATCTTACCAGTGCCACATGTGCCACATGTCGGTTAGGCCAATCTTGAGCTTGTTGAAAGGCTGGTACCTCGGTCTATTGTTACTGGTTCGGAGCCGAAAAATGATCACTTGCTGTTCTCTGTAAATCTGGTAAAAAGCATGATTTTTCTAAAAACTAGCCTGTATAACAATAATGTAACACACGAATAATTAATGTATGGTTATATATTATGAACTAGGAAAAAAAGTAGGAACATCATCATCCATAGCCACTTGAAGCGGAACCTTGCATATGTTGGCACCAGTCCTGTAGTCTGGGAAATGAAAACGATCGCCTCTCCTAAAGCTATCCTCACTCTCCATGAAGGATTCGCATACGAGTCCCGCAGTATTATGTATGCCACTGTATGCAAACGATGCAAGATAACTTACAATATTTGTGAAAGTGGTTTCAGATTAGGTGACCACACGCAGAAACATCTGTATGTTGTCACCCAGCATACTTCGAAACTAGTCGCTGATCATTTCAATGGCCCCAACCACAACGGTAAATCTGGTAACAGACATCAAACAATGTCACGCTGATGACAGAAGCCGCCTAGCGCTTGAGAACCACTACATTCAGGAATATTGGAAGCTGGAACTACCTGGTTTGAACTCGTTATTCAGCTACACCTAACATTCTTCTCTTCCACAATCATAATCCCTCTGCAATAAGTTCCACTCCTCTCTCACTTGTAACACATAGTTCAGAACCTCCTCACAGCATCAGATTACAACCTCTCTACCTCAGCTATAATCACCTACTCCACCTTCTCCCAGGAGATTACCATTGTTTCGCTCTCTTCCCTTTCCACCCTTCCCCAACACCCCCACCCTCCAGCTCCCGCCCTCTCGTCTCCTTATTTGCGACCCACATATCACACATCACAAGTCTCCATTTAAACATTCTCTTCACTCCACCATGCGCACTTCTGAATACAGCCTTTTACAAGCCACAGCTTCTTACAAGTCACAGCTAAGTGTTCCATTCATTTTATTTTGTTCTATTTTTTCCCATTCTTTACATAGCATGTGTGTGAATTTATATTTTTATCTTCTCTCTCTCTCTCTCTCTCTCTCTCTCTCTCTGTTTCTTCGTCCTGTGTGTTTTATATGATTAAGGTTCACACCGAAACGTCACAACTGTGTGCTCGTTAAGTAATAAAGCTGTTCCTACTTTTTTCCTACTCCACACATTTTGTATAATAATAATTACTGAATTAGACTAGTTACTGTAGCTATTATATATATATATATATATATATATATATATCCTTTTTTAAAGTGTGCGGTGGCAGGAAACATTAATGAGCAAGTAAAAGCAATATTGAAATAGAATCTGTTAACGCTGTATTCATCCATTCTAAGAACATGGCCGATGTAGTTCCAGCGACGTCTTCTGATAAAGTTTAGGTAGTCTTGTTTAGTTTCTGGCCTTATTGATGTAACCGATCTGAAGTGGTGCCAACAGATATTTAGCAGTCTTCACACCAAGCATTTACGCGGTATCCAGGGGGTAACAGAAAGCAGGGTAGACACAAAGACACACAAAGAGGAGTTATCACCAAGGAGTGTTCAATAATGCTCATCAGAAACACCGAAAATCTAAAGCAAATAGCAAGGAATCGCCAGACATAGATAGCCGTGTCCTTCGCCCTATGCCCGGCCTTTGGCCGAAGAGGATCAACAAACTAACTAACTAACTAAATTAACTAAACTAACTAACTAACTAACTAACTAACTAACTAACTAACTAACTAACTAACTACTAACTAACTAACTAACTACTAACTAACTAACTAACTAACTAACTAACTGACTAACTAACTAAATTAACTAAACTAACTAACTGACTAACTAACTAAATTAACTAAACTAACTAACTAACTAACTAAATTAACTAAACTAACTAACTAACTAACTAACTAACTAACTAACTAACTAACTAACTAACTAACTGACTAACTAACTAAATTAACTAAACTAACTAACTGACTAACTAACTAAATTAACTAAACTAACTAACTAACTAACTAAATTAACTAAACTAACTAACTGACTAACTAACTAAATTAATTAAACTAACTAACTGACTAACTAACTAAATTAATTAAACTAACTAACTGACTAACTAACTAAATTAACTAAACTAACTAACTAAATTAACTAAACTAACTAACTAACTAACTAACTAACTAACTAACTAACTAACTAACTAACTATCACCAGGGCCTTCGCGGTTGATTAAAGTGCGTAGAGTCGATTTAGTCCATGAAGTAGAATCTATTCTAAGAACAGTAGATCATAAACATCCAATCAGGAGAGTGGCTTTGACGAAGATTTCAAATCTCTAAAATTTGTCCTTCGGGGAAATCACGTTTTCCTGGAACTCCCAACTGTAGTGTTGTCCTTGAAGTCCCGTGGCTTGATAGGACTCCAGAGGAAGGCAACAGATATTAGTTTGTGGATTTAAAATAAATCTCTTTATTTATTTTTTTAAAAACCAAGGTCAGAAACTCTTGTCTGAAACATTCTGAAATAGTACTTTACTTACTTTACTTTTGCTTTACTTTTACTATATTCTAACTGTACTTTATCCTTCCTTGAGGTGTTGAGGGCAGATATAGTTGGCATTTTTGTGCCACATGAGTAGTCTCAGTGTTGTCGTCATCATCATCATCATCATCATCATCATCATCATCGCTTTTAACTCCCTTGAGAGCATAGCCCACAGATAAAGGGCATCCAATCATCCCTGTTCTTGGAATTATTCTCTGCTTCCTTCCATGTGCATCCCTTGTCTCTGAGCACTGTCATAATTTTCTCTTCTCCAAGTAAGTCTAGGTCTTCCTCGTTTTCTATTTCCTTGAGGACTCCATGTCAGTTTTGTGTATGCCATAATTCGTGAGTGTTTCTGTAACACCATTTATCGATCTTTTCTGGGGGTTTCCTCTTGATCTGTGTCCTGCAGATCTTTGGGTGAAGGCCATCGCTGCTGCCTGTAAATGCATTTCCCTGAGTAAATGGCTAACACACTTAACTCTTTGTTTCTCTATGTATTGTAGGCATGCTGTAGTTTGTACCAATTGTCTTATGTCGTCATGACATATTTTCTGAAAGAGGAGCGAGAATGCATTTAATTTATTATTCATTCATTCATTCATTTGCATGTCCCTTGCGGAACTTTGCCTCCCTAACAGCACTCCTTTAGGCCTTTCGATTGTAAGCAAGATGGCCTGCTGCTGACGCATCATTTGCAGATCATCAACGATGTCTTGCAGCCATCTTCGCCTTGGTCTTCCTCTCTTTATTTTTCCCATTATGTATCCTTTCAAAACGGTTTTCTCTAGATTATCATGACGTTTAATGCTTAATGTTTAAATTATTATTATTATTATTATATACTGTGCTGGCGATCATGTTTCTCCATCTTGCCCGGTCCTTGGCGTGTCCAAACGGTTCAAGAGCTTTTCTCTTTCCATGCCACTTGGTCTGTTCACTGAGATATTTTTCTCTTGGCCTTCTTCTCTTCCTCTCTTCCTCTTTCCCTTGACTTTTTCAGTTGTTACCAAGCTCTCTAACCTTTATGTTCTCATGACATATCCTAGAAATTTCAACGGCTTTTTCGCATAATTCTAACTAGTTTTCGCTGTTCTAAAATTTCTCTGAGAACCTTTTCATTTCGTTTTGCTATATGTCTGAGGTATTTGTTGCATCTTTCTCCAAAACCATATTTCTATTGCTTCCGGTTTCTTTGTCATTTTGTTGTTGTTGTTGTTGTTGTTGTTAAGTATCCAAGTTTCCCAACCATATACCAATGTTGGTTGTATACAGCGCTGTAATACTCTGTTCCTCGCTTTTAGTGACTTCTTATTTGTTAGTAACTTCTTTGTGTCACAGAAAGCTGTCTTTGCCTTACTTATTCGCGATGTTGTTTCATTTACGCACTTGCCATAAGCTGTTAACTGTTGTTCTAAGTAACTGAATTTGCTGTCTTCTCGTCTGGAAGAATGTTGTACTTTGTTAAATTTATTCTGTTCTATATTATCATTGTTTCTGTTTTGTTGTTGTTTAGATCTAGGTTTCTTTTATTACTCTCTTCAATAATCTTGTTCGCGTGTTTCTGTAAGATGCTTTCGCTTTCTGCTACTAGAAAAAATGTCATCGATATATCTGCATATCTCACGTATTATGGCCTTATATTTTAATTTATTTCGAATCTTTAATGCCTTTCAAAAAATTGTGAACAGAAGGAAGGGAGAAAGAGAAAGAAAGAAATGATAGGATAAATGATAGGATAAATGTTTCGTTTTGTTACTGTGATACTCTATCTTTAGATTACACTTCTTCGGTCGACCTATTGCAAGGCAAGTAACTGCCCCTTAATGTTACTAATTACTTCTACAGATTTATCTCTTATTCTGCTGTCGGCCTGTCTAAGAGTCGACTTCCATTCTTTTTCTCATTTGTATTTTTCTTTTGTACCGTGTTGGACTATCTGGAGTATAACCTTGTTTATTATCTGATGTTGACGACGTATTGATTACCAGTGTGCCACGAGCAAAGATGATTTTGTTAGAGAACTGGCGCAGTTATCAAGATAAGAGAACTATAAACTGCCCAGTTCTTAGTGATCCTTGAAGCAGACTGTTGGGACAAGACCTTATCTCAGTTCTTCGTTGTGATTTTTGAAGCAGACTGTTTCAACAAAGACCCTATCTCAGTTCTTCGCTTTGATTTCTGAAACAAATTGTCACGGCCAGATCCTGTGTAAGTTCTTCACTTTGATTTCTAAAACAAACTGTTGCGACATGATCCTATCTGAGTTCTTCATTGTGATCGTCGAAGCAGATTGTTGCAACAAGACCCTATCTCATTCGTCTGCCGTGGCCCATAACACAAGATGTGAACTTTTACTGTATAACCGACGGTGTGAGGCCAGATATGTTCTCCACAAATATGTGGTCCACATGAAGACTACTTTTTGGGTCCACCTCGGAATTCATGATAACCATAGTAAAACCAACAACTTCCAGTCTGATTCGATTTATGTATTCTTAGATCTTCGGACACAATTATGATAATTTGAAGCTCATCCATATGACCAGAAGACCGTCCAAAGCCCTGTCTGATAAGGTCAGTATATTCTGCGGACTCTTGAACAGAACCTGCATTGTCAACAATGACTTAAGAGTCCAAAGCTGCCCCCCCTTCCCCTAGAAAAATAGCTTGCCTGGAAGACATAAAGACCTACTGCAGACACTGAAATTCATGGAAGACATAAAGACCTACTGCAGACACTGAAATTCATGAAATACAAAAAATACCTACCGAAGATATTAAAAGTCATGGAAAGACATAAAGATCTATTGAAGACACTGAAATTCATGGAATTGAAACATCTCCTTGTCTGTATGAGAAGTGTATGAAGCTGAACATAACAGAAAGTCTTCATGGCATCAGTATGGTATCAGTGGTATTATATATATATATATATATATATATAAACTTCACCGCCATAGAGAATATGGCGATCCCTGTCTAGTTAACCAGGCTAGACTTATTATTGGGGGAATACCAAAGACAAAGTGAGACAGGGTCTTGATCAGCCGTGGTTGGCTATCCTGAGGTGAAAAAACGAAATGTAAATAAATCCATTAGAGACGATACACTCTACACAGGTGCATTTAAAAAAAATGTCTTTCTCTGCCAGAAACGAAGACCTGGCGCAGAAGTTCATGTTCCCCCGGCTTCTTACGCTGCTTTTTTGCATGTAATTAAATATTAAACAAACAAATGACGATAATATGATCGTGAATATGGTGGAATTTCTCATTAAATGAAGAACACTACCGTTACGATGAAACAAAATGAAGATAAAATATTGGAGCTGAAGCGGCCCGTGCTGCAGTAAAGATGCCTAAAATATCCTGGAAGTGGATTTATCACGTAGTCTCTTTTACAAGGCGAAAATAAATAAAAGCAAAATTTCACGCAGAGTTCCTTGATCTCATAAATTCAGTAACAGAAAGGAAAACAGAGTGCTGAAATTAATCATTCTTCCAGAAAAAAAACATGAACTGACACGGCGTTGCCATCTAGCAAGAGCTTCTGCAAAACCTAAAATGAGGCTCTAAAAGCTCTGTATTATGTCAAGTCTGATCACATAGAAAGGAAGAGTTTTAGGGTTTCTAGAAAGGGGGAAGGGGGGGGGGGTGTCCGGACCACATGTTGATGGATTCAAACTGTTGGAATATTGTTGGTACTTGTATATTACCGGGAATGCATCTTTTGAGTCAGGCAGTCTTGGGGAACGGCATTCTAGGAACATGGTGAAATGGGTGCGTGGGGCAGAAAGGCTGAGAAACGCTGGCGTAAACGGGGCAATGGAAGGCAACGGGCAGACCGTTTTTTTTTTTCTTCCCTTTTTTTTTACAAATTCCCTATTAAAATCGTTTTTAAGAGTGAAAATTTAGAAATTATCATCACCGCCTTTGGGTAAAACCCGTACAAATCCGCTGTTTCACTAACTGCCGAACATTGTGAACATACATACATACATATATATATATATATATATATATATATATATATATATATATACATACATACACGTATTTAAACACCTAACATATTTCTTCAACAAAATACAACGTTTGTACAAAATATATGTCTATATATGTGTGAATGTGTAAATATGTGGCACCATATGTTTATGTGTATATATACGTATTTGAGTACATATGTATATATGTGCATGTGTTTGTATATTTGTGATATGCACTTGGATTTGTGTGTGAATATATCTATCTGCATGTACTTACGTATATGAAATATATATATATATGTTATATATATATATTAATATATATATATATATATATATATATATATATATATATATTGCCAAAGTCAAAACTAATTTAAAGTATGGTTTGATTGTTGTATTTTTTATGCTACTTTTCTATAAACTTGTTAGTTTTTAGTGATGTGAGAATGCAGGTTTATTTCATGCAGTTACATAAATCAGAGTATGGAGTGTATGGACAAGAGATAGTTTATTATTTATTTATGTAAACATTTGATTGTTTCTTCGTGCTTATTATGGTCATTAAGAAACGCTGAATGACTGTGACTGAGTGAAAGCTGTATGATGAAGGGCAGAATGTCGGCCGTGCCTGCGTGCCCAATTCTTAACCCTTTGAAAATAAAGTATTTTCGTTCGTTCGTTCTGTCCTTCATTCTCTGTATATATATATATATATTATCAACACGTGCCTTTACTTCTGCCTGTTCCGGTTCCTCGGCCACCGTCTTCACTATATCCATCCTGTCTATAGAAATCGTACTCGTAGTAGCTTACGAGCAAAATGATCGACTACATCACATGCTCTGAGCAATATATCCACGCCAGCCTGGTAACACTGGATTCCCCGCCCCCCCCCCCCCCCCCCGCTGACGTAGCATGCTCTGAGAGTTCGTTACCACCACACCGTGTGTATCATCCTGCCTAACAAGCCACGACAAAGCCTCGGTCACCCCTTCAGCTTCCATCCCCTTGCTCGATGTCGTGGTACAGTAAGCCCCTGCATTCCGTGCCACCAGTCTACTTCGCCTAAGGACAACGAAGCCCCATACAAACCACTCTTTTTGCGAAGTGTATATATATATATATATATATATATATATATATATATTAATGATAAGCATTCACATTTCTTTTTGAGCTTATTTTTAGTGATACACTCTTTTTATTTGCTTCTGAATGTTATTTCTCGGTGTATAGTCTCACAGTTAGTAAATAACATACCTGCAGAAGACTGGATAACGAGATCGCGTCGGGTTCATAGACCACCAAATTACACGTAATGACAGCTTTACTGGCTGAAAATATATCGGCTTTAGGAAAAACATTATTCATTTTGACAGTTCTGACTATAGGGTAACTTTCAAACAGGGGTCTCTTACACTTTTCCCTGTGAGAGAAGATAAATGGAACAGTGTCACAGGGTTCGAGAGCCTTCGAATAAACCACATCAAGCAATGCGAATGGAAATTGAGTCTGTGTCGGCAGTCAATGGAATGGCTAGTTACCCATGATGTAGTTAATGGCGTCATTGTGACAGATTCACAGAGTATGGTTCGTAAGAATCAGATAAAAAAATTGCTTCGAAAAGAATGAGTTCATCTGTTAAGACAGTCAGCCATAATGAGCCTAACGTGGCTTTATTGTCCAGGGCTTGTGGGAGTACATGGCAATGAAGTGGCAGACAGACTTGCTGGACAGGCTAAAATAAATGGCAGCCAGAGAATGGACAAGGGTGATGTTGCTAAAGCTGTACAGAAAAGACGGCAGGAAATTGAAGAGCGGGAATGGAAGAACAATGTAATTGTGAAGCAGTTGTTGGAGCTAGGACACATTAAGAGCGCTGGTAGAAAAATCTGAACTGTGAGGCAGAAAACGCATCGTAAACAATCAACTTTTGATGGGAACTACTAGCAGACACACTCTTGGATGGATAGTGCGGCATGCAGCGGAGAATACATGGGGGCTGTTCTGAATGCAATGACGCCAGAGTCTGATTTTGAACCTTTGAACATTTTCCTGGTGACTCCACTCAAAGGTGAACTATAAAGATATTGCCAGTATTCCTGAAAATTGTGTTTAAAAAGAGAAAAATTCTAACACTGATTTTTTTTTTTATTTTGCGTATTTTTGAAGAAATCTCATAGTCTTTAAATAAACTTTGTATTTTGTTGAAGAAATCTGTTAGTCTTGAAATAAACTTTGCGCTTTGTTAAAGACATTTACCAGTCTTTGTAAGGGAAACAGTTGTGAAAGTCGTACATCAGATAAAAGTGCTAACAGGTAAGCGAAAGCTGGATCAAGGATGTTTGTCGTCCGTCTGTGAGAAGGGAAAAAACGAATGGAAATATAATGGTCAGCAGAATTAGAACAACGGGAAAAGAATTCTACTGAAAGCATCAAGGACTAAAATAAATCCACGTGCTTTTTGGTATGGCGCATGATGATGAAATGGTGTTCATGGCAAATACGCAGCATTAAAATCTCCGTCATAGACGCCATTATTACCTACCTACCTACCGACCTACCTACCTACCTACCTACCTACCTGCCTGCCTGCCTGCCTGCCTACCTACCTACCTACCTACCTTACCTACCTTCCTAATCTACCTACCCATCTACCTACTAATCTGCCTACCTAACCTAGCTACCTGCCTACCAACCCACCTACCTAGCTACCCACCCACCTACCTACCTATTCACCCGCTCTCCTTCCTACCTACCTACCTACCTACCTATCTATCTATGTATTATTTAGCCAAAATTAGCCAATTAGCCAAAATAAAATACTTTATCGACAAAGACACAAGAAAGATATACTACATATCACACATACAAACACACTTAGATTACTGTTCCACAATCTGGGATGGATGTTCAGTCTCAAACACAAAAAGGCTCCACTCACTTCACAAGCGAGCATTAAATCTTATTTGTGACAAACACCCAGTACAGACTGTAGATCAACACAAACAACTCAAAATTCTACCCCTCAAAAATAGAATCATTTTTAACAAAGTTAAGTTTGTTCACAGAATTCTGCCTTACATGTGGTCACTGTTTACGTAAACATAGCCAGCGTTTAAAAAACTGTCTTCTTCCTAAACCCAGGATTGATCTGTACAAAAAAAGCCTTACATACTCTGCAGTACAGCTCTGGAACACCCTCCCCTACCATTTAAAATCCATTGGTTATACTTCATCCTTTAACTCAAACCTGTTTCATTATTTACTTGCTTGTAATTATATGCCTTCATAAAATAACCAGCACTCTCGCCAACCATCAAGTACTAAAATGACATAGTTAGAAAAGCAACTTGTTAGATATTGTTAGAAATTATTTTAATGTCTGTTAAAAAAACATATGTTAGAAGATTTGTATTTACAATGTATTTTTGTTTATGAATATGTCTGCGTATGTATGTGTGCGTGAGTGCTATTTTATTAGGTTAATTACTTCTCTTTTACTTTGAATGTAGTAGTTAAATCTTACACTCTTTTGATATGTTTTTTCGTAATTTAATTTGTATATTTGTACTAAATCAAGTGTGTGGGAAGAATGAAAGATGGAGTGATGAAGGGCAGAATGTAAGACGGGCCTGCGTGCCCAATTCTTCACCCTTGAAAAATAAAGATTATTCATTCATTCATTCATTCTATATATCTAGCGCACATGTTTATACAAACACAAGCAAACACATGAGGGTAATACACACGTGGGTGCTATATTTGTGACAGAACATTGTGTGTGTGTTTGCACATTAGTTTTATACTTTGTTAATAAATGAGACGAGAAACATCCTTGGAGCAGTCCTCTATTTGAGCTGAAAACATGTTCCGTGAAATGTATACTCACATGATCGTGACTCCACACTCGCGTGAGATTTTTCAAGATTTCACGCCCAGGCAAGCGGTAAAAAATATTTTCTGACTTGTGTGTATGCGCGTGAGCATGTATGTGTGTGTGTGAGCAAGTATGCGACAGTAATCTTTGCTGACCTCTTTTGTGTCAAGCTGAGATAAGTCAGCCAATATTTCACTTCTTGCCACAACACCAGGTCACCTTTTGTATCAAGTTACAGCTGACAGCCTGCGCTGATATTTCTCTCTGCCCAAGTATTAGTCATCGCTGGACTCAAACTTAAGAGATATTTTCTGAATTTTCAGTTCTTCCCGTGATGAGACTGCACGCGGAATCATTACACGATGCTCAAATTTGCTGTAAAATTATCAAATGTTTCTTCTTCTTCTTCTTCTTGTAACTATAAACTGGTGCTCTTTGCAGCGGGTGCTGTGAAGGTGTTAAGGCACAACATCGTATCAGCGTGGGAGCGGTTTACGGCGGCTACTTTTTCAGTCCCGGAGTACAGCTAAAAAGTAGATGGTGTCCAATGTTTCTTAAGCAGACTCCACCACCATGTGGACTATGGTGATCCTTGTCCTGTTAGGCTAGTCCTACTACTGGGGGTACCAACGGAGAGGTGGGACTGGGTCTTGGTCGGCTATGGTTCGCTAACCATAACACTAGCGTAACCGACGTGTGTCGCTGATTGCCTGATGGGACAGTAAAGTAAAAGAACAGTTTTGTAGGATTAGACCTCGAAAAAAATCGTAGACAAAGCACTTTAATGAGACGTGAGACAAAAAAAATCACAAGAGAATTACCTGGGATTCGAACACGGACTCCGGTAGGATGAGCAGCCGTCTAGCCACGAGAGAACAGCGCCTCGTATTTTCCTATTTATAAAAAAATTGTTCCCTAATGGGACAGCGTCTTCGCGAATATCAAATGTTGCACAAATGGTTTTCCGTAACAATGATGCGCTGTGGATACTTCTTGTTTGTGGAGGTGTACCGGCGATTTAAAACAGACCGCTTCAAAAATTGTTGTCAACGCTGAAACCAAGTTTTGCACAGAGCAAACATGCACAATAAAATCTCATCGTGTAATCTGACTGCAGTGGAGATTTCCCACTCTCACAGATTTTATTTTGAAACAAAAAATGGGGAAAATCTCTTAAATGACACAAGATACAATGTTTAAAAGAAAGGTTGCCGTCTTTCAAATGGCCTTACACATTACCGGGCACAGTTTATTCTGTCTGTTCTCTGTACAATTTGTCAAGCTGATCCTCTGGGCAGTTTATCAGTTCTGCTTTATGGGCACTTTATCAAAATCTAGGCTTTCTTAAATCTACTCATTGCACATTTTATCAGATATACTTTCTGTGCATTTTATTGCATCTACTTTCTATACAGTTAGCAGCAGCTGTTATTATACGCTAATTTAGTGTACAGTTACCATCCGCAGTTACCATACGATCATTTAGTGCACATTTATCATAACCGACAGCGGTTCTCATACGTTCAGGTAATGTACGGTTACCATCAGCGGTTATCATGCTCATTTACTGTACAGAAGCCATCAGCAGCTATACGCTAAAATAGTGTACAGTTACCATCAGCGGTTATCACACTCTCATTTGGTATACACTTACCATCAGCGGTCATACGCTCATTTGACGTACAGTTACCATCAGCGGTTATCATACTCTCATTTGGCATATACTTGTGGTTCTAAAGATGTAATAGCCGGAGGTGGGGTGAGGGATACGCTCTCCACTCCAATTAAATGTCTCCAAGGCGTTCGTCTCAAATAGCCTCTGACAGTCCAAGTCCAACTCCTGGCCTTCTCGTGGCGGAACTGTTTAAACTGACAGGAGACGGGGCGACGGCGAATATCTGGCGTCTGAAAACCAGACTCTTTCGGGTAGATGAGACTCGTTGGTCTTGGTTGGTAGCTCATCTAGGAGAAATAAAGCTCTTGCTCGCAGCTGGCAAGATTCTTCAGCTGCCGTGGGTGGGGTGGAACTCCTCCCGACCAATGAAGAAAAATGCGCTGCGCCGTCGCTGAAAAAGTGAAGGAAAGGATTAAGTGAAGTAGCCAGTAGCCTCACGGTCAGGGTACTCACATCACGGCACTCACATCACGGCACCTCTGCTCTAGAGGCCGGCCACGTCCTATATACACCCATACTGGCTCAAATGCCTAAACCGGCTTAATCAAGGGGTTAAACTAAGACTGCTGGCGAGATTCTTCGACTGCAGCGCCTGGGGTAAAATTCCTCCCGGCCAATGAAGAAAATGCGAATAAGGTTGCCGCAAGGCGCCGCTGTGAAAAAGGGCGATGGAAATGGATTAAGTGAAGTGTAATCGGTATGGCCAGTAGACTCGCGGTGAGGGTTACTCATACCACGGCACCTCTGCTCTAGAGGCCGGCCACGTCCTATTCACACCCATACTGGGGCAATGTGCCTAAACAGCCTTAACCCAGGGATGAAACTCACTAGTGACGAAGATTCGTCCTCCTCGACAAAAGCTCCGTCCTGGTCACCACCAGAAAGGATAGCGGCCACGACCAAAAAAATGCTGAAGTCAGAGACACTGGACCAGTGCAGTCTAAATAGGCAACCACCTCTCACCCGACGGGGATATATTCATATCCAAACCACGTCGGGGTTTTCCGATGAGAAGGTCCAACTCTAGACTAAACTGGTAGAAGGAAAACCACAGTGTCAAACAATGCCGCTTCTGTGACCCACCGAGAATATAGTTCCAAGCTCCACGATGCTCTGAGCCTCCATCCTAAATGACACTATCGCGAGAACCACATGAGTAAATTCAGTAGGATCATGGGGCGATCTTGGTGGCAGAAGCGAACGAAGAAGAAGAAGAAGCAGAAGAAGAAGGCATATATTTACCATCAGCGGTTATTATACACTCTTTTGGCGTACACTTGCCATCAGCTGTTATCATATGCTCTTTTGGCGTACACTTACCATCAGCGATTGTTATACCCTCTTTTGTCGTACACTTACCATCAGCGGTTATCATACCCTCTTTTGTCGTACACTTGCCATCAGCGGTTATCATACGCTCCTTTGGCGTACACTTACCATCAGCGGTTATCATACCCTCTTTTGGCGTACACTTGCCATCAGCGGTTATCATACGCTCCTTTGGCGTACACTTACTATCAACGGTTATCATGCGCTCATTTAGTGCGCAGTTACAAAAATAATAAATAAATCTTCGCAAACATCGTATCAAGGGAAAAAAAAGTGGGAGACGGAGAGAAAGACGGTATCTTAATGGGATGATAAAGCGTCAGAGGAGAAAAGAGGTAACAGAGATGTTTAGAAATACCAAGGGTCGAACACTGCGGGGGACGGGGAGTGGTGAGAAGCATTATTGTCAGTATCAGTGGGCAAGGTACAGGATGAAGTAATTAAACGTATACAGTACTTGTGAAACTACGTTTAGTTTACCCTTGTCTTTGTGTGAAAAGCTTCGGTGAGCCATAGCATAAAGTGTTTCTTTACCTGTCCCGAGTATGCAGTATCCATTTATGTTGTGGTCTGAATATCAGCTTGTATTTGCTTCATATGTTTGTATGCGCGTACGTCCAAGCGATTTCCGGAAGTTCATAAATATGTCAGTTCAGCTTGATCCAGAAAATATGGTTTTCAACTGAAAACTCGTGAGTTTTCTGTCTGAAACGGGCAGCTGGCGGTGAGCTTTGACGCTACCATGTAGTAGTGATGCTCTGGGTTAGTCAGTCAGTTACTTGCTTGTCCCTTGCGGAACTTTGCCTCCCTAACAGCACTCCTATAGGGCTCTCGGTTGTAAGCAAGATGCCCTGCTGCAAGACGCCCATTTGCAGATCATCAACGATGTATTGCAGCCATCTTCGCCTTGATCTTCATCTCTTTCTTTTCCCCATTATGTACCACTCCAAGACTGTCTTCTCTAAATTATCATGACGTTTAATATGTCCAAAATATTTCAGTTTTCTCTGTTTAATCTTCCTTACTAGACAACTTTCCTCAATATTAAGTTCTTGTATTATGGATATATTTGTTCTTTTTTTTTGTATCCGTGATATTTGAAGTACTCCTCCGTATGCTCTGGGTAGGAACCTTTGAATTTCTTTGACTTACGGTGCTCTGAGCTCTTACGGGGGAACCTGCACCAAAAGATCACTGAAGTCCTTGAGGACTCCGTGAAATCCTTATCACATTACATTTTCTGAAAGACGGTACAGACAGTTTTGTTTGTTTTACCACAAAACAACGAAACAAGAGCAGTATGGTCAGACGTGTCCCGACGCTGCTAGGATAAGAACACGCCGGTGGGGATCAGCTGATTCTCCGAACGCTTTTGACGGTGCAGAACACGTGACGGTGCAGATCTTTGTCGTGCTATACCTGTGTTCTTAACGACGGACTCCCCGGTAATTCCTAGTAAATTTACAGTATTTTACGACTTACACTACATTGACTGCATTTAAATTCTATTACGATATATATATATATATATATATATATATATATATATATATATCCCGTGTGGTACCCGGGATCTGCAAAGAATAGGACCACTGTACCCTACCACGCATGATCGTAAATGGCGACTAAGGAGGGTTCGGCATAGAGCCACCAACCCTATCTGGTTAAAAAAAAAACTATCAGACTGCTACAGAAACGGAAGCAAGGGAAATAACAAATGCAGGTGGAAGGAGAAATGCTTATCAGGAAACTGAGCCCATGAAGGTTGTGGATGAAAGCCAGCCACTGGAAGTCCCCAGCCCGACTGCAGACCTCCTGGAACCTAAACACAAGATGCAAATAGGCAGCTGGAATGTAAGAACACTTAACCAGACTGGAAAACTAGCACAAACCATCAAGGAAATGCACAGATACAAACTAGACATACTAGGAATACAAGAAGCAAGATGGACAGGACAAGGCAGAAGGAAATTAACAACACAGCACACAGAAGATACAATAATATGGTCAGGTAAAGAAGATCATCATGAAGGGGGAGTAGCATTGATTATTACAAAAGAAGCACCAAGAGCATTGCTGAAATGGACCCCTATAAATGAGAGATTATTATATACACGCTTCAACTCAAGATTCACGAAGCTGTCTATTATAGTTTGTTATGCACCAACAGAAGCAGCTGAAGAGGAATTAAAAGAAGATTTTTACAACAGCCTCCAAGTCACAGTAGAAAAAATACCCAAGCATGATATGCTACTCATCTTGGGCGACTTCAATGCAAAAGTAGGTGAAGGAAATAAAGATAGAAGAAGAATCATGGGAAGAGAAGGAATTGGAGAAATAAATGAAAATGGAGAAAGACTGTGCAGTTTCTGTGAAGAAAACATGATGACCATCGGAGGGACAATTTTCCAACATAAAAACATCCATAAAGTGACTTGAAGGTCCCCAGATAAAACCACAGAAAACCAAATCGATCACATACTAATAAACAAGTGGAAACGGTCACTAGAAGATGTGCAAGCAAGGATAGGAGCAGATGTAGGAAGTGATCACAACCTTCTGGTAGCAAAAATAAAACTAAAATTAAGGAAAGCCAAAATCGGAGAACACAGAAAGATACGTTTTGATACAAGAAAACTGAAAGACCAGCAAACAAGGAATGAATTCTCAGTAGTACTTAAGAACTGCTTCAGTGTCCTACAAGACGAAGCAGAAATGTCCATACTAGAGTTCAATAAAACACTACAGGAAATAGCAAAAGAGGTGCTGGGATATCGGAAACGGAGAAAAGAGGAATGGATAAGCAAGACCACATGGGAAAAGATAGAGCAAAGAAAAGAAATCAAGAAAAAATTACTGAACACCAGATCACATAGGCTAAAAGAACGAGTTTTAAGTAATTATACACAAAAAGACAAAGAAGTGAAGGAATCATGCCGCCAAGATAAACGTCAATACTATGACAATTTAGCAGAAGTAGCAGAGAAAGCAGCATATGCAAATGACATGAAAACCATATACAAAATCACAAAGCAGATGAAGGTAACTTCAGCACAATGTCAGAGTGCAATAAGGACACATAAGGGATAACTGGTCAGTGGAGAAAGAGAAAAAATTGAAAGATGGAGGGAACACTTTAACAGCCTACTAAACAGAACACAAGCAGTACAAACAATAGACATACCTGAAGCAAAAACGGAACTAAACATCAATACAGGACCAATAACAATAAGTGAAGTAAAGGAGGCAATAAAGAAGCTAAAATTAGACAGGGCACCAGGTGAAGATGAAGTGACTGCTGAGATGTTGAAAGCAGAAGAAACAGAAACACCAAAGCAACTATGCCAGATACTACAACAAATCTGGAATTTAGAAAAAGCTCCAGAGGAGTGGAAAACTGGGCTTATAGTAAAACTACCAAAGAAGGGTGACCTCAGAGATTGCGGGAACTGGAGAGGCATTACCCTACTGCCACTCACTAGTAAAGTATTTTGCAGAATAATCATCAACAGAATTGTACCAGCACTTGAGGGAAAACTTCAGAAAGAGCAGGCAGGATTTAGGAAAGGAAGATCATGCATAGACCACATATTTGTACTTAGACAAATATTAGAACAGGCAAATGAGTGGCATAGCACAACATATGCATTGTTTATAGATTTTGAAAAAGCCTTTGACAGTGTCAACAGAGATACACTGTGGAAAATCCTAAGATGGCATGGCCTCCCCCATAAGATAGTGAATGTAATCAAAGCCCTATACGAGGGTTTTCAGTGCAAAGTGATCTTTGGAGAACATACCTCCAGCAGCTTTAGGGTACAAACAGGAGTGAAACAGGGATGTGTACTATCACCAACATTATTTATCTTGGCAGTGGACTGGTTAATGAAGGAGACAACATTAGATAAACGCAGAGGATTACAGCTGAGAAACACATAAATGCCTTTGAATGTAAATGCTACAGAAGAGTTCTCCAAATATCGTGGACACAAAAAAGAACAAATCTATACTACAAGAGCTTAATATTGAAGAAGGCTGGCTAGTAAAGAGGATTAAAGAGAGAAAACTTAAATATTTTGGACGCATTAAACGTCATGATAATTTAGAGAAGACCGTATTGGAAGGATACATAATGGGAAAAAGAAAGAGAAGAAGACCAAAACGAAGATGGCTGCAAGATATCGTTGACGTTCTGCAAATGGATGCAGCAGCGGCAGCCATCTTGCTCACAACCGAAAGGCCTACAGGAGTGCTGTTAGGGAGGCAAAGTTCCGCAAGGGACAAGCAAATGAATGAATGAATGAACGGAAAATCTTAATCAAAGCATGGTTTATGTTAAATATGTTGTGAATTATAGTTTAAGAATGTTTTGTTTTCTTCTGCTTCATACTGAAAATCTTGCTTTAGGAATGGATTTTCATATACATACCTACAATTATAATCTATTTTCTTCGTATTCTCGGTTTTCTAAACATGGAACTGGGTTGCCTCCATGAATACTACTGTTAGCAAGAAGTCATCGTAAGAACTCCATACTTAGACTCTGAGGTCTCTGTATATGGTGCAGGTCTGTAGTATGTGCTCGGGAATCTAGGGACCATTTTAACATATGCATTGGGCTGTTGGCGTCGCCTTTATCTTGTGAAGATGAGAAAGTTTTACACCAAGAATGTTCAATATGTTGTGAACTATAATCTAAAAATGATTATTTCTTCAACATACGAGAAATATTAATTTAAAGATGAACCTTAATGTGAACTATAATTTAAGAATTGTTTTTTTTATTCAACATTCTGTGAATCGTAGTGTAACTGAAATAAAACTGAATAGTATTCATTCATTCGTTTCTTATAACAAACGCTATTTGCGTCTCCGAAGAACGTTTTGATGGAGGTAAATGCTAGATTTGCCTGGGCAATTGGTATGCAAGAGTGTGCCTTGTCTGTGTTATAACTAATTCCCTGTCGACTCTGCCAGTCAAGATCCAAAAGACAGGAAAAGATCCATACGTCTAGAAGTCTAGCAAAGTTACAGTGGATGCCAGAAGACTTAAGACTTAATAACATACAAAAGAGGCTAACAGGTACTATTACATCTAAAGAAAGACCAATCCTTAGCAAAACTGGAACACTATTAACATCAAATAAAGACCAAAAGCAAAGATGGGCTGAACACTTCCAAGAAATACTCAATCGACCACACCCAAAAGAATTGTTAAACCTTGAAACTGACTTACCAGCCCCACAACTAAATGTCAATCTAGATGAAATTAAATTGCATGAAATTGAAACAGCAGTGAATTTAATGGCTAACAACAAAGCTGCAGGTGAAGATGAAATAACAGCCGAGATGCTAAAAGCTATCAATAGTGACAACATGAGACAACTACAGAGAATGTTTAACAAGATTTGGAAAGAAGAAAAGGTCCCTTCTAATTGGAAGAAGGGAATCATTGTTAAAATACCAAAAAAGGGCAACCTTAGTGACTGTAACAACTGGAGAGGAGTAACCTTAATATCAGTTGTGTCAAAAGTATTTTGCAAGGTCATTTTGAATAGACTCAAAGATATAGTGGATACTGCAATGAGAGAAGAACAAGCAGGATTTCGAAAAGGGAGAAGCTGTCTCGACCAGATCTTTACTCTCAGAATAATACTTGAGGAACATATTGAAAAGCAGAATCCATTAATACTGAATTTCATAGATTTTAAGAAGGCATTTGATAGCATACACAGAGATTCATTATGGAGAATTTTATGTCTATATGGAATACCATCTAAAATTGTCAACATCATTAAGGACTTATACAATGGATATGGTTGTGCAGTCAAGACAGAAGAAGGGATGAGTGAATGGTTCCAGATTGAAACAGGCGTGAAACAAGGATGTATACTGTCTCCTTTACTTTTTGGGATTACAATAGACTTCATAATGAAAAAATGCTGCACAGGTAACACAGGTATTGACTGGGTACATGGGACCCAACTAGAAGATCTTGATTTTGCTGATGACATAACTCTTATCAGTAATAATGTGAATTCCATGCAAGAAAAAACAGATAGCCTGTCTTCACTGGCTAGCAAAATAGGACTTGAAATTAACAAGGACAAAACAAAAATAATGAAAATTCCCATCAATCAAAATGGAAAAATACACATAGAAGGGACAGATATTGAAGAAGTCAATCAATTTGCATACCTTGGCAGCTACATAGACCAGGATGGTGACACTAGAAAGGAAGTTAGGATCAGAATTGCAAAAGCAGCATCAATCTTCAAGAATCTTGAGAACATATGGAATTCAAAAGTTATAAGCACAAAAACCAAGTTAAGACTATTCAATTCAAATGTAATATCCACCCTCATTTATGCATGCAAAAACAACTAAAGAAATAGACAAGAAATTAGACTCTTTTGAAAACAAATGCATAAGGAAAATACTCGGCATCAAGTGGAATGAATTCAAGAACAATGCAGAGATAAGACAGATGACTGAACAACAACCAGTCTCACGGGTGATCAGGAAAAGGAGATGGACATATGTTGGTCACTTGATGAGAAGAAATGATCAGAGAATCCCAAAACAAGCTATCAAGTGGAACACAACAGGCCGAAGAAAAAGGGGCAGACCGCGTGAACCTCTGAAGAGGACATTATTAAGAGAGGCCAAGTTAACAGGCATAAAATCCTTTGTTGAGGTTGAAAGACTCGCCGAAGACAGGAAAAATTGGCGAACTACTTTGCGAGCCCTATGTGACGTCTAACGGCACGGGAAGGATATAAGATATAAGATATATAAGATTTGCTTCATATGTTTGTATGCGCGTACGTCCAAGCGATTTCCGGAAGTTCATAAATATGTCAGTTCAGCTTGATCCAGAAAATATGGTTTTCAACTGAAAACTCGTGAGTTTTCTGTCTGAAACGGGCAGCTGGCGGTGAGCTTTGACGCTACCATGTAGTAGTGATGCTCTGGGTTAGTCAGTCAGTTACTTGCTTGTCCCTTGCGGAACTTTGCCTCCCTAACAGCACTCCTATAGGGCTCTCGGTTGTAAGCAAGATGCCCTGCTGCAAGACGCCCATTTGCAGATCATCAACGATGTATTGCAGCCATCTTCGGCTTGATCTTCATCTCTTTCTTTTCCCCATTATGTACCACTCCAAGACTGTCTTCTCTAAATTATCATGACGTTTAATATGTCCAAAATATTTCAGTTTTCTCTGTTTAATCTTCCTTACTAGACAACTTTCCTCAATATTAAGTTCTTGTATTATGGATATATTTGTTCTTTTTTTTGTATCCGTGATATTTGAAGTACTCCTCCGTATGCTCTGGGTAGGAACCTTTGAATTTCTTTGACTTACGGTGCTCTGAGCTCTTACGGGGGAACCTACACCAAAAGATCACTGAAGTCCTTGAGGACTCCGTGAAATCCTTATCACATTACATTTTCTGAAAGACGGTACAGACAGTTTTGTTTGTTTTACCACAAAACAACGAAACAAGAGCAGTATGGTCAGACGTGTCCCGACGCTGCTAGGATAAGAACACGCCGGTGGGGATCAGCTGATTCTCCGAACGCTTTTGACGGTGCAGAACATGTGACGGTGCAGATCTTTGTCGTGCTATACCTGTGTTCTTAACGACGGACTCCCCGGTAATTCCTAGTAAATTTACAGTATTTTACGACTTACACTACATTGACTGCATTTAAATTCTATTACGATATATATATATATATATATATATATATATATATATATATATATATATATCCCGTGTGGTACCCGGGATCTGCAAAGAATAGGACCACTGTACCCTACCACGCATGATCGTAAATGGCGACTAAGGAGGGTTCGGCATAGAGCCACCAACCCTATCTGGTTAAAAAAAAAACTATCAGACTGCTACAGAAACGGAAGCAAGGGAAATAACAAATGCAGGTGGAAGGAGAAATGCTTATCAGGAAACTGAGCCCATGAAGGTTGTGGATGAAAGCCAGCCACTGGAAGTCCCCAGCCCGACTGCAGACCTCCTGGAACCTAAACACAAGATGCAAATAGGCAGCTGGAATGTAAGAACACTTAACCAGACTGGAAAACTAGCACAAACCATCAAGGAAATGCACAGATACAAACTAGACATACTAGGAATACAAGAAGCAAGATGGACAGGACAAGGCAGAAGGAAATTAACAACACAGCACACAGAAGATACAATAATATGGTCAGGTAAAGAAGATCATCATGAAGGGGGAGTAGCATTGATTATTACAAAAGAAGCACCAAGAGCATTGCTGAAATGGACCCCTATAAATGAGAGATTATTATATACACGCTTCAACTCAAGATTCACGAAGCTGTCTATTATAGTTTGTTATGCACCAACAGAAGCAGCTGAAGAGGAATTAAAAGAAGATTTTTACAACAGCCTCCAAGTCACAGTAGAAAAAATACCCAAGCATGATATGCTACTCATCTTGGGCGACTTCAATGCAAAAGTAGGTGAAGGAAATAAAGATAGAAGAAGAATCATGGGAAGAGAAGGAATTGGAGAAATAAATGAAAATGGAGAAAGACTGTGCAGTTTCTGTGAAGAAAACATGATGACCATCGGAGGGACAATTTTCCAACATAAAAACATCCATAAAGTGACTTGAAGGTCCCCAGATAAAACCACAGAAAACCAAATCGATCACATACTAATAAACAAGTGGAAACGGTCACTAGAAGATGTGCAAGCAAGGATAGGAGCAGATGTAGGAAGTGATCACAACCTTCTGGTAGCAAAAATAAAACTAAAATTAAGGAAAGCCAAAATCGGAGAACACAGAAAGATACGTTTTGATACAAGAAAACTGAAAGACCAGCAAACAAGGAATGAATTCTCAGTAGTACTTAAGAACTGCTTCAGTGTCCTACAAGACGAAGCAGAAATGTCCATACTAGAGTTCAATAAAACACTACAGGAAATAGCAAAAGAGGTGCTGGGATATCGGAAACGGAGAAAAGAGGAATGGATAAGCAAGACCACATGGGAAAAGATAGAGCAAAGAAAAGAAATCAAGAAAAAATTACTGAACACCAGATCACATAGGCTAAAAGAACGAGTTTTAAGTAATTATACACAAAAAGACAAAGAAGTGAAGGAATCATGCCGCCAAGATAAACGTCAATACTATGACAATTTAGCAGAAGTAGCAGAGAAAGCAGCATATGCAAATGACATGAAAACCATATACAAAATCACAAAGCAGATGAAGGTAACTTCAGCACAAGATGTCAGAGTGCAATAAGGACACATAAGGGATAACTGGTCAGTGGAGAAAGAGAAAAAATTGAAAGATGGAGGGAACACTTTAACAGCCTACTAAACAGAACACAAGCAGTACAAACAATAGACATACCTGAAGCAAAAACGGAACTAAACATCAATACAGGACCAATAACAATAAGTGAAGTAAAGGAGGCAATAAAGAAGCTAAAATTAGACAGGGCACCAGGTGAAGATGAAGTGACTGCTGAGATGTTGAAAGCAGAAGAAACAGAAACACCAAAGCAACTATGCCAGATACTACAACAAATCTGGAATTTAGAAAAAGCTCCAGAGGAGTGGAAAACTGGGCTTATAGTAAAACTACCAAAGAAGGGTGACCTCAGAGATTGCGGGAACTGGAGAGGCATTACCCTACTGCCACTCACTAGTAAAGTATTTTGCAGAATAATCATCAACAGAATTGTACCAGCACTTGAGGGAAAACTTCAGAAAGAGCAGGCAGGATTTAGGAAAGGAAGATCATGCATAGACCACATATTTGTACTTAGACAAATATTAGAACAGGCAAATGAGTGGCATAGCACAACATATGCATTGTTTATAGATTTTGAAAAAGCCTTTGACAGTGTCAACAGAGATACACTGTGGAAAATCCTAAGATGGCATGGCCTCCCCCATAAGATAGTGAATGTAATCAAAGCCCTATACGAGGGTTTTCAGTGCAAAGTGATCTTTGGAGAACATACCTCCAGCAGCTTTAGGGTACAAACAGGAGTGAAACAGGGATGTGTACTATCACCAACATTATTTATCTTGGCAGTGGACTGGTTAATGAAGGAGACAACATTAGATAAACGCAGAGGATTACAGCTGAGAAACACATAAATGCCTTTGAATGTAAATGCTACAGAAGAGTTCTCCAAATATCGTGGACACAAAAAAGAACAAATCTATACTACAAGAGCTTAATATTGAAGAAGGCTGGCTAGTAAAGAGGATTAAAGAGAGAAAACTTAAATATTTTGGACGCATTAAACGTCATGATAATTTAGAGAAGACCGTATTGGAAGGATACATAATGGGAAAAAGAAAGAGAAGAAGACCAAAACGAAGATGGCTGCAAGATATCGTTGACGTTCTGCAAATGGATGCAGCAGCGGCAGGCCATCTTGCTCACAACCGAAAGGCCTACAGGAGTGCTGTTAGGGAGGCAAAGTTCCGCGAGGGACAAGCAAATGAATGAATGAATGAACGGAAAATCTTAATCAAAGCATGGTTTATGTTAAATATGTTGTGAATTATAGTTTAAGAATGTTTTGTTTTCTTCTGCTTCATACTGAAAATCTTGCTTTAGGAATGGATTTTCATATACATACCTACAATTATAATCTATTTTCTTCGTATTCTCGGTTTTCTAAACATGGAACTGGGTTGCCTCCATGAATACTACTGTTAGCAAGAAGTCATCGTAAGAACTCCATACTTAGACTCTGAGGTCTCTGTATATGGTGCAGGTCTGTAGTATGTGCTCGGGAATCTAGGGACCATTTTAACATATGTATTGGGCTGTTGGCGTCGCCTTTATCTTGTGAAGATGAGAAAGTTTTACACCAAGAATGTTCAATATGTTGTGAACTATAATCTAAAAATGATTATTTCTTCAACATACGAGAAATATTAATTTAAAGATGAACCTTAATGTGAACTATAATTTAAGAATTGTTTTTTTTATTCAACATTCTGTGAATCGTAGTGTAACTGAAATAAAACTGAATAGTATTCATTCATTCGTTTCTTATAACAAACCCTATTTGCGTCTCCGAAGAACGTTTTGATGGAGGTAAATGCTAGATTTGCCTGGGCAATTGGTATGCAAGAGTGTGCCTTGTCTGTGTTATAACTAATTCCCTGTCGACTCTGCCAGTCAAGATCCAAAAGACAGGAAAAGATCCATACGTCTAGAAGTCTAGCAAAGTTACAGTGGATGCCAGAAGACTTAAGACTTAAAAAAAAAGAATGGAAATATAATGGTCAACAGAATTAAAAGAACGGGAAAAGAAAGGATTTTACTGAAAGCATCAAGGACTAAAATAAATCCACGTGCTTTTTGGTATGGCGCATGACAAATAGGCAGCATTAAAATCTGCGTCATAGACGTCATTATTACCTACCTACCTACCTACCTACCTACCTACCTACCTACCTACCTACCTACCTACCTACCTACCTACCTACCCACCCACCTACCTACCTACATACCCACCTACCTACCTACCTACCTATCTATCTATCTATCTATCTACCTACCTACCTACCTACTTACCTACCCACCCACCTACCTACCTACCTACCTACCCACCTATCTACCTACCCACCCATCTATCTACCCACCTATCTACCTACCCACCCACCCACCCACGTATATACCTGCCTATCTACCCTTTTCCTGATTTTTCTGTCAGGTTTAACTCCCTTGGCCTTTCACGCGCGGCCCCCTCCCTCCCCCCCCCTCCAAAAAAAAACCCACCAATGATGCTGGCTTTGATAGCCTCCAGAACCAGTTACTGTCAAATCGTAGCAGGTGAACCTGACCAGGTTAAATGAAAAGTCTGCACGCCAATATTCTTTAGGTTTAGATCTGAAAAAAAAGTCACGTAAAGAATTGATATTAAAAACTTCCTAATCTGAAAGAAAAATAAACTGTTGGGTTATCGTGTCAGAGAGGCACCCAAGGAATAAAGGTAGACAGAGATGTATGGTTCAGTTTTACAAAACGACAAAGGAAATAAGGAAATTGAGCAGAAACACAAATGCCACAGAATAAAGAAGTAAGATGAGAACATGTAAATGAAGAACATACAACATCCAATATTTCGGCATGGGCATTTTTCAAGGATTACATACAAAGACAACACAACATATTTTTAAAAAAAGGAAATAGATGAAACAATTTAGCTTTTTTGGTCTCCTCCTGCTTTGAAATACGAACATGAGTGGCCCAGGTAAACAAAAAGGTAGGGTGGGAATGAAGTGCTTGATTGAGGAATGGCGTAGGAAAACATCATCATCATCATTATTAGGTGCCGTGCCGACTGGCGTTGGCTATTATGCTTCTCCAGAGTACATGATCCTTCATGCAGGCCATCAGCTCAGTTGGTGATCTCCTCTCACACCATTCCGTCAGACTGTCCAGTATCATTTCTCTTGGTCTTCCTCGTGATCTTCTTCCTTCTATTTTTCCTGTTGTTATAATATTTTCAATGCCCCCCCCCCTTTCTCATTCCATGTCCTATGAAAGTACATTGTCTCTCTCTTATCTTTTTGACAAGGTTTTTTGTCTCTCCAGCTCTTCTCATACATTCTTCATTAGTTGTTTTTGCTGTCCAGGGGATTCGCAACATTCTTCTAATAAACCACATTTCTGCTGCTTCCAATGATTTTTGTGCAGACCTGCCTATTGTCTATGATTTATTATAGGAAAACAACTCCAGCCAATCAGAAACCTTTAGCGATAAAACAATTGGCGTGGATGGAAAGCGGCAAGAGAACAATAGGTGGAGGGTAGGGGGAGGGGGAGGGATTTAAAAAAAGGCACAAAGGCTATAAATATGATGTTACTGTCTATATTTTCTTGACCTGTAGTCACCACGCCTTGCCGCCTTCCTTGTCCTCTCCTCAGCTCTCAAAAGAGCAAGGTAGCCATTTTTACAGCTGGGCGACTGGAGTGACTGCCGGTGAGACTTGAACGCCCGATCTTTCGGTGTAAGAAACTACGCCACTGATCGCTACGCTACACACATGTGCTCTTCCAGTCTGAAAGCAAAAAAAAAAAAAAACGTATGACCAGAATCACACAGAAGGAAAGTACTCGCACTCAGTATTAATTTTTAAAATAACATATTTTTTCTTCACAAAAATTCAGATCCTGACACACGAAATAGAGGGAAGAAGAGCCAGGGGAAGACCAAGAGAAATGATATTGGACAGTCCGACGAGATGGTGTGAGAGGAGATCATGGTCTGAGTTAATATCTGCTACCACAGGGTTATGGTCTGAGTTAATATCTGCTACCACAGGGTTATGGTCTGAGTTAATATCTGCTACCACAGGGTTATGGTCTGAGTTAATATCTGCTACCACAGGGTTATGGTCTGAGTTAATATCTGCTACCACAGGGTTATGGTCTGAGTTAATATCTTTTACTACAGGGTTATGGTCTGAGTTAATATCTGCTACCACAGGGTTATGATCTGAGTTAATATCTTCTACCACAGTGTTATGGTCTGAATTAACATCTGTTACCATAGGGTTATGGTCTGAGTTAATATCTGCCACCACAGGGGGTTATAGTCTGAGTTAATATTTGCTCCTGGGTACGTCTTGACTTGCTTGATACTGTTCTTATATCTGTTACTTATCATGATGATATTCAGTCTGGTTTCTTGTTTTCCGTATCCAGAGCTTTTCCTGGTATATAATTTCCTCTTATGGTGCTGAAAAAAAATTGTTTCATACAACTAAGTGATTCTCTTCACAGAATTATATGAAACTGACCCCTCTTTCCTACAATGTATCTGGCCATTATGTCTGGATATTTTCCTTCTCCTAGTGTGGCACCCATATCTCATTCCATGTCCTATGAAAGTACATTGTCTCTCTCTTATCTTTTTGACAAGGTTTTTTGTCTCTCCAGCTCTTCTCATACATTCTTCATTAGTTGTTTTTGCTGTCCAGGGGATTCGCAACATTCTTCTAATAAACCACATTTCTGCTGCTTCCAATGATTTTTGTGCAGACCTGCCTATTGTCTATGATTTATTATAGGAAAACAACTCCAGCCAATCAGAAACCTTTAGCGATAAAACAATTGGCGTGGATGGAAAGCGGCAACAGAACAATAGGTGGAGGGTAGGGGGAGGGGGAGGGATTTTAAAAAAGGCACAAAGGCTATAAATATGATGTTACTGTCTATATTTTCTTGACCTGTAGTCACCACGCCTTGCCGCCTTCCTTGTCCTCTCCTCAGCTCTCAAAAGAGCAAGGTAGCCATTTTTACAGCTGGGCGACTGGAGTGACTGCCGGTGAGACTTGAACGCCCGATCTTTCGGTGTAAGAAACTACGCCACTGATCGCTACGCTACACACATGTGCTCTTCCAGTCTGAAAGCAAAAAAAAAAAAAACGTATGACCAGAATCACACAGAAGGAAAGTACTCGCACTCAGTATTAATTTTTAAAATAACATATTTTTTCTTCACAAAAATTCAGATCCTGACACACGAAATAGAGGGAAGAAGAGCCAGGGGAAGACCAAGAGAAATGATATTGGACAGTCCGACGAGATGGTGTGAGAGGAGATCATGGTCTGAGTTAATATCTGCTACCACAGGGTTATGGTCTGAGTTAATATCTGCTACCACAGGGTTATGGTCTGAGTTAATATCTGCTACCACAGGGTTATGGTCTGAGTTAATATCTGCTACCACAGGGTTATGGTCTGAGTTAATATCTGCTACCACAGGGTTATGGTCTGAGTTAATATCTTTTACTACAGGGTTATGGTCTGAGTTAATATCTGCTACCACAGGGTTATGATCTGAGTTAATATCTTCTACCACAGTGTTATGGTCTGAATTAACATCTGTTACCATAGGGTTATGGTCTGAGTTAATATCTGCCACCACAGGGGGTTATAGTCTGAGTTAATATTTGCTCCTGGGTACGTCTTGACTTGCTTGATACTGTTCTTATATCTGTTACTTATCATGATGATATTCAGTCTGGTTTCTTGTTTTCCGTATCCAGAGCTTTTCCTGGTATATAATTTCCTCTTATGGTGCTGAAAAAAAATTGTTTCATACAACTAAGTGATTCTCTTCACAGAATTATATGAAACTGACCCCTCTTTCCTACAATGTATCTGGCCATTATGTCTGGATATTTTCCTTCTCCTAGTGTGGCACCCATATCTCCCATAATTATTAGTATATCAGTTGATTCTTTAGCATTCTTTGTAGGTCTTCATAGTATTCCTCAATGATTTCTTCAGAGTAATCTTGTGTAAATCTGACATATTGCTAGGTCTGAAGGCTTTGCTATGATTTTTATTAGCATCTTTCTGTCGTTGGATCACCATGATCCATGTATAAACTTCCTAATTTCAGTCTTTTTATTAAAAAAAACCACACAGCCATTTCTAAGTTATTCTCCACCTGAATATAACAATGTGTACTTGTTTCATTTTAATGTATCCTGTGTCTAGCCGCCTGGTTTCTGACAGCCCCAGTATTTCTAGTTTCATATCTTCCGCCTCTGAGACAAGATTAACAAGTTTTATCTGTTGGTGTAGTGTCTTAACTTTCCATAGTTTTCCCTGTTGGCGTAGTGTCTTAACTTTCCATAGTTTTCCCTGTTGGTGTAGTGACTTAACTTTCCATAGTTTTCCCTGTTGGCGTAGTGTCTTAACTTTCCATAGTTTTCCCTGTTGGTGTAGAGTCTTAACTTTCCATAGTTTTCCCTGTTGGCGTAGTGTCTTAACTTTCCATAGTTTTCCCTGTTGGTGTAGTGTCTTAACTTTCCATAGTTTTCCCTGTTGGCGTAGTGACTTAACTTTCCATAGTTTTCCCTGTTGGTGTAGAGTCTTAACTTTCCATAGTTTTCCCTGTTGGCGTAGTGTCTTAACTTTCCATAGTTTTCCCTGTTGGCGTAGTGACTTAACTTTCCATAGTTTTCCCTGTTGGTGTAGTGTCTTAACTTTCCATAGTTTTCCCTGTTGGTGTAGTGACTTAACTTTCCATAGTTTTCCCTGTTGGTGTAGAGTCTTAACTTTCCATAGTTTTCCCTGTTGGTGTAGTGTCTTAACTTTCCATGTTCCAATTTTTAGATATTTCGGCGTTCTCTTCCAAGTGTTTTCCGTGTGTGCGACTTCTCATTTGATGTCTTTGTCATCTTGGCCTGCCTCATTTGACAATGTCGGGTGTAGAACTTGTACAGACACTGTAATGGGAACTCACGGAATGAAGGTGCATAAAAAGGAACTTTTATTAACATTTTCGCGCCAATTCCTAGGATGTCGTAATACATTTTAATGCAGAATTAACTTCAAAGTCACTTATTCCCATTTTCGCAATGCGGGGAAACTACAGAAGAAGAGAAGAGATTAATAAATAAGACCAGCCGAGTAAAATATCTCAGTTTCATTATCTTCCTCTTCTTTGTTTTGGCATGATGACATCGTTAACATTAAATGAGTTCCACGCTGGCCAGATGGCGGACATAGTGCAGTATTTATCCAATCGGAGACAACATTTGAAGTGGTGCCGTTAACCTATCGTAGAACTGCCCCAAGTGCGTGTATGCTCTGTTTTGTAATTGCTGAGAGATGGAAATTTAGGACCGCTTGGCAATGTATGGAGTTTTAGAGCAACGGTCAACAGCCAGTAATTTCAATTTTATATAAACGTCATTGTTTGTCGTCAGGATATTGCACTTTTTTTTATGTAGGGGTATATTTTTCCTGGCACGGTTTGCATGCACGTATGAAGTTACTAAAAATGGAGATGTTTTCCATCAACCTGTTTGTTCTGTTGTGTTGCTACGGGCTTGTGTCATTTGTCTGGAAAGTGGTGATAATTTACATGTTTCTTGGGTGTTTATAATATCATATATCATAGTTAGTGTTTGTCTGAATTGTAACTGCTGGGTCATCTCTTATATCAGTAGCTGTTGACATCATTGTCGATTATCTGTTGTAATTGCTAGGCCATCTGTCATGTCTGTACTTGTCTACATCATTACTGATTATCTGTTGTAATTGCTAGGTTATCTGTCATGTCTGTACTTGTCTACATCATGACTGATTATCTGTTGTAATTGCTAGGTCATCTGTCATGTCTGTACTTGTCTACATCATTGTCGATTATCTGTTGTAATTGCTAGGTCATCTGTTATATCAGTACTTGTTAACATCAAATGTACATTAGTGTTTACTGAATCATTTCTTATTTTAAAAAAATCGCCTTTCCCTTTTAAAGACATCACAAAGAAAGAGAAAAAAAAGTGTGGACATTCTTCTTGTTTTGATTCGGTAACTTAATGAACGGAGAAGATGTCGTAGTTTTGCAAGAACTCTCGCGTCAACTCTGCTCAGAGGTGAATCTGATATAAAAAAAAGGTAAACATTGTCCTATCAGGCCAGCACAGATCAGGGGTTTCACAACCGGTGAGGAATCCCTGTCCTCACGGGAGAAGGAGTTTAGGGTTTCTTTGTTGTGCCCGGGGGTGGGTGATTGGGGGGGGCAGGAGGAGGAGATTAAGACCAGGGGGTGACAGACTTAAGCTGTTGGAATATTAAATGTAGATTATTTGGAATATACGTCTTGAGTTGGACAATTCTGGAGAGGAGAGGCGGGGGAGGGGGTGACATTCTGACATATGGGGAAAAGGGTGCATGGGACAAAAAAACTGAGAACCACTGCCGTACACATACCAAGGAGAAACGGTGTTGGGTAAGGTAAGGTAAAGGTAAGGTAAAGTAAGGTGAAGTAAAGGCAATCCTGTCATGCCTTAGAGGCACATATAGGACATGGTGTTAGTGCCAATATTTTCCTTGACCTGTCAGCACACTAGAGGGTGATTTGGTCAGCATCCTTCCTTCCTTCCTTCCTTCCTTCCTTCCAGAAGAAGAAGCCGTTATAAACGGTGTTAGTGACCGTATTTTGCTTCATTTGTTTGCATACTAGAGAGCGATGTGACCTGACCCGCTTTCCCTTCCTTAGCTCCAGAAGGAATCAGGTCCATCTTTCTGCAGGTTTTTTCCCCCTTACTTGGAACACCTCGGGCTCAATTCGAACCACTCACCTTGGCAACGACAGAAAGGTATGCAATAATCACAGATTCCAAGGACGCCAGGCGATGTATAAAGAGGATATCTTGGAACTGACTAACTCAAACTCCGTCTTTCTATGTTTGTTTTTTTTTTGGTTGGTTTTCTCTCATGGGCTTTTTGACCATATCGAGCCAAACACAAATAAATCCTTTCACAGTCTGTATGACTGCCCTGAAGTAAAACGGCCATTATTTATAGAAGAACTTATCCGCAGTGTTTTAGAAAAAAAAACATGCCTTAATTTTTTAATATCCTTATCAGATGGACATATGTTGGTCACTTGATGAGAAGAAATGATCAGAGAATCCCAAAAACAAGCTATAAAATGGAACACAACAGGCCGAAGAAAAAGAGGCAGACCACGTGAAACTCTGAAGAGGAAATTGTTAAGAGAGGCCAAATTAACAGGCATAAAATCCCTTGATGAGATTGAAAGACTCGCCGAAGACAGGAAAAACTGGCGAACTACTTTGCGAGCCCTATGTGACGTTTAACGGCACGGGAAGGATATAAGATATAAGATTATCAGTGGGGATAAGAGATACATCTTTCACGACATTATATCCAAACTCAACAGAATCCAGAAAAAAAAACTGATTCATATTAAGAAAAAGGACTGAACAGTTCCTTTCCCAAATCTGTTGAGGACGGCGGAGTTTGTTAGGACGACGGGGATATAGCATAACCAGGCAATACTTGAAGGCGGTAGAAAGAAGAAGCTACCTTCTGTGAGGAAGACATAGTAATAATGTATATGTTATTATTACATACACATTAGATAAACAGGGGCATGAGCAGGTTAATAGACATTCATAGATTTGGTAACAGTAGACAGACATACATAGACAGATAGCACACAGACGGAAAGAACACATAGACAGACAGACAGACAGACAGACAAATAGATAGATAGATATAGATAGATAGATAGATAGATAGATAGATAGATAGATAGATAGATAGATAGATAGATAGATAGATAGATAGATAGGTAGATAGATAGATAGTTAGATAGATAGATAGATAGATAGATAGATACATACATACATACATACATACATACATACATACATACACACAGCGTGCTCCATAAGTAACTATGCACTCACCCAGTATCGATTCCGGTATCGTATGATATCTTAATGTCTATGGCATCTAGCCACTTCTACCTGCCACGGTCATTAAGATATCAGTACGTTAGCGGAATCGATACTGGGTTAGTGCTCAGTTATATAACGATCGCACTGTAGATGAATGGATGGATGGATGGATGGATGGATGGATGGACGGACGGACGGACGGACGGACGGACGGACGGATAGATAGATAGATAGATAGATAGATGGATAGATGGATAGATAGATAGATAGATAGATAGATAGATAGATAGATAGATAGATAGATAGATAGATAGATAGATAGATAGATAGATAGATAGATAGATAGATAGATAGATAGATAGATAGATTAATGTGATAAACAAAAGTGTACCTTTTTCATCATGATAATTTCGAATTTCGTGTTCTGAACTGTTATATGGAAGTGAATCATGGACAATAGGCAAGTCTGCACAAAAATCATTGGAAGCAGCAGAAATGTGGTTTATTAGAAGAATGTTGCGAACCCCCTGGACAGCAAAAATAACTAATGAAGAATGTATAAGAAGAGCTGGAGAGACAAAAAACCTTGTCAAAAAGATAAGAGAGAGACAATGTACTTTCATAGGACATGCACTGAGAAGAGGGGGGCATTGAAAATATTATAAGAAGATCAAGAGGAAGACCAAGAGAAACGATACTGGACAGTCTGACGGGATGGTGTGAGAGGAGATCACCAACTGAGCTGATGGCCTGCATGAAGGATCGTGTACTGTGGAGAAGCATAATAGCCAACGCCAGTCGACACGGCACATGATAATGATGATGATGATGAATTGTACATTTCTAAAAATGTACAATTCAAAGCACGAAATTCGTTCACTGCAGCAGAAAAAAAAACTCCGGGAAGATCATATGAATCACATACAGAAGTAGACATGTTGTTTCTGGCTAACCCTTACGGCTAATAGATGATTTATATTTACGTGGTGTTTTCTTGTCGGTGTAGATGAATTCGCTGCAAAACGTAATGTACATGGAAGGGATGAAAAACAGAACTCAAGAGATTCAACATCATAAGCGTTATCTTCCTAGTAAGTGCCCAGAATAACGCGAAACGAGAGTTGGACGAAGCTGTTTTTTTGCTTGCTTCGTAGATTAATTGAATCGTTCGCTGTCCTACTTCCTGAATAGAGAATTAATGTGCTCCTTCTTCATCCAGCAACAGCCATAAATATTTTTGTTGTTGTTGCTTTTTTTTTAAGTGGAAGCAATCTAAGAGGCCATAACTGGCGTGTTAAGAGATTGCTTGGTACTTGTTTGTGTCGCAGATTTTAATCAAGACTAGACTTGAAATAGCCTCTCTTAACTTTTATACCCTTCAAAGTAATAGTCTTATTACAAAGAATATCTGTGCCAACGTTATTAGATCTACAGCTCGTAGAGAGTTGGTGCCATCGGCAGAGCCTCGGTGAGGGATTTTGTTTTAATCGAATAAAACTATTTGCAGGCACTTTAATCTGTTCTGCATTTTGTCTTTATAGCTTTGGGCCCCCTTTTTTGTTAAATAGCCCTGGAGGTCTTCATTTTCACTTTAGTGCAACAGTTCCATCCCTCTCTCACTGGACGTGGTCATGAGTTAGTTAGTTAGTTAGTGAGTTAGCTAGGTAGTTAGCCAGTTAGCTAGTTAGTTAGTTAGTTAGTTAGTTAGTTAGTTAGTTAGCTAGTTAGTTAGTTAGTTAGTTAGCTAGTTAGTTAGTTAGTTAGTTAAGTTAGTTAGTTAGTTAGCTAGCTAGTTAGTTTAGTTAGTTAGTTAGTTAGTTAGTTAGTTAGTTAGTTAGTAAGTTAGTTAAGTTAGTTAGTTAGTTAGTTAAGTTAGTTAGTTAGTTAGTTAAGTTAGTTAGTTAAGTTAGTTAGTTAGTTAGTTAGTTAGTTAGTTAGTTAAGTTAGTTAGTTAGTTAGTTAGTTAAGTTAGTTAGTTAGTTAGTTAAGTTAGTTAGTTAAGTTAGTTAGTTAAGTTAGTTAGTTAAGTTAGTTAAGAAAGACCATCATCCATGCACTCCGGACGCATCCCTGGGTGCTCCGATCTCCAGGTTAAGATCTCCCTCAGGGAGCAGTAACTGATTACACTCGTTCTTGGTGATCATCCTTCTGGAGCTCTTGATGATTTGTTCTTTTTTCGCTACCCCAAGTTTCGCCTCCCAACTCGTTCACTCTTGACCACGATGCCGATTCACGGTTTTCAGTGAGGTCTTTTTCTTGAGCAGTTTCTCTTACAGCATGTATGATGTCTAGTCTATCTAGTGCTTGCCCTTCCTCCATGACAGTTGAATCGGCCAACGGACCTGCTTTTTAAAAATTTCCCCTGACCTGATACAAAGAATAATTTCTTGATGGATCTGTCACATCTGCAAGCCATTGTTGCTTCCAGAGCCAGCCTGAATTTTCCTTGGCACGTTCATCGAGTCCTGGAGATGTGTGATGATCGCGTTTAATCTTGTGACTTTATACTGCTAGGAGATCTGTCCACTATGAGGCTACCTGTTGCTGCGGTAAGAGCACCGCTGATTTCTTTCACTGTTCTGCCGTTTTTATGGAACGTAAATACCCAGGTACATCTCTTGCCACGAACCACCGATCCGTTTGTGCACTGCTTAGTGCTCTGGATTTAACATCTACGTACTGCAGCAGGATTATGTTTCTCTGTGTCTTATCCTTCTCTTTTTCTTGTATTACTGCCGCCGTTGTACGCTGACTGTTCAGTTAAGAGAATCTCAGCCAAGGTGCACGTACTCCGTTGCATCAACAAGAATCCTTGTTAACGGAATAGATCCTCTCCACGTTTGAGACTAACCTCATCCAAGCAGCTAAACAGATTTTACCGGTCGCTAACGGAAGCAGGTAGACATCTTGGTGACCCCGAAAGTAATATCTATTAATACTATTCTAAGTTAAATACAAAAAATGAGAGTGAGATAGGAAGTGGGAGAAAGAATGAGTGTGTGTGTGTGTGAGAGAGAGAGAGAACCGGAATCAAACAACGAGAAAGAGTGAGAGAGTATAAAAAGTGAGTAAGAGTTAGACATTGAAAAAGATTTAAGGTCAGAGAGAGAGAAAGAGCGACTGGGGGAGAGAGAGTGAAAGGGAGAGTTAGGCAGTGAGAAAGAGTCAGAAAGAGTGACAGAGTCAAAGAGAGTGATAGAGTCAGAGAGAGAGACAGAGTGAATGGAGAGTCAGAAAGAGCAAGTGAGTCAGAGAGAGTGAAAGAGATATAGCGAGAGAGACAAGTTAGAGAGAAAAACAGATTGAGAAAGAAAGACTGACAGACAGATAATGAGAAAGAGTGAGAGGAAGAGTATAAGAGACATAACGAGAATGAGAAACAGACAGTGAGAAAATCAGAGAGAGAAAGAGAGATAAAGTCTGAGAAAGTAATAGTGACATAGCAAGAGAGAGAGAGAGAGAGAGAGAGAGAGAGTTAAAGAGAAACTCTGAGAGAGAGTCAAATAATGAGAAAAAGTGAGAGGAAGAATGTAAGAGACATAGCGAAAGTGAGAACATCAGAGAGTGATAGAGTCTGAGAAAGTAATAGTGACATAGCGAGAAAGAGAGAGAGAGAGAGACAAAGAGATAGAGAGAGAGCCAGAGTGAGAGAGTCAGATAGTGAGAAAGAGTTAGAGAGTCAAAGAGCATAAAAAAGACAGTGAAAGGGAGAGAGTGAGAGAGTGAGACAGAATGAGGGAAAGAAAGAGAGAGAGAGAGATAAATAGAGAGAAAGAAATGTTTTTATACTCTATAAATCCTGTAGCAACGCAACTGGATCTGCCCTCTACAACATCAACAAGCTGGAAGCCAATAGGGCGTTGCTTAGCCAGTTCTGCTAATCCTAACTTCACACACGAAAGAGCTTTTTCTCTTAGATTCTGCCCAGGTATTTTCCTAAAATAGTACTTCTCTATTTTCCGTTGTCCTCGATGTTTAGCTTGCCTTGCTTGTTCCGTCTCTGATTCCCTCTATCACTTTTTCCTCGGAATTTCCCAGTGATTGTCAGGTCCTTGAATATTTGCCTTCACATGATGCTACTTTGTATATAGAAATCCAGGGACTTAAAAGATGAAAAAAGATTTTAATCTAACAAAATCTTTCTTTCTCTCTCATTCTCTCAAGGTCACTGCCCACATGGATATCATGCCCTTCCATAACAGGAATATCGTGTCCTTCCATAACAGGAATATCATGTCCTTCCATAATAAGAATATCATGTCCTTCCATAACAGGGATATCATGTCCTTCCACAACAGGAATATCATGTCCTTCCATAATCCCTGATCCCTTGTGTATTCTCAACAGGCTTTTCACGGAGCAATTCCCGTGCCAGGATGTCAGACCATCAAACATCATTTCCCTCTGTCTACCTCTGTTTCTTTTACCTTCGACCTTCCCTGACGCCATTAGGTGCTCTAGCCCGCCTCTCCTCCAGACATGCCCCACAAATTTAGATCGTCGTTTTCTGATCTTCGTTATATTTTTCCTTTTTTCTTATGCCTCTTTCAGCACTCCCTTATTGGATTTTCTGGCTGCCCATGCTACCTTCAGCAGTCTTCTTAAGATCCACTTTCTGATTCCAGCCTTCTTTGTATCTCTTTACTGACCGTCCAGGCTGCGCATCCATAGTATAAGTGTGGTTCAGCGTAACTCTGTAGCACTCTCTTCACGACTCTCACAGGTAGTGGCTTATTGCAAAGCATGGACTTCAGCTTTTGAAAGGAGGTCTCGCTTGTGCAGTCGTTTTCAGAGGCGGAACTGTTAATAGACCAGGGTCCCATACACCCAAAGAAGTATGAATACCCCCCCCCCCTCCACCCCTGGTTTAAAAAACCCTTGACCTTGGACGAGAAGAGCAGCAACAAGGATAAACGAAGGCAGCGGTTCAAGAAAACAGGTAGGGCCGTGTTTCGTATCAAAGTGAGACCGCATTGTCTTCATCGAGTAAATTAATTACTGCATGCCAGAGCAATGGCTGGCCGCGTTCTCGCGTTCCCTCAGCTGAGGGCAAATTGTAGGGGAAAGGGGGATAAAAAAAAACGTAAGTGGTTGCACTGTTGCTTCTTGTGAGAATTGTCTTTCTCTAGGGGGAGATCTTCAGATTCTGGGCTGATTATCAGGCTAAACTATAAACACGGTTTCCAGGTAGGCGGATATTTCGGAATGATTTGGTTTTGTTTTGTTTTGTTTGGTTTGGTTTGGTTTTTATTTTGCCTGGATGATATACATTTATTTAAAAAGCGGTTTTTTTTGTTTGTTAACTCTTTGTGCTCGTTTTTTTAGCGACTTGATCTGGTCGCTTTGTTAACAAGTTATCGGCCTTGTTGATTTAACTCCTGACGTAAATGTGCAGAAAGAGTTAACGGAAATTTAGAGACGGAGTGAAACAAAACGTTAGCGAAGTTTCAGAACCGAGAAATTGTCCGAAGAACCAGAAAGTCAACTTTTCATTTCTACTGAAGAACAAGAAAATCAACTTTTCATTTCTACTGAAGAACCAGAAAGTCAACTTTTCATTTCTACTGAAGAACCAGAAAGCAACTTTTCATTTCTACTGAAGAACCAGAAAGTCAACTTTTCATTTCTACTGAAAAACCAGAAAGTCAACTTTTCATTTCTGCTTTCACTATGTTTTTCTTATTAAAAGAAAACCTATTCATGAACTTTTTAATACGTTAAATTCATTCAAAGATTTATTTTAATCGCCAAAAGTATATACCCAGTTCAGAAAAGTTAAAATGTCAAAAGGATATCACCATTGCACATCGGACAACCCCATTAGTCGAAACTGTCGATCACAAAATAAATTTTACATGACAAAGATCGACTATTACACCAAACGTTTCGGCAGAATTCTGAGAATACTATATATATATATATATAGTAAAAAAAAAGTAAAGGTGATCCTATCATGCCTTAGAGTCACATGGGGATATGGTGTTAGTGCCCATATTTTCCTTGACCTGTCAGCACACTAGAGGGTGATATGATCAGTATCACGCCTGGCTGCCTTTCCTTCCCCAACTCCAGAAGAAGTCGGGTACCCATTTCTACAGCTGGGTGACTGGGGTGCCGCCGGCCGGATTCGAACCCCCGACCTTCGCCATGAGAGACCAGTACACTCACCACTTCGCCACTCGGACACCCATATATATATATATATATATACTAAGTAAAACACGATATATAACTGTAGAGCAACCATCGCGTGGTTGTGGTGTTCTTTCATAGCTTTAGAACATTAATCTATCTTAAGGGCGGTTAAGAGTTAATCTATTTTAAGGACGGTTAAGAGTTAGTCTATCTTAAGGCAGGATTAAGACTTAATCTATCTTACTCGACTAGAACTTGGGCTGAGAAAGAGCATCGATGAAATGGCAGAATTATCAAATTTTTTAAAAAAACGAAGGAACAGGCAAAGTTTTCTTGAAAGTCTCTACCCTTGTTGTCGTATTGATTTTGTTCAGCGAAGATCAGGACGGGGTAGTCCTAGATGACTGCTGTTCTAAGAGGTATAGAAGTAGTATGACTCGAAAATATCATGGCTGTACTCATAAAACTGACACTGCTGGCGCGGTAACTTAGGGATTCTGTGGCAATTAAGAAAGGATATGACGATATTTCAGAAGATAAAGTTAGCTCTGGGTAAGGATGGGAGTCGATGGAGATATGTGTATATATAAAACCTTGTGTGGTTAGTTAGTTAGTTTTGTCTTTTCTGTGCAGTTTTGTCAAGAAAAATCTGGGTCGAAGACGTACGATTTAGCAGTCAGCAAACCACATCATAAATTCGACTCTTTTGAAAATAAATGCATAAAGAAAATATTCGGCATCAAATGGAACGAACTCAAGAACAATGCAGAGATAAGACAGATGACTGAACAACAACCATTAGTTAAGTTAGTTAGTTAAGTTAGTTAGTTAGTTAAGTTAGTTAGTTAGTTAGTAGTTAAGTTAGTTAAGAAAGACCATCATCCATGCACTCCGGACGCATCCCTGGGTGCTCCGATCTCCAGGTTAAGATCTCCCTCAGCGAGTAGTAACTGATTACACTCGTTCTTGGTGATCATCCTTCTGGAGCTCTTGATGATTTTTTCTTTTTTCGCTACCCCAAGTTTCGCCTCCCAACTCGTCCACTCTTGACCACGATGCCGATTCACGGTTTTCAGTTAGGTCTTTTTCTTGAGCAGTTTCTCTTACAGCATGTATGATGTCTAGTCTATCTAGTGCTTGCCCTTCCTCCATGACAGTTGAATCGGCCAACGGACCTGCTTTTTAAAAATTTCCCCTGACCTGATACAAAGAATAATTTCTTGATGGATCTGTCACATCTGCAAGCCATTGTTGCTTCCGGAGCCAGCCTGAATTTTCCTTGGCACGTTCATCGAGTCCTGGAGATGTGTGATGATCGCGTTTAATCTTGTGACTTTATACTGCTAGGAGATCTGTCCACTATGAGGCTACCTGTTGCTGCGGTAAGAGCACCGCTGATTTCTTTCACTGTTCTGCCGTTTTTATGGAACGTAAATACCCAGGTACATCTCTTGCCACGAACCACCGATCCGTTTGTGCACTGCTTAGTGCTCAAGAATTAACATCTACGTGCTGCAGCAGGATTATGTTTCTCCGTGTCTTATCCTTCTCTTTTTCTTGTATAACTGCCGCCGTTGTACGCTGACTGTTCAGTTAAGAGAATCTCAGCCAAGGTGCACGTACTCCGTTGCATCAACAAGAATCCTTGTTAACGGAATAGATCCTCTCCACGTTTGAGATTAACCTCATCCAAGCAGCTAAACAGATTTTACCGGTCGCTCACGGAAGCTGGTAGACATCTTGGTGACCCCGGAAGTAATATCTATTAATACTATTCTAAGTTAAATACAAAAAATGAGAGTGAGATAGGAAGTGGGAGAAAGAATGAGTGTGTGTGTGTGTGAGAGAGAGAGAGAACCGGAATCAAACAACGAGAAAGAGTGAGAGAGTATAAAAAGTGAGTAAGAGTTAGACATTGAAAAAGATTTAAGGTCAGAGAGAGAGAGAGAGCGACTGGGGGAGAGAGAGTGAAAGGGAGAGTTAGGCAGTGAGAAAGAGTCAGAAAGAGTGACAGAGTCAAAGAGAGTGATAGAGTCAGAGAGAGAGAGACAGAGTGAATGGAGAGTCAGAAAGAGCAAGTGAGTCAGAGAGAGTGAAAGAGATATAGCGAGAGAGACAAGTTAGAGAGAAAAACAGATTGAGAAAGAAAGACTGACAGACAGATAATGAGAAAGAGTGAGAGGAAGAGTATAAGAGACATAACGAGAATGAGAACCAGACAGTGAGAAAATCAGAGAGAGAAAGAGAGATAAAGTCTGAGAAAGTAATAGTGACATAGCAAGAGAGAGAGAGAGAGAGAGAGAGAGAGTTAAAGAGAAACTCTGAGAGAGAGTCAAATAATGAGAAAAAGTGAGAGGAAGAATGTAAGAGACAAAGCGAAAGTGAGAACATCAGAGAGTGATAGAGTCTGAGAAAGTAATAGTGACATAGCAAGAAAGAGAGAGAGAGAGAGAGACAAAGAGATAGAGAGAGAGCCAGAGTGAGAGAGTCAGATAGTGAGAAAGAGTTAGAGAGTCAAAGAGCATAAAAAAGACAGTGAAAGGGAGAGAGTGAGAGAGTGAGACAGAATGAGGGAAAGAAAGAGAGAGAGAGATAAATAGAGAGAAAGAAATGTTTTTATACTCTATAAATCCTGTAGCAACGCAACTGGATCTGCCCTCTACAACATCAACAAGCCGGAAGCCAATAGGGCGTTGCTTAGCCAGTTCTGCTAATCCTAACTTCACACACGAAAGAGCTTTTTCTCTTAGATTCTGCCCAGGTATTTTCCTAAAATAGTACTTCTCTATTTTCCGTTGTCCTCGATGTTTAGCTTGCCTTGCTTGTTCCGTCTCTGATTCCCTCTATCACTTTTTCCTCGGAATTTCCCAGTGATTGTCAGGTCCTTGAATATTTGCCTTCACATGATGCTACTTTGTATATAGAAATCCAGGGACTTAAAAGATGAAAAAAGATTTTAATCTAACAAAATCTTTCTTTCTCTCTCATTCTCTCAAGGTCACTGCCCACATGGATATCATGCCCTTCCATAACAGGAATATCGTGTCCTTCCATAACAGGAATATCATGTCCTTCCATAATAAGAATATCATGTCCTTCCATAATAAGAATATCATGTCCTTCCATAACATGAATATCATGTCCTTCCATAACAGGAATATCATCATGTCCTTCCATAACAGGAATATCATGTCCTTCCATAACAGGGATATCATGTCCTTCCACAACAGGAATATCATGTCCTTCCATAATCCCTGATCCCTTATGTATTCTCAACAGGTTTTTCACGGAGCAATTCCCGTGCCAGGATGTCAGACCATCAAACATCATTTCCCTCTGTCTACCTCTGTTTCTTTTACCTTCGACCTTCCCTGACGCCATTAGGTGCTCTAGCCCGCCTCTCCTCCAGACATGCCCCACAAATTTAGATCGTCGTTTTCTGATCTTCGTTATATTTTTCCTTTTTTCTTATGCCTCTTTCAGCACTCCTTATTGGATTTTCTGGCTGCCCATGCTACCTTCAGCAGTCTTCTTAAGATCCACATTCTGATTCCAACCTTCTTTGTATCTCTTTACTGACCGTCCAGGCTGCGCATCCATAGTATAAGTGTGGTTCAGCGTAACTCTGTAGCACTCTCTTCACGACTCTCACAGGTAGTGGCTTATTGCAAAGCATGGACTTCAGCTTTTGAAAGGAGGTCTCGCTTGTGCAGTCGTTTTCAGAGGCGGAACTGTTAATAGACCAGGGTCCCATACACCCAAAGAAGTATGAATACCCCCCCCCCCTCCACCCCTGGTTTAAAAAACCCTTGACCTTGGACGAGAAGAGCAGCAACAAGGATAAACGAAGGCAGCGGTTCAAGAAAACAGGTAGGGCCGTGTTTCGTATCAAAGTGAGACCGCATTGTCTTCATCGAGTAAATTAATTACTGCATGCCAGAGCAATGGCTGGCCGCGTTCTCGCGTTCCCTCAGCTGAGGGCAAATTGTAGGGGAAAGGGGGATAAAAAAAAACGTAAGTGGTTGCACTGTTGCTTCTTGTGAGAATTGTCTTTCTCTAGGGGGAGATCTTCAGATTCTGGGCTGATTATCAGGCTAAACTATAAACACGGTTTCCAGGTAGGCGGATATTTCGGAATGATTTGGTTTTGTTTTGTTTTGTTTGGTTTGGTTTGGTTTTTATTTTGCCTGGATGATATACATTTATTTAAAAAGCGGTTTTTTTTGTTTGTTAACTCTTTGTGCTCGTTTTTTTAGCGACTTGATCTGGTCGCTTTGTTAACAAGTTATCGGCCTTGTTGATTTAACTCCTGACGTAAATGTGCAGAAAGAGTTAACGGAAATTTAGAGACGGAGTGAAACAAAACGTTAGCGAAGTTTCAGAACCGAGAAATTGTCCGAAGAACCAGAAAGTCAACTTTTCATTTCTACTGAAGAACAAGAAAATCAACTTTTCATTTCTACTGAAGAACCAGAAAGTCAACTTTTCATTTCTACTGAAGAACCAGAAAGCAACTTTTCATTTCTACTGAAGAACCAGAAAGTCAACTTTTCATTTCTACTGAAAAACCAGAAAGTCAACTTTTCATTTCTGCTTTCACTATGTTTTTCTTATTAAAAGAAAACCTATTCATGAACTTTTTAATACGTTAAATTCATTCAAAGATTTATTTTAATCGCCAAAAGTATATACCCAGTTCAGAAAAGTTAAAATGTCAAAAGGATATCACCATTGCACATCGGACAACCCCATTAGTCGAAACTGTCGATCACAAAATAAATTTTACATGACAAAGATCGACTATTACACCAAACGTTTCGGCAGAATTCTGAGAATACTATATATATATATATATAGTAAAAAAAAAGTAAAGGTGATCCTATCATGCCTTAGAGTCACATGGGGATATGGTGTTAGTGCCCATATTTTCCTTGACCTGTCAGCACACTAGAGGGTGATATGATCAGTATCACGCCTGGCTGCCTTTCCTTCCCCAACTCCAGAAGAAGTCGGGTACCCATTTCTACAGCTGGGTGACTGGGGTGCCGCCGGCCGGATTCGAACCCCCGACCTTCGCCATGAGAGACCAGTACACTCACCACTTCGCCACTCGGACACCCATATATATATATATATATATATATACTAAGTAAAACACGATATATAACTGTAGAGCAACCATCGCGTGGTTGTGGTGTTCTTTCATAGCTTTAGAACATTAATCTATCTTAAGGGCGGTTAAGAGTTAATCTATTTTAAGGACGGTTAAGAGTTAGTCTATCTTAAGGCAGGATTAAGACTTAATCTATCTTACTCGACTAGAACTTGGGCTGAGAAAGAGCATCGATGAAATGGCAGAATTATCAAATTTTTTAAAAAAACGAAGGAACAGGCAAAGTTTTCTTGAAAGTCTCTACCCTTGTTGTCGTATTGATTTTGTTCAGCGAAGATCAGGACGGGGTAGTCCTAGATGACTGCTGTTCTAAGAGGTATAGAAGTAGTATGACTCGAAAATATCATGGCTGTACTCATAAAACTGACACTGCTGGCGCGGTAACTTAGGGATTCTGTGGCAATTAAGAAAGGATATGACGATATTTCAGAAGATAAAGTTAGCTCTGGGTAAGGATGGGAGTCGATGGAGATATGTGTATATATAAAACCTTGTGTGGTTAGTTAGTTAGTTTTGTCTTTTCTGTGCAGTTTTGTCAAGAAAAATCTGGGTCGAAGACGTACGATTTAGCAGTCAGCAAACCACATCATAAATTCGACTCTTTTGAAAATAAATGCATAAAGAAAATATTCGGCATCAAATGGAACGAACTCAAGAACAATGCAGAGATAAGACAGATGACTGAACAACAACCAGTCTCATGGAGATGGACATATGTTGGTCACGTGATGAGAAGAAACAGTCAGAGAATCCCAAAACAAGCTATAAAATGGAACACAACAGGCCAAAGAAAAAGAGGCAGACCGCGTGAAACTCTGAAGAGGAAATTGTTAAGAGATGCTAAATTAATAGGCATAAAATCCATTGATGAGGTTGAAAGACTCGCCGAAGACAGGAAAAATTGGCGAACTACCTTGCGAGCCCTATGTGACGTTTAACGGCACGGGAAGGATATAAGATATAAGATACCATAGCTGACATGCTAGCGTCAAGGTTGGCGAACCATAGCCGACCAAGACCCTGCCCAACCTCTCCGTTGATACACACTGTAATAGGCCCGACCTGTCTAAAGAGGAAGGGATCACCATAATCCCCTTGGTAGTGGAGTCTGCTAAAGAAGCACTGCACATCCCCTGCTTTTAACTGGACTAAGGGGTTGAAAAATAGCCATCATAACTCGTCCCCTTGTCCGACACGTCTTCACTGCATCGGCTGCAAATAACACCAGCTCGCAGTTGCAGTGAGATTAGAGAAGAAAAATAAGCAACATACATTTCTCTTATGTTTCCATTTGAGTATTGAAGAAAAAAAAACTTCGCAAGGAAAGTACTCTTAAATCAAATGATTGTAGCGATTCGATTTAAAATATTTTCAACAGAAAAAACAATAGAGAAAAATGTTTACTAATATAGTTAGAAAAAAAAATAAAAAGAGAGAGAAAATGTCCGAACCGATGCTATGAGATTTCTAGAACTGAAGATATCTGGCAGGTTACCAGCAGAAAGTCCCATGCTCTGTGATAAGATTCTCCTTCGGGTGTAAATGTTCTTACGTGGAGTGGAAGAATTATAACCCCTGGAATAAAAACAAAAAATAACCAAGTAAAACAATTATAGTTAATTATAGTTAAAACATTATTTGAAAATAACATTGGAATCTGGAGTGTTAGAACCAACAGGGAAATCCAGTTTGTGTAAGGATAACCACCAACCGTCTTCTCCCTTGAAAGCCAACATATTACGATGGCTGAGTCATGTAGAAGAGATGGACGAGAGTCAGTGAAACGAACTCGCATATATACAAGAGGGGGGGGGGGTGTCAAGAGATGGGGGTTGTCAAGAGATGGGGGGTTGTCAAGAGGTGGGGTTGTCAAGATCAAGGGTGCATACAGACAGTGATGGAGAAACAGCGTGGAAGAAGATGTAAGAGATTTTGGAGTAAACAGTTGAAGAGAGAGAGAGAGAGAGAGAGAGAGAGAGAGAGAAGAGAGAGAGTCAGGAACAGAGATTAATAGAGGCAGACTTTATCTGCAGACATGGGCTGTAAATGTTTGGAATTTAGAAAAAGAATGCAGAACAAACAAACGAACGAACGAAATTTATTTTCAAAGGGTTAAGAAATGTGCACGCAGGTAAGCTCGTCTAACATTCTGCCCTTCATCGTACAACTTGTCACCCAGTCACAGATGTTCAGCACTTGTTAATGAGCATAATAAATACGAAGAAGCAATGAAAATGAATAAGTAAATAAATAAATGATAAACCATCTCTTGTCCATACACTCCACACCCTGATTTATGTAACACCATGAAATAAACTTAATTACAGAGAGAGAGAGAGAGAGAGAGAGAGAGAGGAGAGAGAGAGAGAGAGAGATTAATTGAGACAGATTGTGTCTGCAGAAATTGGCCTTAAATGCTTGGAACTTCGTAGAGGAGGACAGACAGACGGACAGACAGAGAGACAGACAGAGAGACAGACAGACAGACAGACAGACAGATAGATAGATAGATAGATAGATAGATAGATAGATAGATAGATAGATAGATAGATAGATAGATAGATAGATAGATAGATGGATGGATGGATGGATGGATGGATGGATTGATGGATGGATGGATAGATAGATAGATAGATAGATAGACAGACAGACAGACAGACAGACAGATAGATAGATAGATAGATAGATAGATAGATAGATAGATAGATAGATATAGATAGATAGATAGATAGATAGATAGATAGATAGATAGATAGATATTAATTTTTAAAGGGTAAAGAAATGGGCACGCAAGCCCGTCTTACATTCTGCCCTTCATCACTCCATCCTTCATTTTTCCCACACACTCGATTTAATACAGATATACAAATTAAATTAGGGAAAAACATATCAAAAGAGTGTAAGATTTAACTACTACATTCAAAGTAAAAGAGAAGAAGTAATTAACTGAATAAAATAACTCTCACGCACACATACAAACACAGACATATATATATATATATATATATATATATATATATATATATATATATATATATATATAAACAAAATAGACTGTAAATACATATCTTCTAAATATGTTTTTTAACAAACATTAAAATAATTTCTAACAATATTTAACAAGTTCCTTTTCTAACTATGTCATTTTAGTACTTGATGGTTGGTGAGTCACGTGTTGAGAGAGTGCTGGTTAGTTTATGGAGGCATGCAAGTAAATAATGAAACAGGTTTGAGTTAAAGGATGAAGTTATAGATAGATAGATAGATAGATAGATAGATAGATAGATAGATAGATAGATAGATAGATACATACATACATACATACATACATACATACATACATACATACATACATACATACATACATACATGTTATGTGGTGGTTGTGGGTTCGTTACTTCTGTTAGGCGGTGGTTGTGTGTTCGTTACTTCTGTTATGTGTTGGTTGTGTGTTCGTTACTTCTGTTAGGTGTTGGTTGTGTGTTCGTTACTTCTGTTATGTGTTGGTTGTGTGTTCGTTACTTCTGTTATGTGTTGGTTGTGTGTTCGTTACTTCTGTTAGGTGTTGGTTGTGGGTTCGTCGCTTCTTTTATGTGTTGGTTATGGGTTCATTACTTCTGTTAGGTGTTGGTTGTGTGTTCGTTACTTCTGTTAGGTGTTGGTTGTGGGGTCGTCGCTTCTGTTATGTGTTGGTTGTGGGTTCCTTACTTCTGTTAGGTGCTGGTTGTGTGTTCGTTACTTCTGTTAGGTGTTTGTTGTGTGTTCGTTACTTCTGTTAGGTGTTGGTTGTGTGTTCATTACTTCTGTTAGGCTTTGATTGTGTGTTCGTTATTTCTGTTAGGCGCTGGTGGTGTGTTCTTTATTTCTGTTATGTGTTGGTTGTGTGTTCATTACTTCTGTTAGGTGTTGGTTGTGGGTTCGTCGCTTCTGTTATGTGTTAGTTGTGGGTTCATTACTTCTGTTATGTGTTGGTTGTGGGTTCATCGCTTCTGTTAAGTGTTGGTTGTAGGTTCGTCGCTTCTGTTAGGTGTTGGTTGTGGGTTCGTCTCTTCTGTTAGGTGTTGTTTGTGGGTTCGTCGCTTCTGTTAGGTGTTGGTTTTGGGTTCGTCGCTTCTGTTAGGTGTTGGTTGTGGGTTCGTCGTTTCTGTTATGTGTTGGTTGTGGGTTTGTTACCTCTGTTGTGTGTTGGTTGTGGGTTCGCAACTTCTGTTAGGCGTTGGTTGTGTGTTCGTTACTTCTGTTAGGCGTTGGTTGTGTGTTCATTACTTCTGTTAGGTATTAGTTGTGGGTTCGTTACTTCTGTTATGTGTTAGTTCTGGGTTCATTACTTCTGTTATGTGTTGGTTGTGTGTTCGTTACTTCTGTTAGGCGTTGGTTGTGTGTTCATTACTTCTGTTAGGTGTTAGTTGTGGGTTCGTTACTTCTGTTATGTGTTAGTTGTGGGTTCATTACTTCTGTTATGTGTTGGTTGTGTGTTCGTTACTTCTGTTAGGCGTTGGTTGTGTGTTCGTTACTTCTGTTAGGTGCTGGTTGTGTGTTCGTTACTTCAGTTTGGCGTTGGTTGTATGTTCGTTACTTCTGTTAGGTGTTGGTTGTGGGTTCGTCGCTTCTGTTATGTGTTAGTGGTGGGTTCATTACTTCTGTTATGTGTTGGTTGTGGGTTCATTGCTTCTGTTATGTGTTGGTTGTGTTCGTCACTTCTGTTAGGTGTTGGTTGTAGGTTCGTCACTTCTGTTAGGTGTTGGTTGTGGGTTCGTCGCTACTGTTAGGTGTTGGTTGTGGGTTTGTCGTTTCTATTAGGTGTTGGTTGTGGGTTCTTTACCTCTGTTAGGTACTGGCTGTAGGTTCGTCGCTTATGTTAGGTGTTGGTTGTGTGTTCGTTACTTCTATTTTATGTTGGTTGTGGGTTCGTTACTTCTGTTAGGTGTTGGTTGTGGGTTCGTCGCTTCTGTTATGTGTTGGTTGTGGGTTCGTAACTTCTGTTAGGTGTTGGTTGTGGGTTCGTCACTTCTATTGGATGTTGGTTGTGGGTTCGTCGTTTCTGTTCACAGAGAGAGCTTAACCTTCCTTTACCTTGCGTCCCTCCCCCCCCCCCGATTAATTCATTCTGCAGTTGAGTTTATTCTCCCCCCTCCCCTCCAGCTCTTCATCCTCGCAACTTTGCCCATAACATTCTTGGAGATGTTGTCTAGTCTCAGAATGCCTTGCCTGGGGGCTCTCCTTGTGTCAGCGAGTCTAGCTACCCATTACCATGAACTCCTGCTTGCCCGGGATAGTAGATCCACGTGCAGTCTCCAGCCTGAGCGATTGTATGTTTGGCCTATTTCCTGCGAAGGTTTGCCCCTGTTGATTTTACAAAGAATGTTTTGTGAGTTGGTTTCTAAAAGTTTTTAAAAGACCGAAATGCTTATTACAAGGTGCTATTTCAAATGATGACTGAGACTGGTTGAACTTTAACTCTCTCTCTCTCTCTCTCTTTCTCTCTCTCTCTAATGTCTGAAGTAGAGTGAAAGATGTGTGATAAACGGCAGATTGTCAGACTGGCCTGCGTGCCCAATTCTTAACCCTTTTGAAATAAAGATCAATCAATCAATCAGTCTCTCTCTGTCCCTCATTCTTTCTGTCTCTCTCTGTCCCCCACCTCTTTCTGTCTGCCTCTCTCTCTCTCTCTCTGCCTACTTGCCCCTTTCTCTGCCTCCTTCTCTCTTTCTCCTTCCCTCTTTGCCTCTCCCCGTTTCACTCTGCCTCCCTACCTCTCTCTATCTCCTCCTTCTCATCCCTCCTTCTGCCTCTCTGACTGCTCTCTCTCCCTTCCTCTTTGTCTGCTTTTCACCCTCTCTCTTTCTCTGCATCCCCTCTCCTTGCTCTCTCTGCCTCTTCTCTGCTTGCTCTCTCTCTCTCTGCCTCCTCCGATCTCTCCTCTCCCTCTCCTCTCCCTCTCTACTACCCCCTCTCTAGAGAGTGAAACAACCATTTTCAGTCATCATGGTACAAAGTGTATACCATATTTCAATACTAAAAAGTGTACTAATTCTTGCTCTTTTCGTAGATAAATTTCCAACCTAGTAAACTTCTTGCACCGAAACAACTTCTGGTCAGTATTTCAATAAATCCAATACCTAGACAGCAAATTACATGTTCTATTTCAAGAACATCATTTTCTGAAATCTAGAACCATCGTACTGACCTAGGAAATGAAAATCTCATCTGGGACCTTCACAAGAGACGTTAAGATGTTTCTAGAAATAATTGTCCATGGGCTGTTTTTCTCATTTAAAAACAACAAAAAAAAATGTATACTGACTGTTCTGGGTTTGTTACACAAGTAGAGAAGGATGTTAGCGTTTATGTAAACGAAAATAATGTTTTTTTTAAAGGAGAGTTCTGCTTAAAACATGTAAATCTAGAGCCGCTGTGTTAACATTTATCTGGCATTGTTTACCACCTGCTTAGACTGAGCTGTAATAACATCTTAATGTAAACGTGCAGGTAATGGCTGTGTGGGTTGTGTATGTAAGCTTTCGTGTATGTTTGTATGTGTGTATGTATGTGTGTATGTGTGTGTGTGAGAGAGCTGGAAAGTATGCACGTTTAAGCACTCCTGTTTTATCATGCAAATGTCTGACAAGCGATGAAAATTACGGGATTAAACTTCTTGTTATAAAAAAAAGAACAAAATAATAATTCCTAGTTCCTGCTAATCAGATTTCGACGTCAAAATTGAACAGACAGGATGTGAGAACGGAACATTCAGATGACTAATTTAAGACCCGTGGTATCTGCATGCCGTAGCGGGGTGTGTAGTGTTACTGCCTTCACATTTCTAAGACCACTAAAGCATTTGAGGTAGGGATACCAGCACGTGATCTACCTACCTTTGTTTCACCCAGGGAAGCACCGGGTACCATTTTATTGAGGCTGGGTTGACCCCGATGTGGTCTATCAGGAAAAAAAAAACATTTCGCCCCAGTGCGAAATGGAACCTGGGATCTTCTGGATGGACAGGTGAGTGCACATTACAGCACTGCTGCTCCAAAATGAATAATGGGAAATTTAAAAACCAGTTAAAAGAATGACCGGCGGTCAGGTATGAACTATGTCCAGCTTAGGACATCCACTGCATACAAGGTCGGTGATCATACCGCATTAGGCAAGGAAACATGACAGATAATAATATGCCGAATGAATGAGATTCAAAAGGGTAATATTCTTGGTCTCTGACGATTGGCGGCTGTAGTTTGCTCACCAGAATAGTCAACGAGTGACATTTGAAAAGAAAATTTGCCACAGGAGTTATTTATATCCATTGTACTTGACTTCTGAAGAGACTTCACCATAGTATAAGAAATTATTTAGATTTTAAAATGGCCATAATTGTCTATGATATATATATATATATATATATATATATATATATATATATATATGTGTGTGTGTGTGTGTGTGTGTGTGTGTGTGTGTGTGTGTATTATCCTTGGTATTTTATCTTTATAGGTTAATGAGAAAAAGGGATTAAAGACAAAAAAACTTGAATATTTTGGACACATTAAACGTCATGATAATCTAGAGAAAACTGTCTTGGAAGAGTACATAATGGGAAAAAGAAAGAGAGGAAGACCAAGGCGAAGATGGCTGCAAGACATCGTTGATGATCTGCAAATGGATGCATCAGCAGCAGGCCATCTTGCTCACAAGCGAGAGGCCTACGGGAGTGCTGTTAGGGACGCAAAGTTCCGCAAAGGACATGCAAATGAATGAATGAATGAATGAATGAATGAATGAATGAATGGTAAATGAACAGTTGAAGGTTACACATATTAATACGTTCACAACTACACCACGATATATTACACAAAATGAACATAAAACACAATTAAACAATTGTTCGAGTGATCAAAAACTTCTATTTTTGATTAAAATAATCATTTTACACAGCAAAAGTTTTAAAAAATTAATCATCAGTTTATATTCTTATTCATCGTTTATATCGTTAATAGCATAATCATTAAAATGATTTCCTTAAATATTCAGATTCCTAGATTATCTTGATTGACAGTGGAACTTTTAAAGAATCAGTTTTAATCACTTGTACATAATCATACAAAAATCTCTAAACTTCATCATTAAATGATTGAGTATCTGATGTATTATAAAAAACTGACTAGCAATAATTGTTGCAACATACATATTCATAAAATTCAACAATACGTATTTATGTGCACACATGAGCCATCTCGCACGTTACCAAAAACCACCAAATCTTACTTAGACAAATATGTTATACTAGAATTATAATTATTCACGTGCCCTTTTGTTACACTAGTCACACCTAACTGGATAAGAGGTGACACAGAGAGAGAGAGAGAGATAGCGAGGAGAGGGGAGTCAGAGAGAGAGAGATAGCGAGGAGAGGGGAGTCAGAGAGAGAGAGAGAGAGAGAGAGAGCGAGGAAAGCAGACAAAGATGAAGGGAGAGACAGAGGAACCAGAGAGCCAGAGAGGGAGGAGGAGGTAGAGAGAGGAAGAAGAGGCAGAGTGAAACTGAGAGAGGCAAAGAGAGAAATGGAGGAGGAAGAGAGAGGGAGGCAGAGAAAGGGGCAAGGAGGCAGAGAGAAAGACAGAAAGGATGGGGTGCAGAGACAGAAAGAGACTACGAGAGAGAATGAATGAATGAATGAATGAATAATCTTTATTTTTCAAGGGTAAAGAATTGGGCACGCAGGCCCGTCTTACATTCTGCCCTTCATCACTCTATCTTTCATTCTTCCCACACACTTGATTTAGTACAAATATACAAATAAAATTAGGAAAAAACATATCAAAAGAGTGTAAGATTTAACTAATACATTCAAAGTAAAAGAGAAGAAGTAATTAACCTAATAAAATAGCACTCACGCACACATACATACGCAGATATATACATAAACAAAAATACATTGCAAATACAGATCTTCTAACATATGTTTTTTAAACAGACATTAAAATAATTTCTAACAATATCTAACAAGTTGCTTTTCTAACTATGTCATTTTAGTACTTGACGGTTGGCGAGTCATGTGGTGAGAGAGTGCTGGTTATTTTATGGAGGCATATAATTACAAGCAAGTAAATAATGAAACAGGTTTGAGTTAAAGGATGAAGTATTACCAATGGATTTTAAATGGTAAAGAGAGAAAGAAAGAAAGAAAGAAAGAGAGAGAGAGAGAGAGAGAGTTAAAGTTTAACTCATCTGCTGAATGGTAGCACTTCTCTGTGACGCATGAATCAGGCTGACCAATCAAAAACGAGATACTCCGATCGTTCGTTACACACAGATAACGCTAACTGTGTCCCTCATGAAACATTCCCACTTGACAAACATCAACATATGAGATCAAAATACAGCGGGCGCTTGTGTAGCGAAGCGATTAGAGCACTAGTCTCTCACTCCAAGGTCGGTAGTTCAAGGCGATGTAGAAACAGTTCTTGGATCGTCTTGGAGCTAGGGAGTAAAGGCGGCCGGCCTGGCGTAATGCTGACCACATCGTCATCTAGTGTACCAAATGAACAGTGAAAATGTGGATACTAACATCAGACCCACTAGATGTCACTTGGCATGACAGGGCAACATTACAAAAACACTTTCCTAGCTGCCGAGACCTATCTTTGAAGATTACATTTCCACCCCACCCCCCTCACCCCCACATATACACATACACACTATGTTCTATATGAAAAGTAAGGTATAGTTGTGAGTTGATCTGGTTTACTGTTACACCAACGAGATAACTCGGCCATTGCCTTCCCCTGTCTTCTATTTATAGGATTCCTTGATGTTTTCAGCATCTAGATTTTCTTAAAACGTATGTGCTCGTGTACACACATACATCTACTACATACAAACATAATATGAAAATATCATCGCCAACATCATCATCGTTAACTTCAGATAAATCTTTTAGGTGCTCTGGCCTTTCTTACCTGGAATGATAATTTCAACAAGTTGTGCCCGCTGTCTGTGACATCGTCTGGAATCTGTACAGCACGGGCTTTATGTTGTGTTCCTTTTTAACTCTGTGTAAGTGATCATAGGACATGCAATGAGAAGAGGGGGCATTGAAAATATTATAACAACAGGAAAAATAGAAGGAAGAAGATCAAGAGGAAGACCAAGAGAAATAATACTGGACAGTCTGACGGGATGGTGTGAGAGGAGATCACCAACTGAGCTGATGGCCTGCATGATGGATCGTGTACTCTGGAGAAGCATAATAGCCAACGCCAGTCGGCACGGCACATGATGATGATGATGATGAAGTGATCGAATAGCAGAGAAAAGGTATTAAGTAAAACCCTTCGGGTGAGGTCATGCTTGTGACTATTACAGGAAAACCCTGCATGCAGGCCATCCAACAGCAGGTTAAGAACTGTAACAGAATAGCAATTCTGTTCAGAGATTAATTGTGTAGCGCTAATAAATTGTGTTGCGTAGACTACGTCATTAGGAAGGCCCGTGTGCAAAAAGTCGTTAGAAAGGTCCGTGTGAAAAAGCCGGTCGTTAGGCAGTCTTTGAGTGAACGTTGAACTGGATGGACGTGTTGGGCGAACGAGAATGGGGTAGAGCGAGTCTTGTTGTCAGAATTAGTTTAGTTTGTTTTTCTGTGTGGCTGCAGTCCTTGGTTAGCCTGTAAGTATGGTTTTTGGTATGAATAAATCATTGTAAGGTTTTCCTTGCCCATGTGGCGTAGATATTTCACGCCGGGCATTTGTTGCTGTGAATTTCTGTAATAAATGTGTGTTGTCTGATGATAAACTACAACAAATCGGCTTTGTGGAAATTCTCATTGTTGACCAGTTTGTTTTGGTCGGAAGACTGCCAAGTTATGTTCAAGTTGTTGTATTCGTACTAATTTTGTGGAGTGGAAAGCCTGGGTGTCTTGTTGTATTTTCTTAGTGTATAATACAGAAAATTAGGTGATGGTTAGAACACCAGCAACAAGAAGAAACTTATATAAGTTGAAACTGTACTCCACAAGAAGAATCAATCAAACCAGTAGTCTCCTTGTAAGGGGAATTCTGCTTTAGTTGGCGCCGTGACCAGCGCTTTCTTTCACGGTCTGGCACAAAGTGTTTTAGTTGTTGCTCGTGGGCTGCTGGTTTCTTGCACGGCTCATACTTCTAATTGTGCAGTCTTGACAAGTCTCCAGGTTGTAGTATTTTGTCTCCAGTTGTGTAGTACACACAAAGTTTTGCCTATTGTACCATGCCCTAGATTACGATTATCGATCGATGACCTGCCTCGTTCTCGGCTATCAAACATGGTAGACTCTGTTTTGGTCAACAGCAAATATGTTGTAGAGTAAGGATAGCTAGCTTAGGTGTTGGAAGCTGATTGCAGATAGATTAGGAGTTGATAGGTTTGTAGTTAGTTAAGGAGTCAAGATTGGAGTTGGTTAGCTAGCTAGCGTTCGAATTTCGGTTGGTAGTTCTGTCAGCATTGGCTTCCCGACATCTTCTGCCGGAGAAGAAAAGGAGTCTAGATTAGGAAAGAGTTGAGTTGCATTGGCGTCCTTTTCTTCCTTCGAATTGGCGTCAGGGGTGTGTTGACGAGACTTGGAGGCGTCTACTCAAGGCGGCGACGATGTCCGGCTCGCTCAGAATCTTGGTGGGCACCTCTAGCTCCTGGCCCCTAGGCAGCATAGTGGATGAAGCCATACCAGTGAGGCTGATCCTGAACCAGTATCCTGTCAGGAACCAGTGCAGCTTGTACGGTACATTTCGCTGGTACTATGTAGGAGGAAACAGGTAACAATTTGTAACTTAACTGTGACCTCTGAAATTTCAGCAAGAAGTCAAGCCAGATCATGCAGACTGAACATTATTAATTATAGCAAATAGTGAATGTTGGATTTATTTACTGTCATTCTCTTTGGAAGTTTGCTGGACAATTGAGTAGTTCTGATTCATCCAGTCGCCAGACATTCATACGAAGGGATATAGTAACTTTTTGGACTACCTTCACCTGTGGAAAAAATTTGTTTTTGGAAATGAACATTCTGTGGATTGGAAGTTGCCGGATATGCTCTTCTGGATAGATTATCTAGAAATTTCAGGAACATTGTTGTGTTTATACATTAGGGACAGTTAATTTGTTCTGATGTGGAATTTTGCTGGATTGCAATTAATTAGCATTTAGTTTACCATTTTGTTGTGATTTTGCATTAGCAAGGATGATATGGATATTTGACATTAGTGTATATGTCATTAATTCCAGTTTTTTACTCTGATAGGTGCTAGAAAACTGAGGATTCTTAGTTAAAATTTTTCTGGAAGATTGCCATTTGCTGTTATAACTTATTTAACTAAAAAGTACAGTAATTATTCTGGACTGTATTAGGTGCCAGTATGGTTGGATTATTTTGAGTGGATTGGATATTGCTAATATTGTTTTTTTTTGTTTTATTATAGATTATTGGTTCCATGTCTGAGTTTTTCCAGAAAGAGTCATGTTACTATGGAAGAGGTTAGGCTTTGTCATGCAGTGCATTGGAAATGTACCAGAAGCCCTGGGAGATTAAGGCTGCAGTGGAGATTCTCTTAAGCATAATTTTATAGATTATATAGTTCTTGTGCAGCAATTAGTGAATGTATTTTTTTTCCTCTGTTTATTTTTTGTATAACGGATTTATTAGTAGTTAATTAGGATGGATGATAAATCATGTAGCCTTGAATAAGGTGACATTACTGATGATGACTTATTAATAGCCAATTGTTATGGCATTTACCATGTTCAAATTGGTTATTTATCTTTGATGTGACAGCATTGCCTTGGATGTGACATTATTACCACGGATGTGATGTTATGAGGAGATTACACAAGCAGGTGTGGTTCTCTGTTTGGGTACCTAGGCCGGAACATGCAGATTCCATGTAACCGAGCCTAAGGTGAAATTACCAGAGGGGGTCTCTTTTTTTTTAAGGACCTAGATATTACATTGTTTTGTTGCGCGTACATATGGTACGTGGCACAGTCCCTTTGGGGATAAATAAAAGGTGGATTAACCTGATACCAAAGTTTTGCCTGTTCTGCATATGTTAATGGATAATTACATATGTTAAGAATGGATGATTATATATGATACCAAAGTTTTGCCTGTTCTGCATATGTTAATGGATAATTACATATGTTAAGAATGGATGATTATATATGATACCTAAAGATTTGCCTATTCTGCATATGTTTAATGGATGATTACATATGTTAAGAATGGATGATTATATATGATACCAAAGTTTTGCCTGTTCGGCATATGTTTAATGGATATTTACATATGTTTAAGAATGGATGATTAATAATTGTAACCCAGATGAACCTATTCTGCGTATGTACAGCATATAGCTGCATTTGTCAGTAATAGCAGATTATATATGGTACCAGAGTTTACCTATTCTATGTATGTGTATTGAGGAGTCACACATAATAGAAATAGATGATTGTATATGAAGTGGACATGGGCTGAGTATGGCCGAAGGTCACACGAACAGTTTATGGGTATAGTCAGAGTATGAAGTTCTATGTTGAGAGTCGATTATTATCTTTGAATTAGCCTGGAGTTATAATTTAGATAAGTAGATTGGTTTTTTGAAAGTTTTGACAGGCAAAACTCTACTTTTTGGGATAGGGGAATATTATAGCAGCATAAGCTAGGGGTTATACCCAGGATTGGTACTTAGGAAATAATTACTAGAGTGAGTACCCTTGTTTGAGAGGTAGGTTGGTTGAGACCATTGAGCGGGGGTCTTGAGAAAAGCGTGCAGCATGGAGAAAACTGAGTGGGTAGGAATAGTATAAATACCACTCACGATTAGTCTAAAGGCAAGAGCCTTACTTGTTTTGTGTAGCAAGAGCTTTACTTGTTTTGTTGTAGGAAGAATTGTTGTCATTTTGATGTAGATGGAATCTCGTTTAGGAAGAGTTTCTAGCAGTGGAAATTTGTTGGTAGTGGAGGAGTTAGGTTTCTTGATGGCTGAGGTTTTAGGTGGAATGTTGTGAGTATGATTTCATGTGTATAGGACTTATTGTAAGGCGGATTGTCTTTTACTCATTTCCTGTTATGTCCATGTTGCGGACAGTCTCATGCGCCAGATATAGGATAGGTTGTTATGGAGATTGCATAGGTTATACGTTACTACTCATAGCGTTGAATATACACATGAGTAGGTAGTTATTTGAATATTGTACACCTTGGTACACCTTGTGGGTAGATTTAGGGTTGTGTTGGATAGTGATTAGTTTGATTAATTTTTTTTTGGAGAGTTTTCTGTAAAAGTTAGTAATTTTTTGTTGGAGATATTTGATGGCCAAATATCTACCTTTAGGGGGTGGGGAGATATTCTGTAACAGAATAGCAATTCTGTTCAGAGATTAATTGTGTAGCGCTAATAAATTGTGTTGCGTAGACTACGTCATTAGGAAGGCCCGTGTGCAAAAAGTCGTTAGAAAGGTCCGTGTGAAAAAGCCGGTCGTTAGGCAGTCTTTGAGTGAACGTTGAACTGGATGGACGTGTTGGGCGAACGAGAATGGGGTAGAGCGAGTCTTGTTGTCAGAATTAGTTTAGTTTGTTTTTCTGTGTGGCTGCAGTCCTTGGTTAGCCTGTAAGTATGGTTTTTGGTATGAATAAATCATTGTAAGGTTTTCCTTGCCCATGTGGCGTAGATATTTCACGCCGGGCATTTGTTGCTGTGAATTTCTGTAATAAATGTGTGTTGTCTGATGATAAACTACAACAAATCGGCTTTGTGGAAATTCTCATTGTTGACCAGTTTGTTTTGGTCGGAAGACTGCCAAGTTATGTTCAAGTTGTTGTATTCGTACTAATTTTGTGGAGTGGAAAGCCTGGGTGTCTTGTTGTATTTTCTTAGTGTATAATACAGAAAATTAGGTGATGGTTAGAACACCAGCAACAAGAAGAAACTTATATAAGTTGAAACTGTACTCCACAAGAAGAATCAATCAAACCAGTAGTCTCCTTGTAAGGGGAATTCTGCTTTAGAACATCCGTTTCGCAGAACAACATATGGATCTGCTTAACGGAGGACGATGAAGACTGGCGATAAACAAGTTCTCACGAAACATGATAGCACTGACAGTGAGAGGTGACGATGCTTCTTCAAAGTCGTGCTTTCCTTGCATCACGTGGACAAATACAACCATCATCACAGCAACCTACTCCACTCAGCCACGTTCAGACATCCATCTTACGCTTGTTCATTCTCCAAGTCCCCTCAGTTGATTATTTTCTTAACCGTGTCCAGATCTGGAGCCTACGTTCACGTGACGTAGTAAGTGATGCTCTACTCCCTTCCCGCCCCCGGTCTTTGTTTCTTATGTTTTGTAACTTTCCTGCAGCCAGTTCTGTTACAGATTTATAAAATAGAGTGTAACAGTACTGAGCTAGTCCGGACATTTAGAAAAGATGGCCTATACAGAAGTGATGAACCTGGACAGACCAAAAGGTAGACCTAGACAACGATGGGGAGACAACCTAGAAGGAGATATACGCGGTTTTGGACTCAACAGCTGGCAAGAAAAGGTCAAGAACAGAGAGGAATGGAGACGTGTCTTGCAGGCATTAACGACTCGCGATGGCTCAAAGAAGAAGAAGAAGAAGACAAAGAAGAATAACAGCACTGGGAATGGAGCCCTTAGCTTCGGTCGAAGAAGCCAAGTTGCTACCAATCTAACCACTTTCTTCTCGCACAATTACCTGCAGACTTTCCTTATTTACGCCAACAGCCTGTTCAGAACACGCCTGTGCTGTGACAGATGCGTCACGTACATAAACAATACATCAGACATGTATATACCCCCACGAAGAAGAAAAACATCCCAGGCTGTCAGAAATATGCACAGAATGTTGGCCGAAAGCGTCGATAGACAAGGCCAATTTGATTTCTAACCCCCGCTCCGCCCATAGCCCCCAACCCCCCGCCCGTAGCTATAAATAACTGCTCGAAACCAAAGCAAAATAAAATATACACGAATGTTATTTGTTTTCTGTTGTTTACGCTGAGATGCGTTTTTAGGAGTGTTATTTATCTTTTTTTTCCTAATTCAGAGATCAGAGCGAAGCCTATTTAGCCATGTTGGATTTCTGGAAAGCATCTTCTATCCACTTGATCCGCGTTGTATTGAGCTGGTCTGTGTTGTTTTTATTTTCTAAATTCTGTAGCTCCCGTCTTGTACGTGCCGGTTGTGTTTGTTGACCAGCAAGGCGTCACGTGTTAGACAAATACTGTAGATAACAACTCACTGGTTTGTTTCTGGATATTGCTCTTTATCGTTGCTGCGATAAGCTTTTTGTCAACATCCTCAACATGAGTATTTATCAGAAATTGTTAGCTCTTTGCCTCTGGCGCATCAGCTTACCTGATTCTCCGTTTTGTTTATTGTTACGTTATTGGTTTTATCGTTATCCATGTCTGACAGCGCAGGGGAATAAAAGCAGTGTTAAGCTCTTTACACAATTCCGTCTTTTGTTTTTATTGGGCTGGAAATTACAGATATGTTATCTGTCGCCTTTCTTTCTTAGAATATCGTGGATAGGACGAAGTTCAAATAAATAGATACTGACGGGGTTAGGCATCGCGGAAAACTGGCTTGTAAACACCATCAGAGTTAGAAAGATGAAGATACTTCGGCCACATCAGGGAGACATAATATAGGGCTCGCAAAGTAGTTCGCCAATTTTTCCTGTCTTCGGCGAGTCTTTCAACCTCATCAAAGGATTTTATGCCTGTTAATTTGGCCTCTCTTAATAATGTCCTCTTCAGAGTTTCACGCGGTCTGCCTCTTTTTCTTCGGCCTGTTGTGTTCCACTTGATAGCTTGTTTTGGGATTCTCTGATCATTTCTTCTCATCAAGTGACCAACATATGTCCATCTCCTTTTCATGATCACCCATGATACTGGTTGTTGTTCACTCATCTGTCTTATCTCTGCATTGTTCTTGAATTCATTCCACTTGATGCCGAGTATTTTCCTTAGGCATTTGTTTTCAGAAGAGTCTAATTTCTTTTCTATTTCTTTAGTTGTTTTCCAGCTTTCGCATGCATAAATGAGGGTGGATATTACATTTGAATTGAATAGTCTTAACTTGATTTTTGTGCTTATAACTTTTGAATTCCATATGTTCTCAAGATTCTTGAAGGCCTAGTAGAAGGCATAGTAGAAGGCATAGTAGAAGGCATAGGGCCTGGCAAAAGAGAAGCGGGGAGACCTCACAGCAGGTGGACTCAGGACATCACGGGAAAGTCTGAACATGTCATTGCAAGATGTTGCTCAACTTGCTCAAGACCGCATTGCATTCAGGGAGGTGGTGAGAGGAACAGCGTTCTGGAAAGGACACATCACATGATGATGATGTCTTTTTTTACTTCTTAACCCAAGCGCGAAAGCATATCTCTTATATATTTATGACTATCAGAGTACTTTTATTCCTGTGATGTATATTTATGACCCTGGTAGTCTGTCAATCTCTGTCCCATACACTCCTGACTTTTAGTATGTTCCTGATCATTCCTGATTTTGGATAGTCTGTCTATTTTTGTCTCATATATTCCTGATTTTGATAGTCTTTTTGTTTCTGTGCTATATATTTATGTATATTCATGACGTTGATAGATTTTTTTGTTCCTGTATTTTATGTTTCTGACCTCGATAGTCAGCCAGTTCCTGTCCCTATATATTCTTGATATTCATAGTCTTTATGTTTTTGTGCTATATATCTCTAACTTTTTTATAGGCAATAAAGAATCTGAAAAAAATGATAAATCACCGGGATGTGATGAGATAACATCTGAACTTATTAAAGCAGGAGGAAAGGAATGTGCAACAATCTATCATGCACTACATGAAAAGATATGGCATTCAGGTACTTGTCCAAAAGAATTAAAAAGAACTGTATTCATACCACTGCCAAAAAAAAGGTGACTCGAAGTTATGCAGAAACTACAGAACCGTTGCCCTGATTAGTCATGCCAGTAAAATTCTATTAACAATCAAAATGGACAGACTTCGTAAGAAAATAGAAGAAGAAGTCAAAATGATCCAAGCTGGTTTTAGACAAGGAAGAGAATCGAGAGATCATAAATTCACTATAAGATTAATAATAGAGAAATTCCGAGAATTTAATGTGAATTTATATTTATCTTTTATAGACTACTCAAAGGCATTTGATTGTGTACAACACCAGAGTTTCATTCATTCATTTATTTGCATGTTCCTTGCGGAACTTTGCCTCCCTAACAGCACTCCTGTAGGCCTCTCGATTGTGGGCAAGATGGCCTGCTGCTGATCATTAACGATGTCTTGCAGCCATCTTCGCTTTGGTCTTCCTCTCTTTCCTTTTCCCATTATGTACCATTCCAAGACGGTCTTCTCTAGATTATCACCAGAAACTTTGGGAAATAATGGAAAAAAAATGGGATTTTCAACACATTTCATACAATTAATATCACTGCTGTATCTAGACCAACAGGCAGCAGTAAGAATAAATGGTGAAACAACAACTTGGTTTGACACAAAACAAAGGGTCTGGTATGGGTGCATATTGTTGCCTTACTTATTTAACTTATATACTGAAAATATAATGAGGAGTGTTAGAGAAAATGTAGACAAAGAATATTACGATACCATAAAAATTAGAGGTTATGAAATATCAGAGATTAGATATGCTGATGACACAGTATTACTATCCACAACACAAAAAGGAATGGAAAAAACTAATTATGTCAGTCCGTAAGAATATTGAAGAGCAAAACCTCTATCTTAATGCGAAGAAAACTAAACTGATGACAATTGACAAAACAAATCAGGCAGCTGAAATATGTATCAATGAGGAAAAAATTGAAAGAGGTAGAGAGTTTTGAATAATTTGGATCATTACTAACTAATAATGGAAATACAAGGAGGGAATTGAAAGGAAGACATTTATCGCTTTTCAGAAAGTAAAACAACTAAAGAATCTGTGGAGAGGAACAGACAGAACTACAAACATGAGATTTTTAAGGGCGTGCATCTTTCCCATTGCAACATATGTCTGTGAGACCTGGACACTTAACAAAACAGTTGAGAAACACATAGATGCCTTTGAATGTAATTGCTACAGAAGAGTTCTTCAAATATCATGGACATAGAAAAGAACAAATATATACATACTACAAGAATTTAATATTGAAGAAGGCTGGCTAGTAAAGAGGATTAAACAAACAAAACCTAAATATTTTGGATACATTAAACGTCATGATAATCTACAGAAGACCGTCTTGGAAGAATACATCATTGGAAAAGAGAGGAAGACCAAGGCGAAGATGGCTGCAAGATATCGTTGGTAATCTGGAAATGGATGCATCAGCAGCAGGCCATCTTGCTCACAACCGAGATGCCTACAGGAGACCTGTTAGAGAGGCAAAGTTCGGCGAGGAACATGCAAATGACCAACTGACTGATTTCTAACTTGCGTAGGGTGTTTTTGTCCAATTTCTAACCTAGGCAGTTTTTTTTTAAATTTCTGTGGTATATATTCCTGACCATGATAGTTGGTCAACTCCTGTTTCATACATTGCTGAATTTGATAGTCTGTCTGTTCCTGTGATATATATTAATGAGCTTGATAGCCTTTTTTGTTTGTTCCTGTGCTAAATATTCCTAAATTGCATAGTCTGTTCATACCTGAGTTACACATTCCTGACCTAGTAGTCTCATTCTTGTTGTTCCAATATACCTCACCTTCATAGTCTGTGTTTTCCTTTTCTGACCCTGTCCCATTTATTCCCAAGCCGTATAATCTGTTTGTCCCTGTCCCATTCAACCCGACCTTGATGATCTTGTCTGTTTCTTTCCCATGCCTTCATAACTCTCATGATCTGTCTGTTACTGTCCCATTCATTCCCAACTTTGATAGTCTTCTCTGTTTCTTTCCCGGGCATTCGTGATTTTGGTGGTCTTTTTGTTCTTGTAATTGTTTTAGTACATTCTTTATTTCATGATCTTCTGAATATGTTCCACTTTTTGTGTTTTTAGTAGAATCTTTATTTCATGATCTTCTGAATACGTTCCACTTTTTGTATTTTCAGTAGATCCTTTATATCATGATCTCCAGAATAAATTCCCATTTTTGTGTTTTTAGTCGATTCTTTATTTCGTGATCTTCGGAATAGGTTCCACTTCTCGTCGCTTAGCTGAATGCTGCACGCGGAGGAATAAAAACGATTACTCAAGGAGGACGTACAAGACCTCAGAAACAGCAAAGAAAGCCGTACGAACGCCGTAAAACAGTATTTTCTTTACTCTGGCGCCAACTAAAATGGTTTGCGCAGTACTAAAACAGTTTCTTCTCTCTAAGACCATTATATATATATATATATAATGGCTGTACTTAGCTGAATCAGTATTCTACTGGGTTACTTAATCTTCTTGTGAAGTACAGTTCCATCTTATAAATTTCTTCTTGTTGTTGGTGTTATAGAACAATCTATGTTACACACTAAGAAAATCCAACAAGACTCCCAGGCTTCCAACTCCACAGAATAATACTGATACAACAACTTACTGAACTTGGCTGTCTTCCAACATAACAGAACTTGTCAAACAATGAGAATTCCAACAAAGCCAATGGTGTAGTAAATATCTTCAGACAACACAAGTTTATTGATGGACAAAATGAGGGGTGAAACTATGATGATGGAAACGTAGCCATCAGGCTGAACAGAAGTTACAATGACAATGCCCGGCGTGAGAGAACTCTAGGCCATATGGGCGAAAACCTTACAATGTTCTTCTACAAATTAAACATTACTTACAACGTTCCACCAAAAACCTCAGCCATCACAAGAAAACCTAATTCTTCCATCTCAACTATCTAACAGCTGCCACTAACAAAAGAAACTCCTCCTAAACTGAGATTCCATCTACATCAAACCAGTAAGGTTCTTCCTACAACACAGACAAGTAAAGCCCCCCCCCCCCTTTGACTAATCGTGAGTGGTATTTGTACTATCCCTACCCACTCAGTTTTCTCCATGCTGCACGCTTATCACAAGACCCCCGCTCAATGGTCTCAACGAACCTACCTTTTAACAAGGGTACTCACTCTATTAATTGTTTCCTGAGTACCAATACTGCTATAGCCGCACCGATTTCTTTCACGGTGCAGTGCTCTGCTGGTGCTGTTTTTATAGAGTGATGAAGTTTGCTGTAAGCTTGCTTCTTGGGGGGGGGGGGGGTGTGATGTTGGGGGGGGGAGGGAGGGGGTTCACTCAGAGACTTGAATCAAGCCACTGTAAACCCAGCTCCCCATCCAGCTCCATGTCTGTGCTCCAAGATGTAAATCTCAACTATCGTAGCTAAGCTAATGCTTGGGATTCCAGAGAAGTAAACAAAGAATGGGGGAAAAAAGTGAGTAAAGTAAGTATACTGTGTCGGAAACTATATATAACTATGGTTATTATTTTAGCGTCTTATTTATAAACGAAATGGTAAAAAGGTAAAATATCCGTTTCCATGCTATATTGGGGATACGGTGTTAGGTCCGTATTTCCATGACCTTCGGCATATAAAAGTGTGATATGATCAGTGTCACGCCTGGTAGGATATGCCTTCCCAGATTTCTCTCGTACCCACTTCTAGAGACTGACTGAATCCAAAGGCCTTTTTGGTGTGTACCAGAAAAAAAATCCCACTGCTGGGACTTGAACTCGGTATCACTGGATTAGTAAACTGAGTGCCTAACCACTCAGCTAACCAGGCGCCATTTATAGCATCATCATTATCATCATCATCAGGTGCCGTGCCGAATGGCGTTGGCTATTATGCTTCTCCAGAGTACACGATCCTCACTCATGCAGGCCATTAGGTCAGTTGGTGATCACTTCTCACACCATCTCGTCAGACTGTCCAGAATCATTTCTCTTGGTTGTCACCTGGCTCTTCTTTCCTCTATTTTTTCTGTTGTTGTTATAGTGCTCGCTGTTCTCAGTTCATGTCCTGTGAAAGTACATTGTCTCTCTCTTATTTTTTGACAAGATTTTTTTGTATCTCCAGCTCTTCTCAAACATTCTCCATAAGTTATTTTTGCTGTCCAGGGGATTCGCAACATATGTCTAATAAACCACATTTCTGCTGCTTCCAATGGCTTTTGTGCAGACTTGCCTATTGTCCATGATTTACTTCTATATAACAAGATAGGTTCAATATAGAATTTTAGGACTCGTTTTCTAACATTCATTGATAAGGATGTGTTGGATAATATGTTTCTCATTCTCTGAAATGCAGTCTTTGCTTGGCCTATTCTGTTCTCAATTTCTGTTTTGCATTTCCCATCTGAAGTTATTACTGCTCCAAGGTATTTGAATTTCTGCACCTGCTTTAAAATAGTTCCATTTAATTTTATACTGCATGTTGGTGGATTCTGTTTCTTAGATATAACAATAGCCTCTGTCTTTTTGATGTTCAAAGTAAGGCCTTTCTGTTCACTTTTTTTAGCGACTTTATCCAAGAGATTTTGCAGGTCTTGTTGGTTCTCAGCTATCAGTACTGCGTCGTCAGCATACTGAAGGTTGTTAATATTGTATCCTCCTACTTTTATACCTGGTTCTGTGATGATTGTTCTTAGAATATTCTTGCTGTGCAGAGAAAAAAGGTCTGGAGATAGTACGCATTCTTGTCGCACCCCTTGTTTTATTGGTTGATATTTTCCAGTTGTATTTTCAACTCCAATTGCTGTTTCCTGCTGCCAGTATAGATGTTTTATAATCCCCAGGTCTTTGCTGTCTATGTTTATGTCTTCAAGCATTTTAATAATCTCATCATGTTTCACCTTGTCGAATGCCTTGGTGTAATCAATGAAGCATAAGTAGAGATCTTTCTGTACTTCTAAAGCTCTTTCTGTTAGTGTTCGTAAAGCAAAAATGGCATTGTGTGTTCCCTTTCCTTCAACAAATCCGAACTGTTCATCTATTCCATTTTTATCTTTTCCCTTGTTCTTCTCATAATAATTGTCAGAAGTAGCTTCGTTTGACATGAGAGGCTGATAGTTTGGTGACCATCACATACTTTTGCACCTGGTTTCTTTGGTAATGCTATAAACGTGAATTTAAGCAGGTCACTGGGCATATAACCACTGTTGTAAATGTCATTCAGTAACTTGGTTATTATTTTTATTCCCTTCTCATCTAGCTCCTCTATTTCTTCTATTGTTATATTATCAGGCCCAGTCGCTTTTCCTTTCTTCATGTGTTTGATGGCATCTATGATTTCATCTTCAAGTATTGGTGGTCCATCACAGTTTTCAGTATCTGGTGTTAATTCTGGTCTTCCTCCATCGTATAGCTCACAAATGTACTCTGTCCACCTGGCCACTATGTCTTATTTTCCCATTAACATTTTACCTTCTTTTGATTTCAGGCATCCTGTGGTATATTTTGTTTTCCTGCCTGTGAGTTCACTAAATCGTTTGTGCATGTTTTTGCTGTCTTTATTATGAGAGTCCTCTATCTGTCTGCACTGTTCATTTAACCACACTTCCTTTGCTTCTCTGCATTTGCGTCTTATTTCTTGATTTATCTTGCTATATTTTTCTTGATTATTTTTACTCCTCCTACTCTTGTCCATCAGTCCCAAGATGTCGTCTGTCATCTATTTATTCTTGGGGGTTTCTTTTTTCGTTGATATTATCTCCTTAACAGTTTGGTGGATAGAATCTCTTAACTTTGCCCATTGTTCATCTATACTATTTATCTTTGCTATTGCATTGTATCTATTTGTTATAATAACTCTGTATTGTTCTTACAGTTCTTGGTCATTTTTAAGGAGTTCTGCTTTCAGTTTGATGTTTCTCACTTTTCTTCATGCATTATTCTAATTTTTCCACAGAGTGGGTCGTGGTCACTATTGCAGTCAGCTCCTGGCATGGGTTTTGTTGTCAGTAATGCATTGTGGAATCATTTGTTGATTAAACGTAGTCTATCAGGTTAAAAGTCTTTTTGTCTGGGCTGCACCATGTTGCCAGTCTTCGGGGATATTGTTTAAACCAGGTGTTTCCTACAACCATGCTGTGTATTCTTGCCCATTCAATTAATTTGCTACGTCTGTCATTCCTCTTCCCCAGTCCATAGTCACCAACGATGTCTGAAGTTCTTCCGTTAACAACTTTGGCATTAAAAACTTCCATGACTATAGTAACTTCATGTAACTTTGTGTGTTTCAGGGCTGTCTCTACGTCATTATAAAATAGCTTACATCTTCAGAACTATCCGGTGTTGGAGCGTACACTTGTATCATTTTTATGTTTATTGGTCGTTCTTTCAATTGGGCGAGCATGACTCGGTCCGAGATGCTCAAGTATCCCACAGATGTCCTTGCTGTTTGCTCAGCAAATATTATTCCTACTCCTCGTTCATGTTTCTCACATCCTGAATGAAAATATTATTGTATATTTATCAGAGTTTGTCTTTCCTGCATCTGTCTATCTAACTTCACTCATTCCTAGTATGGTGATCTTCATCCTTTCCATTTCCCTTTTACATTTTTTAATTTTCCAGCCTGGAATAGAGTTGCTATTTTGAACTTGTTAATTTTGCCACCAGTAGCTTGATGACGATTTGGCCTCACCTCTGGCTCGTGAGCTGCCCTACCGGACGAGGCTGTTCCAGAGGAGCATTCATTAACGTCGTTCATGATGAATCTATTACTCTGTACAAGCATAACTATTCCTGAGAGCTACAGCAGTGGTATCCCGTTGCCTTCTGCCGGTTTGTGTACGGACTCTCCGCTAGCTTTTGGACTCCCTACCATTTATACACGTATTGTAATTTAAGAAACTAGTCCCAAAACAAATTACATTACGCCATTTATAGACTTATCGTAATTTATTTTGGGATTAGTCTCTTCTCCAAGTTAAAATGTACTATCTGTACCGGTGGAAAGAATAAGGGATTCTCTTTCTTTATGTACTGTCCCTGTAGAAGGAATCATTTTCTTCCTCATCATTTATGTCAATCTTCTCAACCCAGAACTTTCAAAATTACATTCTTCTCCAATCTTCTACATCCTTGAAACTTTCGTGATTCAATAAATGGGTGTTTCTTAAATGGAATCTTACTTCAGAGACAATAATTATAAACTTCGCAGACACAGCCAGCTCGGCACGAAGTTCAGTAAATGAAAATTACAACCTCAAAAAACATTTACTGTATATCAGTTTAACTCCACTAACGAACGCAAACAATCGTAAACAGACAAATCATCAAGGGGACACATCTTCTTTTGATGGCAGTTGATGTTAATGAAACATAATGATGACCATGAAGCATAAACACATAATTCTAAATGATCACGTGATATCGAACATAAATAATGAACGGCCACGGAAATATATGTGAATTTCAAATGCGTCAAACCTTCATGCGATTTTAATAATCGTTGACGATCAGTGAAACTGAAAATGTTCCAGTATTCCTGGACTAAGGCATAGTACGCAAGACCGGCCAGCACATAAATGAACAACAACATTGTGGACAAATCATATTCTTGACTGATCCCCCAAAACCATTTTCAGGCCGTACATTAATATTTCATTCAAGCTTCGGTCTCTACATTCTTCGTTTTTGACTCGTTTCTCCAACCAACTTTTGCATTTTTCCCGTACACATTTTTAAACATTACAAGCTTAACCGATCCCAATCCCGAAACACCTAGCGCGGACTCCAGAACTCTCTTGTTGACAGAAAGTATAAAATATCATGGAAACTAGCACAGAAAGTATAAAATATCATGGAAACTAGCACAGAAAGTGCAAAATATCATGGAAACTAGCACAGAAAGTATAAAATATCATGGAAACTAGCACAGAAAGTATAAAATATCATGGAAACTAGCACAGAAAGTATAAAATATCATGGAAACTAGCACAGAAAGTGCAAAATATCATGGAAACTAGCACAGAAAGTGCAAAATATCATGGAAACTAGCACAGAAAGTGCAAAATATCATGGAAACTAGCACAGAAAGTGCAAAATATCATGGAAACTAGCACGACCGCCATATTGAACCATTAAAATACATAATATCAAAGTGTGCAAGACAACATCATCGCAAATATGGCATTAATATAAGCATTTATATACAATAATTTAACAAAATCCAACTTAATAAAATATGATAATCTAGGAACATCAAAACAAGAACTAAAACTTAGGGTTTTCAGTGCAAACGTAAAGACTGTCCTGTTATATGGTTCAGAGACATGGGTTATGACCAAGACAACACAACAGAGGATACAAACATTCATGAACTACTGCTTGAGGAGGATGTTAAACATTAAATGGCAGGACAAGGTCAGGAACGAGGAGGTCTGGGAAAGGGCAGAACAAGAACCTATGAGCCTACAAATCATGTCTAGGAAATGGAAGTGGATTGGCCACACTACAAGGAAACCTGGCACCAGAATAGCAAGACAGGCACTGACATGGAATCCTCAAGGAAATAGAAAACAAGGAAGACCTAGACTTACTTGGAGAAGATTAATTATGACAGTGCTCAGAGACAAGGGACGCACATGGAAGGAAGCAGAGAATAATTCCAAGAACAAGGATGACTGGAGAGCCTTTATCCGTGGCCTATGCTTCCAAGAGAGTGAAAGGCGATAATGATGATGATGACGATGATGATGATGATGATGATGATGATATACAACAATTTCATGAAATATAATTTAGTCAACCAAAAATTCAAAATATTTTACATAGACCTCTTACAACTACACCTCGTGATCATAACAAAACTCACCCTAAATATAAAACTCACACTTAATATAAAGCTCACACTTATGACGGCACTTGCATCAAAACTTACATATATTGACGGGGCCTTGAGTGAAGGTCATTGCTAAAACAATCTTTCTTACCAGGAGACAGAAATACTGAACATGCTAGGCTAACGCTATCAATGCCGAAAACAATAAAGAGCTCCCTGCGACACCTGGCCAAGTCCTCTAAGTGAATCTAGCGCCAAACTACAACTCAAAACTCTACCCGGAAGCTTGTTTGTTTTGTGTCTGAGCCCACACGAAACGGATAAAAAACATGTTCACAATTTGTTTACTGTGTTATGAGTAAATTATATATATACGCTTTGTTGTTACATGATTTATGATTGAACTATATACCTTATTCGAAGGAGAGGCATTTGTGGAAAACCCTTGCGGAAGCCCCATGTGCCCTGGGCACTTAAGGTTCAGAGAGAGAGAGAGAGATACCTTATTGTTAGACGATTTATAAGAAAAGTAAGTATATTATTAACCTGATATATGAGAAATAAATATACTTCATTGTCATAAGATTTATGTGTAAGTAAATATACTTGCTAGCTGACTTATGAGCAAATAATATACCTTATTATAAAGGAAGAAAGTCATAACCCTTCTATATAAGAACTGGTTTAAAACAAGGTGATACATTATCTCCATTACTATTCAACTTAGTACTAGAAAAGGTAGTCGGAAAAGTGAAAGAAAGAAGCAGTACAGAAGAACAAGCTAAAATACTAGGATACGCTGATGACACCAACCTGGTGGAGGACACTATGCAAGAAGTCATCAGTACCTGCATACATCTGAGAGATGTAGCACTAAAAGTGGGCTTAACTATTAAGTATATGTAGCACTAAAAGTGGGCTTAACTATTAAGTAAGATAAGACAGAGTATATGAAGATATCAAGAGATCAGGGGCAGAATGATCCAGATTATATAAATGTTGGATATATGGTCATTAGGAAAGCAAAAACATACAAATATCTAGGCACAACCTTCAACAGAAGCAACACAGTAAGTGAGATAGGGAATGAAATATACTTTGCCTTCCAACACCTATTAAAATCCAAAATCCTGTCCCAAAACACCAAAATAATCTACAAAACTATAATAAGACCAGCTGTCATATATGAGTCTGAAACGTGGAGTACATCAAAGAAAGATGCACAACAATTGCAGATCTTTGAGAACAGGATCCTAAGAAGAATCTGTGGGTCCATGATGTGGAGAAGGAAGAGGTGGAAAGAACAATGAACCAAACAGCTTGTTTAAATCTCAGAGAGTTATAAATGTCTTGAAACTGAACAGACTACAGTGGCTGGGGCATGTAGAACAAATGGAGCAGAACAGACAAACGAAAATTATGTATGCACAAGAGATCAGGGAAACAAGACAAAAGGGTAGACCAAGGGCCAGACCAAAACAGAAATGGAAAGACAACACAGAGGAGGATAAAAAAGAAATTGGTGTCACCATCTGGAGAGAGGAGACTGGGAAGAGAGAGGAATGGAGGCAAACTTTATCTGCAGTAAAGAGCCTTAATGGCTTTGAAAGCTGAAAAAGAAGAAGAACCATCGAGCACGCCTTGACACAGAAGCTCTCTAACTACTGCGCCATTATTCAGGCGTCTGAACATCCTTCGTTACAAACACACTTTTGTTTCCCTGCGTATACTATTCTTTACTTTTAATATTTCTGTCCTTCTAGAAAGTATCCACCACCCACTTGATCCACATTATATTGAGCTGCTCTATGTTTGTTTCTGTCTTTCTTTTAATTAAGGACATAGTTCCAGTCTATCTGATCATTCAAAGACATTCATTAATTCATTCATTCATTTGCATGTCCCTTGCGGAACTTTGCCTCCCAAACAGCACTCTTGTAGGCCTCTCGGTTGTGAGCAAGATGGCCTGCTGCTGCTGCGTCCATTTGCAGATCGTCAACAACAAATACAATAAATAGTCAACTTCTATGTTTTCGAAAAATTTCGGTTGAAACTGTGAATTTCACACCGGTTGCTAACCACGCTTCGGTGAGGACGAAGAAGGGTCACTGGACATGCGCAAAGAAAACGTTTGCAATCAATATTTACACCGTTTTTTCTTAAATGAAACAAAGCATGGATCGCGATCGCGACCTCCCTCACGTTTAATTTGCATGCATTAAAAAAAACATGCAATAACTCTCCAGTCTCATTAGAATTTAATTAGTCTGTGGTCAGCAACTTATTTATGTCTAATTTGATTTACGTTTATTTCGTTTCAAAGCTTTTTCGGTTAATAAGTTTGTATTTCCCATAAAACTTTCCGGTGTTTATTGGGAAAAAACCCCAACAAAACTGCTTCTTCCGGTTTTCAGTGGTTCAGTATGGCACCAGAGGGACTCACTCTGAGTCTCATATGAAGTTCTGCAATGTCTTGTCTAGTACCCAACTCTGCACAGATTCCCAGTTCGACATTTCACAGTTTTTCAAACAAATTAGCGCGCTTGTTGATTAATTTGTTTAGCTTCCTCGCTGCTAAGTGTGACCTTTGGTTCTTTGTAATCAACTTTCCAATATATATATAATCGTACATAGAAACAGAGTAAGATGGAGTAGGTCAGGTTGACCTGCTTTTTATTTCCTGGAGGTTAGTCAAAGAAGCAGTTATCTCGACACGATTCACTAAAATGAAAGCGTAGATTGCCAGGTCGAAGAAAGAAATGTTTCGATGTTTTATGGACCGTCGCGAGGGGGTATGAGAGAGTTCTGGCCAAACTCTGTGACTGCTTGCTCTAATAACTGAGCATCAACCCAGGCAGGCTTATCTTATCCTTCTTATCCATTCGCAAAACAATTCACCATATTTGCTTGTACATGTCCATATTTCTATTGCTAATCAACTTTTAAGTTAATCAAGAAAGTCTGTTTTTAATTCACTTTTACGTTCATGGAGAAAAGTTTCGTTTATCTTATTTACTTTTACGTTCATGGAGAAAAGTTTCGTTTATCTTATTTACTTTTACGTTCATGGAGAAAAGTTTCGTTTATCTTATTTACTTTTACGTTCATGGAGAAAAGTTTCGTTTATCTTATTTACTTTTACGTTCATGGAGAAAAGTTTCGTTTATCTTATTTACTTTTACGTTCATGGAGAAAAGTTTCGTTTATCTTATTTACTTTTACGTTAGTGGACTAAAGTTTTGGTTGTCCTAATTACCTTTACATCAGTGTTTCCCAACCTGTTTTTTTTTTTTGGTTTTTTTTTTTTTATCATCCTCACCTCAACGCCTAAAGGAGTTTCATGGCTGTACATATTAATCAACCAAGTTCTTAAAAAGTATAAATAATCCTATATTCTAATTGCCACCCCACCCTCAATATTCTAATTGCACCGCTCCTCGTTTGGAAACACTGCTTTCCGTTCATAGGGAAAAGTTCCGGTAGTCAGACTGATTTTATTCTTTTGTGATCATTATTTGTTGTGTGTTCTATATTTAGTGTTTGTTTTATATTTGTTGTTTGTTTGTGTGTATACTTGTTTTTAAAATGCTAGTTGCCTTTGGTTATATATGTTGACAGGCAAATGTATGTATGTGTGTGTGTGCGTGTTTATGTTGATGAATTATTGTTATCGTTTGTGCTGTTGAATTTTGTTTCACAAATATGAACTACAAGATAGTGGCAGTCGATGCGATGAAGATCCTGGAATGTAGGTGTGAAACCTGACGAGGAGTGCTCATCAGTAAATTCTCTTTCTTCCCACAATATGAATGTCATCAGTAAATTCTCTTTCTTCCCACAATATGAATGTCATCAGTAAATTATCTTTCTTCCCACAATATGAATGTCATCACATATTAACTCCTGGCGAATGCTCGAAGCTAAGCTTCCTTTTACATGAAACGCCTCTATTCTTTATTAGGTATCGCACGCGAGTTTTACTGGGGGGGGGGGGCACCCACGAAGAGGTAGAATAAAGCCATAACTAGCTTAGGCGTGGATAGAAATAACGCATGGGTACACGAGAGCGCTGGAGCCTACTGAAAAGTTCGACTCTTCCTCTGGACAGGTATAATCTCCAGCTTTTAGTAACCGCGTCCCCTGATGCATTACTAAGTAAACTTTCTTGGCGCATTTATCGTACTTGAAGAGATTGAAGGGGTGGGGGGGGTGGGGTGGGGAAGGAGTGTGGTGGGGGGGTAGAATTTTCCCCAAAGACCTTCGTACATCTGGCATGGGTGATGGAGGCCCAGGCATATAACCTTGACTTGTCGGATCTTAAGGTATGAAACAGCAACTGAACAAAGGTACGCCGTATATAATCCCGATCATAGTCCGCGGATGGATTTGTTTCGGAGACTACGAGCACCCAGCCGTCGAGTCCGCGGAAAGATACAGTTCCACGAACAAGGCAGAGCGGCGCGAACCTCCCATCCTTTAGACAAGCACGTGCTCGGAGAGCGGGAGGGGAAGAAGAAAAAAGAGTGACAGCAAGACAGCCAGGGAGGAGATACATGGGCCCTGTGACAGAAGTCCAGCTTTTAATAAAGGTGAGATACGAGACGGCCGGCATGGTTGTCGCGGATTTTCGTGACGGTGGCCAAAACTTTATTTCACCGGTAGCGTGCGCTGACGAGTACCGGCAGTGAAAGTAATAACTCCAGTTTTAGCTCTTCGTCGTAGGAAATATTTCTTTTTTTATCTTGCTTAATATTTCAGATGCACAAAAGCGCATAATTGTTTTGGAATGATAAACAGATTAACAATAATAATAATAATGGAAATAATAAAGCAGAACGCACATTTCTGATAATTATTTTTTTTTAATAATCGTTAATTTTTCTAACAATTATTTTGCAGTATCAGTTGTTTTTTAAAGAAGATTTTGCATATCTTACGCATGTGGAAGGAGATAAATCATTTAATAAAGTATGCATTGTTATCCCGTGTCGAAAGCGATAAATTGTGAAGTATTATATATGGAATTTTCATGAATTTTTTTTTTTTTTTGGAAGTGCAGGTATATTTTGCACATTCCACTAACGCATTTTCAGGATTTTATTCAATTAAATTTTTGCATTTTCCCTTCTTTGCTTATTTTTAACCTAAGCATGCGATAAATTTTAACAATTTTTTTTGCATGAAAAATGAAGAATATCTTTTTTTTTTTCTTTGTCTTCCTATTAAAGAATGCAATATGACAACCAAACCGCAGACAGAACTGCACGCCTGCTTGTTTGAACTTTATTCTCTTAACAAATTAAAACCATCTTAATTATTGTGTGATAACGTTATTATTATTTTTCTTTTTTTTTTCTTAAAGAGCGCTCATTTCAGAGGCGTGGCCAGATGCAGGCTTGATTAGAGCCTCAATTTAATTCTATATATTTAGGTTTCTTGAAGACTATTCTGTTCGGACTATCTACTGGTAATGTATTGAAGCCTTTTTTTTTTAACATCGCTTTAAGACACAGCAAACAAGTCCTAAGGTTTTAGTTATTTTGTTGTTTTATATAATATGATTATAACTCCAAGTCAAGTTGTGTTATCACGTCGCAGGTACCCAGGGAAGAAAGGTATGTAGGTTTTTTTTTCCCCTGTTTCGTTGTATGAAGTTTTGTACAAAAATATAAACTGATTCGTATGGATTTAAAAAAAAATAATTGTAAGAAAGTTGCTACAGAAGAAATGTGGAGAAAAAATGTCAGTGGAAGAAAGAATGGAACAATGTAAATATAACTGTAATTTAACCTAGGAAACATTAGCAAGTAAAACATGTGAATGTTTGTTGAAATGTTTACCATTGCAGACACAATCACACAATCATTACACCACCAGCCCTTCACTAATCATTAATGTAGTGCGCCTGCACACATCGATCATTCTGAAAGCACTTTACCAATATCATCACGTCCATATCATCTGAACCCATCTTTGCTGACTCTCTGTTTTTTTTTTCTGGCGTCGTTATGTTTGCTACTTTGCCATTCCTGCACGAGGTTTGTTCTACAAGTTCTCTCAGGGATATCGATCAGTCAACAAACTGTGCCCACTACACGCCGTTAGATCCCTGTACTTCATTTACTTTGATCTCGCCAATCAATTTTTGTTTTTTACTGTTTTAACAAAAGTGTTGGGAGTTGTTCTTTCTGCAAGTCACATAACTTGTTATTTTTCTTCACAAACGGGGGGGGGGGGGGGGGGGGGTGTTGATTGTTGAAAATGAGTTATGTGTATGGATAGCACAGTGCTGCACTAAACACAAGCTGAAATGACGCTCATTTCATTTTCATTTATCTGATCCAGCAGCCGTTGGAGCCTGCGCTCTTCGGCCCGAAGAGATGGCAAAGTACCTGCAGGCTCTTCTTTAACTGTGATTAATGGTAATATGCTGTACATAAATGGCCTGGTGTTCATGCTTCGGCATTATGCGGGTCCCGTGATGTTTTCAATCATTACGGCTGTCGTACTTGTCCCGTGCCACTTTGAAAGGGGGGGGGATCAATATTCAAACTTTATGAGTGGCCAAGAGGTGGTCAACTGACTAACTGCGTCAGAGTCGACGAGACATAACACATCAACCCCCCCCACCCCTCGTTCCACTTCAGCTGCTGGAAACAGTAATCTGGCAGAGTGAATTGGGATCCCAGTAGGAAGGAGGGGGGGGGGGGGGAATCGGTCTAAAAGTACGCCGAGGCGACGTCAGATGTGTCAGGACTGCATGGCGGCATATAGCAGCAACACATCGCAGCCAGCCTTTCTGAGGGCGGACACGAAGAGGAAGAAGACAGATTCTGGTTTTTGTCACTTCTTCTCTTTCCTATTCTTCTTTTCTCCCTTGAGTTTTCCAGTGACCAGCAGGTTTTCTAACTTTTGCCCTCTCACAAAGTGAAATCGAAGACAAGAGAGAAAGCAACGAAGCAGTATAAGTTACACTAAAGGAAAAAAAAACAGTCTGAGACCAAGAAATAAAGGTTACGTCATCATCATCATCATCGTCATCATCAACTACTGTTGCTTATGATCATCTGTCTTCACTGATCACAATATTTCAAGCATTTCGTCGTTTCAGGTCTTCTCTCTCAGCCTTCCTCCGCTCTATTCCCAAAATATCGTCTCTGGTATTCCCTTAGCACGTTTATTCCCACAGTTTTCGCTGGTTCCGTGTTTTGCAACGAAAAGTTTGAATGTCAGTCACTTAAGTTCCTTCCCCGTGTCTTTCTGCAGACCTTCCGCTGCAGACACCAGTTAACTCTTTCACCCCTGCATTATTTTCAATAATGTGCTAGAGTAAGTTTTGTGTAGAAATTTCAGTTTAAAGAAAATAGATGGGCTGGATTAGAAATTGTGACAGTATAGGATTAGGTATTAGGGTTGGATATATATAATAAGGTAGTAGTCTCCCATGCAGAGAGTTAAGTTTGGATATCTGTAGACGTGAGCAGTGGGAAAATCCGTTGTAAAGTCGTACGCATTTGTACTTGTAATGAACGTATTGGTAGGAGACGCAGGAGGAAGCAGAAGACACGAAAAAGAGAATGGCTAGGACCGGGTGGAAGTGAGAAGCCTTCAAAATGTAGATTCACAGAAGTTTTCCTTTATAGTTGGTAGTAAGTTGTGCTCTCTTAATAGTAGTAAGTAGATTTGTAGTCTGTCCTTGTAGAAATGCCTAGTGGTTGTTAAGATTGTCCTTTTCAGGACAGTTCCTTAGATTTTTAGTTTTGAGTGTAGAGATATCTGTAAGAAGCAATGTCATTCACCATCTCGCCACGTAAGAGCTTGTGCCATGGCGACGTCAAGTCGCCCGGACACCGTTTCATATAATCGTAAAACCCCATCAGTCTTTTTCACATACTCCCATTCTGGCAACATCCATAAACAAATATGCTTTCATTAATAAATGTGATTCTCCTGTCGTGCCCAGAGTTAGGTGCTTGTTGATTTATGTTTGTAATGCAACTGCGAGGTGGCATGTTCAGTTGATTTTTCTATACGATTCATAGTCGTGTATGAACTCTAGCTTGGTTGTTCCTGGGTTATGTAATGTTACACAGAGTATATCAGTGTAGCAGAATCGAGGCTGCTGGATCAATAACAGAGACCAAAGTCTTCAACAAGTTCCACAAAAACGTTGAGGGCACACTACAGCCATCAGCATAGAGAAGAAAACAAAATACTTTTTTTTTTATAATCTGCTACTTTTCCTTTTATTTAGAGTTGGCCTAAATATCACTATAGGCATTAACATGCATAGGCGTGCAAGATCTATCAAACACTATCGATGTTACTCTGGAGTAAAAGAATGAACCATTCAGTATACTATTAATCTTTCTGAGAAACTAGGTACAGTGATTAATTTAGACATAATCTAAACAAGCTGCAGCTTAGGGCTTCACACACTTTCTTCTACAACTTTTTAAACAAGGCGGCCTCAAATGTTATAAAGCTTACTGCCTAACAAAGTCTAAAACTGACTTTTCCTGTAGTCAGTCTTAAAGTTCTGTTCATACGCAATACTTACATCTGTAGAGTTGGATAAATTCAAAGAAGAACAAATCGTCCTTGGTTTACGTCTTTTTCGACTTACGACTATTCTTACTTACTAGCAACGTCCCATAAAGCTTTAACACTACAGAATATTATTTATTTATGTTTCTTAATTTAACTGATTACTTATTCTACTTGATGCGTTAAACTATTTTTATGAATAGTATCACCATTAAAAATATTCCAACATATCTTCTTACGTTATTTATATGGGACCATAGTACGTGTTTCAGTACCAAAACATTATTTTCAATTTGCAACCATTCCGTTGGAAGGAATTCTGATCGTAAGCCGAGGATCATCTGTGTCTCATTATTCAGTTTTCTGATGTTTATCGAACGAGATGTTTTATGCTGGGCGTGTTTCGTTTTCTTCACCTTGATCTTGGCGTGACATTGAATTCATTGCTGGATTTTCCGTGTGAGGTTTTTTTTTTGGGAGGGGGGGGGCATTTAATTTATATGTTCGATTTATAACTGTATTTCCGGCTTATATTTTCTTTTACTCCATATGTTGGCTTTGCTATTTTTTTTCTAGTCACATTTCGTGTTTTCTAGTAACATCCACTGTTTTCTAGCAACATCCACTATTTTCTAGTAACGTCCACTGTTTTCTAGCAACATCCACTATTTTCTAATAGCATACCTTGTTATCACGTTTTTTTTCTTTTATAATGAGTCCAGTTTGTTCAAATTTTTTTCATCAGGTAAAAACAGTTTTCGCAGGCCTTTTTTCGTTCTTGAATTTTAGTACATAGTTAGTACCTCCGCGTCCAGAACATATCCTTACTCACATCCTTAAGAGCAGACTTCGCTCGAGCTCCAGATCTGTTGTCTCTGCGAGGGATATCCTTCCTTGGAAGCCACCGAGAGCCGAACTTGAGATCTACCTGGCTTGTCTCTACCTGCACCCGCTTTTTTTTCTGTCAGAACATATACGCCCCGAGAAATATCATGACTGTCAGTTCTCATCGTTATCTATCGTCTCTGTTATCATCATCAGTAATAAGAAGAAAACACATCATAAATATTAGATCTTACAGCATTTGTATGTGACAAAATTCATATATTTGGGACACATGAGAACAAACAATGGTAAATCTGAAAGGTAAATTGATAGGAGAATAGCATTGGCCAAATGCACATTCAGGAAAATGAAAAATAAAATATTCTCATGCTAGAAGATATTAACAACTGAAAATGAGAGTCCAACAGTAAAGACTGTTGGTTAACATAAAAAACAACAGTAAAGACTGTTGGTTAACATAAAAAACAACAATAAAGACTGTTGGTTAACATAAAAAACAACAGTAAAGACTGTTGATTAACATAAAAAACAACAGTAAAGACTGTTGGTTAACATAAAAAACAACAGTAAAGACTGTTGATTAACATAAAAAACAACAGTAAAGACTGTTGATTAACATAAAAAACAACAATAAAGACTGTTGATTAACATAAAAAACAACAGTAAAGACTGTTGATTAACATAAAAAACAACAGTAAAGACTGTTGATTAACATAAAAAAACAACAGTAAAGACTGTTGGTTAATATAAAAAACAAGAGACTGGTTTCAGTTTGGCCGGGTTGACTGTGAAAGCGAAGAACAGAGGGGGTTGGAAGACCGCTGCAGGCAACTTTTCCTGGGGAGATGGCACATGATGATGATGGTGATGATGATGATGATGATGATGATTTGTCAGAGATAATTCAACGCAAAATAATCATTTCTGTTAATATTATCATAGATTCCTCTTTCATGTTCTAGAGAGGATAGCTTCTCCATCATACATCAATGTCCTTGGACAGCGATCGGTTATTCAGTCAGCATATGGCGTCTTGCAGGGGAACGAGAAGTTTTCTCCACCTATCACGGTCTACGGCCCAAATTACGTACTGTGCCCCAGCTGTGCTGCATGCTACTCACTTCTCCTTCTATAGTTCTCCTCCAGGTTGCCCTTGGTTGTCCTCTCTTTCTTTTTCCCTTGAGTGTCCATTCCATGGATGCTTCAGCGATGTTGATGGGGTCTCATCAGAGCAAACAACCAATCCATTTCCAGCCCCCTTTTTTTCTGTTATGTTTTTCCATCAACTGACTTTTGAATTAGAATATATTTTTTCTAAATTATTGCTTTCGTCTGTTAAACCAAGCAGTGAAAATTTTATAGTAAAGTTGCTCTTAGATGCAGTGCGATCCTGACATTTATATTCTCTTCTTATTATAGAAGTAACAACAATATAGTACGCTCTTCTCAGGCATACATTGAGTTGTGTTATCTGATATAACAATTTAGATAGTTTCTGACAAGTGAATTATTGCAAATGGTTATATTTTCCATTTTTATTGTCAAGATTATTCAGTTCTTGCTTTCAACAGGTTGAACAGATTTGGTCTTATCCCGCCCAAATTCTTGCGCGCGGGGCTGGTCTGAGAATCTACAAGGCTTTCCATAGCGCTACGTGCCGAAAGGCGCAGACGTTCTCAGAAAGGTCGTAGAGACGTTCCAGGAAAACCGCAGTGTTTGATTTATCCTAACGTACTAGAGAACTGATCTCTCCCAGCGGACTAGATAACCGACTCACGGGAAGCGGTGGTGGTGGTGGGGGATGGGGGTGATTGATTGATTGATTGATCTTTATTTCAAAAGGGTTAAGAATTGGGCACGCAGGCGGGGCTGGGGGTCTAACATTTTACATTTGGTCTGCTCTAAATTTCACCCCCCGCGGGTTAACTCATATTTATAAAAGCCAATAAATAATGCACCGAATATGCGGTAACAAACGTCAAAAATTCCCACGCCCCCCCCCCACCCCCACATTCTCACAGAAAAGTCTAAAGTCTACTCCTGTCTGTTTCTGTCTTGTGCCAGAGCTAATGCGCCCCCGCCTTATTGCATCTATAGTTGTTACTCTCTCTCTCATATCTGTCGTTATAGCCCATTATGTCCTTTTACGTTTCGGTTTTAGTTCTGCAGCAGTAATAATAATTATAATGTTTGTGGTCTGGTTGGCTGAGTGGTTAAGGCGTTCGGTCTACTAATTCGGTGGTATCGGGTTCAAATCCCAGCAGTGGGGATCTTTTTTTGTTTTCTGGTAGACACCAAAAAAAAGGCCCTGTGGTCCACTCAGCCTTTAAAAATTGGTACCAGAGAAAGCTGGTGGGGTAAATGCAGCCAGGCCTGATAATGACCACATCCCTGTTATTTTGTGCTCTGGAAGTCTTGGAAATACGAGGCTAACACCGTGATCGTCAATATGCCTTAATGGAGTGGAAACGGGGATTTTACTCTTATGATTATAGTAATAATAATAGTTATAATTATTATAATTATTAGTAAGGTAAAGGTAATCCTCTCATGCCTTGAAGGCACATAGGGATATGGTGTTAATGCCCATATTTTCCTTGACCTCTCAGCACACTAGAGGCTGATATGGTCAGTATCACGCCTGGCCGCCTTTCCTTCCCCAACTCCAGAAGAATTCGGGTACCCATTTCTACAGCTGGGTGACTGGGGCGCCTCCGGCTGGATTCGAACCCCCGACCTTCGCCATGAGACCAGTGCACTAACCACTTCGCCACTCAGACGCCCATTATTAGTAGTAATGGTATAGTGTAGTATAGCATAGCACAGCATGGGTTGGTATGGTATGGTATGATATAGTGTGGTATAGCACGGTATAGTATAGTATATTATAGTATAGTATAGATGCTCTTTTTAGTTATTTCTCTTCTTTTATTTCAACTGTTCTAGAACGTAGCAATTTGTATTCGTTACTTCCATTTTTACAGAGATGTCTGGGAGTTACTGTCATATCTTCTCCATCATTGTTTCGTTTGTTCCGTATCTCTCAACATTTATTTTTAAATGTGCCACATTGTTCTGCTTCCCTACGTACCAGTTATATCTGCGGCCTTCATTTAACCTTTCATTTCTTAACTGGCCCTCTTTTCTCTTAGCCTCACAAACGACGTGATACCTGGCACTGCATACCTCGTGGGCTCTTAGATTTATAAAAACCAAAGTATTTCTTCTTTGTTTTTTTTTTTTTCAAACAAGAGACAACTATTCCAAATTGAACCTGCGAGATTATAGACCATTTTGTACACCATAGTTCCAGTCTCTGCATTGTTTATTAACCCTCTAGGGCTGTTTAAACGAACAACATTGCAATCTGAGGAGCAGGCGATATTCCTGCCATTATGTTTAACCCTAACAAGCCTGAACTGGAGGAGGCGAAACTGGGATTCCACGGATAAGTTTACATTTAGGTTTTACTTTTATTTCCTTATGTAAATGTAAGTTAATATGAAATGTACACAAAAGAATGGATAAATATTTGTAAAGTTTAAAATTATCGGCATGGTCTGAACGCTAATGAATATCTGCGCAATTTCTTATTTTGTTTGTTTGTTTGTTTGTACGTGAGCACTGTGCAAACGTTTCTAATTTTTAGGTGAAAATTGCTGACATCCAAAGGTTTTAAAATAAATAAATGTCACTATAGCATTGCTATAATGCTCCTCTATATTCGTGTCCAGATATAAAAAAAAGTAATAGTTTTCATTGTAATATTAGTTTTTTTCTTATTCTGGAGCATACATTTTGTTGCGAAATATATAATAAATTTTGGAGATCTTTATAAATGAGTGACTCTTGATTGCCTTCAGCTACAAGAAGTCACCACTTAACTACACATTTATATAAGGTCACCACTTAACTACACATTTGTATGAGGTAACCATTTGACTACACATTTATGTGAGTTCACCACTTAACTACACATGAGGTAACCACTTAACTACACATATATATGAGGTCACCACGTAAATACACATTTATATGAGGTAACCACTTAACTGCACATATATACTAGATCGTTTAATTACGTATTTATACGAGGTCACGGCTTAACTAAGCATATAAACCAAGTCGCAACTTCTCCGTATTCCTTCAACTCTACCCCTTTTCTTCGTTCAAACGGTCACCGTGTATACAGCATTTTTATGGCATAAATTTACCTAGTGCTGTAGGCTTCTTTTATTTTGTGTTAACACTTATGTTTTTTACCTCGTTTAGAACAAAGAGTTATCGAACTTGTATCCTATATCGCGCTGGACGGGTCGGTTTTTTAAAATTCTAGCTTACACAAACAGCAATGATTACGGAACAATTCATAGGAAAAATAATCAATAAAAAATGTTGAGTAAATAATGGCATATATTTTACGACATCAAAAAGGAAAAAAAGAGGTTGGAATAAGTATTCTTTTCATGTAATAGATTAATTCAAAAGCTAAAACAAAACATACGACAAGACGAGAGAATTAAACTCCGTATTCAGTAGTTATTATCTTAGGGAAAACAAATATATCTTGAATATAATGAAAATGTAAATATAAAACATAAAAATCGGTAAGAATATTATTTGTGGACACTGAAAGAAAAAGCAAATAGAAAGAAAAACATTACCGAGGTCGTGTACAGTGTCAGATTTTCAGGCAAGAAAGACGAGGAGATGCTTTGTTATGCCGGGAGATTCAACATAGTTGGGGATTGCGTGGCCCATAGTTTCAACAAATTAAGACTGCTTAGGGAATATGAAAGCGTAACTCGAAACGTTTTAATACCTACTGGATCAATACTGCAGAATGGTTTACAGTTTCAACATGCGCGGTACGTAAGATGTGCAAGCGGTATTCATTTTCCTACTTAAGTGTTCTTAAGCATTTGCGGCGTAACTATTTGGAACACAGCAACAATTCTGAGTTTTCAGTTCATCGAGGGAGGTCACAGAAATCTTGTAAACAATATTCTTTAACGTGTCCGCACAAAAATAAATCAAACGGCGTAATATCAGGTGAGCAGGGAGGCCACGGAATTCGTTCATCGCGCCCAATCCAGCGCTCAGAAATGTGCCTGTAAAGATATTATCTGACAATACGAGTCTAATGTGGAAGTACACTATTTTGCTGGAAAACCACATTTAGCTGGTGATATTCCAACTGTAGTAGCAGATGGAACTGTAGCATGCCCAAGGAGGTCATCGCTGTCAGTGTTTGTTCCACAGAAGAAAAAGGGCCCCAAAACTTCCGAACATTGAAAAGCACACCAGACATTCACCTTTGTACTACCTCTTTCGATTTCTCGAAATGGCGTCAGGGTTTTCTGAACACCATATTTTGTATTTATGACTATTTACCCTCCCTGACACGTTAAACGTTGCTTCATCACTAAATAGCCAACACTGAAGGTGATTTTCATCAGCTTCGATGTTTAACAAAATGTTTTGGTAAACCGGAAACGTGCTTTAAAGCCTGCACAGTCTGCGCTTTGTAGACATGGACGTGAAGGCGCGTATGAACAACCCTTAAAACAATCTTTTGTTATATACCTGAGTGCAATTCGTCTACTTGATTTTTTTATGAACATCGATAAAACGCTTTCTGGGGTTCGATCAACATTTTCCTGCCAAGTGCTCGGCATTCCCGCTCCTTTTCGCTGCAGAACACTATCAATCTCTTGAAATCGCCTTCAGCAACGTCGGACAGCATTATCTCAAGGTGGATCTTCTCCGTGCTAAGTTCTGTAACGACGTTGGTTCTTGATAATGGACTTTGTTTGGAAAAATCGAAGTACAGTACGCACATTGCTTTCTCCCGAACAGTCGCCATTTCTTTAGGTATGACGTCATATTTTCATCCAGAAATCACTGAGGTAGGTGCAGTGTAGCCAAATGAAACCTTTTAAGCCGCAAGCAAGTTTTTTTAAATTTCCGGTATGGATATAATAAACCACAAAGCGTTGACAATAATTTTGAACCACCCTGTGCACTGCATATTATTATCAGTATAAAAGTAGCTCATATAACGATAAAATTGAAAAGCCAACACAAGAAATCAATGCCCCGAAAGATAAACAGTCATAGCCTACAGGGAGAGAATAGTAACAAGAGTTATTTTTTTTTTTCCTGGAGCTTACCAATCGTTTCGCAGTACTCACTGAGGTAGAGGACATGGATATAGATGAATTATGGAATTCTTACAGCATAGCCATGGTCGCAGCAGCTGGACTGGGAGAAAAAAAACCAAATAGAAAAGCATGGATATCAGAAAACACATGGAAATATATGAAAGACGAGCAGCCAAATTAAACATGTTCAATGTAAAGACAGATCTCGGAAAAGATTTGGCAAAACCAACGTACAAAGAAATTATTCTGCAAAGTCATTCTGGGTAGACTTAAAGATGTAGTGGATACTGCAATGAGAGAAGAACAAGCAGGATTTCGGAAAGGGAGAAAGTGTCTCTGCCAGATCTTTACTCTAAGAATAATACTTGAAGAACATATTGAAAAGCAATAACCATTAATCCTGAAGTTCACAGACTTTAAAAAGGCATTTGATAGCATCCATAGAGATTCATTGTGGAGAATTTTAAGACTATATTAAATACCATCTAAAATTGTCGACATCGTTAAAGATCTCTACAACGGATATGTTTGTGCAGACAACACAGAAGAAGGAATGAGCGAATGGTTCCAGACTGAAACAGGTGAAACCAGGATGTATATTATCTCCCTTGCTTTTTTGGAATAGCCTTAGACTTCGAAACAAAAAGAAAAATGTTGCACACATGAAACCGGCATTGACTGGGTACATGGGACCCAACTGGAAGATCTAAATTTTGCAGATGGCATAACTCTTATCAGTGACAATGTGAATTCGATGTAAGAAAAAACAAATACCCCGTCTTCACTGGCTAGCAAAACAGGACTTGAAATTAACAAGTAAAAAACAAAAATAGTGAAATTTTCCATTAATCAAGGAGAGTTATACACAGAAAGAACAGCTGTTGAAGAAGTTTGTCAATTTGCATACCTTGGCAGCTACATAGACCAGAATAGTGACACCAGAAAGGAAGTTAGAACTGCAAAACCAGAATTGACCTTCAAAAATTCTGAGAAAATATGGCACTCAAAAGATGTAAGCACAAAAACCAAGTTAAGATTATTCAATTCAAATGTTATATCCACCCTCATTTATGCATGTGAAAGCTGGAAAACAACTAAAGAAATAGACAAGAAATTAGACTATTTTTAAATTAAATGCCTAAGGAAAATACTCGGTATTAAGTGGAACGAGTTCAATAACAACTCAGAGATATGGCAGTTGAGTGAACAACAACCTTTCTCATGGGTGATCATGAAAAGGAGATGGACGTATGTCGGTCACGTGATGAGAAGAAACAATCAGAGAATAAAACAAGCTATCAAGTGGAACACAGCAAGCCAAAGAAAAATAGGTCGACCGCGTGAAACTCTAAAGAAGACATTGTTAAGAGAAGCCAAATCAGCAAGCATAAAATCCTTTGAAGAGGTTGAAAAGCTCGTCGAAAACTTGGCGAACTATCATGTGAGCTCTATGTGACTTTTAACGGCCCAGGGAGGATATAAGATGTAAGAAACATAGGATCGAAGGGCATTAACCTGAATGAATAAGAGTAGACATTTTTTAAAAATAAAATAATTTATACCTGTATAGTTTCTTCGGTAACAAAGCTATATGCTATATAAAACTTTCGGTCATATATGTACCGTAATGACTCTAAAACTAAGTAAAACTACGAAGATTCAATATCCATGCGCATGAAAATATGCACATGTATATAAACGTTATTTTTCTGAACTAAAAAAAAAAAATATATATATATATATGCGGGTAAAAAGAATGAGAGGTGAGACACACACATAGAGTGAGAGAGAGAGTGTGTGTGTGTGAGAGAGAGAGAGAGAGAGTATCGACAAGTGACCAAACAATAATAAAAAGGACCGTCCACAATAAAGAAACATGCTCATCATTGATACTTATCAGCCAGTAAACAGCATTCGGCATCTGATATTAAAAATAGCAATATTTGCAGCATTCTCCAGAAATATGATAAAATATTTGATATTATTATGTTAACTCTTTGCGACGTTGTATTTTCTCTGGGAGTAAACAAGAACACAATACTTTGAGTCCCTCCCTGAATTATTCTTTGCCTCTCTCTCTTACTCTCTCTCTCTCTCTCTCTCTCTCTCTCTCTCTCTGAACCTTTAGGTCCCCCAATGGTTTTCCACATACCCCTGTCCTTTGCTTTTTGTTTGTCTCATGCCCATCTAAGGCCTCTATTACTCAACATCCTCTCTGTTTTTCTTCTTCACGTCTCCTTTACCCCTACTCTGGTTTCCCTGGAGTGTCCATTTTAGTGCCAGTTTTTGGTGATGAATGCACGCCCGGCCGTCGCCACTGCCTTTCTTCAGTAATCGAAGTCAAGGGGCTTCATGTATATTTCTGTCAGCAATCTGTTCTTTTCTTACAGTACTGAGCCAAAAATATTAATCTAATCCTACACACTCATTTAGTCTTTTCCTTGGCCTATAAAGGGGGGGGGGGGAAGGAAGGGTTAAAGTGATGTGTTCTGCTGGTAGAGTGCTGGGTTGTAGTCGTGAAACCGGGCAGGCCTTGTCGTGTGTAAATTTACAGTTTTCTAGAGGAAAATGCATTGCTTTTGCTACCAGAATTACTCATCACCACCATCATCATCATCGTCGTCGTCATCATCAGCACCAACAGCAATAATATCAGTAAAACGAGTAACAGCAGCAACAACGAGTAACAACAGCAACAACGAGTAACCACAGCAACAACGAGTAACCACAGCAACAACGAGTAACCACAGCAACAACGAGTAACAGCAACAACGAGTAACAACAGCAACAACGAGTAACCACAGCAACAACGAGTAACAGCAGCAACAACGAGTAACCACAGCAACAACGAGTAACCACAGCAACAACGAGTAACCACAGCAACAACGAGTAACCACAGCAACAACGAGTAACCACAGCAACAACGAGTAACAACAGCAACAACGAGTAACAACAGCAACAACGAGTAACCACAGCAACAACGACAGGTTACGTAAATTCACGTGTTGTTTGTGATGAATTTAAGCCACACTATTATGGCTTAAAATACCCACACACACATATACACCCACACACTAACACACCCACACCACATTTATATTTCACGACCTACACACATTCCTGTGCTCGCTATGTACATAAAAGAAGCGCACTAATGTACTCTTGACCTTGAGCAGACACCAAGAGAAAGTTGAAATTGTCATGTATTTCTTAAGATGTCAAGTTTTTTTGTTTTTCAAAATGGCCAGCCTGAAATCAATATACCTTAGACTTTTTGTTTTGTTCTGCTTTCTGCTGAATTAGCCTAGTCAGGGCCATGAATAATTAACGTTTGCTTGTGTAATTCTCGCGTGCTGTGGTTAAGGTTGATAAACGAGCTCCGAAGTGACCCAGGCCGGATCGCTAAAACAGGCGTGAGATGGACCATCTGCAAGAAAAGGACAAGAGAGGCTGGCCAGAAAACAGCCTGGGCCAAGAACTGTAGAAGATGAGGTCAACCGTATATAGTAGCTTTGTTGGAAAAACCATCGAAGCGAGACTAGGCTAGGGGAGATAAAAAGTTGGGAGAGTTCTTTGCTGTCCTGCACGACGCTTAAGTTGTAGTGATCAGTGACTGGTTTGTCAATCATTGTCCAAGGACGGACGGACGGACGGACGGACGGATGGATGGATGGATGGATGAAATTCTCACAGCAGAATTACCTACAAACTAAAAAGTCTGGAATATGTAGTTCCTATCGCCCACCAGCTAACGCTGCAGGTGTCACAAAATCTACACCAGTCATACACTGACAACACAAAATGTCACTGAACAACAAACAAAATAAAGCTGAGAATCAGTTACTATTCACGAGAACCCCACAGTGAGCTCTTACAGCCAGTTTTTAGTTGCTATGTGAAATTACTGGAAGCAAACATAAAATATATGCATAAAGTTTTCATATCATGTAAAGGAAAATTATGCATCATATTTGTTCCATTTTAATGTCGAGAACACCCCCTCCCCACCTTCCCAGCTCGCAGTTTCAAAAAGGAAGAAAGAAAGAAAGAAAAAAAGAAAGAAGATCTTTGAGAAAGGATGAATTAATGATGCTAGAGGAAGACCAAGAGAAATGATACTGGACAGTCTGACGGGATGGTGTGAGAGGAGATCATCAACTGAGCTGATGGCCTGCATGAAGGATCGTGTACTCTGGAGAACCATAATAGCCAACGCCAGTCGGCACGGCACCTGATGATGATGATGATTGGGTCCCTGGTGTAGAGCACTCTCAGACCAGACGTACTCGTAAATCATCTGATATTTCATAGACGTTTTTCAATCTTTACCACCCGCGTTGTCTTCAGAGCCCACTTTCAGGAGAGACCTTTTATGTTAAAACATTAGCTTCGATTCTGCACCTCGTTAGCGTTAAGACCACATTCAGCACCTCGTTAGCGTTAAGACTACATTCTGCACCTCGTTAGCGTTAAGACTACATTCTGCACCTCGTTAGCGTTAAGACTACATTCTGCACCTCGTTAGCGTTAAGACTACATTCTGCACCTCGTTAGCGTTAAGACTACATTCTGCACCTCGTTAGCGTTAAGACTACATTCTGCACCTCGTTAGCGTTAAGACTACATTCGGCACACTCCTACATTAAGACTGCTGGCGGTTTCTAACATCAGCTGCTGTTATAATGCTCCATAACCTTCGTTCTGTGCTCAGATCTAGCACCTTCTGTGACCAGACAACCTAGGCAACCTGTTAGGTTTGGATGTTTGATAGTCAACCTCGCTGCGCTGGCTAAAGACATGACACTTCCCCATGAACAGTTTTTGTCTGCTTCCTGCATTTCACGAATGGGTGGAAAGAAGGAAAGGTATAAACTTTCACCTATCCAATAATTTTTTTCTCTGTATCGCTTGCAACTCAGACTATGTTTGTTTCTCTACTACTCGAACTACGTGGGGTTTCTTTTAATCAAGGTAAACAACAACAACAATAACAACAACAACAACAAAGAGATAAAAATCCACGTTTCCGTGCCACTAAGCCATAACGAGGTTACGGGTATTAGGCCCCGTATTTCCACGACCGTCGGGACATGAAAGCCTGATGGGGTCAGTGGCACGCCTGGCCCGCATTTACCTTCCCAGGTTTCTCTGGTATCCATTTTTTAAGAGGCTGGGTTTTTGTGTGGGTGATTCCAGAAAAAATCCCGCCATTGCTGGGATTTGAACCTGGTACCACCAGATTAGCAGATTGAGGGCCTAATCACTCAGCCATCTAGACATATGTCTGTTTTTTTAGGCTGTTGAATTAATTTGATATTGTTTTTTGTTGTAATTTCATCCCATTACATTTCAATAATAACAAAAAAAGTTCCGTTGAATTACATTTTCTCTGCAAATTGATTTCGCAGAAACATGAGTTGCTTTTTAAAATTGAATTTGTACTTTGGTTTGTTCACAAAGTCTCCTGAGACGGCGAGGAAATGCTCATTCTTAGAACAAATGATTGCGCTTTGTTTTTTACAATATATATATTTTTTAACTGGGTGGGTTAGTTTCATTTCATGAATTCTTCTTTGTTGCTTTGTGTGCTTGCTTAGGATGTGCATTATCAGCTGCTTTTGATCTGAATGCGTTTCATTTTATCGTGACGTTGCTATCGTTAAAATGGCGGGCTGGTTGGCCGAGAGGTTAGACGAAGGACATCCTGTCCTTCCACAACCCTAGGTCCCTTGTTGCAGATTAACAGGCACATCACTGAGTATTTCCCACGTCAGAATGCCAAAACCATCAAAACATGTCAGATTGCCAAACCATCAAAACATGTCAGATTGCCAAAACATATAAAACACTTTTTCTCTCTACCTCTTGTAATAGAATAGTCAAGGGAAAGTTGTAAAGCCATAGTTCAGGAGGAAGGAAAATAGTCCCCTGACTATCTGAGTGTCAGATTAGTACTTCTTGACCTAAATCCAGAAGGAGTGCGCAGCAAGCGCTGTGTCAGGAAGTTAAGACTCCAGGGAGTAGGAGCACCGAGGAGCACAGAGAGTGAACACATTCAGGGGCGACAAATCGGTTAGAAGGGTCCCAGGAGATGTGGTTAAGATGGAGTTTTGTTTTGTTTTGTTGTGATCGACAGGTTTTGGATGCTTGTTTTCGAGATGTAGATGTTATTTCTTATTTGACCTTCTTAGGACAGCATTATAGTCTCTGTGTGTGTGTGCGTGCGTGCGTGCGTGCGTGCGTGCGTGCGTGCGTGTGTGTTATTGCAATGTAGCAGTAGCGGAGGTCAGAGATATCTTAATAACAACAGCTGAAGACATGGTTCTAGTAAAGAAAACACAAAAAGAATGGATGGATTACAGCAGGCACGCTAGAACTGATAAAACAACGTAGAGAAATGAAGACGAAATGGAAAGTGACAAACATCAACAAAGAGGAATATAAATCTTTAACAAAAGAAGTATGAAGAAACATAAGAAAAGACAAAAAACAATACATACAAGATTGTTGTGAAACAATGGAAGGACATCAGAAGTGTGGAAGAGATAGTGAAATGTTTAAAGAAATGAAAACATTGACGAGAAATGTCACACCTAAGCTAAATGTAATTTGTGACGAGATGGGGAATACCTTGACAGAGACACAGGAAATTCTAGAAAGATGGAAGGAATATTGCAAAGAAATGTATGAAACAACCGACTGTGAAAGCAGAAATCAACAGTGTAAATTATTATTGGTGGAGAAAGAACCCGAACCGACAATAGAAGAAATTTTATGAGCAATAAAGAATCTGAAAAATGGTAAATCACCAGGATGTGATGAGATAACAGCTGAGTTTATTAAAGCAGGAGGAAAGGAATGTCCAACAATCTATCATGCACTATGTAAAAAGATATAGCATTCAGGTATTTGGCCAAAAGAACGGAAAAGAACTGTATTCATATCATTAATACTGTTAAAAATCATAATGGGTAGACTTCGTAAGAAAATAGAAGAAGTCAGTATGGCCCAAGCTGGTTCCAGGCAAGCAAGAGGATCAAGAGATCATATATTCAATATAAGATTAATAATAGAGAAATGCAGAGAGTTTAATATGAATCTATATGTAGCCTTTATAGACTACTCAAAGACATTTGATTGTGTACAACACCAGAAACTTTGGGAAATAATGGAAAAAATGACATTTCCAACACATTTGATACAATCAACATCACTAGACCAACAAGCAGCAGTAAGAATAAATGGTGAAACAACAACTTGGTTTGACATAAAACAAGGGGTCCGTCAGGGGTGCATATTGTCGCCTTACTTATTTAACTTGTATACTGAAAATATAATGAGGAATGTTGAGAAGATGTCGACAAAGAATATTACGATGCTATAACAATTGGAGTTATGAAATACCAGAGATTAGATATGCTGATGACACAGTATTACTGTCTCCAACACAAAGAAGGGAGTGGAAAAATTAATTATGTCAGTCCGTAAGAACAGCGAAGAACAAAACCTCTATCTTAATGCGAAGAAAACTAAACTGATGATAACTGACAAAACAAACAAGGCAGCTGATATATGTATCAATGAGGAAAAACTGAAAGAAGTGGAGAGTTTTGAATATCTTGGATCACTGCTAACTAATAATGGAGATACAATGAGGGAAATTAAAAGGAGGACATCTATCGCTCTTCAGAAAGTAAAACAACTAAATAATCTGTGGAGAGGAACAGACAGAACTACAAAAATAAGATTTTTAAGGGCATGCATCTTTCCCATCGCAGCATATGCCTGTGAGACCTGGCCACCTAACAAAACATCCGAGAAACAGCATAATTTGCCTTTGAATTTAAATGCTACAGAGGAGTTTTTCAAATACCATAGTCACAAAAAAGAACAAATATATCCATACTACAAGAACTTAATATTGAAGAAGGCTGGCTAGTAAAGAGGATTAAACAGAGAAAACCTAAATATTTTGGACACATTAAACGTCATGATAATCTAGAGAAGACTGTGTTGGAAAGGTACATAACGGGAAAAAGAAAGAGAGGAAGACCAAGGCGAAGATGGCTGCAAGACATCGTTGATGATCTGCAAATGGATGCATCAGCAGCAGGCCATCTTGCTCACAACCAATAGGCCTACAAGAGTGTTGTTAGGGAGGCAAAGGTCCTCAAGGGATATGCAAATGAATGAATGAGCAGTAGTGTCATTTCATTGTTTGTTGTGCTGAAGGAAGATTCTACGAATTGTGGGTATGGATGACGAGTAGTTAATTTTTCCCTCTCAAATTGTGTTCTCTACCTTCCAGTAGTGAACAATTTCTCGCCGGAAGCCATGGTTTTGTTTGTTTGTTTGTTTTCCTGCCTTGTGGCAGTGACAGCTTTTCTCATCTTCATGCAAATCATCCTCATTTTCTCATAAATAAATCTGTTATCGGTCTTCCTACACAGCGGCTCTGCTTAGTATCAAATCCGCGTCCAGTCTTGAGTCAGAAAGTCTGTTTCCTTCTACGTTGTCCTAGTAGTGGAGCCTTGTCAGTCTGGGTGTTGTTGTTCTTTTCGAGTGTTCAACAAGAACTAAACTGATCGAAGATCTAAATCAGATCTACTAAACATTTCTACCAATAATTAAACAACCACTAGGCAACATTCTGTCAACATCATATCAACAATATGACTCGTTGATTCATTCTTCTGTAATGGCAGGATGCTGTGGCAGTTAAAATTGACGCCACTCACCTGGTAAAGCTCTTGACTCTTCTACCTTCGATCCTCTCTGTTGCCATCACGTGCTCTAGTTCGCTTCTCGGCCAAACGTGCCCCACAAACTTGGACTGTCGTTTTCAGACATTTGTTATAAGTTGATGCTAACAGACGATACTGATAAATGATTTCTATCTTTTCTTTTTGGAAATTTTGATCGCATTTTTTTAAACTTTCAGTTCATTCACCTTCGAAAATAATAGCCTTAATTTGTTTGTCACACGAACTCTTGATACCCATATTTCAGTCTTCTTATCTCCATTGATCAAAGTGTGTATTGACGGGAGGAAAAAAAAATCTGTGTGAATTCTTGAGGTGATTAAAAGCTTGGTCCAGTACCATAACCAGCCACATTTCCGTTCTTCAGGTGCTGATTAACACCTGACAGCTTTCTTATCATCTTATCATTCTAATCCCCCCACCCTCGTCCCGTCCCGTCCCGTATCACAGTTTCCTGTTTACGCCAGGAGTTTGTTAATATTTATTCCTGCCGTGTTAGAATCGGAGCATTGAATGAAATTGTGCAGACTGTCAGATGAAAAGAAATTCCGGTGCAAAAAAAAGCAACAAAAAAAAAAAAAAACAAACAAACAGGTAATATGAAGAAACCACGGTCATCAAATATGACAAAAATATGAATGAAACAGACAGAATGAAGAATGTTCAGGAACATCCCAGACGAAAAAAAAAAAAAAACGACAATGAAATCAAAGTAAAAAAAGTGCAAAATAATACCTAGGATCTGAAAGCGATTTTGTCATGCATGTGAGAGGGCACCTATCTACGGGTAACCAGACCACACTGATCGTAAGATTTAAACAAAACAAAACAAAGCAAAACGAAACAAAACAAAAATATCGTTAGTTCTCTCTGGAAATTGCTACCGTTTAATCACTAGCAACGTGTCCAATAGTGAAATTCTGGTGCCTCATACAGTGATATGGCGCTAGGCTTTCTCGAAACCGGTAAAGGTATACCTGTCTTTCTCCTTGAATAAAGTACTTTCCGAAATACCGGTTTCCTCAGTACAAATTCGGTACTTTATACCTTTTTTATGTAAAAAAAAAATAATAAGCATATCTTGCAAACATCAGCGGAAAGTAACTGTTCGTGCGAATTTTTTTAACATTTTTTTTTATCCGGCGAGTTCTTTACAAAATGCTCACATGCTGAAGCTAAGTCAAAACTTGGTTGGTTCTCCTTCATGCTGAGTGATATCATCATCATCATCATCATCATCATCATCATCATCATCACCATCATGCTGCCCTGATAAACCTCCGGCCGATTTCGCTGGTTGCGTTTTTACTATGTTTTTGATAATATAAACCGGTTACGGTAATCGACGCCTTTCAAAATTTTCGGTTTTTCTCTTTCTTTAAATAGGTAATTTACCGGTAATCGCCGGTTAACCTGATCACTGCTCATATATAGACTGTTAAAAAAAAAAAAGAAACGCAACACTACTGCAGTCGTAATGGACATCAAATTTCAAACTTGTATCAAAATTTTATTTTACGGAATTAATGTTCAAATCTTGGGATGAAGAAACTTTAAGACTTTAACAATGAAATGATGTTCATTAAATTTGGTTTGGACTTTTATTCTTTGCGACTGAGGCCTCCGTTTCGGTAAGGTATATGGCCTCTACTGGCCTGTATCAGAGAACGGCATCTCCTTGACATAGATCCGATTAGCCGTTGGATCTGTTGTTGTGGGTTAGCTGCCCACTCTTCCCGCAGTGCAAGAGGCAACTGTCGGAGATTAGTTGGCGCCACGTTTCACTAGCAGACTTGTCTGTTGAGTTCATCCCATAAGTGTTCTATTGAGTTCATGTCTGATGACATGAACGGCTACGGAAATGGGTGGTGAGTTGTGCCACATGAAGTCGAGCGTTATCCTGCTGAAAAATCGACCCTGGTGCAGCCAGAAGTAGAAGGACGTGAGGACGAAACATTTCAGCGACGTAACCTTGGGCATTCAAACATACTTCAGTTTGCACCGGGTCAGTTCTCCCCATGAAGTTGATTTCCCCCACACCAGTGGAGGAGCCTCATCCATGCAGTTCTGTAAAGTTGATGTCCAGGTGAACGTTTCGGAAAATGTGCCCTTGTCTGATTATCACACTTCAGTTTAAATCGCAACATCGTATTTGTTGCGTTCTTTTTTTTTTTTTTTGAAACAGTATAGTATATTTTTATCATCATCATCATGTTCCATCCGATAGGCGCAGACAGTTGTGATTCTCCAAAAGACATTTAGTTCATTTAGATCCGTGTTGTACCCTTGGGTAGCATTTTTCTTTTCTCCAATGATTTAGCTCACCTGTTTCCCGCCTCGTTTAAGCCGCGGATCTCTTAAGTCAGTGATAATTCTCCGGGTCCGACCTGCTCCCGCACTACTTGGTATCAAATTAGGAACCTTGATATATATTTTTAGTATTCTACACACGAAGTTAGGTATGAGGGTCTCCACATCATCCATTGCAGGTTCCAAAGATTGAGAACCCTTGGTCCATCTGTTTACAAGCATGAAGTTAAGAACTTAATAGCCGCTTAAAATAACACTTCAGCTAAGCAGTTTTTTTCCCTCTCATTCTTTCATTTTAGCTGCTTAAAGTGTCAGGAGTCGCGGGAAGGTCATAGATACGTTTTTAACATGGGGCCACTTCGATCGATTTAGATTGTTCTCGATCTTCCCTTTACTGTCTCTGGCCATCCTGGTCTTGCGTGTCTAGCTCCAGGCTTCCTCCTAAGTGTTTTTTTTTTAACGAGGCGGCCCTGGAAGTTTTAACTGTAGACTCGAAATGGTGTTGTCTAAATAGGTTATTTAAGCTAGTCACGTGCTAGATGACTTTGTCGTATCCCTTATGTGCTTCTGCCAAACTCCTTCCACATCTGCTGATGACTAAGAGGTGTGGCGTGAATATAGCAAGAGACAGATTATATAAGAGTCATTATATACCGTAGCCTGTTAGTTATACAACATGCTGGTGATAAATGGAATAAGCCAAGCAAAGACTGCATTTCAGAGAATTACAAACATATTATCCAACACATCCTTATCAATGAATGTTAGAAAACGAGTCCTAAAATGCTGTGTAGAACCTATCTTGATATATGGAAGTGAATCATGGACAGTAGGCAGGTCTGCACAAAAATCATTGGAAGCAGCAGAAATGTGGTTTATTAGAAGAATGTTGCGAATCCCCTGGACAGCAAAAATAACTAATGAAGAATGTAGGAGAAGAGCTGGAGAGACAAAAAAACCTTGTCAAAAAGATAAGAGAGAGACAATGTACTTTCATATGACATGCAATGAGAAGAGGGGGCATTGAAAATATTATAACAACAGAAAAAATAGAAGGAAGAAGATCAAGAGGAAGACCGAGAGAAATGATACTGGACAGTCTGATGGGATGGTGTGAGAGGAGATCACCAACTGAGCTGATGTGGTGGTGGTGGTGGTAAATGAAAGTTCCCCCCCCCCATAGTCTTATAAGAGAAAATGTTTTAAAGATCTTACCCCGTCCGCCTGTGCAAGCCAAAGACACCCCAAACAAAAAGGAACCAATGGGCGAAGATTTGATTTATCCATCGTTATATGGAATATAAATTAAAGGAAATGGGTTGGTGGACAGCCCGGCGGGCAGATCACCGACCCAAGGCAACTTGCAAACGGACAAAGGAGATCCCATCAAAGCCACCCTATTCAAACTGCGGAAACAGGACACAGACTGAAGGTAAATGTTCATTATCAGCGACCATGTCGAAGGGAAGTAACGAAGGAAAGCGGCAGACAATCGGGAATGAAGAGGCAGCCAACATACACATCCAATGCCATACTGGCTTCGTCAGCCAAGCAATACACTATGAGCGATCTGGGGTCAAAGGCCGAGCACATATGGGTGCAAGGAGGCCCATCTCTAGGCCAGCAGCAGAGCATGGTCCATCTTCAACTTGTTTTGTCCTTCCTCATTTACTGCTGGGTGTAGAGGTGAAGTGCAATTGTCTCCCAATGGCTCGCCTGTTGGCTTCGTACATTGAGATGTTCAGGGACTCTGTTATACCATCTGTCCATCGCTTGTATGGGCGGCCCCTTCCTCAGCCTTTGTGTGGTCTGTAAAACATTGCTGTCTGTGGTACACGTTCTGTTGTTAGTCGCGACACATAATCGAACTAAATATTTGCTGTTTTTTAATATAGTTCAAAACGGGTTCAACTCCTACTTTATTTCTAGTGACATCATTCCTGATTCTGTCCATTCTTGATATTCCAAGAATTCTTCTCAAGAATCTCATTTCAGTTTTTGTAATCTTCCTTTTGTCTTTTGCTGTCAGCGTCCATGCCTGGCATTGGTAGCACAAAGTTGGTATGAAGATTGTCTTACAGATAGTTCTTTTGGTTTCCAGTGAGACGTGCTTGTTGTTTAGTATGGGAGCCATTTGCCCGATAAGTTGGTTCACTTTGTTACTTCTGTTTTCGATCTCTATGTCTGTTTTTCCTTTTGTTGAGAAAATGCTTCCGAGGTATTTGAAATGCGTTACTTGCTTCATAGTATAGTTTTCCAGCGTAATGTTTATTGGTGTGTCTACTCTTGCGATGTTCATGATTTCTTATAACGATGCATATGAGAGCTTAACAGGAAAAGACCCTGGCTAAACCAGATGACCACTTTTTATTAACCAGTTATTGAATTTTACAAGCTATGGCAACATTTACTCACTTTGTTTGCACGCTCTCTAAATCTACCATTCTAATTTTGCCTCACCAAATCACATTCTTATTACGTGTCCCATGTTATGCCATGCCCCGTCTACTTCTCTGCTTGTCTACGGTTTTAAAGCCTGGTCTCTCGCTTGCATGTCCACATGTACGTGTGCTTCCTTCCCTCGTGTTACAGAAGCAGGCGGGGAAAGTAGGCTCACCAGCAGGTCCAAAGTTCAACATGAAACAGTTCCCTGTGTGTACGCTCTGGTACGGGACAGAGAGTTGGTCAAGACTGGGCTCAATATAGATCACTTCTGGGCTGAAATCAACATTGTTTCTCCTCACTCCATTCTCTCTCTCTCTCTCTCTCTCTCTCTCTCTCTCTCTCTCTCATATTCGTTAATGTGCAAGACTTTGCAGTAAGCGAGCAGTCAGTTTTTTAGTCAGCCTTTGGGAAAATGTGAAACACAATAGTTTTATTATTTCAGTTTTAATTACCTCCGTTAGACAATAATACATTTGTACTGCGCAGAATCTCTGTAAAATAATGAAAGTTGTCTGGTCTGATATAGGGCAGAATGTCAGGAAGACCTGCGTGTTCATTTCTTCACCCTCTCCATTCAGTTCAATCCATCCATCCATCCATCCATCCATCCATCCATCTATCTATCTATCAATCTATCTATCTATCTATCTATCTATCTATCTATCTATCTATCTATCTATCTATCTATCTATCTATCTGTCGTCCGTCTGTTAGTCTGTCTGTCTATCTATCCGTCTGCCCGTCCGCCTCCTTCTGTTTGTTTGTTTGTCTGTCCATCCACTATAACTATTCCTTTGTAATTTATATTAATCTTTCCTGCAGAAGTACAACAAAAGCTGAAACACAACAAAATTTCTCATTCGTTCCAAAATAATCTTTCCACAAGAAAAAAAAAACTACAATGAAACAATTTTGTATTACAACCTACATTTACTTATCTCCCACTTTCTCTCCCAAACTCTTCTTACCATTCTCTTTATAAATTCAGGAAAACTTTCAGCCAAAACAAAGTATACAGCCCTGGGACTGAATAGGTCTTCTTCTTCTTCTTCTGCGTTCGAGGTTGTTGGTCACTTCAGATCCTGATCCCTGTCGACATGGCAAAGCTCGCAGTCCTCTCCAGATCCTGATAGGGGCCCCAAAGCTTTTTGCCCCAAGCTTGTGTCCTCTGGCCATGTCTCACGCCTCAGGTCTGCATGGTTTAGGCTGGATGGGTCTGAACTGGTTTCCCCCTTTCTTTCAAATTTTGTCTTTGCCCACTGGACTTTTCCGGCCCATCCCGAGCTTATATTACTATCGTGAGACCTCTCAACTTCACTCTGTTGGAGAGACTCCAATTTCTATCGGGATCTAATAGCTTTCAACCATTCCAGAGTACTTTCTACTTGTATTTGTTAGGTTAATGTTAAAACTTATTAAAGAAAGTATTTGTAACTGTACACGCAGAAATTAAACCAGGGTTCGTTATTACACTAGCACACTTGGATCCCAAACTTCGTTAGTTGAGCGAGTAACATTGTGCGTACATCTTCTGATGTTCTGTGAGTTGTATTTGACATTACGGGTTTTCAAAAAAGTAAAACAACTAAAGAAGCTGCGGAGAGGAACAAACAGAACTACAAAAATAAGATTTTTAAGGGCATGCATCTTTCCCATAGCAACATATGCCTGTAAGACCTGGACACATTGAGGAAAAAAAAACAGCTGAGAAACACATAAATACATTTGAATGTAAATGCTGCAGAAGAGTCCTTCAAATATCATGGACATAAAAAAGAACAAATATATCCATACTACGAGAACTTAATATTGAAGAAGGCTGGCTATTAAGAAAAATTAAACAAAGGAAATTTAAATATTTTTGACATATTAAACATCATGATAATTTAGAGAAGACCGTCTTGGAAGGGTACATAATGGGAAAAAGAAAGAGAGGAAGACCAAGGCAAAGATGGCTGTAAGACATCGTTGACGATCTGCGAATGGACGTATCAGCAGCAGGGCATCTTGCTTACAACCGAGAGGCTTACGGGAGAGTTATTAGGGAGGCAAAGTTCCGCAAGGGACATGCAAATGACTGTTTATGGGTCCAGAAATGTCTACCTTCTGTTTGATATGGATCTCAAATATCTTATGCAGCTCTGCTGTAATGGGTGCGACTGTGTGGCGTTCACAAAATATAAGTCTCTCTGTTTCTTCTTTGTGGGCTCTAAATAGCTGGCACAGCGCAGTCTGTCTGGATCATAATACTTCTCTGTGTGCGCTAGGTGTCATGTTGGTTGGTAATTTCTTTAGCTTTTTCGAGAGCTGTCTTATACAAACAGACAAGTACGACACTCATTTGTAACTGATGACCTCGATCAAAAAGACCTCCAAGTAGTGCGTGACCTTTCAGAATTTCAGATCTTTCTGATGAGTGTCCTCTGATTTCCAGGACTTCTCTGTTTGGAGCCGCCAGAGAGAGAGAGACTGGGTCACTATAACTTCTGTGGCACGGTGGGTACCTAAAACAGCGGATTGACTTTTACAAAACTCAAAGAATGGACTCAGTTTTTATGTTTCTTCTACGCTACGGAAAGAGGGGGAAGAATTTCTGGACAGAATCTCGTGGATGGGGATAATGCAGAGGCGTAAGAGCAGCCCAGACACACTCAAGTCTCCAGACAGGTTCAGGAAATTCACACAAGCACTTTCAGGTTGAAAAATATGGTTACAGTGTTCTGCGATCGCAAAGGGATTTCGTGACAGAATTCGTGGCGCCCAAAGACAACAATAATGTCAGAGTTTATTGTGAAACGCTGAATAAGCTTCGCACGTTGATCCAAAACAAAAGACGTGAAATGCTCACCACGAAAGTCGTTCTCTCCTACACCAGCGCGCAGCCCCATAAAGGTTTTACTCAAGCAGTTTAATTTGGACATTTTACCTATCTCCCCCTTCCCCCTCCTTCCCCGCCCCAGTCTTTACAGCCCTAACTTGCTGTCACGTGATACTATCTCTTCAGGAAAATGAAGAACTAGCTGGGGGTACTCAACGATTCGAAACTGGTGAGGAGCTAATGGATGGAGTAAGCAACTGGCTGGATAACCTGAATACGCTGTTAATTGACAGGGAATTGTATAAGTTGGTGTCACGGCACGAAAAGGATATGAAAACAGGACGATATGGAAAACTAATGCGGGAAAAAATACATATATTTAAAACGGATAAGTCCATCCCTCTTCTGATAAATTTGTTTTAAATGTGAAGCGGAAAGGAGCTACAGGCCGTTGTGTCCATCAGTGATAGAACTCATTTATCAGAGTCCGTTGTCAGGTGATTCTATCTTTGTTAGCTTAATTAATCTATATCTTTCCCATCTTCTATGGTAATGGCCTCTGTATCTGAGCTTAGGTGAGAAATGTCGGTAATTCGATTGTCTAGAAACGAGACATCGTCGTGGCTTCTTGTAACTATGGTACGGGAGTCACAACTTTCTTGGTTGGTCCTGCCGTAATTCCCACCCATCTCCCCCCCCCCCTCACGCTTTTCTACAAGTGCCCCCTTGGGGTTTCTTGCACTGGATTCCGTTATGTAGTCGATTTCATTATGTCTGTCTCCCTTCTCATCCTCGTCTTCTTTGCTGAGGATATCTCCCCCTCCCCCCCCCCCCATTGGTTAACCATACACGCTTCTCCTTTCACGTGTTCTTCTTAACCACCCTGTCCAGACTTTGGCAACTCGGGACTGCGTTGTAGGGGCTCCAGTTGTTTCTTCATGTTGACAGAGTTAACACTTGGGCATTCGGATCTCGCAAGAGATTGGCTGTGTTCCATTCGCGTGTGTATTCTGTTCCGTAGTCTGTAGAAGGAGTTCTGTACTCTGGGTACACGGTGCCGTAACTGTGAAAAGGAAATCAGAAATCGTGTTCTCCCCGGTCTTCAGGTGACTCTTTCTTTCGGAATCTTCTTGTTCTACCTTTTCAGATACTCATATACCACCATCCCTGCCTTCAGTGAGCTTATTTTAATAGGACACTCGCTGACCCAGTCGGTATCCTGGCTGTAAATGTCGCGGAACGTGCGTCTCTCAGGCAGGATGATCCAGAGTCTAAGGTTTTTAATCTTCTTTTCCAGTCAATCTCAGGTTTCCTAAATGTGGGATCCAGTCAATCTCAGGTTTGCTAAATGTTGGATCCAGTCAATCTCAGGTTTGTAAAATGTGGGACCCAGTCAATCTGAGGTTTGTAAAAATGTGGGATCCAGTCAATCTGAGGTTTGCAAAATGTGGGACCCAGTCAATCTCAGGTTTGCAAAATGTGGGATTCAGTCAGTCTCTGGTTTGCAAAATGTGGGATCCAGTCAATATCAGGTTTGCAAAATGTGGGCTCCAGTCAATCTCCGGTTTGCAAAAATGTGGGACCCAGTCAATCTCAAGTTTGCAAAATGTGGGATCCAGTCAATATCAGGTTTGCAAAATGTGGGATCCAGTCAATATCAGGTTTGCAAAATGTGGGATCCAGTAAATCTCAGGTATGCAAAATGTGAGATCCAGTCAATCTCAGGTTTACAAAATCTGAGACCCAGTAAATCTCAGGTTTACAAAATCTGAGACCCAGTAAATCTCAGGTTTACAAAAAATCTGAGACCCAGTAAATCTCAGGTTTATAAAATCTGAGACCCAGTAAATCTCAGGTTTACAAAATCTGAGACCCAGTAAATCTCAGGTTTACAAAATATGAGACCCAGTAAATCTCAGGTTTACAAAAATCTGAGACCCAGTAAATCTCAGGTTTACAAAATATGAGACCCAGTAAATCTCAGGTTTACAAAATCTGAGACCCAGTAAATCTCAGGTTTACAAAATATGAGACCCAGTAAATCTCAGGTTTACAAAAAATCTGAGACTCAGTAAATCTCAGGTTTACAAAAAATCTGAGACTTAGTAAATCTCAGGTTTACAAAAATCTGAGACTCAGTAAATCTCAGGTTTACAAAATCTGGGATTCAGTGGAAGGAATTCTGTACTCTGGGTACACGGTGCCGTAAAGTTTGAAAAGGAAACCAGAAATTATGGTATCCTCGGTCCTCAGGTGACTCTCTCTTTCGGAATCTTCTTGTTCTACCTTTTCAGATACTCATATACCACCATCCCTGCCTTCAGTGAGCTTATTTTACTAGGACACTCGCTGATCCATTCAGGTACACTTGTCTTACATGGTCTTTGAACTGAAAACCTTCTCCAAACCTCCTGTGACTTTACGATGGTTCGTTGGACTCCTTCAAGCTGGACACCAGTGATTACCCTCTCGAAGTTGGACACCAGAGTAATACCCCCTCGAAGTTGGACACCAGTGTAATACCCCCTCGAAGTTGGACACCAGTGTAATACCCCCTCGAAGTTGGACACCAGTGTAATACCCTCTCGAAGTTGGACACCAGTGTAATACCCTCTTGAAGTTGGACACCAGTGTAATACCCTCTCGACTCGTTCGTTTTCATAATGTTCAGTAACCACCACCAGTTTTTGGGCTACTGCTGTGGAACCTGTGCCCGTACGAAATTTCTGATAATAAACAACATGGCCCGATGTTGTGAGGGTCGCGTAGCAAATTATTGAGATAGTGTAACTATTTAATTTCCATTTACCCCAGTGCCTTCTAGTTCCTTCAAGACTCTAGTTACAACGATAAAGAGGCTGGAGAAATCTGTAGACAAGATAATATTTACCTGGCCTGCGAAGTTCTTCATTTGGATACAATTCTTAAAACGAAACGAGAAGAAGGTTCTACTAAAAATGATTATCACTGTTCTACGAGAAGTGATTCTCACTGTTCTACCAGAAGTGATTCTCACTGTTCTAACAGAAGTGAATATCACTGTTTAACCAGAAGTGATTCTCACTGTTCTACCAGAAGTGATTATCACTGTTCTATCAGAAGTGATTCTCTTCTTCTCGTTTCGTATAAAAACTGTAGGAGAGAGAGAGAGAGATTGATTGATTGATTGATTGATTGATTGATTGATTGATCTTTATTTCAAAAGGGTTAAGAATTGGGCACGCAGGCCCGTCTGACATTCTGCCTTTTATCATACATCTTTCACTCTATTCCAGACATTCTACAAATAAATGCTGTTCATGTAACAAATATAATTAAAATAATTAACAAGCTGAGAGACATAAAATAAAATATAACATTTACGTTTCGCTCTTGTCCATTCACTCAGTACAGAAGTAACTATATACATATATAAATGGCCATCTACTAAACAAAAATTTCGAGACTATTCAGAATAAACAATTAACTGTATTCGGTGTCTGTAAGAGCAGTTAAAGATAACTTTTAAGTTTTATGATTCATGGGGGCATGTAGTCGACATCAAATAGATATTGGGAAAATTTGTAGTTGTAAGAAGGAGTATAATTTATAGTATTTTTTATACAGGATGTTAGGGTATTCCAAAGATGAGCAGCAGAATAACTAAAGCTTTTCTTGTAAAGATCAAGTCCAGATTTTGGAAGACATATGTTGTTCAAGCGTTGGCTGCACTTTGGGCTAAATTTAAACAGGTTTTATAGATAAGGCGGGGCATGCCGTGAAAGAATTTGATGTACTAACTTGGCTTTGTTGAAGAGGAACCTGTTCTTAAGAGGCAGTATTTTGATATATTTGTGCTGGTTAGTTGTTTGTGCTTGATCTTTGTCACTAATAAGCTTTACTACTCGCTTTTGGAGTGAGCAAAGCCTCTTTGTATTTGACACTGAGCAATCATCCCAGACTGTTGAGCAATAGTATAAATGTTTTTGTATATGTGATATGTAGTATGTCTTCCTTGTGTCTTGATCGATGAAGTGCTTAATTTTGTCTAACTGGTATTTTTTTGTGCAATGAGTTTTGTTAGACCTTGCACATGAGAGTTCCAGGTCAGATGTTGGTCAATAATAAGACCTAGTGTTTTGTGCTCGCTAACGTTTTCTATCTGTGATGTTTCCGTGCTGAGCCGAGGTTTTGTTTTTGTTGCGTTTTGTAGTTTCTGTCTTGTTGTTATGAGCATTGATTTTCTTTTATCAGCGTTTATAATCATGCCATTGTTTTTGCTCCATCTAATTAAATTGTATAACTCGACCTGAAGAGCTGATTCTAGATTAATACAATCGTAGTCACTGGTGTAGACTGTGCAATCATCGCAAAAAGGTCACACGAAGAGTGTTTAAGATGAAGTGGAAGATCATTGATATAGATAGCAAAGAGAAAAGGGCCTAGAATAGAACCTTACGGAACACCAGTGTCAACTTTAGCAGAATTTGATAGAGAATTGTTGAAGAATACTACCTGTTTTTCTGTCTGAAAGAAACGATGCAATTAATTTTATTAGGTCAGGGTGCAATTTATAAGTCTTTATTTTTCTTACAAGAATATCGTGGTCAGTCATATCAAATGCCTTTTTAAAGTCGACAAAGATGGCACCACATAGTCTGTCGTCAGTTATGTTTACTAACCAGATTTATGTTATTTTGGTAAGAGCTGTGTGGCAGGAATAATTGGATATAAAGCATGACTGACTGTCTATGAGTAAATTGTTCTCTTGCATGTGTCGTAGAGTTATTTTGTTTATGTGTTTTTCGAGTGGTTTTGATAATGACGATAATATGGATATTGGTCTATAGTTGGCAAGATTGTTGGATGAGCCAGATTTAAAGCGAGGATACACCTTAGCAGTTTTAAAAGCCTCAGGGAAATAACATTTTGCAATGCACTGATTGTAAATCAGAGAGAGAGAGAGAGAGAGAGAGAGAGAGAGAGAGAGGATGGTCAAATGTTTGTTTAAAGCGGTAGAACTGGCCTGCTCCACACAAACCTCACATACTCTTCTACCAGCTAAGCAAGAAAACCGGATCAACACAGAAAGCCATCTTCTGGAACAAAGTCCCTAAGCACATGATGATGATTAAACTCAAAGGGTCAGCTGAACAACTTTTGGCCAAAAAAATGCATTGATCGAGAATAGGTAAAGCAAAAGCATATGTTTATGACATGAAGAAGATAGCAACAAATAACTCAATGTCCGTAAAAGAAGGGAAACGAGTATTACAATGCTATGAAGAGTCAGTATTGTCATATACTTTCATGCATATCACGTCCTTTCCAGAACATCGTCATTCTCACTGTCTCCCTGAATGCAGTCCGGTCTTGAGCAAGCTGACCAACATCTCGAAGTGACATCTTCAGATTTTCTGTGATGTCCGGAGTCCACCTGCGGCGAGGTCGGCCCTTTTCTCCTTTTGCCCGGCACTCTGCCTTCTGCTACCAACCTCTCCAAGCTGTCGTGTCTCTTCGTGTGGTCGAAGTATCTCATCGTTCTAATTTTGATAGTGTTTACAGGCCAGTTTTCTAAGGCACGCAGTCACGTCGTTATCTCTTTTATCTGATTTTCTTTCTTTCCATGCTATTCAAAGTGCCCTTCTGCAACATTTCATTTCAAATAGGGTTATTCTCTTTTCTAAATGCCCACGCTTCGAATCCATACGTTGCCACAAGGAATATGTAAGCTCTTTGTAAACATAGCTTTGTTTTCTTGCTGGTACCTTGCAACATATTCTTCATTTGCATTAGTTCTTTTGGTGGCAAGAATCAGCTGTTGCAGGCCTTCTGAGCTGTTTGATAGAAGGACAAGTATCATCGCCGTATCTAATTTTATGGAATGTGCTAGCCCCCGATGTTCCGACTTGGTTATTTCTTGATCATCTTTTACATTCCTCATGATGTTTTCAGCATATATCAATGGTTATCTATATGGTTGCGAAATTTGGACAACTAACAAAAAAGCGGCAAAGAAATTGGAAGCAACTGAGATATAGTTTTCGGGACAGGTGTAACAAATATTCAGAGACAGATAGAAAAGCAAACGAAGAGGTTTCCAGTAAAACTAAAACTAGTTAAAATTGTAAGACAAAGACAATCAAAATTTCCTGAACGTGTCGCGATAGGACAGAAGTGAGAGAAAGTGGTAATGTCTGGAAAACTCAAGGAAACAACAAGAGAGCAAAGAAAGCAAGAGAACAAAGAGAACAAGAGAACAAAGAGAACAAAGAGAACAAGAGAACAAAAATCTCAGCGAGCTGACCAAGTGGCATGACAAACGAAAAGGATCTGAACTGACTGGAAGTACCAAAGATCAACCAAGATCAGGAAGCACGATCGCCAGCTCTATCCGGCACAGCACATAACAAGGAAAGAGAGAGGAGAAAAGCTTCAAATTAAATGAGATAGCTACAGGCCAGGTATGACAGATGGAGATGTGTTCGCGTATTAAACTTCAATGAAAGGAGAGGGAGAGAAAGTGTCCGCTGCTCAGTGTAGAGTGGGTTCAGTTCTATTCCTTCTTTGTAGCAGCTGAGATAGTCCACTCTGTCACAGATATTATCTCTCTCTCTCTCTCTCTCTCTCTCTCTCTCTGAACCTTAAGTGCCCAGGGCACATGGGGCTTCCGCAAGGGTTTTCCACAAATGCCTGTCCTTTGCCTTTTTTTTCCGCTCTTGGTCAAGTGAGCCCTCTATTGCTCAACATCCTTTCTGTTTTTCTTCTCCATGATTCTTTTGGTCTACCCTTACTTCTGTTCCCCTGTGGTGTCCATCTTAGTGCTAGTTTTGGTAGTGAGTTGTCAGTCATTCGGAGCACATGTCCCAGCCATCGCCAGCGTTTTTCCTCAATAATTGCTGTCAGTGGCTTCATCTGCATTTCTGCCAACAAGATGTTATTTCTTATGGTGTTTGGCCAAAATATTTTTCTAATTCTTCGTAAACATTTAGTCTGGAAAGAATTAAACTTGTTTTCTATTGTTCTGGTGATTTTCCAGCATTCACTTCCATACAGTAGTACACTTGGAACATTATTCTTAAATATCTTTCGTATTCATGCTTAGTTTTTTTTTTTTTTTAGATTTCCATATAGTCTGTAGCATTGCAAAAGCCTGGTTTGCTCTAGTAAGTCTACTGTTGATGTCCTCTGTGCTGTCTCCATTTTCTACTACTCTGCTGCTAAGATATACAAATTCGTTGACCTTCTCCACAAACTTGCTATCTACTCTGAGTACATTTCTGTTGTTTTCATTTTGCTTCATTAACTTAGTCTTTCCTACGTTGATCTTTAGTCCTATGTTGTTTGCTTTCTGAGTTAGCTATTATAGGTTTTACTTTCATGAAAATAGCCAAGTTATTATAGACAATAATTGCATTTGAAATTTTCCCTGTGGTCACCTATTTATTCCCGATTAAATTAATGAAATGTTTCAGATAGCAAGGGAATATTTTATAAGTTATCTCTGTTTATTAATATATTTTATAGAAAACTGTTCTTGTTTGTTAAACGTTTGTGTAAAATCGAATTATTTCCCCAATTGTTAAAATGATTTGGGTTAGAACTAGTTATACGTGTTTATATCTTATCGTATTTATATAGTGTTTTGTGTTGTGTAATGTCTGATCATCACTGGTGCTTTCTGTGTTAGTTAGACAGTTTTAGCAGGTAGGTGTTGGCTGGTTGTGTTTTTGGAGGAGGTAGGTGTTGTCTGGTTGTGTTTTTGGAGCAGGTAGATGTTGTCTGGTTGTGTTTTTGGAGCAAGTAGATGTTGGCTGGTTGTGTTTTTGGAGCAGGTAGATGTTGTCTGGTTGTGTTTTTGGAGCAGGTAGATGTTGTCTGGTTGTGTTTTTGGAGCAGGTAGATATTGACTGGTTGGATTTTGGATCAGGTATGTGTTAGATAGTTGAGTTTTTGATTAGGTAGTTGTTGGTTGGTCGGGTTTTAGATCAGATATATGTCGGCTGGTTGGGTTTTGGATCAAGTATGTGTTAGCTGGTTGAGTTTTGCAGAGCAACATTTCCTGATGAGTTTCTGTCATGATCGACCACACCAGCTGGATTTACGTAATGGGTCACAACAATATCAAGCAGTATGTGCATTTCACGGTCTAGTCTCCTTGCGCTAGTGTCTTTTTATCTTCAGTTTGTTTCAGCCCTCATTTCCTCTTCATATATTGCACCTCTCTGAGGGGCCATTCTCCACCAACTCAGTTTGTCACAGCTCTTCCCAGACCACACAGCTGACATTTTAAAAAACAAATATCACCTGTCATTGATGTCTTCCAAACATCGTTGTAAGTGCAGGCGAACTCGACCAGACTCCTAATGCCTGACCTTACATTGCGTTTACTCGTAAAGCAAGTCTCTCTTTTCTTTCCAGCTACTCAACGGTAAAGAGATCCAAGTCACATCACGTGGGAGAAAATGGCAGCAAATTAAATGTAATCCGAACATAGAGGCCAGCTAAATTAGACCCAGACTTAGAGATCGCATCTTAAAGACGTTAGTGCTACAGGCTTTTCTGTCGTGGACCTATTTCCTGGCGCGTCATAGAAGCACATTAGGTCCTGAAAGGTGAAATTTAGTCTCATAAATAGGGAACATCACCAGAGACCAGGGCAAGTGTAAGCAACAGAACAAAATAAAGTCTGCCTATAAATAAATAATAATTGTGTTACTTGAAAATCATATCTTATAATTCTGGAAACGTCAAGAGAGAAGACACCAGTGGAGATCATAGTAAAGTGCGAATTACCGATGATATACCCAGAGAAGGGAGAAACAGCTGGTGGCGAATATACATTCCCAAAACAGCCAGAAACAAGAACCAGGTGAAAAAGGTGAGAGTTCGACAAGAATACACATGGGCGAACAACACCAAGAGAAGGATAAGGGATAGCTTGTCTAGTGGAACTGAAGTATGAGAGGAAAGTCTAGCTAGGGGAACTGGTGCGAGTATGAGAGGAAAGTCTAGATAGAGGAACTGTGCGAGTATGAGAGGAAAGTCTAGATAGAGGAACTGTGCGAGTATGAGAGGAAAGTCTAGATAGAGGAACTGTACGAGTATGAGAGGAAAGTCTAGATAGAGGAACTATGCGAGTATGAGAGGAAAGTCTAGATAGAGGAACTGTGCGAGTATGAGAGGAAAGTCTAGATAGAGGAACTGTGCGAGTATGAGAGGAAAGTCTAGGTAGAGGAACTGTGCGAGTATGAGAGGAAAGTCTAGGTAGAGGAACTGTGCGAGTATGAGAAGAAAATCTAGGTAGAAGAAAATGTGCGAGTATGAGAGGAAATCTACTTCCGCAAACAACAAGGGCCAGGTGAGAGAATAATGTAGGATAATTAAGCTAGAGCTGTGGTAGTTCAAGGAAAGTGGACCGGTACGAGACTCGAGCACGGAACAATTCTCCTGGCTGAAAGTAGATCAGGGTAAGACAACTTGTCACGATTATTTCGACTGATTTCTATGATATTAACAATACAAAAATAACACTCATCGATGTGGTTTTTCGGTTCCCTCCACACCACTGGTACTCCAAGTTTCATGCAGCTTCTCTTTCCTTTTGTTCACTGGCGCAAGCTTCTTCGTAAACTCCACTGCAACTGGGATAACATCGGCGCCCATTTTCAAGTATGGTATATTTGATCTTGGGCTTTAAAATGATTTTTGATCGTCGTGGGCTTCCATAAGATACATTTTCTTTCTTCATCTAAGATGGCAGAGGGGGTCAATCACTTATCTTCATCTATCTTTAATACAGAAATCGTGTGGAGATTGGAATAGCCCGAAGGTCTTTGTTTCCCATAAGTTTTTCATAGTATATAAGAGGCCCATGGCTTATCTTGACCACCAAAATAACCTATATATGCTCTTTTTACAAACTCTGAAATAAATTTCCTACTTGCTTTCAGTGAGTACTCCCCACAAATATACAAGAATACGTCGGGATGATTCAAGCAGCTCCATCTTGAAGTAGCCATCTACAGTGTTGGGTTTGCAAAAATGAAATGATATGAGTGGGAATATACACACACACCTCCTATACGATCATAACTGTTATACAGCGCAACTGTTTTAAAAGATCAGGCTGAGAAACCTTTGAAATACACATTTATGTAGTCTAAGAAAACCATGATTTACCATCTTAATTTTGTGCACATAATTATGTAATAAAACAGAACAAAAGCGATTTTGCCATTTGAGATATATATTTTTATACCAGTGTGCATTATAGGAAAGGGATTTGACGAACAGTTGCCAAACAAACTTCATTATACACGACAACAACAAAATGTGGGTAAATTAAAGACATAAATTCCCCATTCAAATAAGAAAGCTTGTTATGACATCCCAATTCTGCAGAAGAGATATATTAAAGAGCATTCTAAAATTGTATAAATTCAACCATATCTAAGAAACTAGAGCTGATGTGGTCTACCCAATGTAGTTTTCTGAATCAGCGCCCCCAAATAACCTCAGAAACAGGCCTAAAAACCAAGACATCAAGGACATAAAAATGTTTTTATTGAGCTGTGTAATGGTTCTCAAACGTTTTCAAACAGGGGACCCTGAATCCAGTGATAATTCGTCGAGGTTCCCCTACATTTAGTATTTAGTTAAAACATCCCACATTTATAATATTCTATATAATCTTGACTTGCTGCTACACGAGGTCCCGGGTGATGAGATGTTCTGCCAGGCTGGTAACCGCTGGTTATAGAACACTGAGGGTGACAAGAGTTATATGAGAGTTATATGCGGGTGACGAGAGTTATATGAGGGTGCCAAGAGTTATGTGAGGGTGCCGAGAGCTATGTGAAGGTGGCGAGAGTTATGTGAGGGTGACGAGAGTTATATGAGAGTGGCGAGTTATATGAGGCTGAAGAGAGTTATATGAGGGTGGCGAGAGTTATATGAGGGTATCGAGAGTTATGTGAGGGTGTCGAGAGCTATGTGAGGGTGGCGAGAGTTATGTGAGGGTGACGAGAGTTATATGAGGGTGACGAGAGTTATATGAGGGTGGTGAGAGTTATATGAAAGTGGCGAGTTATATGAGGCTGAAGAGAGTTATATGAGGGTGGCGAGAGTTATGTGAGGGTGATGAGAGTTATATGAGGATGGCGAGAATTATATGAGGGTGGCGAGAATTATATGAGGGTGTCGAGAGTTGTATGAGGGTGTCGAGAGTTATGTGAGGGTGGCGAGAGTTATATGAGGGTGACGAGAGTTATATGAGGGTGGCGAGAGTTATGTAAGGGTGACGAGAGCCTATAAGAAACGTTGCTGGGTGTTATAGCTTTACCAGACAAAATCAGGACTAAAACAGAAACATTTTATGCTATCACTAATATATGGGAATCATGTGAGGATCACGTGCGATCATATAGGGTTCCGCATAACAAATCTTGATTATGCAGTTTACTAGAAATGCATGTGGTTTTTTTTTCAGTTTATATTTTGTATAAAAGACACAGATAGTAGGAGTAGAGCAGCGTTTGGTGCATTGGTATTTGAAGATGGAGATTCAGTTTATTTCCGTATCCGGTCTATACGATTATAAAAACGTGTACCTTACCATTATGTTAGGGAAAGTGCCTCTGAAAACACTGCAGGTAAAGGTAAAATCCCAATGTTCATGCATTAAGGCATATTGGGGATACAGTGTTAGGCACCGTTTTTCCACGACCGTCGGCAAATGACAGGTGTGATATGGTCTTACATCACGATTGACTGCATTTTATCTTCCCAGGTTTCTCTGGTACCCAGTTTTTTAAAGGCTGTGTGGACATTGTGGACTGTTTTTTCGTGTGTTTCAGAAAAAAAAATCCCCACTGCTGGACACTCTGAATCTACTAGAAGCAGCGGAGATGTGGTTCATAAGAAGAATTATGAGATTACCATGGACAGCCAAGAAACCAAATGACGGGGTTCTAAGCGAGGCTGGGAAAGGAGAGAAATTATGACAAAATTCAGAACATGGCAGTCCAGATTTGTATGACATGTTTGTAGGAGAGGCAGACTGAAAGACCTAATAACAAAAGAAAGCTTTAGAGGAGAGGCAGACTGAAAGACCTAATAACAAAAGAAAGCTTTAGAATAGAGGCAGACTGAAACATCTAATAACAACAGAAAGCTTTAGAGGAGAGGCAGACTGAAACACCTAATAACAACAGAAAGCTTTAGAGGAGAGGCAGATTGAAACATCTAATAACAATAGAAAGCTTTAGAGGAGAGGCAGACTGAAACATCTAATAACAACAGAAAGCTTTAGAGGAGAGGCAGACTGAAACATCTAATAACAACAGAAAGCTGGAGGGAAAGGAGACAGAGGGAGACAAAGAAACAAAATACTTGACGGACTAAAAGAATGGTCTTACAGAAAGAGCAAAGGGTGAGTAGTTATGGAAGTCAATGACGATCAACTCATGAACATCATGGACCAGAGGGAGAGAAAGGGGACTTGAACCTGGTACTATCTACCAATAAGGCCATGAATAGCATTGTGCTCTGTCCACTGTGCTATCATTTTTTCTTTTTTTTTGTTTTGTTTTTTTTATGAAAAAACATGACCAAGTTGAAAATTATATCTAGGAACATTTTATAAAATCTAAACTTATATAGAGGACAAACTGACAAACTAAAACAGCACGATCTGCTTCTGCATTTTAATGGAGGCTAGTCCGATACTTGACCTGCCTGGGAAGTCCAATTCTGCGCAATTAAATCATGTCCAATTAAAGCACACTGCATGAACAAGGTTGCCACTACGTGCAGGAAAACAGTTATATCTGTCACCAGTGAAAAGATTAATGACAGTTTCGTCTGGGCTGCTTATATCAAATGGGTAATAGGGGGAGGGGGGAGGCCGAAGGTATTTTAAACTGGTCAATAATTTAAGCGTTTGTAGCTTTTCTCTTTAAGGGCATTCAAATATTGACGCAAAAATCGACCTGTCCCTTCCATCTTTGTAAACTTCAGGGCTGTGGATTCTTTTTTAACCCTAAATAAATTCCCTATTTGCACATTTGTATTATTCCCATCCCTCGCATTGACAAAAAGGTTCATTCGAACTTCACGGATCTTTAAAACTGATTTTCTAGTAAATAATTTAAATCAAATTGGCTCAGCGACGGGTGAAAATTGGCCCGATAATGTGGACAGTTTGTTTAAGGTTGCACAATAGCGCAGCCTACAACACTCTCAGTCCAGCTAAAGGTTTAGATCATGCCCAGTTTATTTTTCCTCAGCGGTTGCTATAGCAATGATCCTCACGTGCATACGGTGATTTTATTACTGCATTCAAGTTATTCTGGGTGATTTTCAGTCTACCTTGTTACACAGCAGAATTTTGAACAATGTTTTAGATATTTTTAAACAGTCTAAAACAGTTAAAAAGATCCAAGAGGAAGCTGGAATAGGATAGTCATACTCTTTTCCTACAGCGCTCAACTTTCAGTGTTAGAGTGTCATTTCTAGACTCTACGACCTGATGAGCGCCTTTGGGAAACCAAAATTCTTGTTAGAGAAAAGCACAACACAGCATGGAGATGTGAAACATAGAGCATATGTCCCAAAGATCTCATTCTAAAGCTAAACAGAGCACAGCATGGAGATGTGAAACAGAGCAGATGTCCCAAAGATCCCTTTCTAAAGCTAAACAGAGCACAGCATGGAGATGTGAAACAGAGCAGATGTCTCAAAGATCCCTTTCTAAAGCTAAACAGAACACAGCAAAACCATAATTTTCAGGCTTCGAGAACAGGACACTGCAGGCTACAAGCCAATCTACACAAGCTGGATCTCACACTGCACATGCCCGAGCAGTTTCTTGGTTCTAAAACACATCCCAGAAAACCCGCATTCTCTCTACAGAGATTCCAGATCTGGTTACCAAGAAAAAAAACACTGATGAAAAGCTGTGGAGAACTTCCGCCGATTGTGGGATTCATGGGAGGAGGAGGAGACCGGTCTCTTTGTCTAGACAGCTGAATATGAAACTGAACAAAGAAGAAGAAGAAGACAGGAAAGGAGGAAGATGGGGAGAGGCGACAGAATGTTGATGATCGTTATTCCTATCCAAAAATTCCTGTTTAGATGTCAATATTAGATAAAGGATTCCAGCACGGAGAAGCAATTATATAAAAAAAAACCCGGACAAGAATCCTTATGGAATGTCCTATAGTTAGCCTGGGTTCAGACATGACTTTTCTACAGTCTCGAGGGCTACTAGACCGCCATATAAAAATTTTGAAGAGAAATCAACGTAGGTCACAGCTGAGACTTAACTGTAATGAGTAAGCAAGCAGTATTCCAACAAGTACTGCACAGGCACTGGGGATCTGTTACGAGGATGGTGCGCACAGCTTTATCCAGTGTGAAATCAGCAGAGCCATGTTCGAAGTCTGGACATGTTTTTTCTTTCTTGCCGTTTTAAATAGCGCTATTTTCTTCTCAGATCCTGCTTTTCTCATGGTCATATGGCTCTCTCTCTCTCTCTTTCTTTCTCCAGGTGTCGAAACTGATAGGAAATAAATATTATTACAAACTTATAATAATGCTTGCCCTAATTGCAAGCTTCTTCTTAGAATCCACTGCAACTGGGATAACATCGACGCCCATTTTCATTTTAAATGATTTTTGATCGTCGTGGGCTTCCATAAGATAAATTTTCTTTCTTCATCAAAGATGGCAGAGCGGGTCAATCACTTATCTTCGTCTATCTTTAATATAGAAATTGTGTGAGGATAGGAATAGCCCGAAGGTCTTTGTTTCCTTTTTTTGGGTGGGGGGGAGGGGAAAGGATTGAACGATTCGACGAGGGCAATAGCAATTTACCCTCAAGCTACGCTCTACCGGTCCGTACGAGTATAAGGGATTAAGGACACGTTTTGGACAAAAGAAAAGGTTAATTTGATTTAAGCCAGGAGAGGTCAATTTTTTTCTTACATCAGCCACAATGATTACTTTGGACTAATTTGGAAACCACGTGTGTCAAAATCAAAGTATGTGATGTAGTTAGAATTAGTAGCAATTTGGGGGGCAAAGATGTTGTCCGATTTAGCAGTTAGCTACCCACAGCTGCTATGATAGCGCCCGGGTTAGCGACCCACAGCTGCCATGATAGCGCCCGGGTTAGCGACCCACAGCTGCCATGATAGCGCCAGGGTTAGCGACCCACAGCCGCCATGCTAGCGCCCGGGTTAGCGACCCACAGCTGCCATGCTAGCGCCCGGGTTAGCGACCCACAGCTGCCATGCTAGCGCCCGAGTTAGCGACCCACAGCTGCCATGCTAGCGCCCGGGTTAGCGACCCATAACCGACCGAAACCCTACCCCACCTCTCCGTTGGTACTCCCATGAACATGCTCGGCCTGGCTAACGGGGCAGGGTCGCCATGGGCCCTAGGGCGGTTAAGTCTGGTAAAGAAGTATTGCAGACCTTCAGCTTTATTTAGTTTCGCTCAGGGAGTGAAGAAACAGCCGATGCAATCCGCTTCCAGCTGGACGAGACGCTGTCCTTCGGCAACTTCTAACCATGCCCGCAGTTTCAGGGAGATAGAAGAAGAAGATTAAAAGGCCCAAACTTGGCCGGAACAGCGGATGTAAAATACTGTACTATCAGTTTTCTATTAGCTTCTCTGCGAGCTATCTTTAATGAAACTATTTCCGTTTACGTCAGGCGCCAACTGGACCTTGTAAGGCACTGAATGAACTTAATGCGCCAACAGAATATTGTAAAACACCCGACGGAACTGTTCAGGGCGCTAAATGAACCTTGTACAACATCCGACGGAACTTTTCAGTGCGCTAAATGAACCTTGTACAACACCCGACGGAACCTTTCAGTGCGCCAATTGAACCTTTTACAACACCGACTAAGCCGGGGGGGGGGGGGGGCGGTTAGAGCACCAGCTGAACCTTGTAGTGGGATGGTTTTTACTTTGATTGTGGCCAGCTGTCAGCTGAGTGCTTTTAAACTGAGTTACATCAAATGATTCTCTCAGTAACTGATGCTGCCTTCTTTTAATAATCATCCGACATCTTATCATTTCTAAGTTTGTAACACTAACAGAGCCATTTTATTACAAAACTCAGAAGTTCAGAAAGTAAGGTGAGCACACAAAAGTGAATAACGTACAACAATCCAATATTTCAACAAAAAGTCTTTCAGTGCGCATATACAAAAATACATATAAAGATAATATATATATATAAACACGAAAAACAGGTTAAAATTTAAAGTCTTGCTTTCTTGGTTTCTTCTTGTAAGAAAAACGGGCAAAGAATGTCATTTCAACCATGCACCTCTATCTGTTGCACTTCACAGTACATCTACGAGCACTGTACACCTCGCCGATTTGCTAGATCTGTCGCAAGGGTAGCTGATCACATTGCCCAACTTTTCTTTGTCACTGTGTGTTGACGATGTAAACTCACATACCTCTACACACTGGTTTTTTCGCCATGACCTCACCTTTAGTGAAAACACAACACACATGATAAAGTTCAGTGTGCGAAGCTAACAGGCGAGCCATTGGGAGACAATTGCACTTCACCTCTACACCTAACAGTAAATGAGAAAGGATAAGACAAGACAGGACCTCTGTCTATCTTCATTACTAGAATCAATCTCACCGCTGTCGTAAATTCTCTTATCTTATCTCTTATATTACGAGACTCGAATGACTTCAGAACTAAACATAACACCATTTCTGAAGAGAAATTCCAAGTACATCGTGCCCGCTTAATAGAACTGGATACTGGATACTGGACATGACCTAGCTCTGTTGCTGGTCTGAGCGAGCTGCTTCATTACACTCAGGACATGCCCATAAGTGTTCTACATTCAACATCGGGATGTCCTGTAGTGTTTTGGCTGGTACAATACTCTGTAGGTTGTAAATGGCTGGTGTTCTAGCACACAGCTGGGACTTGCTTCTATTTCCTCCGAGAATATGTAATTCGCCGAGCCGAGTGTGCTATGTACTTTCGAGGAAGGTTTCTTGACCAGATTCTTCTATTTGCTTCTTGAAAGATTGATGTCTTGTTTGTTCAAAGTGATGTTTCCTAATGGGTTACTCCTTGCTGCAGGTTAGTCAGCTTTTTCAATGCTAACAGCGCCGGGGTAACTCGGGCAGTATATCCATGAATACGAATATCCTGCAGATAAAGTGTCAGCTTGAAGTGAATTTTGCAGAAGACCGCCTGCCAGTTTGTCCTTCTTATGATGTACCCTTGCACTGCACATGTTTAATCTTGGAGATGGGCTATTGTTTACAGAAAATGCTGATGTGCTGTTAAAAGCGAAGTCATGAGAATTGCTTGTTTAAATACGCCACCATACTTTTCACGACAGTAATTACAGTAATTCTTACAAATGTATAATTCTGGTGGTACAGTTTTTCCTTCACACAGTGTTGAAACATCATATTCAGTCTTTAGATCTCTGGGAGCATCATTTATGTTCGTGGAAGAGAGAGAGAGGGAGAGAGAGAGAGAGAGAATGAACTTCATTTTCAAAGGATAAAGAATTCCGCACGCAAACTTGTCTAACACTCTGTCCATTGTCATTCAACTTTCATTTTGATGCAGCCATGAGACACACACACAGACAGAGACAGAGAGAGACACGGAGAGAGACAGAGAGAGAGAGAGACATGGAAAGAAACATAGAGAGAATGAATTTCTTTTCAAAGGGAAAAGAATTCTGCACGCATTCAGTCCTTTGTCATTCAACTTTCATTCTGGCGCAGTCGAGAGAGAGGGAGTGAGTGTGTGAGAGAGAGAGAGAGAGAGAGAGAAGGATAGGGGGGAAGAGAGAGGGAAGAGAGAGAGTGTGGGGAGAGAGGGGACCTAATATGACCATCTTGACATAAGATTACCACGAGTCAGACTAGTCATGTAACTCTGACATATTGGTTTCCTACCTTCCTAGACATTTTTGTTAATATTAAACTTTTGTAAACATATTTTCATTTTTAATGTAGAAATCACAGAAGCCAGCGGCGAAATAGGGTTATGGGAAGAAATGAGAAAAAGATGATATTTGAAGCGGAGATGAGATTATTATGAGAAAACAGCAGGAAGAAAAGAAACGCTCTTGGAAGCTCATCAGGTTTCACCCTCGGCACTCAGCGTCTGAATGAAGTAGCACACAGAAAGCAACATCAGCAGAAAACTTCCATCAGATATTGCCCTGAAAGCTGCATCTATCTTCTCCACAGAAAGAGGATACATAACTGAGGATTTGTGCTAATGTTTGGAAAACAGTGGAGGTAATTGTTCGCTGACATAGAAGCACAATTAGAGCTTTCAGCTTAGCTATTAAATATGCATGGGATGTTCGACAGAGGTTAAAACACATTGTTAAACAATCCATACTTGATACAAAAAGACGTGGCAGAATGGCTGATATATAGAACGAAACAAGTGCGGCTTGGTTCTTATCAGCTCCAGTGGAGTTCTTCCTTCTTCTCTCTTGTTTCTTCATTCAAACAACCCAAGGGAGCTGCAACCATATTTACAGTATTACTTGTTGGCACCTCAAAAGAATGATTTTTTTTATAGTTCTCATCGATATTTTTGTCCTTATCCTGTTAATTTAGCTGAAACGTTATTATAACTAATCTTCGATTATCGAGGGATTTATATAGCTGGCGATGGCTGGGGCGTGTGCTCTAGATGACTGGTAACTTTCTGTCAAAGCTGGCACAGAGATGGACACTTCGAGGGAAACAGAAGTAAGGGTACACCAAAGGAGACGTGGAAAATAACAACACAGAGGATGATGAGTAATAGGGGGCTCACTTGAGCAAGAGCGGAAAAAAGGCGAAGGACAGGCGCTTGTGGATAGCCCTGCGAAAGCCCTATGTGCCTTGGGCACATAAAGGTTTAGAGAAAGAGAGAGAGAGAGCAATGCAACTTGTGAAAATAAGAAAACTCTAGTGAGCTATAGCTGTAACCAATCATAGCAGTCTACAATTCATAAAGGGAGCAAAGATGTACTGGTTCAGCAGAATGAGATTGCAAACAGTCAGTTCTGGGTGATTGACTGCAATCCCATTCTGCTGAACCAATATTTGCATCAGAAGTGGTAAACCGTTGGCAGCTAAGACTCTGTTACATCTTCCAGCAGTGCCCCTAGGAACAGACAGCGGTCTGGCCGGCTGGATGTCGGAATAGACGACGAATCTGGTCCTAAAAAAATGCAGATCTGTCGAGTCTTGTAAGGCATATAACGGCTACAAGAACACAACGCACGTCCTTATAAGGGCTTACACCAAAGCAGAAGATACACTCGTACATTCATAGTATACTTTTATGCACTTTTTTTTTATTTTGCTCGGAATACCAAATGTATAGGCTGAGTAATACCAAACATATAGGCTGAGTAATTATGAAGAAAGAAATATCAGGGTATGTGAAAGGAGATGCATAAGGAAAGAAAGATCACAGAGTGTGAAAATTAGCGAAATCATGTGAAAAGAAATGCTGTAAGAAAGAAAGACTTAAATACGCGAGAAGCTAAATAGAAAGAAAGGGCGCTTAAAACGCCGTAGGAGACAGAATGAGGGAAGAAGATATCAAAACCTTATAGGAAACCAAAGACCCTGTTCGATTTGGCAGACAGCAACCCATAGTTGACATGTTAGCCTCAGTGTTGGACAACCATAGCTGGCCAAAACCCTGTCCCACCTCTCATTTAGTGCCTCCAGTAACAGGCTAGCCTGAGAAACGGGGCAGGGGTTGCCATAGTCCCCGTGGCGGTGGAGTTTGCTAATGAAGTCTTGCTGGTTTAGGGTCTTGTAAAAAATAAATGTTGGGAACCACTGTTCTAAGACACAGTCCCTGTTGCTCTAAATCCTAAGTAGTTTATCTCAAGCTTATCATTTCTATTTTTGGCGAAGTTACGTCTGAATGTATACATTATTTTATCTATGGTCGCTACCGTCTGAATGTATAAATTATTTTATCTATGGTCGCTACCGTCTGAATGTATAAATTATTTTATCTATGGTCGCTACCGTCTGAATGTATAAATTATTTTATCTATGGTCGCTACCTTCGTCTAGTTTTGCTTATTATTTCCTTTATTTAATTTTGCAGTAATATCGTTGGTTTCATGCCACTGTTGTGTTAGATGCACATGTTGGCAAACTAATTTACTTCAAAGCACTAACTTATTTAACGAGAGAGAGAGAGAGAGAGAGAGAGAGAGAGAATGAATGAATGATTTTTATTTTCAAAGCGTGAAGAATAGAGCATGCAGGCCCGTCTTACATTCTGCCCTTCATCACTCCATCTTTCATTCTTCCCACACACTCGAAGTATACAAATTACATGAAGAAAAACATATAAAAAAGAGTGCAACATGAAATTATTACTTTCACAAATATGAGATAATGAGCTACATGAGAGGTAATTAACCTAACAAGAGAGCGCGCGCGCACATACACGCGCATACACACGCACAAAAATACATTTTCTGTGCAGTTCTGAGAGAGAGCGAATAGTTTAAATTCACATCTTTTGTAAAGAATACATTTGTTTGCTTTGGAAGGAAGATTAAAGACAAAGTTACACGTGAAAGAATTACCTGTCGAAACGATCACAAGAGAGCAGAGTGACAAAGCAGGCGTAGTTTATGTACTAATAGCAATAAAGCTCTCCTTGCTTTGATCGCTTGTACGAAACACAAAATCATTCGTGATTACATATTCTCCGGCAATCAGTCAGTATTACTGTTCCACGCAGCCACACAAGAGTGGCGGTGATTAGAAAGACCAGATCAGAGCATCGATGGCGAAACTGACTGACAACCTGTGCTCTAGAGTGAATGATATAGTGAAGCTGCTTCTCCTTATCTCTTGGGGGAGGGGTACTGCTAGTATCCCTCAGAATGCAAAATGTGTTTTGCTCCAACCCCCTCCACCCTCTGGTGCTGCTTCATCGTCTTCTTTTACGTTTTCTTCTACGTCACCATCATCATCACTACCACCACCACCACCACCACCACCATCATCATCATCATCTTCTTCTTCTACTTATTCTTCCTTCTTCTTCTTCTTCCTCCTCGTGTATGAATAAATAATATTTTAGGATACAGGAGACTGATGTTTGAATGTTCTTGTACGGGTGATTAATAATATTAAGTCTAGCCTCTGACATGTTCTTAAGTTTATTCTCGTCTCTCGTCCATTTCCTTCACATCACAAACTTTACAATACAAAGGGAAACACAAAATACCGATTTGCGGTCAAAAAAAATCATCAATTTATAACAGGAGCAACAAAATCAATCTTCTATCCCTTTCTTCAACATTTTAAGAATCCTTCATAAAATACAAAGCATAAACAAGGAATGACTGAAATCAGTTAACATCTCCTACATATAATGGGGCTAGTATGATTAAAACGAAACCGTCCCATATATGACTTCAAACTATTATCTGATTGTATCCAAAAAGAACTATTGGCAAGAAATATATATATATAACAAAATGCATATACATAAAATTCAATGATGCATAAATTTATGTGCACATATAAAGCCGCCGTGCGTATTACACGATATCAAAATCTTACATAGAACATATACATTATAAAAAGTATGCTTTTTCATATATAATTTATCTATCCACCATATCTGGGTGGGTCGGGATGAAATCACAATATATATCGTCGAAATACACACTCATTAGTGCTTAAACGAAAACATAACCCCCTTCGATCCGTTGGCACCTTCCTACGTGCTCAGTGTACAATTTTCCCGACCGTTTAAAATCCTCTCACATCTCCTATTAATACTGTTTCAGTCGGTACCGATCTACTCAGAGTTGCCCACCCTCTGAACTGACCGGTCACAGACCTTATTTATTCTTGTTTATTTCTTATGATATTTAAAAAAAACGTTTAATAATCTGTCGCTATTCCTACATACAGGTCTTCGAGGGTTTTGCCCTCGGTCCATGCGATACCCAGATGGGTATCCTTTGTACTCTTGCGCATGACCCAGTCGATCGCGACACCGAAAAACATTGGTGAGAGGACACACCCCTGTCTCACACCTGTCTCAACTGGAAACTAACTGGAATTCACAGAATTTGTTCGCGCACAGCAGAGTGAATTCGAGTAAAAGGCTTTTATAATGTTGATGTATTTAGGTTGGAAGCCATAGATACCCAGCAGCTTCTAAAGCGAGGGGCGGTGTAGGCTATCAAACGCTTTCTGAAAGCCAACGAAGTTGATAATAAGGTGGAATTGGAATAGATCTCAGCGTCATAGATATGGTCGATACTCGACCGATTTGGTCTGAAACCCGCTTGTTCTTCTCTAAACCTCGCGTCTAGCGCTTTCTTTACTCTCTCAAGTATCAAACTACAAAAAAGTTTTCCTGGAACCGAGAGTAGGGTGATCCCGGGTCAGATTCCCTCGCCAGGCCATCACATGGTCATCGAAGGGCAAAAGAAAGCACAAGCAAGCCAAGGGAGACTCTGCGTAGAACCATCGCTAGAGAGAGTACAACTTTGGGATTCACGTCCATCTAAGACCTACAGCGGGCCGCAGCGAGTCGTTAGACATGGAAAGATATTATTTCCGCCCTATGAGCCAGTGTTAGCCCTAAAGGAATGTCAGTTAAAAATTCCTACATATACTATTATCCTACATATACTATTCTCCTACATATACTGTTCTCCTATATATACTTCTTTCCTACGTATACTACTTTCTTCTTCTCTTTTCTCTTTTCTTATGAAACGAACTCTGTGGCGTTCATGACACGCGAGCATTACGTAAACCGAATTTTAAAACATGGCTTGTTTGAAGTCCCAAATTTGACCCAAGAAATCAGGCTTCTCAACACGCTCCACTACCCTGGCAGTCACATCGACTTGTCATTAACCAGATCAAAAGAGCACGGCGGCTTTAAACTTGGAGCATACAGGAAAATGTGGAACAGGTTCTATAAAAGCCCTGGCTCGACGGTCCAAGTAATTGCGCCGTCACTCAAAGTATAAATCGCGTCTTTGCGCTGTTATGTTATACAGCAAATATATTAAATGTTAATCGTGAACTAGTGGCTCTGTTCCGCTGTCTATGGAATTAAAACGCTTTTACGTTGGCCGTGCATTAATCTTAATATCAGTGTGTGTTTTAATAAAGCAGGAAGTCAGGTCGAGTGCTGCAAAAACAGATTAACGCTTCGAAGAGCGTGAGTCGACTTAATCGCGAGGGATTTTGAAATGCATTGTTTTTATTTATTTAACAAAAAAAATCTTCTTGCACGCATTTAGGACAGCTTCTCCAGCTATAAGAGAGAAATAATGAATTTAAATACTGAAGTCAGGGGGCGTGTTTTCAGAATCTGATTGGCTGCTAGCCAGAGAAAATCATGAATCAAGACAGCTTTTGAATCATATTACCATCAATAAGAAACGTCAGTTGTGTATTCAAATGTCATGTTTGATTGACTAAGAAAATAAAATATGCGTAATTTACTCTCCTCAGAAATTCATAGTTTTTTTTTCAATGTCATAGAATGTTTATGCATGTCATAAATTCAGTTTTTGTACGGCATGAAAGGTTCATCGCGTTACAAATTCATAGTTTTTCGTAGATGTTTGTCTGATACACTTTACAGATTCATAGTTTTGTATAGCACAGAAAGTAATGTAGCGCAGATTATCAGTATGTAGATAGGAAAAAAAAACACAAATGTTTGAAATTCTCGGGTATGTGCCTATGTACGTGTCTGTATGCGTTACACTTAACATTAACTTAAGTGAGAAATACGTACCAATTTTTCTCGATCTCAGTACCTTTTCATTTACAGATTATTTTCTGCGTCCCCTCCCCCAAACCTCCCCTCCCCCTCCCCCTCCCTCTAGATTATATAGAAACAGGAAGGAAACTGCTTTCCAGGATTTATTTCCTGTTTTCACTGTTTAGCACCTGCCAAAAACTCGACAGTTTCTAGATTTCTGGTTCACCGTTTCCGCCCTTGGTTAGTGATGCAAGTTCTCGGATGACGAATGTCCAATGAATTCAAACTAGAAGTTTATAAGGAAAAAAAAATGTCCAAAAAATATTTATATGGAAAAGTCAAAGAAAGAACAAAAAATCATTTGAACTAAACAGAAACACCAAAAGGAAAAAAAAATCACAGAAGATGAAGAAAACATGATCGCCTACGCTATCCTGCACGGCACGTAATGAGTTTGAATTACAAGGAAAAAGAAGTCTAGACAGCACGGAATATTCATGTTACGATATGTCTTGGCTACACAATCGCTTATTTGTGCATAATAATAATAATAATAATCGGAATACGGTTGTTAATAATTTAGTAAAGGGATTTATGAACGGCCTCTTTGACCGAGGAAGGGGGACTATTACAATGTTTTATCAAATCAGTGCTGTATCCGGAAAATCTTGAGACAAAAGAAGAAAAGAGTTCGCATGATGGTTTACAGAAATGAAAAATAGCAAGTTAAATTGTTCAGTTCTATAGATCATCACTTCGCTCCCTCTCATCGACATTTTGGAATATCCTCTTACGTCATTTTCCGTAGCTCATATTCTTTTCTATGGGGATGGAGGCCTTGGGCCCATGCACTAACCTACTTTGTCGCCTCTTATGACATGCATGAAAGGCAACATAGGCTGAATCCGGACTTACATCCGAAGCCCTAGGAACCCTTACCAAGAACAGCTTCTCTGGGGACTCCGCAGGGTAAAAGAGACATAGAACGACCCAGAGAGACATGGAACGACCCAAAGAGACATGGAACGACCCAAAGAGACATGGAACGACCCAAAGAGACATGGAACGACCCAAAGAGACATGGAACGACCCAAAGAGACATGGAACTACCCAAAGAGACATGGAACTACCCAAAGAGACATGGAGACGTACGACAGAGAAAATGCTGGAAAACAAAGGACTGACATGGGAGACAGCCAAGAAGATAGCGAAGGACCGACAGAAGTGGAAATCTCTTGTTACTAGCAGACTCATGTGTCTTGGACACTGACAAGACAAGAGAGAGAGAGAGAGAGAGAGAGAGAGAGAGAGAGAGAGATCATCACAGGAAATACTCTTGCTTTTGAGACCAGACTCCTGAAAATCTGAGACGCCTGAAGAAATCGACTGACTGACAGGTTGGGGTGGGCGGGGAGAGTACACTCTCTGAGTTGTTTGGAGTTTTTAAATGCCTTCCCCACTCCCCCGCCCCATCCTTCCTTTCCACGGAGTTCAGTCGTAGCCTCTGGTGTGACACTGAGGTCTTAAAATGCATCTTAGGTATTCTGTCACACAGAAGACGGTGTTCGAATTTAAGTGACATTTTAAGCCTCTTAAGTTCGGGATTTTAAACTGCTTTTATATATATATATATATATATATATATATATATATATATTATATATATATATATATATATATATATATAAAATGTGTGTTTGTGGAGGGGGTGGGTGGGTCGGGGCTGGCAATACCATAATACCATATTTTCTGGGGTCACTGAACGTCGACGAGAAACTGGAGTCCAAAACCGGGCAAGATTTAAGTTCCCTGATCATCTGATTAGGGGGTAAAGGCGAGCAGGACTTGGAGTGACAGGTGTTTGAGATTACTGTTTGAACTTGAACGTGTTCGTGACTGGAGAGAATGTAAATTTTAAAAACATGAACTGCAAAACTTAATGTTTCTTGAAGTGTTTTGGAGAACAGTGTCCACTTATGTCCATAAGATTTGATTTAACCATTCTCGTATTCGTAAGGTTGTACCTGGATGTCGCAACAACGCACACTACAAAATAATCAAAGTCTAAGAGAACTGTCAGTTGGTGCTTGAGAACAGACTCGAGGAAATGCAACTCAATATCATAGCCAAAATCTCCCACCTCAACAAGCAGAGAGAGAGAGAGAGAAAGAGAGAGAGAGAGGAGAGAGAGAGGAGAGAGAATGAATACCTGTGATATTCCGGCTGCACTGATTCTTTTGAAAAGAATGTATCTTTTATTTGTTCTTTTTTTAATTTTCCTTCTGTGGATAAAGTATTCTTTCCACAAGCGTTGTCCTCATACTTCTGTCAGTTATTAAAATCCTAAATGTGGCCCATCAATCGTAAGACATGAAGGAATGCGTATAAAATTTTTACGCTGGAAAAGAATTTCTCAAAGAACTAATCAGATACAGGTAGGGAAAATATTAATTTGGTATTCAGTTAGGTTGTGCAGGCACAGCTGACCCAACGTTGAACAGGAAGCAAGAGAGAGGTCATAGATAAAGAAAGCCATGGTTCAGCCGCGAACTACGTCAGCCGCAAAGTATATTGCACGTACAAGCGGGACAACTCAGGTAAAGTGTATGTTATGGCAGAAACCGATTTTATATGTCCCACTTCGTATGTAGTATGATACCGAAAACACAACCGTGACGTAGACTGCTTGTATAGCAAAACATTATAAATAAGCATAGACGAACATATCAAGGAAATTATGTTCGCAGATTGTGTTATCAGCTACAGTAGCTTGTATTGTTTACTGAATTACTAAACCAACGGCAGTATCATGTAGTCGTAAAGCATTTGTAACCGCCTTTACCTGCTTACCAAATTATGGGCATCAAATAACATCAAAACAGGAACTAAACTCAGGCTTTTAAATACACATGTAAAGATTCCGAGTTCTTAAGTGTTACATCGAGCCAATTCTGTTTTATGGGTGTGAAGCATGGTATATGAATAAAAGAGTACAGCAAGAAATAGAGGCCACGGAAATGTGGTTTATAAAAAAGATGTTGAAAGTACCATGGACAGCTAGAAAACCAATGAAGAAGTCTTACGAGATGCTGAAGTTAAAAGGCAAATTATAGCAAAGATCAGAGACAGACAATCGAGATCTATAGGGCATTTTCTGAGAAAAGCAAAACTGGAACACACTGTGGCAACTGGAAAAACTGAGGGAAGAAGAGACAGAGGAAGACACAGAGAGACGTTACTGTGGCTAGGAAGAAAGTCACCAGCGGAGCTTATAATCAACTCAAAAGACAGGGAACTATGGAGAGAAATGATCGCCTATGCCACGTGGCGTGGCACTTGATTGATTGATTGAAGTGCTGTCCTACTATATGGTTCCGAGACATAGACGATGACGAAAGATACAAACATTCATGAGGGGCATAAGAAGGAATTTAAACATCAAATGGCAGGACAACACCATAAACGAAGAGGTCTGGGAAAGAGCTTATGACCCAAAAAATCATGTCTAGAAAATGGAGGTGGACTGGCCACACACTAACGAAACCAGACACCAGCGTAACAAGGGGGCACTGACACGGAATCCCCTAAGGAAGTAGAAATCAGGGAAGGCCCAGAACTACTTGGAGAAGGGAAATTATGAAAGTGCAAGGAGACAAGGGATACACATGGAGGTAAGTAGAGAACAAATGCAAGAACAAGAATGACCGGATAAACTTTATCCGTGGCCTATACTCCCTAGAGGAGTGACAGGCAGTGATGGATCACTTCATCTCTTCTCTGTGTTGCTCTTGATAAATAATGTTCACAAGAGCGAAGATCTACGTAATGATTTCTTTCAGTCGACGTTTATGTTCGTGCATGCTAACATGTCTAGAATATAAGTGACTGGGATGTTTTGTAAACCACTAAGATCTTTCACGCTGAGTTAACTTCGAAGAAAGTCTTTCACGCCTAATTTAATAGATCTTTCACACTGATTTAACCTCAAAGAAAGTCTTTCACGCCTAATTTAATAGATCTTTCACACTGATTTAACCTCAAAGAAGGTCTTTCACGTCCACCTAATTTTAAAACCCGAAGATGACGTCATTTGAAAGCCTGCAGGATTCCAATAATCCGCACAATTCTACAGACTCTAGACAGAATGACAGTATGCGCTATATTCCGTACAGTTTCCTGCTTTCTGATTGGATTATTCTAATCCTCTAGACTGGTCGTTTTCAGCCCATCCAATCTCCAGAAAAAGGAAACGACTTGTCAAAGACCCACCTTAAATAATCAGGCTTATAAAATGAGAAAGACAGTATCGGCTCAAGTTCTACACATTCCAACCTTTAGAATCTTTCTTAAGCCATAAAGTCATACTATGTTCTATGTTCTAGAAACAGTTTGACGCGAAATACGAGGGAGAATAAAAACGGTAAAGGCAATGTGAAGATCACACGGTAACCGTAGCAGATATAAACTGATGCAACACAACATTTTCGCGAAGGTTGAAAGGTAATTCACACATGCACAGTGCAGCACTCATGGACGCTCTGTTGCAAGATTGCACCTTTGTTCAGCAATGCAACATAGTGAGATTTCTTTGGGAATATGAGATGAAATCTGTCGAAGTTTACGGCAAGATGTTGACTCAACGCAGAAGTGGAAACAGCATGACTCAACAAAAGGTTTTTGACTGAAAATAAAGATTTAAAAGGGGACGTTCATTCAGTCAGTCAGTTATTTGCATGTCCCTTGTGGAACTTTGCCTCCCTAACAGCACTCCTGTAGGCCTCTCGGTTGCGAGCAAGATGGCCTGCTGCTGCTGCGTCCATTTGCAGATCATCAACGATGTCTTGCAGCCATCTTCGCCTTGGTCTTCCTCTCTTTCTTTTTCCAATTATGTACCCTTCCAAGATCGTCTTTTCTAGATTATCATGACATGTAATGTGTCCAAAATATTTAAGTTTTCTCTCTTTAATCCTCTTTACTAGCAAGCCTTCTTCAATATTAAGTTCTTGTAGTATGGATATATTTGTTCTTTTCTATGTCCATGATATTTGAAGAACTCTTCTGTAGCATTTACATTAAAAGGCATTTATGTGTTTCTCAGCTGTTTTGTTAAGTGTCCAGGTCTCAGAGACATATGTAGCGATGGGAAAGATGCATGCCCTTAAAAATCTTATTTTTGTAGTTCTGTCTGTTCCTCTACACAGATTCTTTAGTTGCTTTACTTTCTGAAGAGCGATTTAATTTTAATTTTCCTCACTGTATCTCCTTTATTAGTTAGTAATGATCCAAGATATTCAAAACTCTCCACTTCTTCCAATTTTTCCTCATTGATACATATTTCAGCTGCCTTGTTTGTTTTGTCAGTTGTCATCAATTTAGTTTTCTTCGCATTAAGATAGAGGTTTTTTTCTTCGCTGTTCTTACGGACTGACATAATTAGTTTTTCCATTCCTTTTTGTGTTGTGGACAGTAATACTGTGTCATCAGCATATCTAATCTCTGGTATTTCATAACCTCCAATTGTTATGGCATAGTAATATTCTTTGTCTACATCTTCTCTAACATTCCTCATTATATTTTCAGTATACAAGTTAAATAAGTAGGGTGACAATATGCACCCCTGACGGACCCCTTGTTTTATGTCAAACCAACTTGTTGTTTCACCATTTATTCTTACTGCTGCCTGTTGGTCTAGATACAGCAGTGATGTTAATTGTATCAAATGTGTTGGAAATCCCATTTTTTTCCATTATTTCCCAAAGTTTCTGGTGTTGTACGCAATAAAATGCCTTAGAATAGTCTATAAAAGATAAATATAGATTCACATTAAACTCTTTGCATTTCTCTATTATTAATCTTTTATTGAATATATGATTTCTTGATCTTCTTCCTTGCCTGAAACCAGCTTGGACCATATTGACATATTCTTCTTTATTTTCTTACGAAGTCTAAACGAACAAATGTAACTCACGTAACCTGATCTGCTGCTTCATCATGACAACACGCGTCTCCATGCTGCGGCCGCAACAGCGGAGCCAGTGCAGCAGCTGCATTGTGAACATCTTCCTCGCCTCCCCCCCCTCCTTACAGCCTTGATCTGGTACCGTACACCATTACCACATCTTCTGTCAACTTGTCTTGTTTAAGAGACTCTATATGGCCACAAGTTCATATCTGACGACGATGAAATTAAGGAAGCGGTGCAGGCCGGGTCCGGGAGCAGCCAAAGAGGTGCAGACCAGTGCTCTGGAGCAGCCAAAGAGGTGCAGACCAGTGCTCTGGAGCAGCCAAAGAGGTGCAGACCAGTGCTCTGGAGCAGCCAAAGAGGTGCAGACCAGGGCTCTGGAGCAGCCAAAGCGGTGTTGACCAGAGGTTTGGGAGCAGCCAAAGCGGTGTTGACCAGTGGTTTGGGAGCAGCCAAAGAGGTGCAGACCAGTGCTCTGGAGCAGCCAAAGCGGTGTTGACCAGAGGTTTGGGAGCAGCCAAAGCGGTGTTGACCAGAGGTTTGGGAGCAGCCAAAGAGGTGCAGACCAGTGCTCTGGAGCAGCCAAAGAGGTGTTGACCAGAGGTTTGGGAGCAGCCAAAGAGATACAGACCAATGTTCGGGAACAGCCAAAGAAGTAGAGACCAGGAGTTTGGCAGCGGTCAAAGAGGTGCAGACCAGGGGTTCGGGAGAAGCCGAAAAAGCGTCATCTCCCAAGGAACAGAGAAGCTAGTGGAAGGAAACAATGAATGCCTGCATGTGGAGAAGTGATATAAGCTTTGAAGGACGGCCATGCTCTGGCTGCAGGCCTAGAGATGTCAGTTCTCAAGATATAACTGTCATGTTCACATTTTCACATTTGCCAGCATTTAAGGGTACTTTGCCTCTGCTTGTTGATTCTTCCTCGTAACTCTCTTGGCGTAAAACGTTTAGAAACAATCATATATATATATATATATATGTGTGTGTTTGTGTGTGTGTGTGTGTGTGATATAAGCAGACAATGTTATTGTTAAGATTATTGTACACATTACGTCCATTTAATCTAATTACTGGCACCAGATTTGGAAATTACGGAGCTGTTGTTAATAGTACAGATATTACTTCGTTAACCCTACATACGTTCCTGGCTGAAGATGATAGATCTTATCTTTACGGGGAGCTGGGGAGGAAATCTCTTGAACCTCTGACGTGATAGTCGGGTTAAGCAAACTATAGGAACTAACATTATACACGCTCCCAAATTTCAAGACTCGGGAGTACCTTGGCAGTGCGTGTGATATATTTTATTAAGATAGCCAATAGTTTCTATGGCGTTTAAATCTGCCAGCCACATTTCTAGTCGACATTTGTTCTACTTCTAAGAAAGCCTCTTTACAGCCGACCATCACATTTCTAGTCGACATTTGTTCTACTTGCAGGACAGATTATTTACACTCGACCATCACATTTCTAGTCAACATTTGTTATACTTGCAAGACAGCGTATTTACACTCCACCATCACATTTCTTGTCAACATTAGTTCTACTTGTAAGAAAGCGTCTTTACAACCGACCATCAAATTTCTAATCAACATTTGTCTTACTTCTAAGAAAACTTCTTTACAATCGACCATCACATTTCTGGTCAACATTTGTCTTACTTCTAACAAAACGTATTTACATTCGACCATCATTTCTAGTCAAAATTTGGTAACAATCACATCACGAGGATGATCGAATTTGGAGGAGGGGAAGGGAGGTGGATTTTTTTCTGACGAAGAGTGTGACTGGCTCCATCAGCAGGTGCACACTTTTGTGGGTTTTGCAGCGGAAAGCGGAGCACGTATGGGAATGCCCGGGTCCCTTGATGCCAGTCTCTGATTACAGGTTTGTCTTACTTGTAAGGCAGCGTCTTTACAAAAGATTATCACGTTGCTAGTCAACATTTGTCTTACTTGTAAGAAAACGTCTTTACAAAAGGTTATCACATTGCTAGTCAACATTTGTCTTACTTGTAAGAAAACGTCTTTACAACAGACCACCACATTTCTAGGAAACATTATTCCTACTTGTCGGAGAGCATCTTTACCACAGATCATCATAAACACCATTTCTTCTTTTGTGAATGTATGCGTCTTTCAAACTCCCTGGCGTGACAAAAAAAAAAAAAAATCTCAAAACGAGAATTAATGTCACAGCACATGCGCAGACGACGTTTAATCATTTATATTTTACTGAGTGAACCGGCAGCAAAAGAAGACAGGAGGAGACAATTCGTTCAACACAAATGATTATTTATAAATCTTAGAAGCTCAGAAATGGCTGTTTGCAACGTACACAGAGTTCAATCGTAGCACAGTTTAGAAAAGAAAAATATACCTCTATAAATTTCCCAATTTCGTTAAAACAGAAAAAAAATTTCATTTGATCAAAAACATCAATTTAGAAAGGGCGGGAGAACTAGGCAGCGGAGGGGGGGGGGGGGAATTGTACATTTTTAAACTTTAAATTTTCTTTTACAAAATTCTAGTTTTTAAAAGTCCGGAAAATGATTACGGAGTGTTCTTGACAATCCTAATATTCTTTTAGAACGCCTGACTGTGCAATATACATATAAAGTGATTACTTGTAGAATTCACCATAAGAAATGTCTGATCTGAACTCTTTCAACTATTTTAACTGTCATAAGGAAAGTACAGTCAGTATTCGCAGGCGATATAAGACGAAGGAGGCTTGAAAAGATCATAAGAGAAAAAACAAATGCGAGGATAGGCGAGGGAAAGACCAAGATCTTGTAGACAGTCTAAAGCACAGTGACTGAAAGTCACCAGCTGAAATGATGGAAAATGCCAAAGATCTAGATTTATCGAAAAGGACAACTCCCAGTTCCTGCCAGCGTAATTTTAGAACGATGATGGCAATGATGATGATGATGATGGTGATGATGATGACGATGATGATGATGATGATGATGATGAATCCCACTTCCACACACCGGACAGTCTTCTTTTCCTCCTCAGTCTTGAAAGCGACCCATTTTCAATGATTTTTTCTCATAACCTGCCAATCATTGTCCAACAGCTTTCCATCTCAGAGTTAGAAATGGGATGCCTTTTCCCAACCTCTCGACCTAAAAAAAAGACTCCTTCTCTCCTTCTCTCCCCCCCCCCTTTTCCTTTTGTTACCTCCTCCCCCACTACCCTCCCCCCTCTCCACTTCCCTCAATCCGATCTTCACTGATAAAAGCATCTGTTCGGCGTGTATCGAGAAAAATCAGTCTCAGTATGGAAATATGAAATATGGAATCTGAGGAAACTCTGCTTGAGAGAGTTTTCCCCTCTTTTGTCGGGGTGGGGGTGGGGGGGGGGAGGGTCGGTTCTGTGTTGTTTTAAGACTTGTGTGCGAATTAAGCCTCTGCGAAACCTGCAGAAATTGATAAAAAATACCAGATGTTTTTGTCCTTCACCTTGAAAACCCTCCTACGCGATTAGCCTTTGCTCCCTTGCGGTTTATTTCAGAAACAAAGGTTAAAAGATTAAATATTATTTTAGAGAAGAGAGCTGCTGTCATATCTACATAAGGCGTGAATAAAAGATCTATAAAGGTAAATAAAACATGGACTGGAATAGATTAACAAGATTTATTTGAGAATCTGATAATGTGATGTTCTTTAGCGCGTGCCTCACAAAGGGGGAGTATGGTTTATTTTCGCTCTTGTATTGCTAATTCTTGAGCAAAGCCTTCCCTATGTATCCAGTAAATCAGGGTTTCCTACAGCGTCTGTTTTCAATAATTAAACAGAAAGGAGAAAAAAAAACATCTATGCGTGTTATCCATAGCCCATTCTGTTTACAGCGAAGGCTGTAATCTTCACTTGGCTTAGTGCAGTGATACCCAACATGTGACCTTCTGTCCACAATAGACTCTCGGAGACTCTTCAGGTGGTCCATGCCTGCTATATAGATTTGGTATTGAGTTTCTTCTATTATATAAAAAAAAACAGCTAAGGGTTTATGGCATTATGATATTGCGTATTCGAGAATGTACTGCAGCATATGTGTAGCTGGAAAAGTGGTTGTCGGCTAATATAGTTTGGAAATCACTGACCTAGAGGTGGTGCAGAGAGAGCTGAAGTTGAGATTTCAGTATGAACAATATAGGGCTTCTCTGGAGTCGTGACTATTTTAGAATTCAGATGTTTAAAGATAATAGTAAAATATTCCATAAAAAAGGGGGTAGGGTGGCGGGGGGGGGGGGGAGGTGTAAAGATAGGAGATAATACTTTTCTGATGACTATAAAAGCGAATAATTGCTTCTCTCTCCATGTGAGAGTTTCCCCTCTTAGTTTTATTCGATGTCTCGGCCAGTCCGATTATTTCTCTTCAGCATTCAAAATCCACTGTCGGCTTGCTGGGTCTGTCGCAGCCACACCAAAGCCCCACCGTGTGCCTGGTCGTTTCAGGGTGACCCTGGCTGGCCTTCCTAAAACATTCAGACATCTCAATGGCCACCAAAAAAAAAAAGAGAAAAACCACAATTCTTTCAAACAATATTCACCCAGATTCTGTGCTATCGCTGTCAAACATGGACACTCACCAAATACCCTGACAGAAAGATGACAGCTTGTGAAATGCTTAAGAAAAATGATAAACAAGAGTAGAAGGAATCAAGTGCGAAATCAAATAATCCGGCAAATGGTGGGAACAACACATGACAAGGATTACATCGAAAATCAGTTAAATGATTTCGGACATTTGATACGCATGAACCCAGAACGACCAGCCACACGCGCATACAACACGAAAACTTCTGGGTACGGGACGCCAGGGCGACCAAAGAAAGCAAGTGGTGAAAGACACACTGAGGAAACATAGCATGACATCTACCCAGACCTCTCACCTTGCTCTAGCCCCATGTCTGAAACTCCCTGTGACACTAAATGGCATAAGCAGACAGATAAGAAGAAGAAGAAGAAATCTCGGTCAGTTTTTTTTTTACTTTATTGAAGACACCCTATAAAGGAATAAATTTCATAAGCGAATCCGTCTTCTTATTATTTAAATACTTGTACAAAGGCTGGTCACAAGAGTAACCATTGAGAATTAAATGAAAAAAACTCGAGCGCAAGTTACACTTCTTTTTCATATATTTTAACGGTTACGCCCCTTTGATTTCTGTGTGTTTCGTTTATAAATTATAATGGAAAATATATACTACAGTGTTCAAAGTATTCCGGGTTCTTTTCGTTGAAACCAGCCACTTCTGGAACGGAATAGGAGGAAAGAGATTAATCTTTTCAAGATCTACTGTAATATTGTCCAAGAAATCATTCACTTTCTAAATAAAGTAACGCGTAATTTGTACCAAGCAAAGACTGCATTTCAGAGAATGAGAAACATATTAACCAACACATCCTTATTAATGAATGTTAGAAAACGAGTCCTAAAATGCTATATTGAACCTATCTTGTTATATGGAAGTGAATCATGGACAACAGGCAAGTCTGCACAAAAATCATTGGAAGCAGAAGAAATGTGGTTTAGTAGAAGAATGTTGCGAATCTCCTGGACAGCAAAAAATAACTAATGAAGAATGTATGAGAAGAGCTGGAGAGACAAAAGCCTTGCCAAAAAGATAAGAGAGAGACAATGTACTTTCATAAGATATGCAATGAGAAGAGGGGGCATTGAAAATATTATAACAACAGGAAAAATAGAAGAAAGAAGATCAAGAGGAAGACCAAGAGAAATGATACTGGACAGTCTGACGGGATGGTGTGAGAGGAGATCACCAAATGAGCTGATGGCCTGCATGAAGGATCGTGTACTCTAGAGAAGCAAAATAGCCAACGCCAGTCGGCACGGCACCTGATGATGATGTAATCTGTGCTGATAGACGCGTTTTGTTGGTGTTTCTTTCAGGTCAAATGATAATCTCTTATGTTCTTCGTTATTCGGTTTTTAAGATATTGAAGCGTCTTAAGGTAAGCTTCTTTAAACAGCAACAACAACAACAACAGCAACCAACAACAATAACAAAACAGGCAACGATGACAACAAAACAGGCAACATTAACAGCAAACAGGAACAACAACAGCAAAACAGGCAGAATAGCAACAACATGCAACAGGAACTAAAAAAAAAAACAGCAACGACTATAACAACCAGCAACATCGACAACAAAACAGCAGCAAAAAATGTTGATATTCTTACTGCAGACAGGGATCAGACAAAAGGCAATTCTACTTTTCCACACTTCCTCACTACTTCACACATTCCTGTCTCCACCACCGCATCCATTCTCCACTGCTTAGCCGTAGCCATAATGACTGTCAACTAGCAGACCACGAGGAATGTTTTATAAGTAAGTCGTTGGCGAGCAGGTCAGATGAGATTCTTTGTGTTGTTCTATCTCCCTCAGATGAGATTCTTTGTGTTGTTCTATCTCCCTCAGATGAGATTCTTTGTGTTGTTCTATCTCCCTCAGATGAGATTCTTTGTGTTGTTCTATCTCCCTCGGATGAGATTCTTTGTGTTGTTCTATCTCCCTCAGATGATGTTCTTTGTATTGTTCTATCTCCCTCAGATGAGATTCTTTGTGTTGTTCTATCTCCCTCAGATGAGGTTCTTTGTGTTGTTATATCTCCCTCAGATGAGGTTCTTTGTGTTGTTCTATCTCCCTCAGATGAGGTTCTTTGTGTTGTTCTATCTCTCTCAGATGAGATTCTTTGTGTTGTTCTATCTCCCTCAGATGAGATTCTTGGTGTTGGTCTGTCTCCCTCAGATGAGATTCTTGGTGCTGTTCTATCTCCCTCAGATGAGATTCATGGTATTGTTCTATCTCCATGAGATAAGATTTTTGGTGATGTTCTATCTCCCTCAGATGAGACTTTTGCTATTGTTCTATTTCTTGGGATAAGATTCCTGGTGCTGTTCTAGCTTCCTGAGATGAGATTCTTTGTGTTGTTCTATCTCCCTAAGGTGAGATTCTTTGTGTTGGTCTGTCTCCCTCAGATCAGATTCTTGGTGTTGTTCTATCACCCTAGACTTGGAACAAAACTAGGTAAAGATAGCCCTACCACGCTCTGAGGCAGCACCAGGAGAGGGCGACTGTGTTTGGCCATTTTTCCCCCTTGTCCTGGAGACCCGCTAATTTGTTTATATGCTCAGAATAAATAAAGCCAGGGCTGCTTTTCTTTCCATCCAGCTCCAGGTGTCTTGTCTTGTTTTGTCTTGTCTTCAGTCTCACTGGGACAGCTATAGATGTCTTGTTTTGTTTTGTCTTGCCTTCAGTCTCCCTGTGACAGCTACAGAAGTTTTGTCTTGTTTTGTCTTGCCTTCAGCCTCCCTGGGACAGCTCCAGAAGTCCTGTCTTGTTTTGTCTTGCCTTCAGTCTCCCTGGGACAGCTCCAGATGTCTTGTCTTGTTTTGTCTTGCCTTCAGTCTCCCTGGGACAGCTCCAGAAGTCATGTCTTGTTTTGTCTTGCCTTCAGTCTCCCTGGGACAGCTCCAGATGTTTTGACTTGTTTTGTCTTGCCTTCAGAGGATAGCGTACTAACGAATCACGCTATCTCGCACTTAGACGGCTGCTCGTCTACCGGAGTCCGTGGTTCGAATCCCAGGTAATTTTCTTGTGATTTTTCTTTCTCTCACGTCTCACTAAAGTCCTTTGTCTACGACTTTTTTGAAGTCTAATCCTACAAAACTGTGTTCTCTTACTTTACCGTACGAAAGCCTCGTTGTTCCCTATTTATAACAAAATGTGTTCATGTTAGACAAGTGCACCGAACACTGTATGCAGCAACCAATTCGTTATTTAGCTATGCAAACTACAACCTTGCCCAGTCACTTCTGCGTGTGGAATGATGCATCCGTGAAACCAGAAACAGCTTTCACTGACATCTTTAAAAATGATTAAAGATAGCCGCATAATAACATTTACTCTCTTTCTCCCATATAATGCTCTGTCAGATTTCATTGTTGCTTATTAGTCATGGTAGCCTTTGAATATCAGTTTCAGTTAAGCCACGACACAGAGATGATAGAGAACAGTGACGATATATAAATGTGATAAAAGAGTGGGAATAGACCTCTGCTCAAGTATTTCACTGAGTACATTTTCCTCCGTTACTGATTCACAATTAGAGGCCATTGTGTTCTGTCTAGGAGACCCACGTCTTGGCACAAACAGAACTTCTTCAAATTTGTGTACTTTGTGTGGCCTGGCGGAAATCTTCAGTATCGGCCTCATCGATCCGGAGTACATTCCCTTACATGTCCTCACATTTCAAGGCCGGTAAACCTATTACGTCCGAACCTTAGTTTACACAGTTTTAAGATTTGGGCTAAACCAATCCTTGGGATTTTGTGTGAGTTTAAGTGTGAGATAGGAACAAGGGAGAAGATAAGGAATGAGACAGGGGAGCTGAGGGAGAGAGATGGAGGAAAGAGGGAGAAGACAAGGAATGAGACAGAGGAGATGAGGGAGAGAGATGGAGGAAAGAGGGAGAAGACAAGGAATGAGACAGAGGAGATGAGGGAGAGAGATGGAGGAAAGAGGGAGAAGACAAGGAATGAGACAGAGGAGATGAGGGAGAGAGATGGAGGAAAGAGGGAGAAGACAAGGAATGAGACAGGGGAGCTGAGGGAGAGAGATGGAGGAAAGATGGAGAAGACAAGGAATGAGACAGGGGAGCTGAGGGAGAGAGATGGAGGAAAGATGGAGAAGACAAGGAATGAGACAGAGGAGATGAGGGAGAGAGATGGAGGAAAGAGGGAGAAGACAAGGAATGAGACAGAGGAGATGAGGGAGAGAGATGGAGGAAAGAGGGAGAAGACAAGGAATGAGACACAGGAGATGAGGGAGAGAGATGGAGGAAAGATGGAGAAGACAAGGAATGAGACACAGGAGATGAGGGAGAGATGGAGGAAAGATGGAGAAGACAAGGAATGAGACACAGGAGATGAGGGAGAGAGATGGAGGAAAGATGGAGAAGACAAGGAATGAGACACAGGAGATGAGGGAGAGAGATGGAGGAAAGATGGAGAAGACAAGGAATGAGACACAGGAGATGAGGGAGAGAGATGGAGGAAGAGGGAGAAGACAAGGAATGAGACACAGGAGATGAGGGAGAGAGATGGAGGAAAGATGGAGAAGACAAGGAATGAGACACAGGAGATGAGGGAGAGAGATGGAGGAAAGATGGAGAAGACAAGGAATGAGACACAGGAGATGAGGGAGAGAGATGGAGGAAAGATGGAGAAGACAAGGAATGAGACACAGGAGATGAGGGAGAGAGATGGAGGAAAGAGGGAGAAGACAAGGAATGAGACACAGGAGATGAGGGAGAGATGGAGGAAAGATGGAGAAGACAAGGAATGAGACACAGGAGATGAGAAAGGGAGAGAGATGGAGGAAAGATGGAGAAGACAAGGAATGAGACATAGGAGATGAGGAAAGAGAGAGAGAGATGGAGGAAAGATGGAGAAGACAAGGAATGAGACAGAGGAGCTGAGGGGGGAGACGGTGGAAAGAGAGAGAAGATACGACATGAAACACAGATACCGGGTGAGGAGTGAAGAAAAGAAGCAGAAGACAAAGAATGAGACAGAGAAGCTAAGGGAGAGATGGAGGAAAGAGAAAAGAAGGCACAGTATAAGACACAGAAGCCGAGTGAGAGATGGAGAAAAAAGGGATGAAAGCAAGGAACGAGACAGAGTAGCCGAGCGAGAAAATCTGGCATGTGATTTTCTTTCTTTTCTGGCGAAAAAGTAAGATTAGGGGGAAGGGGGTGAGAATAGTAACATTTCTGGCTGTTTAAATTCTTCTTACAGCGTTGCTTGTTCTGAAACATCTCGTGCTCTGAGCACAGCCTAAGGGTAGCTAGTAAAGCTGTGCCTCTGAGACATTCAAGGATTATAAGATAGAAATGTTCATATGATTACTTTCACCTGTTTCAGTCATACAATTCATAATGGGAAATAACTTCATTTTTTGTTTTCTTTGCAGTTGTTGTTGAATAAGGGGTTATATGCAATAGTTTTCTATTCATATTTAGTATTGTTTTTTTTATATTTGCAATGCTAAGTTCTCTCATTCGTTCATCTATCTGTCTGTCTGTCTGTCTATCTGTCTGTCTGTCTGTTTGTCTATAATTTATTTAACTAAATTGATGTTAAATGACATAGTAAGAATGAAAGTTGAGAAGTGAAGGGTAGAATGTCAGAGACCTTCTTCTTCTTCTTCGTCTTCTTCGTCAGCTTTGCAGAGCCACTAAGGCTTATTGCTGCAGATAAAATTCTCCTCCATTCCTCTCTATTCCTAATCTTCTCTCTCCAGTTGGTGAATTTATATCTTTTATATACTTTCTTTTATATCCTCTTCTATGTTGTCTTTCCATCTCTGTCTTGGTCTACATCTTGGTCTTGTTTCCCTCATCACATAATTTCCGTTTGCTCTTCCATTCTTTCCACATGGCCCAACCAGCGTAGTCTATTCAGTTTCAAGACATTTATAATTCGTTGGGATTTAAATAAGCTGTTCACTTGAGTGTTCTCTTTAGCTCTCCATTCTCCACTGTTGGTATCCTTTATGGAATCAAAGATTCTTCTTAACATCTTGTTCTCAAAGGTCTGCAATTGTTGTTCATCTTTCTTTGGTGTACTCCACGTTTCTGATCCATACATGACGGCTGGTCTTATTTTAGTTTTGTAGATTGTTATTTTGGTGTTTGGACAGGATTATGGATTTTAACATGTGTTGCAAGGCAAAGTTTATTTTATTCCCTATCTGTACTCTGATTTTAATTTCCTCGCTTACTGTGATACTTCTGTTGAAGGTAGTGCCTAGATATTTGTATGTTTCTGCTTTCCTAATATTCATATCGCCAGCATTTATATAATCTGGGTCTCCAGATTTTCAATCTTTGAAAATATGGCATGTCCTTACTTTCCTTAACCTATCAGAATACAAGAAAGAAATTCGACCAGAGTCACTCACGACTGCCTTCCCTTCTGTACCTCCTGATGGAGATATGCAGGCATTACAAAACGAGGCTGACTGCATCGCTTCCAGCCAGTCCAACCACAAACCATCCAACGCGTGCACTAACTACTTCACCAGCCAAAGTCCCAGCTTATACGACTCCACTAAGCCACCCCTTCTTCTTTGATTTCCAGTGTAATTAGATCTGTGTCTATCCAGTGTAATGAGATCTGTGTCTATCTAGTGTAATGAGATCTGTGTCTATCCAGTGTAATGAGATCTGTGTCTATCCAGTGTAATGAGATCTGTGTCTATCCAGTGTAATGAGATCTGTGTCTATCCACTGAAAACAAGATAAATTTGCCTGCAAGGAGAGGTTCATCATAGCACACACGGCTGTCAATGTGTGTTAAAAGAAGGCAGAATTTCACCGACAAAACCAGCGAAATAATAAGCCCGAGACTGGGGCTTGAGTTCATAGTGGAGAAACAAATGAAAACAAAATGAGCTTCTGTTTACAAATCCTGGAGCGTTATGTTTCGCTGAGAATTTTCCAGAAGGGATCTTGTATTTCCGGTATCGACTGATGCATGGAACATGAGTAGATATTATTTGTGATATTTAATACTTCTGTATAATGATATGAATGACAAACTGAATATCAAATCCTTCAGGAGAGTCAAGTCCGTTGTCTTTAACTATGAAGCCAAGAATTTTTCCTGATTTTCCATGTTATTATGTTAGATGAAGTATGAAGGAAATTCTGGTCAAGTTTCTAACTATGAATCACAGCGATCATGTCACAATAAGACCTGTGCAGGACGAAGTAAACAAACAAACAAACAAACAAACAAACAAAGTTTGATTCGAATAAATGAATCTTACATCTTACAATCTTCCTGTGCCGTTAAACGTCACATAGGGCTGGCATGATAGCCAAGTTTTCCCGTCTTCGACGAGCTTTTCAACCCCATCAAAGGCTTTTATGCCTACTAATTTGGCCTCTTTTAACAATGTCCTCTCTTAGAGTTTCACGTGGTCGACCTATTTCTTTTTTCGGCCTGTTGTATTTCACTTGATAGCTTGTTTTGGGATTCTCTATTTCTTCTCATCAAGTGACCAACATATGTCCATCTCCTTTTCCTGATCACCCATGAGACTGGTTGTTGTTCGCTAATTTGCCTTATACCTGCGTTGTTCTTGAATTCGTTTCGCTTTATGCCAAGTATTTTCCTTAGGCATTTGTTTTCAAAAGAGTCTAATTTGTTGTCTATATCTCTAGTTGTTTTCCAGCTTTCGCATGCATAAATGAAGGTCGATATTACATTTGAATTGAATATTCATAACTTGGTTTTTGTGCTTATAACTTTTGAGTGCCATATGTTCTCAAGATTCTTGAAGGACAATGTTGCTTTTGCAATTCTAATTCTAACTTCCTTTCTGGTGTCTCCATCCTGGTCTATGTAGCTGCCAAGGTATCCAAACTGGTTGACTTTTTCAATAGCTCTTCCTTCTACATATATTTTTCTTTGTTGATTAATGGGAAGTTTCATTATTTTTTTTCCTTTTTAATTTCAAGTCCTATTTTGCTAGCCAGTGAAGACAGGCTATCTGTTTTTTCTTGCTTCGAGCACGTTTGGCATCAGCAAAATCAAGATCTTCTAGTTGGGTCCCATGTACCCAATCAACATTTTTTCATTATGAAGTCTGTGTCACGTCCAAAAAGCAAAGGAGATAGCATACATCCTTGTTTCACGCCTGAATAAATGAATAGGACTTAGCTTTTCAGTGTACAAGTATACACATGCAGTAGGTCGTGCGTACGCGCTTTCCTGGCAAAATATTGAAAAGAGTTTCAGTAAAGCAGTCCCACATCACGGCTAACTGATGTAGTGGTGTTTATTTGGTTGACAGGTCAATTTGTCCGTCGTGTTTCCCTGATATTTACAGCGTCGTGTATGAGCCGTTATGGAACCTGGTCGGCAGACTTGAAAAAGAAACGATATTAGGATGACAAATTGAAGCTTTTTTCTATGAAAGGCTATTAGGATGACAAATTGAAGCTTTTTTCTATGAAAGGCTATTAGGATGATAAACTGAAGCTTCTTCTATGAAAGGCTATTAGGATGACAAACTGAAGCTTTTTTTATGAAAGGATATTAGGATGACAAATTGAAGCTTTTTTCTATGAAAGACTATTAGGATGACAAACTGAAGCTTATTTTATGAAAGGATGTTAAGATGATAAACTGAAGCTTTTTCTATGAAAGGATATTAGGATGACAAACTGAAGCTTCTTCTGTGAAGGGATATTAGGATGACAAATTGAAGCTTCTTCTATGAAGGGATATTAGGATGACAAACTGAAGCTTTTTCTATCAAAGGATATTAAGATGACAAACGGAAGCTTTTTTTCTGTGAAACGATATTAGGATGACAAACTGAAGCTTTTTTTTCTATTGAAGGATATTAGGATGACAAACTGAAGCTTTTTTTTCTCCGAAAGGATATTTGGAAAACAAACTGAAGTTTTTTTCTACCTACAATAATGAAAATAAAAATCATAACTCATATTGTATCTCCCCCTTCCTCTTTTCTCTCTCTTTCCTTTCCTCTCTTTGCGTATTTATTATGCCGTGTACAGTAGTGACTGCTTGAAAGTTGAGTGAAAGTTGAGTGAAAGTTGAGTGAAAGTTGAGTGATGTGGGGCAGAATGTCTGACGGGCCTGCTGCCCAAATTCTTCCTTCTTTGAAATATCTATCTATCTATCTATCTATCTATCTATCTATCTATCTATCTATCTATCTATCTATCTATCTATCTATCTATATATCTATCTATCTATCTGTCTGTCTGTCTGTCTGTCTGTCTATCTATCTATCTATCTATCTATCTATCTAAAATAGGTAAAAAACAGTCTTCATGGTTTATTTCAGGAAGAGAGAGAGAAAGAGAGAAAGAGAAAGACAGAGAGAGGAGGAGAGAGAGAAAGATAGAGAAAGAAAGAAAGAAAAAAAGAAAGAGAGAGAGAAAGAAAGAAAGAGTGAAACTGAGAGAGAAAAGAGAGAGAGAGACAAAGAGAGAGAGAGAAAGAAACAGAGAAGGAAAGACACAGAGAGAGAGAAAGAAAGAGGGAGAGAAAGAGAGATAGATAGAAAGAGAGAGATAGAGAAAAAGAGATAGAGAAAAAGAGAGAGAGAGAGAAACAAAGAGAGAGAAAGAGAAAAAGAGAGATAGACAGAAAGAGAGAGAAAGAAAGAGAGAGAGAGAAAGAGAGAGAGAGTGAGAAATGAAGAAATTAAACAAGAACAGGTAACTCTTGTAAACAAATGAAAAATTTTAACAAGAACGGGTAACTAGTGTACACATATGAAGAATTTAAACAAGAACAGGTAACTCATGTACAGGTGAAGAATTTAAAAAAGAGCAGGTTACTCTTATAAACAGAAGAAGAAATTAAACAAGAACAGGTAACTCTTGTACACAAATGAAGAATTTCAACAAGAACAGGTAATTCTTGTGCACAAATGAAGAATTTCAACAACAACATGTAATTCTTGTACACAAATAAAGAATTAAATAAGAACAGTTAACTCTTGTATACACATGAAGTATTTAAACAAGAACAGGTAACTCTTGTGCAAAAATGAAGAATTTAAACAAGAACAGCTAACTGTTGTACACAGATAAAGAATTTAAACAAGAACAGCTAACTGTTGTACACAGATAAAGAATTTAAACAAGAACAGCTAACTGTTGTACACAGATAAAGAATTTAAACAAGAACAGATAAACTCTTGTACACGAATTAAGAATTTAAGCAAGAACAGGAATCTCCATGGTGTAAGAGTAAAAAAAAATCACACAGCTCTCCAGATCATCAGAAGCAGTCTGTTATCCGCATCCTCGTGTACTGGTCTTGGAAAAAACCTACCCTGACACGTCCATGTCCGGCCTGGCCCAGACAAGTTCCCGCCAACTAAGGCTTATGGAATCTTCCCTGAGTTCTTTTGATACGTGGGAGTATATCACGCCTGCAGAGTGGAGACTGCGTGGGATTAACGACCGATCTGTCAGAGGAAGATTAAAGTGTCTTTGTGTGTATGTGTGCGCGCTGAGTGAAGATTACATGGTGACGCGATGTGTTAAGTTAGGGTCACATATAAGATATGGGTCTGCTGTAAGTTAAATATCTGCTACAGATAGAGTAATAGCGCGGCTGTTTTGATTCTAGTTGAAGTCTCTCTGTCCAAGAGTCAGTCATTGTTACCTTACCATGTCCCGATCATCATTAACAGTGCTACTGTATCACGTCTCATTCATCGTTAACATTGTTACAGTATCGTGTTTTAGTCATCGTTAATACTGTTACTGTATGATGTCTCAGTCTTTGTTAACACTGTTACTGCATCATGTCTCTGTCACCATTAACATTTCTACTGTAACGTGTCCCAGTCATCACTAACAGCGTTGCCTTGTCATGTCCCAGTCTTCATTAACGTTGTTATTACATTATATCCCATTCATAAGTAACATTGTTAGTGTATCTTCTTCTTCTTCTTCTTCTTGGCTCTAAAGCTACAGCGCTGTCTAATCTATTGTTGTTCTCCAAGATATGTATTAAAGGTGGCTATGTGCCCGCTGGCAGGGCTAATGGTAACATGCTGTCCATGGTTTTCCTAGAACTCCAGGCTTCACATGAGAAGATCTGGAGACATCTTTGATGACTGCAGTGCTAGGTTTTTTTTCTTCAGATTGTCCCACCTCAGCGGCCACACCCCCCCCCCCCCTGCCCAACCTCGCTAACCTGGCTGTTGTGACACCCTGTTTCAGGGAAACACTTCAAGTAATTAAAGTGGAGTACACGCTTCTTACGTTGTGCTGTCTATCTCTGGCGTTGGAGAGGGCGCTTCTGTTTCTCGTTGTTATCTTGTGACACAGGGACTGAAGGCGCCTGTCAGGTCGGGCATTGAGCGACCCATAGCTGATATACTAGAGTCAGGGTTAGCGAAACATAGCTGATATGCTAGAGTCAGGGTTAGCGAAACATAGCTGATGTGCTAGTGTCAGGGTTAGCGAAACATAGCTGATGTGCTAGAGTCAGGGTTAGCGAAACATAGCTGATATACTAGAGTCAGGGTTAGCGAAACATAGCTGATGTGCTAGTGTCAGGGTTAGCGAAACATAGCTGATATGCTAGAGTCAGGGTTAGCGAAACATAGCTGATATGCTAGAGTCAGGGTTAGCGAAACATAGCTGATGTGCTAGTGTCAGGGTTAGCGAAACATAGCTGACCAAGACCCTGTCCCCATCTCTCCGTTGGAACCCCCTAGTAACAAGCCCAGCTTGACTAACATCAATCTATGGATTGATGGATCTCCATAGCCCCCGTAGTGGTGGAGTCTGCTAAAGAAGCACTGCACGCCCACTGTACTCCGGGACTGAAAAAATAGCCGCCATAACCCGCTCCCACGCCTCAACATCTCTACAGCATCAGCTGCAAAGAACACCAGCTCGCAGTTACAGGGAGATAGTACAAGTAATATAGAACCACAATACCGCCTTGAACTAACCTCCCACTACAGTGCAACCCACTGGGTTGCTGTTAACTTGGGACAGTCGGTGTCTAGAGGAGTAAATCCGATAGAGGAAAAAAAAACAGCCCATAAGAAGGAAATCATAAGGCAACTGATGGCGAGGTTTTTGGGGGTTTTTTTTTGTTGTTTGGCCTGCTCGTCCTCTGGCATCTCGGCAGCTCTACAAGATTTCCATGGCCTGTCCTTCTTTTGCGGTTAATAAACAAGAGTGGGCAGACTTTCTCCAAAATAAATGCACAAGTTAACCAGAGCTAGAGCACTCGGTTACTAGACAGACCACAGGCTAAAAGTTACACCACAATTAGAGCGTGTCCTTTCTATGGTTGATAATGTTAGTCAAATTTTTAATGTAACCAGCAAGAGAGAATCTGCTTCTTAAAGTATAATTGTCATCTCCCAGAAACATTTATTTAATTCAAATCCGTCTTCTAACACGAAGGTAGCCATTTACTTGTTTCAAGAGCTGTCTTCTAACACGAAGGTAGCCATTTACTTGTTTCAAAAGCTGTCTTTCAACACACCACAAGTAGCCACTGACTTGTTTCAAGGGGTGTTTCTCTAGCACAAAAGTAGCCATTTACCTATTTTAAGAGCTGTCTTCTAACACAAAAGTAACCATTTACCTGTTTCAAGAGCTGTCTTTTAACACAAAAGTAGCCATTTACCTGTTTCAAGAGCTGTCTTTTAACACAAAAGTAGCTATTTACCTGTTTCAAGAGCTGTCTTCTAGCGCAAAAGTAACCATTTACCTATTTTAAGAGCTGTCTTCTAACACAAAAGTAGCTATTTACCTATTTTAAGAGCTGTCTTCTAACACAAAAGTAGCTATTTACCTATTTTAAGAGCTGTCTTCTAACACAAAAGTAGCTATTTACCTATTTTAAGAGCTGTCTTCTAACACAAAAGTAGCTATTTACCTATTTTAAGAGCTGTCTTCTAACACAAAAGTAGCTATTTACCTATTTTAAGAGCTGTCTTCTAACACAAAAGTAGCTATTTACCTATTTTAAGAGCTGTCTTCTAACACAAAAGTAGCTATTTACCTATTTTAAGAGCTGTCTTCTAACACAAAAGTAGCTATTTACCTATTTTAAGAGCTGTCTTCTAACACAAAAGTAGCCCTATACCTGTTTCAAGAGCGGCCTTCTAACATAAAAATAGCCATATACCTGTTTCAAGAGCGGCCTTCTAACACAAAAGTAGCCATTTACCTATTTCAAGAGCTGTCTTCTAAACATAAAAGTAGCCATTTACCTGCTCTCAAAGCCGAATGCTGATGATAGAGCGAAAGTTCGATGAAAAGAGGCTAAATGTCAGATGAGGCCGAGTGCCAAACTCTTGGGCTTTTGAAAATAAAGCTTGCTCATTCTTTCTAACACAAAAATAAGCATTACAGCTATTACTGGGCCATCTTAACCCGTAAGAACAAACTCCTGTAACGACACATACAAATCTTAGTTACACAGGAATCAATAGATGCTTCCCTTATCCCCGTTTGTTTCGCTCTAAGTCGTTATTTATTATTTATAAAAAAAGTAAAGATAGTCCCATAGCATTTCAAATGCCGTAGGGGGTGAAGCGTTAGAGACTTCATTATGCTGGGTCATCAGCGTATGAGGTAGGGTGACCAGTTCCTTTCCTCGCTGCCTTTACTTTCCAGATTTTCTCTGGTACCCATTTTACGAGGCTGGGTCGACCTCAGGGCCGTGCTGGTCGGGAAAAAAATCCCGCTCAGCTGGGGATTCGAGCACTCGACCATTTGGTTGCTAGACGAGTGCTCTAACCACTACGCTAGCCGGCCCCCTTATTATTTATACGTCGATAAATAAACAGCAGAGAACTAGCAAAACCGTCGGCACATATATCAAGGTCTATGTTCTGGTCGTCGCTAAATCCTTGGCCACATCCAGACAGCCATTTTATTTAACACGCTGGTTTGATCTTTGCAGCGAAAAGATGACCGACGTGGAAAGAGAAGATAGAAACCTTCAATGATAAGTGACCTGCTTTGACAGAGAGGCAAAAACCGTGCAAGGATAAGTGACCTGGACTGACAGAGAGGCAAAAACCGTGCAAGGATAAATGACTTGGACTGACAGAGAGGCAAAAACCAAGAATTAGGCTGGTATGTGTGTGTGTGTGCGTGAAAGAGAGAAAGAGAGAGAGAGAGGGAGAGGGAGAGAGGGAGAGAGATCACTAGCACAAAATTAGACTGGTGTATGAAAGTAAGAGGGAGAGAGAATAAAAATGAGCCGCATACCAAGAGTAGCACTGGTAAGGATATGAGAGATGGAGAGAGAGGGAGAGGGAGAGAGGAGTGAGGGAGAGGAGAGAGGGAGAGAGAAAGGGAGAGAATAAAAATGAGCCGCATACCAAGAGTAGCACTGGTAAGGATATGAGAGATGGAGAGAGAGAGAGGGGGAGAGGAAGAGAGGAGTGAGGGAGAGGAGATAGGGAGAGAGAGAGGGAGAGAGAATAAAAATGAGCCGCATACCAAGAGTAGCACTGGTAAGGATATGAGAGATGGAGAGAGAGAGAGGGAGAGAGGAGTGAGGGAGAGGAGAGAGGGAGAGAGAGGGAGAGAGAATAAAAATGAGCCGCATACCAAGAGTAGCACTGGTAAGGATATGAGAGATGGAGAGAGAGAGAGAGGGAGAGGAAGAGAGGAGTGAGGGAGAGGAGAGAGAGGGAGAGAGAATAAAAATGAGCCGCACACCAAGAGTCGCACTGGTAAGGATATGAGAGATGGAGAGAGAGAGAGAGAAGTCACAAACTGAGAATCAGACTGGGGCATGTATGACTGAGGGAGAGAGAGAGGGAGAGACAGAGATAGAGGGAGAGAGACACAAGAGAGAGAGACAGAGAGGGATAAACAGAGATGGAGAGAAAGAAGAGAGACAGAGAGAGGGAGAGATTGATTGATTGATTGATTGATTGATCTTTATTTCAAAAGGGTTAAGAATTGGGCACGCAGGCCCGTCTGATATTCTGCCCTTTATCATACATCTTTCACTCTATTCCAGACATTCTACAAATATGCTGTTCATATAACAAACATAACTAACATTGAATCTGAGAGACATAAAATAAAATATAACATTTACGTTTCGCTCTTAAACATTCACTCAGTACAGAAGTAACTACATACATTATAAATGACTATCTACTAACCAAAATTTTCGGGACTATTCAGAAAACAATTAATTGTATTCGGTGTCTGTAAGAGCAGTTTAAGATAACTTTTAAGTTTTGTAATTCATGGAGGCATGTAGTCGACATCAAATAGATATTGGGAAAGCTTGTAGTTGTAGGAAGGAGTATAATTTATATTTTTTATATAGGATGGGAGAGTATTCCAAAGATGAGACAGAGAGAAGGAGAGAGACAGAGAGAGGCGAGGGGTAGAATCAGACTGGCACATGTGTGTATGCGGGATAGACAGACACTGTGAAAACCTTGATAGTTTCTATCTTCAGAACTGATAGGAAGAGCACAAATCGTCTATCCGAAACAATCAAGAGACGTGAAAACATTGAATGTAAACGTTGAAACCAACAATCGATGCATGTCATGGACATCTTAGTCTATTTCAATCGAAACCTGGACATCCAGCATAAAACTATTCACATACACTTCTCCTTAGTCCTTCACTCTGACATCAGCTCTTGAAGTCGTATGTGCCGCTGTGTTTGTTTACTGCCTTGCTATTTTTTTGTTACTGAATAGAATGTTGGGGCACTAGTTGAAGCCTTGATGCGCTTGGTGATTCTGATTTGTACATTATCTTGAAGCCGTGTTTTCTGAGTGTTTCTGGACTAATTAATCTCTGACTCCAGCCATCAACTTCACGTTTCTGGACTAGTTAATCCCTGACTCCATCCATCAACTTCACGTTTCTGGACTAGTTAATCCTTGACTCCAGGCATCAACTTCATGTTTCTGGACTAGTTAATCCCTGACTCCAGCCATCAACTTCATGTTTCTGGACTAGTTAATCCTTGACTCCAGGCATCAACTTCATGTTTCTGGACTAGTTAATCCTTGACTCCAGGCATCAACTTCATGTTTCTGGACTAGTTAATCCTTGACTCCAGGCATCAACTTCATGTTTCTGGACTAGTTAATCCCTGACTCCAGCCATCAACTTCATGTTTCTGGACTAGTTAATCCTTGACTCCAGGCATCAACTTCATGTTTCTGGACTAGTTAATCCTTGACTCCAGGCATCAACTTCATGTTTCTGGACTAGTTAATCCCTGACTCCAGGTATCGACTTCATGTTTCTGGACTAGTTAATCCTTGACTCCAGGCATCAACTTCATGTTTCTGGACTAGTTAATCCTTGACTCCAGGCATCAACTTCATGTTTCTGGACTAGTTAATCCTTGACTCCAGGCATCAACTTCATGTTTCTGGACTAGTTAATCCTTGACTCCAGGCATCAACTTCATGTTTCTGGACTAGTTAATCCTTGACTCCAGGCATCAACTTCATGTTTCTGGACTAGTTAATCCTTGACTCCAGGCATCGACTTCATGTTTCTGGACTAGTTAATCCTTGACTCCAGGCATCAACTTCATGTTTCTGGACTAGTTAATCCTTGACTCCAGGCATCAACTTCATGTTTCTGGACTAGTTAATGCCTGATTCCAGCCACTCTTCACTTCCAGGCTCTTTCATACCTAACTTTGGCAACACACTGATACGGATGTCAAGCCAGTCCTGCATATCACTTGACATGAGGTTTTACTGATGAATTGGATGAAAATGCAAATAGTGATGACGATATTCTGACTGCCGGCAGGTTTGTCCTGCCTCATGGCGAGGTCCATTCATACTTCTACAACTTCAGTAACAGATGTAAACATCCATTTTCTCGACGGAGACATCACAAAAACCATCCTCTCAAGTACACATCCAGACGTAGACTGACCGTCCAATCACAGTCTCTCCCACAATTCTCTGTCACGGGTTTCTCAGTCCACGTGAAGTTCTAGAGGGATCTCGACCGACCACGGAAAAATTCAAAAAGAGAATCATAACAATTTCCCTTTCTGTTAAAAAACAACAGTTATCTCCCTTTACTGCTACACTCTGGTCCCTTTCACAAACGCGGCAGTTCATCTCTGGCTTTCGGCGTGACCATACAGCTTTCCCTGTATAGAGTTAGGAGCTAGTCCAGGTGCTCTGTTTCAGTAGGCTGTATAGCCGGCTTCTCTAGAGTACATGCTCTGCTGTGTATTTCTATGGCAGGCAGACATATGTCTGTTGAGTCAGGTTTCTCTTGTGTGGCTTGTGTCTCAGCCTGCAGTGTCGTGTTCTCCAAAGGACGATTTTAATTTAACCATTTCTAGACCGCTCATAGTATCCGCCTTCTATCACTGTGTCTGCATGCCGTGGAGGTGTTATCACTGTGTCTGCATGCCGTGGAGGTGTTATCACTGTGTCTGCATGCCGTGGAGGTGTTATCACTGTGTCTGCATGCCGTGGAGGTGTTATCACTGTGTCTGCATGCCGTGGAGGTGTTATCACTGTGTCTGCATGCCGTGGAGGTGTTATCACTGTGTCTGCATGCCGTGGAGGTGTTATCACTGTGTCTGCATGCCGTGGAGGTGTTATCACTGTGTCTGCATGCCGTGGAGGTGTTATTACTGTGTCTGCATGCCGTGGAGGTGTTATCACTGTGTCTGCATGCCGTGGAGGTGTTATCACTGTGTCTGCATGCCGTGGAGGTGTTATCACTGTGTATGCATGCCGTGGAGGTGTTATCACTGTGTCTGCATGCCGTGGAGGTGTTATCACTGTGTCTGCATGCCGTGGAGGTGTTATCACTGTGTCTGCATGCCGTGGAGGTGTTATCACTGTGTTTGCATGCCGTGGAGGTGTTATCACTGTGTCTGCATGCCGTGGAGGTGTTATCACTGTGTCTGCATGCCGTGGAAGTGTTATCACTGTGTCTGCATGCCGTGGAAGTGTTATCACTGTGTCTGCATGCCGTGGAAGTGTTATCACTGTGTCTGCATGCCGTGGAAGTGTTATCACTGTGTCTGCATGCCGTGGAAGTGTTATCACTGTGTCTGCATGCCGTGGAAGTGTTATCACTGTGTCTGCATGCCGTGGAAGTGTTATCACTGTGTCTGCATGCCGTGGAAGTGTTATCACTGTGTCTGCATGCCGTGGAGGTGTTATCACTGTGTCTGCATGCCGTGGAAGTGTTATCACTGTGTCTGCATGCCGTGGAAGTGTTATCACTGTGTCTGCATGCCGTGGAAGTGTTATCACTGTGTCTGCATGCCGTGGAAGTGTTATCACTGTGTCTGCATGCCGTGGAGGTGTTATCACTGTGTCTGCATGCCGTGGAGGTGTGAGGTGTTTAAACCGCTACAGAGTTTGAGGTAGGGGTGTTAAGCACCTGGCCTTGCTGCTTTTATTTTTTTAGGGGAATCCCAGGTAGCCATCTTTTGAAGCTAGATTTACCTCCGTGTCGGTCGGTCCATGGGGGAAAAAAAATTCTGCCCGAGTGCGATATCGAACCAGGGACCTTCTGATCGATAGGCAAGCGCACTAACCACTACACCACGGGGGCGCCTATCACTGTTCTGGATGTTATTTTAGACATTTTGTCCGATTATATACAGTATGGGTGGGGGTTTTTTTGTCCGTTCTTTGTATTTTGTTGATGTACTGAGCTTCTATCCGTGTAAAGCTTTCTTCCTCCCTTTCTGATCATTCTCTTCAATCCCTGTGGTGTCATTGTGACATATGAAGAATCTGTTTTTCCCTTGGATCACAATCGTGTTTTGTTTTTGTTTTTTTTTTGGTATTTAATGAATGCGACAAGACATTGCTTGAGACTTTTCAATCAACAAATCGCTTAGAGGTGGCTACAGCGTTTCAAACATGATGCAGGAAAAAAAAACCCGAAGGATTGAAGCTAAAATCTGCTCTAACTACCGGTGTGTCATGAAAATGTTCAAAAATTGCCCGATGAGTGACAGTGTTGCTCGTTATCAATGGGACATAACTCTTGGGACTCATGGGACATAACTCATTGGAGATAACTCTTGAGACTCATGGGACAAAACGCTTGGGACTCATGGGACATAACTCTTGGGACTAATGGGACATAACTCTTGGGACTCATGTGACATAACTCATGAGACCATAACTCTTGGGATTAATGGGACATAACTCTATTTTTCTCTGTATTTCCTATATGTTTTGTACGTACTGTATATGTAATCCCAGTTATGTTCCCGGCACTTGAATGTTTTGGTTTGTATGTTAATGCAACAGTGATCATGTGAATTTATATATGAACATATAAAAACATTCATGAACTACTGCTTGAGAAGGATTTTAAACATTAAATGACAGGACAAGATCAGGAAAGGGGAGATCTGGGAAAGGGCAGGACAAGAACCTATGAACCTACAAATCATGTCTAGGAAATGGAGGTGGACTGGCAAACAGTCCAGAGAACCTGATACCAGCATAGCATGACACTGACACTGAATCCTCAAGGAGATAGAAAACGAGGAAGACCTAGATTTACTTGGAGAAGAGAAATGACAGTGCTCAGAGACAAGGGATACACATGGAAGGAATCAGAGAATAATTCCAAGAACAAGGATGACTAGAGAGCCTTTATCCGTGACCTATACTCTCAAGTGAGTGAAAAGCGATTATGATGATGATGATGATGATGACGACGATGACGATGACGATGATTTAGTTTTAAGAAATTTGTCGCAGGAATAATAAAACAAGACAGTTAAAAATATTTTAGAGTGACAGAAATAAGAGAAATATGTTAGTCATCAATATTTAATAACATATGGCTATCTACTTCAAAAATATATGTGGGGAATGCAGAGAAAGTGACAGGGCCTGGCTTTTTTTTTATGTTACTCCACTACGGGCCCTTCGGAGCCCTCAAGGCTCACCTAAAAACTGAGAAAACTCTTCGGCGCCCTCGGGCCCCCCCGACCCCCCCCCCCCCCCCGTAGACGCCTGCATCTGTCTATTGTGTATGTGGGTTTTTTTTTTATTGTGTGTTTTTAAAGATTCTCTAACAATACTAAGGGCATCTGAGTGATGAAGTGATGAAGTGGTTAATGCAATAGCCTCTCATGCGAAGGTCGGTGGGGGGGGGGGGGGGGTTCCAATCCGGCCGGAGGCGCTCCAGTCACCCGGCTATAGAAACGTGTGCCCCGATTTTCTTTTGGAGTTGAGAAAGGACAGGCGGCAATGCATGATGCTGGCAGGTCACGGAAAATATGGGCACTAACACAGTGTCCCGTATGTGCCTCTAAGGGCGTGACCTTAACAATACTATGATTTCTTACGTTTGTAACGTATCGGACTAAAAAGCTGTGGGAAGAAAAATGTATGTAATCTCTTCTGTGTATCGATTCTTCAGCCAGTTTTACAAATCGATATTTACTCTGCAGCGATACTCGTATATTTCATCGGGTCAATGAAGTCATTAATTCTGAGGACACCTCAAGAAAAAACACGAAAGTCCTCGATGTCTTTGTCTTGTTCTTGGTGATCATTTCAAAGTCTTTGTCTTGTTCTTGGTGATCATTTCAAAGTCTTTGTCTACAACGAAGTGAGGAGGGGGGGGGGGGGGAAATCGTGATGGGTTTTTGTTGGAAAAATGGCAATATCGCTCACTCACGATAGAAAGCTAACTCTAGATGGGAGTGCAATCGCTGGACAGAAAAATGGAAGTTTCAGCGAAAAGGTAACCTATGTTGACAGAAGGTTGTTTTTTTTTTACGAAAAGGTGACCTACGTTGACAGAAGATTTTACAAAAAAAAAGGTCACCTACGTTGACAGACAGACAGAAACCTTCAAGGATAAGTGACCTGCTTTGACAGAGAGAAGAAGACCTGCAAGGATAAGTGACCTGCTTTGACAGAGAGAGAAAAAAAACCTGCAAGGATAAGTGACCTGTTTTGACAGAGGTGCAAAAATATGCAAGGATAAGTGACCTGCTTTGATACAGAGACAAAAACTTGCAAGGATAAGTGACCTGGACTGACAGAGAGACAGAAATGTATGAAGATAAATGACCTAGGCTGACAGAGAGATAGAAACATCGAAGGATAAGTACCTGATTTGACAGAGAGACAAAACCTGCAAGGATAGACAAATGATCTGTCCTGACAAACATGCAGAAACTTCTGAAGATGAGTGATCTGTGCTGGCAGTGAGACAGAAACGTCTGAAGATAAGTTGACTTATTTTATACATTTTGTCCTATTGTATAAAGTATGGGGTTTTTTTCCCGTTCTTTGTATTTTTTCGTGTACTGAGCTTCTATCCGTGTGATGCATTCTTCCTTCCTTCCTGGTCGGTCCCTTCATTCCCTGAAGTGTCAATGTGACATATTAAGAATCTGTTTTGCGATAGATGGATCTGTGCTAACAGAAAAGCAGAAACTTCTGAAGATAATTGTATATGTGCTGACAGAAAGGCAGAAACTTCTGAAGATAAGTGTATCTGTACTGACAGAAAGGCAGAAACTTCTGAAGATAAGTGTATCTGTACTGACAGAAAGGCAGAAACTTCTGAAGATAAGTGTATCTGTGCTGGCAGTGATCATACAGAAGCCTTGGTTGAATAGACCACCCCACGAGAACTGACTTAACCGAAACCTTCGCGAGTAGACGACCTGTCATCTCTAACAACAACAACAACAAAACAACAGAATGATAAAGAGCTTCTTGCAGGAAGTATCGTGGAGCTTCCTTTTCAAATGTCTGCTAAAGTAAGACAAATGTCTTCTAAAGAAAGACAAAATGTCTGCTAAAGTAAGATAAATGTCTGCTAAAGTAAAACAAATGCTGACATCCTAAGCATAATCTTTACTTGAAAACTGACATACAATATATTACAGTATTCTTATTTTCAAAAAAGGCAGAACTTTTGTTTTCAGAAATGGTCTCCAAAATATCTCTGTTATGGCATTAATGGCGAGACAATCAACAAAAGTAGATTTTTAAAGATCTCATCGATTCCTTTTACTTTTCTGCTTCTTCTTCCTGCATGTTCGGACCATCAAAAGTGTCTTCGGTTTCCCCTATGAAAATAAAAATCAATTTTGTTCCCTATGCCTACATACAAAGTGGCGACGTGGTTGGCTGAGTGGTTAGGTGCTCGGTCTACTAATCCGGTAGTTCCGGGTTCAAGTCCCAACAGTTGGCATTACCACCACACCAAAAAAAAAAAAAAGGCCCCAAGGTCCACCCAGCGTCCAGTAAATGCGTACCAGATAAATCTGGGAAGGTAAATGCAGCCAGGCGTGACACTGACCACATCAGACTTTCACGTGCCGATGATCTTGGAAGTAAGGGCCTAACACCGTATCCCCCAATGTGCCTTAATGACATGGAAATGTGGGTTTTACCTTTAACTTTATACAATGTACCTTGGTCATGTTTTATTTTCGCTGAAAATAAGTTTCTCGCTCATCTTCTTTGTCAGAAGTCTGATATCTGAGGAGATTGTTAAACAACCTTATAACTCTGCCGAAAACATGTTACAAAAACGAAACCGGAACTATGATCAGGGTATGACACAAGGTGACACGAGGGAAGCACGAAGAAAGATCATCTAACCCACTTACTGTCTCTGTATCTTCTAACACAAGGCCAGCTCCTTTTTCTCAATCTGACATCTCGCCTCTGAAAATCCATTTTGGAGCTTCGGAGGTTAAGAAAAATGACAGAGCTCGTTATTAAAACAGGAGTCATGGAACATGGGGGTCAGCATCGATCTAGATTGCGTCATAGAACGAAAATAACGAGGTCGGTATGCTCTAAAAGCGAGCCCATGAAACCAGTGGTCAGTTGTTGTTGTTTTTTTTTGTTTTTAATGCGTCAAAGATTACCAAAAGAAAATGTATGAAAATAAACTTCGCATATTTCGGTTTACGGTTTCCCCAATAAACGGAAGCTGGTATTTTAAAAGCCATTTCTTTAAAAAGAGGAAGATTTACGATAAGCGGATTATCTCCTTCAAGTCCACTTAAAACAAAGCAAAAAGCTGTGCTTTTAAATGATCATAATATATAAATGTACTTACATAGGGAATCAGGAATCTTACATCCTGCCACACACACACACACCACACACACACACACACACTACAGAATATCTTCAGAAACACATCCCGCTACATCATAGAGACCAGAATAATGATCTCACCGGGAATATTCCCTGCGTTTCGTCGTTACAAATATAATGAGAATATAATACTAACAAAAAACCTTGTCAAAAAGATAAGAGAGAGACAATGTACTTTCATAGGACATGCAATGAGAAGAGGGGGCATTGAAAATATTATAACAACAGGAAAAATAGAAGGAAGAAGATCAAGAGGAAGACCAAGAGAAATGATACTGGACAGTCTGACGGGATGGTGTGAGAGGAGATCACCAACTGAGCTGATGGCATGCATGAAGGATCGTGTACTCTGGAGAAGCATAATAGCCAACGCCAGTCGGCACGGCACATGATGATGATGATGATAATACTAACATAATTATAATGTTATCTGATGCTCGTTGCGCTTCCTTGATCATCATTACTTAGGTATGTGAGTTTATATTAACCGGCATTTTTGTCTTTCGTTATTACTTTACGCTTGTTGTATTATATATTTATTATGCTTCAGACAATGATATTCATTGATTCATTCATTAGCGTGCCCCTTTGCCGAACTTTGCCTCTCCTTGAAAGCCTCTCACTTGTAAGCAAAGATTCCCTGCTGCTGATGCATCCATGTAACGGAACATGCATTCTCTGCAAGTAGGGCTGTCCGAGACATCACAGGAGGTCATGTGATACGTCAGGATAGGCCTGGCCTAGACTTTAGAAACTGCGGTACTTGTGCAGACTTCAGAAAGTATAGTTCTTGTGAAGGCATATAGTTTCATGTAGTAGACCATCACGATTAGTATCAAATATGAGAGAGAGAGAGGAGGAGGAGGAGGAGGAAGCCGAGGGGGTAAAAAACCAAGAATTAGATCGGTGTGTGTGTGTGTGTCAGTGAAGAGAGAGACAGAGAGAGAGAGAGAAAGGGGTAATTAACCAAGAAATAGGCTGATGTATGAGTGAGAGAGGGAGAGAGAGAGGAAAAAATGAGTCACATACCAAGAGTCACACTGGTAAAGGTATGTGAGATGGAGAGAGAAAGCGAGACACAGAGAGAGAGAGAGAGAGAGAGAGAGAGAGAGAGGAGTCACAAACTGAGAATCAGACTGGGGCATGTATGAGAGAGAGAGGGAGATAGATACAGACAGACAGACAGAGAGACAGACAGACAGAGAGAGACAGACAGAGAGAGAGACAAGTCGTAGACCAAGAATCAGACTGGCTCATGTGTGTATAAAACCAAGAATCAGGCTGGTGTATGTATGTGTGAGAGAGAGAAAGAAAGAAAGAAAGAAAGAGGGTGAGAGAAAGAAAGGGATAGAGAGAAAAAGAGCGAGGGAAAGGGAGAAAGAGAAAGAGGGGGAGGGAGGAAGAGAGAAAGAGAGAAAGAAAAAAGAGAAGGAGAAAAAGAGAGAGAAAGATAAAGAGGGAGAGAGAGAAACAGAGAGAGAGAGAGAAACAGAGAGAGAGAAAGAGAGAGAGGGAGAAAGAGAGGGAGAGAGAGAAATAGAGAGGGAGAGAGAGAAAGAGAAACAGAGAGAAACTGGGAGGGAGAGAGAGAGAGAAACAAGCTATTGACCAAGACAGTTAAACTATCACCCTTCAAATGTTTCGACAATTTAAAGACATTTTGTAAAGACTATCCTGCATTCAGCAAATTCTGCCTGATTGTTCTTCTTCTTCGTTCGCAGCTGCCTGATTGTTAAAATATTTCACACTTCCTCTCTGACTCTCACCTCACACATGCTGGTCATACTTGAAATATTATGCAACCATCAAGTACAAAATGTGTACGAGCCACGTCAGTTACTGTCTTTACATCTGTCACGCGTTCATGGGCAGAACGGACTGAGCAGAGTCTAACAGAAAGAAAGAAACTAAGTGTAGGCAAATAAAAGAGGGATTCTGCTGGAAGAATGATGGATACTACAGAAATCAGCCTCAAAGAGCAAAGATTTGAAAAGCTGAGAGAGAGAGAGAGAGAGAGAGAGAGAGAGAGAGAGAGGAGGCCATTGGAATGTTGTTCGATGATTGATGCTTGACAGACTCGAAGCATACGAAACAGATGAAGCATCCTTGTTTTGATGTGGTTTTCGTTTTATGTTTCATTTCATTGACAATACGTGAAGTGTGCCCCCCCCTCCTCCCCTAAAAAAATCCTCATTACTTTTTGCCATAACATATGATGGACGTTTTGCCTCATCTTAAAACGTGCTTGAATGAACCAGTTTCTGACAATTATTATTTTCAACATTAGCAAAAATGAAAAATGATGAAAATCCGAGATGTTTTTTTTCTTTATAGTTCAAGAGCTGGTGTATGTTTGTGTTTGTGAGAGAGAGAGAGAGAGAGAGAGATCGAGAGAGGGGAGAGGACAGAGAGAGAGATCGAAATAGAGATGAGTTACAAAGAATCAAGCTGATGTATGTGATAAAAAGAGAGAGATTGAGAGAGAGGAGGGAGAGAGAGAGAAGAAAAGAGAGCTCGAGAGAGAGGAGGGGGAGAGAGAGAGAAGAAAACAGAGATCGAGAGAGAGGAGGGAGAGATCGAGAAGAGAAAGTGATGAATGGAGATCGGGAGAGTGGGAAGAAGAGAGAAGGAACGAGAAAGGGGAGAAATGGAGAGAGAATGAGAGATCGAGAGAGAAATGAGTCACAGACCAAGAATCAACTGATGTATGTGAGAAAAAGAGAGAGAGAGAGATCGAGAGAGACAGATCGAGAGAGAGAGAGGAAGGAGAAGGAGGGGGAGAGAGATAGAGGGAAGATTCTGAGAGAGAAGAAGAGAGAGAGTGAGAAAGAGAAAGAGAGAATGGGAAGGAGAGATGAGGGGGAAGGAGAGAGAGAGAAAGAAAGAGGGTGGAAGTGATCAGTTGCCTTACTTACAACAAGACTATCAGGGGAGTGATAAGTTGCCTTACTTACAACAAGACTATCAGGGGAGTGATAAGTTGCCTTACATACAACAAGACTATCAGGGGAGTGATAAGTTGCCTTACTTACAACAAGACTATCAGGTAAGTGATAAGTTGCCTTACATACAACAAGACTATCAGGGGAGTGATAAGTTGCCTTACATACAACAAGACTGTCAGGGGAGTGATAAGTTGCCTTACTTACAACAAGACTATCAGGGAAGTGATCAGTTGCCTTACTTACAACAAGACTATCAGGGGAGTGATCAGTTGCCTTATTTACAACAAGACTATCAGGGGAGTGATAAGTTGCCTTACTTACAACAAGACTATCAGGGAAGTGATCAGTTGCCTTACTTACAACAAGACTATCAGGGGAGTGATCAGTTGCTTTATTTACAACAAGACTATCAGGGGAGTGATCAGTTGCCTTACTTACAACAAGACTATCAGGGGAGTGATCAGTTGCCTTACTTACAACAAGACTATCAGGAGAGTGATAAGTTGCGTTACTTACAACAAGACTATCAGGGGAGTGATCAGTTGCCTTATTTACAACAAGACTATCAAGGGAGTGATCAGTTGCCTTATTTACAACAAGACTATCAGGGGAGTGATAAGTTGCCTTACTTACAACAAGACTATCAGGGGAGTGATCAGTTGCCTTATTTACTATAAGAGAGAAAAAGAAAAAGCACAAACCTCCCTTGACGCTGCTTCAAGAGATCATCTACGCCAGCAGCAGAATCAAACCCTTAGTCATCAGCATTCGGTTTATCCTCTGCACCACCAGACTGGTCATCTTCGCATGCAGCCACATCTCCGTTTTTCTTCTTTCTCAGCATCCAATTAAATGCCGTGATAGTCATTAATCAGGATATTAATATGAACATGTTCTTGTAATCAAGACATTGATATGAACATGTTCTTGTAATCAAGACATTGATATGAACATGTTCTTGTAATCAAGATATTAATGTGAACATGTTCTTGTAATCAAGACATTGATATGAACATGTTCTTGTAATCAAGACATTGATATGAACATGTTCTTGTAATCAAGATATTAATGTGAACATGTTCTTGCAATCAAGACATTAATACGAACGAGAGTAAGTGTTAATCTTTAATCATTATCTTTTTTTAAATATAAAACGTGTAAGAAATGTTTCTTTCACGCCTACCCTTATACCTACACAACCACACACACAGGCTCTCTCCTCATCCTGATCCTCTCTCTCTCTCTCTCTCTCTTATAAATGTTGAAGTTATAATTACTGCTGCTGCTACTACTACTACTACTACTACCATCATTATTATTATTCCTATACTACTACTACTACTACTGTTACTACTATTACTACTACTACTACTACTATTACTACTACTACTACCATTATTACTACTACTAATACTAACTCTATTACTACTAGTACTGTTACTCTCTCTCTCTCTCTCTCTCTCTCTCTCTCTCTCTGAACCTTAAGTGCCCAGGGCACATGGGGCTTCCGCAAGGGTTTTTCACAAATGCCTGTCCTTTGCCTTTTTTCTGCTCTTGCCCAGGTGAGCCCTCTATTGCTCAACATCCTCTCTGTTGTTCTTCTCCATGTCTCTTTTGGTCTACCCTTACTTCTGTTCCCCTGTGGTGTCCATCTTAGTGCTGTTTTTGGTAGTGAGTTATCAGTCATTCGGAGCACATGTCGCAACCATCGCCAGCGTCTTTCCTCAATAATTACTGTCAGTGGCTTCATCTGCATCTCTGCCAATAAGATGTTATTTCTTATGGTGTTTGGCCAAAATATTTGTCTAATTCTTCGTAAACATTTAGTCTGGAAAGAATTCAACTTGTTTTCGATGGTTTTGGTGATTTTCCAGCATTCACTACCATAGAGTAGTACACTTAGAACATTACTCTTAAATATCCTGATTTTCATATTTATGCTTAGTTTTTTTTTATTTCCATATAGTCTGCAGCATTGCAAAAGCCTAGTTTGCTCTAGTAAGTCTACTGTTGGTGTCCTCTGTGCTGTCTCCATTTTCTACTACTCTGCTGCCAAGGTATACAAATTCGTTGACCTCCTCCACTAACTTGCTATCTACTCTGAGTACATTTCTGTTGTTCACATTTTGCTTCATTAACTTTGTCTTTCCTACGTTGATCTTTAGTCCTATGTTGTTTGCATTCTGAGTTAGCTTGTTTATTTTATCTTGCATATCTTTGTGACTGCTTGATAATAGACAAATGTCGTCCGCAAAGTCAAGGTCCTCCAGCACTGTGTCAAGGGTCCATTGTAATCCTCTGCGTTTGTCTGATGTTGCCTCCTTCATTAACCAGTCTACTGCCAAGATAAATAATGTTGGTGATAGTACACATCCCTGCTTCACTTCTGTTTGTACCCTAAAGCTGCTGGAGGTATGTTCTCCACAGATAACTTTGCACTGAAAACCCTCGTATAGAGCTTTGATTACATTAACTATTTTATGGGGGAGGCCATGCCATCTTAGGATTTTCCACAATGCATCTCTGTTGACACTGTCAAAGGCTTTCTCAAAATCTATAAACAAGCTTTTTCTAGATCCCAAATTTGTTGTAATATCCGGCAAAGTTGTTTTGGTGTTTCTGTTTCTTCTGCTTTCAACATCTCAGCAGTCACTTCATCTTCACCTGGTGCTCTGTCTGATTTTAGCTTCTTTATCGCCTCCTTTACTTCATTTATTGTTATGGGTCCTGTATTGATGTTTAGTTCCGTTTTTGCTTCAGGTATGTCTATTGTTTGTGCTGCTTGTGTTCTGTTTAGTAGGGTGTTAAAGTGTTCCCTCCATCTTTCAATTTTTTCTCTTTCTCCACTGACCAGTTGTCCATTTTGTGTTCTTACTGCACTTTCACATCTTGTGTTGAAGTTACCTGTCATCTGCTTTGTGATTTTATATATAGTTTTCATGTCATTTGTATATGCGGCTTTCTCTGCTGTTTCTGCTAAGTTGTCATAATATTGACGTTTATCTTGACGGCATGATTCCTTCACTTCTTTGTCTTTTTGTGCATAATTACTTAAAACTCGTTCTTTAAGTCGTTGTGATTTGGTGTTCAGTAATTTTTTCTTGATTTCTTTTCTTTGCTCTATCTTTTCCCATGTGGTCTCGCTTATCCATTCCTCTTTTCTCCTTTTCCGATATCCCAGCACCTCTTTTGCTGTTTCCTGTAGTGTTTTATTGAACTCTAATATGGACATTTCTGCTTCGTCTTGTAGGACACTGAAGCGGTTCTTAAGTACTATTGAGAATTCATTTCTTGTTTGCTGGTCTATCAGTTTTCTTGTATCAAAATGTATCTTTCTGTGTTCTCCGATTTTGGCTTTCCTTGATTTTAGTTTTATTTTTGCTACCAGAAGGTTGTGATCACTTCCTACATCTGCTCTTTTCCTTGCTCGCACATCTTGTAGTGACCGTTTCCACTTGTTGTTTATTAGTATGTGATCAATTTGGTTTTCTGTGGTTTTATCTGGTGACCTCCAAGTCACCTTATGGATGTTTTTGTGTTGGAAAATTGTCCCTCCGATGGTCATCATGTTTTCTTCACAGAAACTGCACAGTCTTTCTCCATTTTCAATTATTTCTCCGATTCCTTCTCTTCTCATGATTCTTCTTCTATCTTCATTTCCTTCACCTACTTTTGCATTGAAGTCGCCCAAGATGAGTAGCATATCATGATTGGGTATTGTTTCTATTGTGGCTTGGAGGCAGTTGTAAAAATCTTCTTTTAATTCCTCTTCAGCTGCTTCTGTTGGTGCATAACAAACTATAATAGACAGCTTCGTGAATCTTGAGTTGAACCGTGCATATAATAATCTCTCATTTATTGGGGTCCATTTCAGCTATGCTCTTGATGCTTCTTTTGTTATAATCAATGCTACTCCTCCTTCATGAAGATCTTCTTTACCTGACCATATTATTGTATCTTCTGTGTGCTGTGTTGTTAATTTCCTTCTGCCTTGTCCTGTCCATCTTGCTTCTTGTATTCCTAGTATGTCTAGTTTGTATCTGTGCATTTCCTTGATGGTTTGTGCTAGTTTTCCAGTCTGGTTAAGTGTTCTTACATTCTAGCTGCCTATTTGCATCTTGTGTTTAGGTTCCAGGAGGTCTGCAGTCGGGCTGGAGACTTCCAGTGGCTGGCTTTCATCCACAACCTTCATGGGCTCAGTTTCCTGATACGCATTTCTCCTTCCACCTGCATTTGTTTTTTCCCTTGCTTCCGTTTCTGTAGCAGTCTGATAGTTTTTTTACCAGATAGGGTTGCTGGCCCTATGCGGAACCCTCCTTAGTCGCCTTTTACGATCATGCGTGGTAGGGTACAGTGGTCCTATTCTTTGCAGATCCCGGGTACCACACGGGGGGAGTTCTATTTATCGATGTATTTTTAATGAAGGATCATCTGAGTTCTATTTATCGATGTATTTTTAATGAAGGATCATCTGAGTTCTATTTATCGATGTATTTTTAATGAAGGACCCACAGCGGTTCTCAGGTGGGAAAGGTGGTCGATGGCCGGAAAAAAAAAGTTTAGAACCGCAGATCTACTTCGAACTGAATTTGACTGAAATCATTTTCTGAAAGCTAATACGAGTATCTATAAGAAAATGACGGAGGCAGAGGCGGAGACGGAGGCAGAGGCGGAGACGGAGGCAGGGGCATAAAGAAGAAAAAAATGCTCATTTTTAAAGTGATTTAAAGAAAAGAACCTAAAATATGGCTCAGACAAAACATTGTCTGCGTTTACGACATAATCGGATAGGGTTCTTCTGCTGTCATTTGGTTATTAACGATGTAGTCCTTGGCCACCACACTCACTGAAATTTATGTGTTCTCCCGGTTAGGGAGTGTTCCACCCCGGGGGTTGTGGAGTGGGAAGTAGACCCTGACGCTTCTACAAGAGTTAATGGTGTGAAGTCCTATCTGCTACGTTTTCTAAGATTTTCAAAACGGAAGATCTCGCCTTCCTTTGCCTGCAGTCGTTGGGAGAAATGCGAGATAGGATAATCTGATCTGTACAGGACACTTCTTAGCGCAAAGTATCCAAGCAAATTGGGCACACACATGCAATGTGGAGATCAATGCTTTGTTATTTATTCATCACATGACTTGTTGGAAAGGGTTGTCAGCCGCGGTTCTCTATCTTGTGCAAGAAGGCGGACACATACATCAAAACCAGATCTTGGTCTCTCGGAAGAAGATGGCGAATTTGAGGAATTTCCGACTGAAGATTGGACTGTGGAAGAAGATGCTCCTGAAGACGTCAGTGTATGGGAAGGTAACTGGGATGACGACAGTGTAGATGATAAATTCTCCAAGTAGCTTCGGGCAGAACTTGAGAAGCAAGGAAAGAATCCTGATGGAACTGAGCCAATGGAAACATGATCTATATGAGCACCCAGACATCATAGTTAGTATCAGGAAATTTAACATACACTTAACAAGTCATTGTTATAACTCTCATATCATCTTTTCCTGCTACACAGTTTTTTGGGTTTTTTTTTTGGTCAAGCTGAAAGAACGGAACGCTCCTTTTAGCTATTATGGCTTCTGTGACTGGAACTTAGGTCATAGAACATAACAAAAATTACAATTATTTTCAAACTTCAGAAAATTGGTTGTGTTTTAGGACACAAAAGTTTTTTTTTTTTTTATTTGGATAAAACTTACGTGTGTAAAGATTTTGTTAACTTTTTCAAAGTTATCTGGTGTTTTGAAATATTAGTTTCAGTTATGGCAAATGAACATGATGAGTCTGTTGAGCCTGCTCATGTTCATTTTAATAGCTTATTGAGAGTAAGGGGGAGGTTTTTTTTTCAAATATTTCATAATAAAAATTTTGCTTTATTAAACCCTGAAAAAAAAAATTTGGATGTTTCAGATCGTTCAAATGCCTTTTCTCTTTCTATGCCAAAAGGTCAGTACTGACCTTTTCCATTTTATTAATATGATTTTTATATAATCCTACATGCGACGTGTCCTTTCCAGAAATCAGTCCCTCTCACCGCCTCCCTGAATGCAGTTGCGGTCTTGCGCAAGTTGACCGGCGTCTCGCAATGACATATTCAGACTTCCCATGATGTCCTGCCTCCACCTGCGGCGAATTCGCCCCTCTTATTATTATAATAGTAGGAATGATTATAATGATAGGAATCGGATGATGATAATAATAAAACACTGAAAGACGCTTCTCGGCAACTTCCACCAACAAGCAGTGTCATTCAGAAAGAAAACCATCTTCTATCAAGACCCATTAAATAATGTCGGAACACAACTGTAGAATGCGCAACGACTCCACGTTAGCATGCGGATAGTCACAATAAATCAGTGGTCCTCAACATTTTTTTCTCCCATGCACCCTTTTCACCACATATGGAATATCTACTCCTGGCCCCCCCCCCACACACACACACACACTTCCTTTCGGAGAGTTAAAACAAAAGGTAAAATCCCCATTTCCATGGCATTAAGACATACTGGGGATACAGTGTTAGGCCCGTATTTCCAAGACCTTCGGCAGATGAAAGTTTGATGTGGTCATTATCTCACCTGACCGCATTTGTCTTCCCAGATTTCTCTGGTACCCGTTTTTAGAGGCCGGGTGGACACTGGGGCATGTTTAGTGTTGTAGTACAAACAAACAAACAAACAAATAATAATTAAAGAATCCCTCACACAGAAGGCACATTCCTAATAGTAAGTCAGTCATTTGTATGTCCCTTGCGGAACTTTGCCTCCCTAACAGCTCATCTGTAGGCCTCTCGGTTGTAATATTTATTTTTATTTAACATTATTAATAATGTGCCTAAAATAAAATTTTCCAGCACTTTATTTCTGTCAAGCAACCGAAAAAAAAATCATGAAACCATAAAATTCCTTCCTGGATGACAACCCGTGCTGTAAACGACGACGGGATACAGGTTTTATCAAAGTACAGTTTCTTCAACAATTAAAACAAATGAGTACAAAGAACAAAAGATATCTGATAGATAAATACAAGTAAAAAATATTCAAAAGGTTCATAACTCATTGTATGGTTGCTAACGAAAAATGTGTATATAGCTCGCACTCATAAACATACTACAGACAAAAAAGGATTAGATGAAGGAGACCAAGCTGTTATTCATTTTGTTTCTCATTTCATTAACAACTAGGCCTAAAAAAAAAAAAACCCAGAGAGCGCAGTCCAGGCTTCGTTCAAGTGATATTTCTAAACTTGAAATGGTCCTCGTGAATCCTCTCTGTAGTTTCTGTGTCTAGCGTTAAATCCTAGCGCTATTGTTTCTCTCATTGTCTCAACTTACAGAGCCAAGACACCGCGGCTTACAAGCACCAGAACAGCCCTCTTTCGCTCCAAATCTCCTCTTATTCTTTTCTGCGTAAAATTAAACTCTACATCTTTCAGGTTTCCTCTTTTTTTTTTTTTAACGCGTTTTTAAAAAAAAAATCATTTTCGTTTCTGACATTGCTAGGGCATTTTCCTCGTCGAGCAACAACCAGTGTCTTCTGTAGCTACATATACATATATGGTGAAAAGGGTGCATGCGAGAAAAAAATGTTGAGGACCACTGATCTACTGTGATTCTGCGCATGCCAACGTGGAGTCCTTGTACATTCTACAGTTGTGTTCCGACATTATCTAATGAGTCTTGATAGAAGATGTTTTTTTTCTAGCAGAATGACACTGCTCGTTGGTGGAAGCTTAGAAATATCATTTGAACGGACTGCGCTAAGTCTGGGTTTTTAGAGGCCAAGTTGTTAATGAAATGAGAAACAAAATGAATAACAGTTTGATCTTCTTCATCTAATCCTTTTTTTTTCCCCTGTAGTATGTCTATGAGTGCGAGCTATGTACTCATCAGCGATATCTTCATTAGCAAACATACAATGAACTAGATGAATATTTTTGTACTTATCTGTCAGATATCTTTCGTTCTTTTCTAGCTCTCTCTCTCTCTCTCTGGCCCAGGCCGATCAGGCGTTGGTCGTCACTGACTTCCACAACCATCTGTTCGTTGCTCTTTCTGTATGATGTGTGTTGAGCTGTGCTCTGTGCTACTCTTTTAGTCAGTCAAATATCTCGCTTCTTTGTCTTCCTCTGTCCCTTTTCCCTCCAGTTTTTTGCCTTTTCTTAAAATATATCTTACAAATCTGGACTGTTGTGTTCTGAATTTTGCCGTAATTTCTCTCCTTTGCCGAAGCTCCGTTGCCACCTCTACATGTGTTTTTTTTTTTTTGGTCTGTCCTTGGTATTCTCTTCATTTTTCTTTAGAAACCACATCTCCGTTGCAGGAGACTCCAGGTGAGAGCCTGTCTGCTTATGTTCGTGACAGGCTTTCACAATCTGTCTTGTCCATCTCCAGATTTGCTGTAGTTTAAATATTTGAAGTTATTTAAAGAAACTATTTTATCCCCCGATTTGCTTCGAGATCTTTACAAATAAGAGACACAAGTGTCAAAATGTGAGCTCTTGTTGCTTACACAAAAAGTTCTGTCCTATAGTGTACTGAACTTTTCAAACGTCAACTTTCTGAAATAAAATGATGGATGTTTTGTTTGGATATTTTGCATTGAATATCTTTTTTTTTTAAAATCTGGTTATTGTATCTGTTTATATACATATTTTTTTAATAAACACGCATCAACCAGCAGCGCTTTGGAAAATACTCAGTGAAGGCAAAACAGAAGAACAAATGAAAAACAAAACATCGATAACGGGAGGGGGGGAGGGGAGACAAAAAGAAAAAAGAAGGGGGGGGGGGGGGGGGTAATTTTTTTTCTAGGGCTTTCAGATTTCCCGGGTAAATATTGACGTAGTTTAATTTACGGAATCGATACCACGTCTGGTTCTAGATAGGTCTTCATCTTGACAAGAGACTTGGCCATCACGTGACACGAGACTCAGGATGTGGGTGGTTGTGTGAGGAAGCAGTGGCTGGGAGGTGGGTGGGTGGGGGGGGGTAACGGCCAGCTACCCGGGGTGGTGGAGGTGGTGGAGGTGGAGTAAGGGAATAAAACAGAGAAAATGAAGTCCTGGAACGAAGGCGGGAAAGCAGTTATAAATGTTTTGGCTGTGTTTTACTTTTAAGTGTTTTGTTTTGTAACCACGTGTGTTAGTTCTGGTAAAGCTTATATATATATCTTGTCTTGTCTTGTCTTGTCTTGTCCCTTGCTATCTCCCTGTAACTGTGAGCTGGTGTTCTTTTGCAGCCGATGCTGTTCTTTTGCAGCCGATGCTGTAGAGGTGTTGAGGTGCAGCACCGTATCAGCGTGGGGGCGGGGTTATAACGGCTACTTTTCTCAGTCCCGGAGTACAGCTAAAAAACAAAAAGGGGGGGGGGGGTGTGCAATGCTTCTTTGCAGACTCCACCACCTTGGGGGACTATGGCGATCCCTGCCCCGTTTCCCAGGCTATGCCTGTTACTAGGGGTATCAACGGACAGGTGGGACAGGGTCTTGGTCAGCTATGGTTCGCCAACCCTCACGTTAGCATATCAGCTACCGGGTTGGTGATTGCCTCATGGGACAGCATCTTCACCCCAGTATATCTTTTTTTTTTAACCCACTCGTTTACAAATTCATCATCATCATCATCAGGTGCCATCCCGACTGGCGTTGGCTATTATGCTTCTCCAGAGTACCCGATCCTTCATGCAGGCCATCAGTTCAGTTGGTGATCTCCTCTCACACCATCCCGTCAGACTGTCCAGTATCATTTCTCTTGGTCTTCCTCTTTATCTTCTTCCTTCTATTTTTCCTGTTGTTATAATATTTTCAATGCTCCCTCTTCTCATTGCATGTCCTATGAAAGTACATTGTCTCTCTCTTTTCTTTTCGACAAGGTTTTTTGTCTCTCCAGCTCTTCTCATACATTCTTCATTAGTTGTTTTTGCTGTCCAGGGGATTCGCAACATTCTTCTAATAAACCACATTTCTGCTGCTTCCAATGATTTTTGTGCAGACTTGCCTATTGTCCATGATTCACTTCCATATAACAAGATAGGTTCAATATAGCATTTTAGGACTCGTTTTCTAACATTTATTGATAAAGATGTGTTAGCTAATATGTTTCTCATTCTCTGAAATGCAGTCTTTGCTTGGCCTATTCTGTTTCTAATTTCTGTTCTGCATTTCTCATCTGAAGTTATTACTGCTCCAAGGTATTTGAATTTCTGCACCTGCTTTAGAATGGTTCAGTTTAATTTAATACTGCATGCTGGTGGATTCTGTTTCTTAGATATAACCATAGTCTCTGTCTTTTTGATGTTCAAAGTAAGGCCTTTCTGTTCAGTTTCTTTGGCGACTTTATCCAAGAGATTTTGCAGGTCTTGCTGGTTCTCAGCTATCAGTACTGTTTACAAATTATGATATCTAAAGATTGGGGGGGGGGGAATAAAAGAGATACCTGTTAAGTGCGAGTTTGTTAGTTCTCTGTCCTCGAACCTTCAAACCTGGAGAGTCCAGACTTTTCTGGGTTTTTTCCTGGTTCCTATGCATTAAATTACGCCACTTTGTCCAGTTTCCTCCTAGAGCGACGAGTTTTGAACATTAAATAAGTCCTCATGCAACAAAACGTTTTTTTTTGACAACAAAGATTTCCTGGAGCAACGTTTACATTATTATGTAAAAGAGATTTCCAGGAGCAACATGTACATTACTATGTAAAAGAGATTTACTGGAGTTCCATTAACATTACTATGTAACAGAATTCCTGGTATAATATTCACATTACTATGTAACAGATTTCCTGGTATAATATTCACATTACTATGTAACAGATTTCCTGGTATAATATTCACATTACTATGTAACAGATTTCCTGGAGCAACATGTACATTACTATGTAACTTCTCACACTACATTTAAATGGTAACTTGATTTTGTTCATGTTAAGATCATGAAATCTGCAACTGTAGTGAAATATCTTAAAACAAATGAAATTTCTGCTACGTTTTGCTTTAGTTTGGAGTGGAACATTTGAAAATGTGTTCTTTTGTTTTCCTTGTCCATTATTTGAGAACGCATGCCATCTTTTTCTTTCATTTAAGTAATAGCATTTTCTGTACAGTTTCGTCCAGAAATGTCAGATTTTCTTGACAGAATTTCAGCTATTATTTGTTTGTTGCTTGAGTTTGTTGACATAATGACACTCCACGTGGTTGTGTGACAGAACTGAATGAATTCTTTTGTTTTAAGTTTGAAGCAGTGTGTTTCACTTTGTTTATTTAGTGTTATAAGCTCCTGTTGTTGTAAATGCAGCTTTTTTTTCTTCGTAAAAGTTTATCTGTAACTGATAAAAGTAGTATGTGGTAAGCGCGCCGTATGAAGCTCTTGGTAGTAATTGTAGTAGTGTCAAGTTGTGTCTCGATTCCATTCTCCGGAAATATGCTTTCTAGGCGTGTAAAAAAAATAGTTAAAGTCAAGAATGTAATCTTTCAAGGGTTAATATTAAGAAATGTGAAGTGTACGTGCTTGAAAGTAAAATGATACGAAACATTCACTGGCAAGTGCAGGCAATAGTTTCAGTGATTAAGAGCGCTCCATGTACATACGTGAGTGTATCAAAGGTTCGTATTATGTACCGCAAGAGATATCGCGGTCCCGCTGATCAGTCTGTAATCTGTCATTCATATCAAGTAATACAAGAGGTACCGCGGTCCTGCTGACTTGTCCGTAATCTGTCATTCATGTCAATTCATACAAGAGATATCGCGGTCCTGCTGATCAGTCTGTAATCTGTCATTCATGTCAATTCATACAAGAGATAACGCGGTCCCACTGACTTGTCCGTAATCTGTCATTCATGTCAATTCATACAAGAGATAACGCGGTCCCACTGACTTGTCCGTAATCTGTCATTCATGTCAATTCATACAAGAGATATCGCGGTCCTGCTGATCAGTCTGTAATCTGTCATTCATGTCAATTCATACAAGAGATAACGCGGTCCCACTGACTTGTCCGTAATCTGTCATTCATGTCAATTCATACAAGAGATAACGCGGTCCCACTGACTTGTCCGTAATCTGTCATTCATGTCAGTTCATACAAGAGATATCGTGGTCCTGCTGATCAGTCTGTAATCTATCATTCATGTCAATTCATACAAGAGATAACGCGGTCCCGCTGACTTGTCTGTAATCTGTCATTCATATCAAGTAATACATGAGGTACCGCGGTCCCGCTGACTTGTCCGTAATCTGTCATTCATATCAAGTAATACAAGAGGTACCGCGGTCCCACTGATCAGTCTGTAATCTGTCATTCATGTAAAATAATACAAGAGATTGCCCGGTCCCGTCGATCAGTCTGGAATATGACATTCATATTATGTAACGCCAGAGATTGTGCGATACCGCCGATCAGTCTGTAATGTAATCCTGTCAAAGAATTGAAGCAGTTGCACTGTCCACTCTGTCATTAGAAAACCCTCTGTCATTAGACAACATTCACACTAAGATTTGTAGGAAACAAAGGAAGAGGCCGCCCACGCAGGAGATGGAGAGAGGAAATTACAGAAGCATTAGATATCCCATTATATGAGGCAAATCAGGAGACCTATCAAGACGTTTATTTGTTCCCTCACACCGAAAGGTATATGAGGTAGGAGACAAGACAAGACAAGACATGATTCGAATGATGATGATGATCCTTAAGATCTAGCCCGTTTATTCTATATCTGTAGTTAGGTCTTTAAATTACACTGACACCGTTTTTTTTTAAAAATTTCTTGTACACAACAGTACAGAATTGTTTCTTCAGTTCCTCCACTGACCAACAGACTGGTCTCAGTGTTTTTATAATTGTACAGTTGCTTTAACCAACAGACTGGTGTCAGTGTTTTTATAATTGTGCAGTTGCTTTAACCAACAGACTGGTCTCGGTGTTTTTATAATTGTGCAGTTGCTTTGCCCAATAGACTGGTCTCGGTGTTTTTATAGTTGTACAGTTGACCTCCCTCCCCCACCCCCACCCTACACCCTATTTTTGGGATCCTCTGAGCTAGAGGATGCGAAACTCTCAGCACGGAGGCTTTTTATATATAAAAAATAGGCAAAAATATCATCGGGAGAGAACTCACTGATTGCGCAAAAAAATGTCATGGGAAGACAACTCATTGAATGGGCACAAATATCATGGGGGGAGGAGGGGGGGGGAACAACTCACTGAATGGGCAAAAATATCATGGAGTGGACTGCATTCTCAATAGGTAGATGAGACAAAGATAGAAAGGGAGATTGCAACCCTCGTCAAGTAATAGACCACACTAAACAGAACCAGCTTCATAACGAGCCTCTGCCCGCCGAGAGATATAATGAAGAGGATTTTGGAACCATTTACGTTGGGAATTATGGAAAAGTGCTGTAATAGTCATCCTAGATGACTTACTGAGACCCAGCTTCTCTGGCGTTCTTTAAGGGTACCTTCTGGGCGGATTTATGTCTGCGGAACATTTTCCCGGAGATTAATGTATCTTCTTCTTCTTCTTCTTCTGAGCAGCTGTTGAATTCAGCAGCTTTCCAAGACATTGAGGCTCATTGCTTCAAGCAAGACACGCCTCCATTCCTCTGTTCTTGATCTTTTCTTGCCAATTGTCGATTCCAAGCGCGCGTATATCTTCTTCTAGGTTGTCTCGCCTTCGTTGTCTAGGTCTATCCTTTGGTCTGTTCTTTTTTCATCACTTCTGTGTAGGCTGTCGTTGTTTGTCTATCCACCTCCTCCTCCTCCTCCTCCTCTCTCTCTCTCTCTCTCTCTCTCTCTCTCTTTCTCTAAATATCCGAGCCACCTCAGTCTGTTGTTTTTTATAATGGCTGTTATAAACGGAAAGTTTAACATTGTCTAAATTTCTGTGTTGTCACTGATCTGCCAGTGCCTTGTTATAGGGCCTCTTTCTGGTCCATAAATTCCTCTGGGGATTATTTTCTCAAATGTTTGTATTTGATTTTCATTTTGTTTAGATCCACTCCCACCAACGAGAAGTAGCCAACTATCCACTCGGCTGTGTTATCATCTCAAAATTGGTTTAAAATAGTCAAAGGATATTTTGTTGCTGTATTAATTTCTGGTTTACTATCATTAAACAGTTTCGGGTTCTTTAGTAGAGAGAGAAGAATAGGAGTAAAATTCCCCGTCTATTTAGTAGAGACAGAAGAATAAGAGTAAAGTTCCCCATCTCTTTAGTAGAGAGAGAAGAATGGGAGTAAAGCTCCCCGTCTCTTTAATAGAGAGAGAAGAATGGAAGTAAAGTTCCCCGTCTCTTTAGTAGAGAGAGAAAAATAGGAGTAAAGTTCCCCATCTCTTTAGTAGAGAGAGAAGAATAGGAGTAAAGTTCCCCATCTCTTTAGTGAAGTGCGAAGAATGAAAGTAAAGTTCCCCGTCACTTTAGTGAAGAGCGAAGAATGAGAGTAAAGTTCCCCCTCACTTTAGCAAAGTGATAAGACGTTATACCCTCACTTTAGTAGGTAGGGAGAAATTCTTCTGTTAATAACTCCATCGATCTATCCTCGGTATAATTTTCATCCATTCCCCATCTTTACACATTCCCCATCTTTACACCAATGTCTAAGTGCTTGCTATGGCCACTTATTCGCAGTTTATAACCTATATTTGTCCGTGCTAACAATCCATTATCTATGTCTGAAGGGGAGACCAGATCTGGGAGATCATAGATCTGGCTGGTATTTAAAGAGCTCCGTAGCCCAAAATCACGTGATTAGACTGGATGGAGAATCTTAAAAGTGTCCAAATGTCAGCTTGCCTCTGGAAAATTAAAGACTTCCAGGTGTCAGATAGGGTCTATCTTCTGCCAGTTGCTTTTAACACGACCTCCCAGACGCATGAAATTTATCATTCATTGGGCTCTTAAATAGCTCAAGAAAGCTCGGGTTGGGGTGGGGCGCGGGTGGGGGAGAGGCATCACAAAGGTCGAGAAATTGGAATGGCCGAGCGATCCATGAAACACTTTCTTAATTATTGTTTCCCATATTTTCACAGAGACTGGCTTTAAATGTTGGACCTTGGTTGCAAACTTAGAGATAAAAGAGACAAGGACTGCAGTAAAACTGGTAAAGGTTATCCTCTCATGCCTTGGAGGCGCAAAGGGATATGGTGTTAGTGTCCATATTTCCCCAGGTCTCTGGTTCTATAACAAAGATAGATAAGGCGTATGGTTCAGTTTTACAAAACAACAGAGGGAGTTAGGAAAGTGAGAAAAACACAAATGGCAGAAAGTATTAAAGTAAGATAGAAAAGCAAGATAATAAGAACGTATAAATGAAAAACATACAGCATCCAATATTTCGGCATCAGCCTTTTTCAGATATTACATCCAAGAATAACACAACACATTAACAAAATTAAATAAAAACTTAGCTTTGTAATATCATCCTAGTTCGAAAAACGGCAACCAATGCACTAGAAAGACATAAATAAGAAGCCTGGGCGATGATTGGCTGAGAGATGAAGACTTATAAATTGGACCAATCGGATGCCAGTAACGTAAAACCAAGACTCATAAGTGATATCGTAGGTGGTGAAAGGGAGAGAACAATGCTGGGGAGGGGGGGCTGTATGAAAGAGGCAAGGAAGTTATAAATGCCTTACAGCTGCTACAGAAGAAGGGAATGGCTGGGAGATAACGCTAAAACTCATTAATGAAAAACTGCAGTGAAATAAGTGAGGTTCAGACAAGAAAGTTTAGCACGAATTGCAGAAAGTAGGTTAAAATCTGAAGAAATTTAAAGGAAGCTGAATTTATTATTGTTCTCACTTTCCTCACTCTCTCTGTCGTTTTGTAGAACTGAACTATACACCTCTATCTAGTTTTATTGCAAAATTTGAGAGGATGTACTTACATATTTTCTTTATCCTTCCCCTTGTAATGTGAGGCGTCGAGGGGTGGTGCAGTTGGGGTTTTTGGGCCATATTGTAAGGGAATAGATAATGAACATTAGCAAACTTAGTTGGATTGGCAACCCTGGCGTAAAAATAATGATCAGAGAGCGGATAGTACCGAAGGTGCGCAATTTTGGGAATTCCGTGCCCTGGCTTGGTATATAAAAAAAAAAGAGGCGAGAGAATTTCACCAGATCGGGCTTTATATGCTGAACACGGGTTAGGCCAGCGGTTGGGAGAGGGGGGAGGGTCATGTGTTGTACAAGCGTGAAAGAGATGTTTATTGTCGGAGGAAAACCATGTATATGTTAAGTTAATAATCGGTTTATACTTCTGCGATGTGGATGCATGCAAGCTGTGTCTGTTCCGTGCTTTCCTTCTCCGTGCAGGCCCGACCTCACTTCCGTGTGATTTAGATAAATAGAAACATACACTGAATAATCAGAATTCCATATCAACATAATTATTCTACGCAGCACATTATCTACTCACTTACAATATCAGTGGCCTCGGTGATGTTCATGCCGTAATTCCTAAGTATTTCTATAACTCCGTCTATCCATCTTTTCCGGGGTCTTCCTCTTGATCTGTGTCCTGTAGCTATTTTGGTTGAAGACCATCGCGGCTGGCTGTATGTGCATCATCCCTGTTAAGCGGCCGGATCACTTAATTCTTTGTATATCTGTGTAGTGTAGGCAGGCTGTGGTTCCTACCAACTGTCTTATGTCGTTATTTATTACAAAACAACAAAATTTGAGAGACCAGTGGTGGAAATTTGGCATTTTCGTAGATCACATTTTCTGAATCAGTAATCATACTTAGAATTGGCATGTACTCTTTATGGGAAAAATATAAACATAAAAATGTAGTAAAAATAAAAATGGAGAACATGGAAAACGCAAGCAACGATCTATCTACCCAGTGCCATACCAACAAGTCCTGGCGGACTTGCCTTTCCACAATTCTCTATTTCACGTGTTAATTATGAGCTGGACTGCTCGTCTTTCTCCGTGCCACTTCATCAGCCCAGCTATCATCTTCTCTCTTTGTCTCCCTCGATCTCTTTTGCCCTCTATCATCCCTGTTGCTATCAAATATTCCAATCCATCTGCCCTCATGACGCGTCTTATGAATTTGAATTGTCTCTTCCTGAAATTTGTTATTGGTTGTCTCTCTTCTGCCTCTTTCGGGACCTCTTCGTTTGATCTCTTCGCTGTCCATAGTATCTTTAGCGTTCTTCTAAAAAATCCACATTTCCACTTCCCCTGGCGGCGCTGTACTTTCCTGGTGACTATCCATGTTTCATGCAACAAATAACAGAAGAAGAAACTGTGTGAACCTACACCTTTGCTGATCGTCGTCACAGAAAACTAAACCGAAAGGTGTGGACGACCATACTTCCCTGAGATCTCTATCATCATCATCATCATCGTCGTCGTTGTCGTCGTCGTCATCGTCATCGCCTTTCACGCCCTTAGGAGCATACTGTACGGATAAATGCTCTCCAGTCATCCCTGTTCTTTGATTTATTCTCTGCTTACTTCCATGTGTATCAAGTAAGTCTAGGTCTTCTTCGTTTTCTATTTCCTTGAGGACTCCATGTCGCTACCTGTCTTGCTATACTGGTGTCAAGTTTCCTCAGAGTGTGGCCAATCCATCTCCACTTCCTAGACATGATTTGTAGGTTCATAGGTTCTTGTCCTGTCCTTTCTCATACCTCCTCGTTCCTGTTCTTGTTCTGCCATTTAATGTTTAAAATTATCCTCAAGCAGCAATCCCTGTAGTTGATGCTTAATATTAGCTTAGCTTGTGATTTGCTATCTTGGCAAAAATGTCAGTATCGGTCTTTCTCAGACCCTTTTCACACTTCATCTTTTCTACTGCAAAACATTCAAGTTATTTTTATATATCCATTGAATGTTGACTATTTATTTTATGGACTAAAGATAGTCCCATAGCAAATGCCGTAGGTGATGAAGCGTTACAGTGTATCATCAGTGTATGAGGTAGGGTGGCCAGTTCCTTTCCTCACTGCCATTCCTTCCCAGATTTTCTCTGGTACCCATTTTACGAGGCTGGGTCGACCTTGGGGCCATATTTGTCGGGAAAAAAATCCCGCTCAGCTGGGGATTCGAAACCTCGACCATTCGATTGCTAGACAAGTGCTCTAACCACTACGCTAACCGGTCCATTTATTTTATAGCTTGAATTAAATTATATTTTAAAATATTTTTTTTGCTAAACATTCCTCATTTGTTTTCGTAGATGTCTGCGCACAATTAAGGACAAGTCGGTAAAATCCCCGTTTCTATGCCAATAAAGCATATTGGGAATATGGTGTTAGGTCCATATTTCTACGACCATAGACACATGTCCTACAGATATCATGGACATAAAAAAGAACAAATATATCCATACTTCAAGAACTTAATGGTGAAGAATGTTGCCTAGTAAGATTAAGCAGAGAAAACGTAAATATTTTGGACATATTAAACGTAATTATAATTCAGAGAAGACCGTCTTGGAAGGGTACATAATGGGAAAAAGAAAGAGAGGAAGACCAAGGCGAAGATGGCTGCAAGATATCATTGATAATCTGCAAATGGACGTATCAGCAGGAGGGCATCTTGCTTACAACCGAGAGGCCTACAGGAAAGCTGTTAGGGAGGGAAAGTTCCGCAAGGAACGTGCAAATGACTGACTGACTGACTGAGACACATGAAACTGTGATGTGGTCAGTATCACGCCTGGTCGCATGTACCTTCCTGGAGGTTTCTCTGGCACCCATTTTTAAGAGGCGAGGTGAACCCCGGAGCCTTTTTTGGTGCGGTGGTACCAGAAAAAAATTCCACTGCTGAGACTTGAAAGCAGCGCCACCGGAGCGAAGATCACAGTAAGGGAAAGGCAATGACAAGAAAATTATCTGGAACTCGAACTACAGACTCTGGCAGGGTAAGCAGCCGCCTAGCCAAGAGAAACAGAACAGAAACTCTGGCTGGGGCAAGCAGCCACCTAGCCAACAGAAACAGAACAGAAACTCTGACAGGAGCGAGCAGCCACCTAGCCAACAGAAACAGAACAGAAACTCTGACAGGGGCGAGCAGCCACCTAGCCAAGAGAAACAGAACATAAACTCTGACAGGGGCTTTTAGCAACCGCATAGCCAAGAGAAACAGCGCAGAAAATATTATGTTGATGTGTTTATTTTCTGCAATTCAACTCTATGAGGAAAAAAGATTCAGAATGACACTTCATAACTTGTTTTATGGCACTCATTGTCTGAGACGGATCACGTAATGAAAGTCTGACTTGGCACATTCTATTCTTGATTTCTGAAATGTCTTCCGTTATCTGATTCTGTGAGAGTGCTAAATGAACACACGTAGCTTTCCCCCCTTTACTTTAACACTGCTATCTTACTGTATACGAAAGGAGATTATCAGATTTTGTTTGTTTTCGCCGAGAATAGTTTTGCTGAAAAGCTTTTCTCGTGGCTGTCTTTTTTTAGTAGCAGCAAGTAATTTTGTTTGACAAGGTATTTCCTGAACTTGGGCAGTTCTAAAACTGCCTTATTGTACTGCTGTCAAATGATCTTTTGAAGCACTTTATGGTATAGTTTCCTAATGACTTATAATTATCCGCCAAATGCTCTTCTTGTTTGTAAGAGAGGCTGCATGTAAAAGGTTTTGTCATTTTCAAATTTTCGGTTCCCCCCCCCCCCTCAGGTATTTATTAATGCGTGTACTAAGCTGAATGTTGGAAGTTTTGTGACAGTTAAGTGATAGCTGGGCTGGCAGTTGAGTGATAGGTGGGTTGGCAGTTGAGTGATGATGGGTAGAGTGTCAGACGGGGCCTTGCGACCAATTCTGCATCCTTTAAAGATAAAGTTCGCTCGTTCGTGTCAGGGGCTGTTCTAGCAGCCATCGGTGATTATGTTTCTCTAAAGATCTCCATTTTTTGACGACTTTCATTGGCTTCTTCTTCTTCTCCTGCTTCTTCTTTCTCCTCCTCTTCTTCTTTCTCTTCCTCCTCCTCTTCTTCTTTCTCCTCCTCCTCCTCATCTTCTTCTTCTTTCTCTTCCTCCTCCTCTTCTTCTTTCTCTTCCTCCTCCTCTTCTTCTTTTTCCTCCTCCTCCTCTTCTTCTTCTTTCTCCTCCTCCTTCTCGTCTTTTTCTTCTTCTTTTTCTTATCCTCCTCCTCCTCTTCTTATTTTTCCTCCTCTTCTTCTTCTACTTGTTTCTCCTCCTCTTCTTGTTTCTCCTCCTCCTTCTTCTTCCTCCTCCTCTTCTTCTTCTTCTTCAACACTTTCTGTATATTCATAGTTCAGTCTCTTGAATAAATTGGACATTTTTTGTAATTCCTATGCAGAACCAAAGAGCTTAGTTTCTTGAGTGGTCTGGCTGGGCCGCTAGGTGCATCTCAGCGTCTCATAGTTGGTGCAGTTGTGGAGGATGTCTTTCACAGTTTGACTTGCCTGGGCAGCGTACACAAAGAGGAGAATTATCAGCCTTAAACGTAGTGTACGCATGAGTCGCTTGACTGAAGAAACTGGGGGTTTCTCTCGTAGCTTTTCAAATCAGACTACCCGTTACTCTCTCCTTACACGTCTCTCTGTCTCCTCTCTTGTTTATCTTTTCTCTTGTTGTGTTGTTTCAAAATCAACGTCTCACCCGATGCACAATTAACGTTTGTTACCGTCTTTCATATTTTCTTGTTCTTCTTTAAATTCTCCTTTTTCTTCTTATTCTTTAAATTCTCCTTCTTCTTCTTTAAATTCTCCTTCTTCTTCTTTAAATTCTCCTACTTGTTCTTCGTTTTCTTCTTCTTCTTCTTTAACTTCTCCTTCTTCTTCTTTAAATTCTCCTTCTTCTTCTTCTTTAAATTCTCTTTCTTATTCTCCTTCTTTAAATTCTCTTTCTTCTTTTTCTTTAAATTCTCATTTTTCTTCTTTAAATTCTCATTCTTCTTCTTTAAATTCTCCTTCTTCTTCTTCTTCTTTAAATTCTCCTTTTTCTTCTTCTTCTCTAAATTCTCCTTCTTCTTCTTTAAATTCTCCTTCTTTTTCTTTAAATTCTCCTTCTTCTTCTTCTTTAAATTCTCCTTCTCCTTCTTCTTCTTCTTCTTATTCTCCTGCTTCTTCTTCTTCTTTAAATTATCCTTCTTCTTCTTCTTTAAATTCTCCTTCTTCTTCTTATTTTTCTTCTTCTCATTTTTCTTCTTCTTCTTCTTATTCTCCTGCTTCTTCTTCTTCTCCTTCTTCTTCTTCTCCTTCTTCTTCTTTAAATTCTCATTTTTCTTCTTCTTCTCCTTCTTCTTCTTCTCCTTCTTCTTCTTTAAATTCTCATTTTTCTTCTTCTTTAAATTCTCCTTCTTCTTCTTCTTATTTTTCCTCCTCTTCTTCTGCTTCTGCTTCTTTAAATTCTCCTTCTTCTTCTTCTCATTCTTCTTCTTTAAATTCTCATTTTTCTTCTTCTTTAAATTCTCCTTCTTCTTCTTTATATTCTCATTCTTCTTCTGCTTCTGCTTCTTTAAATTCTCCTTCTTCTTCTTTAAATTCTCATTCTTCTTCTTTAAATTCTCATTCTTCTTCTTTAAATTCTCATTCTTCTTCTTCTTTAAATTCTCCTTCTTTTTCTTCTTCTTTAAATTCTCATTCTTCTTCTTTAAATTCTCATTCTTCTTCTTCTTTAAATTCTCCTTCTTTTTCTTCTTCTTTAAATTCTCATTCTTCTTCTTCTTTAAATTCTCATTCTTCTTCTTCTTTAAATTCTCCTTCTTCTTCTTTCATAAATTCTCATTCTCCTTCTTCTTCTTCTTCTTTAAATTCTCATTCTTCTTCTTTTTAAATTCTCATTCTTCTTCTTTAAATTCTCATTCTTCTTATTCTTATTCTTCTTCTGCTTCTTTAAATTATCATTCTTCTTCTTCTTCAAATTTTCATTCTTCTTCTTCTTTAAATTCTCCTTCTTTTTCTTCTTTAAATTCTCCTTCTTCTTCTTCTCTAAATTCTCATTCTTCTTCTTTAAATTCTCCTTCTTCTTTTATTCGTGGTTTCTTGAAAATGAAAATTATAATTAGATTCCTGAATGTTTGCATTTTTTTCAGAGGCTTCTGTTATCAACCTTCAGATAAAGATTTATTTACTGCTTCCGGTCACCTTTGAACTGCTCTGTTTATGTTTCATTGAAAGCTGCTCCAAAAATAATAAGCTGAAATCATTAGCGACCTCTAACTCCCTGAACTCTTGCCGTTGATAAAGACGACTGCTCATGGATTATAACCACAAAGTCGTAGACCCACCTTCTCCCATTGTAAAAACAACACCCCCCCCCCACCCTAAAAAAACGGGCATCTAAAAATAATAGCCGGGCTGTTGTCAAAGAGTCCTGACTTCAACGCTGCCTTGGTCGGCCATTGACGTAATCACGGCAGTAATCTGAAGATTAATGTCAATGGCTTCTTTGATCACCGGAAGTCAGTGGATGTTGGCGGAAACATGAGGGCGCTCGGCAAACACAATACCACCACCAACAGCAAGGGACGCTAGCAACCACATCCAGAATTGCCGCGTGTTTCTGTCTGATGTCTTCCATACACAGTCTGGCCCGAATTAGCTCCATTAAAACTTCTTTCAAAAGCAAAATAACTTTATAACAGAAAACGATTTTGTCAAAAACAAGGTGGAAATTTTATGTGGGTTTTTAAAAAATTTAATTAAGTTTGCCTTTATATTTAGCCACAATGTCCTTCGTTTATGTGAGTTATCTATGATAAGACAGAAACAAGAACAAGACCTGGGGCAATTCACTTCTTTGCTTTTACTCTATTACTGATACAGGTAAGTAGAAAGGTAGCCCTAACATGCCTTAGAGGCACATAGAGGGTATGATGTTAATGCCCATATTTTTCCTTGACCTGTCGGCGCACTAGAGGGTGATATGGTCATTATCACGCCTGGCCGCCTTTTCCTTCCCCAACTCCAGAAGAAGTCAGGTACCCATTTCTACAACTGGGTGGCTGGGGCAGATTCGAACCTCCGACCTTCTCCATGAGACACTAATGCACTAACCACTTCGTCACTCAGACGCCCACTCATACAGATTATTATTATTATTATTATTATTATTACTGTACCTTTGGGGTTTACGCCCTTATATATCGAGGCTGTCTTTGTTCCCAGCTCGAATCTTGAATCTTAAATCTGGGAAATAGCATCATCGAACTCTGGACAGACTTGTACATGTTCCGCTCTCCGATTCAGTAAGCACTAGTCAACTATTCACTCTAATTGTACTAGTCAACTATTCACTCTAATTGTACTAGTCAACTATTCACTCTAATTGTACTAGTCAACTATTCACTCTAATTGTACTAGTCAACTATTCACTCTAATTGCACTAGTCAACTATTCACTTTAATTGAACAAGTCAACTATTCACCCTAATTGTTCTAGTCAACTAATCACTCTAACTGTACTAGTCACCTATTCATCTAATTGTACAAGTCAACTATTCACCCTAATTGTTCTAGTCAACTAATCACTCTAATTGTACTAGTCAATTATTCCCATCTTCAGGTTGGTAAAGCAAACTTGCACTGAACTCTGATGAAAAGACAATTTCCTTCTCATTTGTTTCCAGTCCCCCTCTTTTTTTTTTAATTGAATTCCCCTGCCCCACCACTCCCCTACCACCCCTTTGTCAAATTTCTTCACACCCCATCCAATTATCTGAAGAACCCACCTTCAAGTGACAGTTTCTCATCATAGTTTCATCCCACTTTGGGCCCCTGCTTCCGGTTGTCATCACAGGAGATACAGTTAACCCCCCCCCCCCACCCCCCACATCTGCCTGCCAGATTGCCCTGTCGTGTGTAGAGTCTTGATAATTTGGTCGAATGTTTTTCCTTGTCAGTTCTGCACTGACATTTACTCGTGTACGTATGTCCTTTGGTCTTCATAAAGCTTTTCTATGATGCTTCACGTTTCAAGAAAGTTTTTTTTTCGGGGGGGGGGGGGTTGCAATAATTTCGGATTTTAATTTTTCTAGACACCTGCTTCCGTTTGATCACATGATGTGAGTACTTCCTTTGTAACCCCCTGTTTCGGCTTTATTACGTGATTTGACTACGTCCACTACTGTTTCCATTTGAGCACACGTGACCACTTTTCTTGGACTCTTTATTTCCGTTTGATTACGTGATGTGAATACATTGTTAAAAACTCCAGTTTCTGTTTGACAGGATGATGTGAGTACATATTTAAGAACTCATGTTTCTGTTTGACTGGATGTTGTGAGTACATATTTAAGAACTTCATGTTTCTGTTTGACTGGATGATGTGAGTACATATTTAAGAACTCATGTTTCTGTTTGACAGGATGATGTGAGTACATATTTAAGAACTCTTGTTTCTGTTTGACAGGATGATGTGAGTACATATTTAAGAACTCATGTTTCTGTTTGACAGGATGATGTGAGTACATATTTAAGAACTCATGTTTCTGTTTGACTGGATGATGTGAGTACTGAAAAAAAAAACGCAGGCTTTAACAAAAATATTCACTGTCCTTCGGATATCATTGACGGACAGAAAGACAAACGAAGAAGCATTACACCAGGCAAAATAAACATCTCAAACTTGTGCGCTCATAAGAAAAAGACAACCAACTTTTCTCGGTCACAACAACAGACTTGATGATCCCGGAAAATTATCAAATGGCAAAAGACAGAGAAAGAGCGGAGAAGACAGGATTACCTGGTTGGCCTGCCCGCATGGTTTGACAGGAAAACGGCGATCGGCTTGATTAGAACAGGGATGGCTGGAGAGCCTTAATCCGTGGATACACAGAGAGTCGAGCCAAATGGAGAGAGATGAGCGCTTACTCCCCTTGACATGTTACTATCTGATCTGGTCTGATCTCATCATTGTCCTGTGTTTCATCGTAACAACCACATAGAAACTATAACAGCTTCTCGCTTATCAGTTGTAGCACTCACGCAAACCTATAAGACATGAAGTACATCTCACAAGCCATAAATTACATTTCACAAGCCATAAAGTACATCTCATAAGCCACAAATTAAGAAATCTTCAGAGGAAGTATTCCAGAATATAAATATCTAATGGGAAAGAATGGAACATGTTACCAGATTTTGGTGTAACCATCACGACTTTGGAGTCCGTGCTCTACCGTCTACTCAGATTCCTGCTGTGTTTTCGCTGTCATTTCCTTTCTTGACTCCCGGTGTTTTCGCTGTCATTTCCTTTCTTGACTCCCGGTGTTTTCGCTGTCATTTCCTTTCTTGACTCCCGGTGTTTTCGCTGTCATTTCCTTTCTTGACTCCCGGTGTTTTCGCTGTCATTTCCTTTCTTGACTCCCGGTGTTTTCGCTGTCGGTACCTATCTTGACCCCTTCTTAAAAAAAAGTATCTGTCTGCCGAGTCTTGTAACAATTATTTATTGTCTTCTCAGTCAGTCTCCTCATATATTGAAACAGGCACAAGTGACTCGTGGCTTGAATACATAAATAATTTTTATCAACTCCTAGCTCTAGTCGTGAAGTAACAAGAACTAGCATCTGAGGACTGTTAATATAAACGTTTCAATAGCTTTTTCTTCTAAATGGGCTGACATTTGCTTTATGCCTAGAGGCACATAGGGATATGGTGTTAGTGCCCATATTTTCCTTGACCTGTCAGCACACTAGAGGGTGATATGGTCAATATCACGCCTGGCCGCCTTTCCTTCCCCAACTCCAGAAGAAGTCAGGTACCCATTTCTACAGCTGGGTGACTGGGGTGCCTCCGGCTGGATTCGAACCCCCAACCTTCGCCATGAGAGACCAGTGCATTAACCACTTCGTCATTCAGACACGCTTTATTTGTAGCCAAGCATAAATGAGTGTGCTGAAACTGCGCACCCCTACGTCGAAGGCGTCTCTGTTCCCACCTTCAGGTTGGTAAAACAAATGAGGCGCTGGATTCTGAAGAGAAGACGCTCCTTCTCTGTTTCCCCACTTCCCTGTTTCTTCTCGCTCCCTCTTTCTCCCTTGTTTCCGTGGCGACCTAGCCTCTTATACTTCCGCACTCACTCCCCTGTGCCACGCTTAGTCTTTCCCATCAATACATTTTAACAGTGCCTCGTACTGTTATGTCGAAATACATCTAAAACTGTTTCCGACTCTGCATGTTAACCAGGTGTATAAGAGAGCCTATTCTTTGAAATATCCACTCATGATGAGCTGTAACCGGTCTTTCGGAAAATAATAAACATAACAGCTCAAATAATTCTTACACCAAGATTGTTAAAAAATGCGCTTCCAGTTTCTGTTGAATCTATCTATCTATATCTATCTATCTATCTATCTATCTATCTATCTATCTATCTATCTATCTATCTATCTATCTATCTATCTATCTATCTAATCTATCTATCTATCTATCTATCTATCTATCTATCTATCTATCTATCTATCTATCTATCTATCTATGGCTTGAGTGTTGTAATTTTTAAAAATTATTTTTAATACTGCTTTTCTATACATTTGTTAGTTTTGAATGAATGTAAGAATGCAAGTTTATTTTATATTGTTGTATAAATCAGAATGTAGAGTGTATGGACATCTCTTTCTCTCTCTCTCTCTCTCTCTCTCTCTCTCTCTGTCTCTCATTCTCTGAACCTTAAGTGCCCAGGGCACATGGGGATTCTGCAAGGGGTTTCCACAAATGCCTGTCCTTCGCCTTTTTTTCTGCTCTTGCCCAGGTGAGCCCTCTATTGCTCAACATCCTTTCTGTTGTTCTTCTCCATGTCTCTTTTGGTCTAGCTTTACTTCTGTTCCCCTGTGGTGTCCATCTTAGTGCTATTTTTGATAGTGAGTTGTCAGTCATTCGGAGCACATGTCCCAACCATCGCCAGCGTCTTTCCTCATTAATTCTTGTCAGTGGCTTCATCTGCATTTCTGCCAATAAGATGTTATTTCTTATGGTGTTTGGCCAAAATATTTTTCTAATTCTTCGTAAACATTTAGTCTGGAAAGAATTCAACTTGTTTTCTATGGTTTGGACATGAGATAAGTTTATTATTTATTTATGTAATAATTTAATGTCTTCATGATTAGTATGCTCATTAACAAATGCTGAATGACTGTGACTGAGTAAAAGCTGTATGATGAAGGGCGGAATGTTAGACGGGCATGCGTGCCCAATTCTTAACCCTTTGAAAATAAAGTTCGTTCTCTCTCTCTCTCTCTCTCTCTCTCTCTCTCTCTCTCTGGTTCATGCCAGTCAGGTGTTGGTCGTCATTGATTTTCACAACCATCTATTCTTTGCTCTTTCTATAAGATGCCTTTTGGACTGTACTCTGTGTCACACTTTAGTCCGAAAAGAGAGGAAATTAGAAAAGCAAAATAACGGAGAAACAAATGTAATCCACGGAAACGGGTACACTCAGTACCCCGGCAAGAACAGCTGACTAGAAATTTTCCCTGGATGCAGGAATTCGATATCTTTTTTCATCATTTTATTTGCTGAATTGTCCCTGCTGTCTCTGAAGACGGCGTTTTGTCGAAATATTACTTGAAGCTACATTTTACTTCAAGCAGTTTCTTAGTACCGTTATATCATTCATCACCATCATCATCCTTGCCTTTCACTCCCTTGAGACCATAGCCACGGATAAAGGCTCAATTATTCTCTGCTCCCTTCCATGTGTATCCCTCGTCTCTGAGCGCTGTCATAATTTCTCCTCTCTAAGTAAGTCTAGATTTTCCTCTTTTTCTATTTCCTTGAGGATTCTATGTCAATGCCCGTCTTGCTATACTGGTGTCGGGTTTCTTCAGAGGGTGGCCAATCCACCTCCACTTCCTAGACATGATTTGTAGGTTCATAGGTTCTTGTCCTGCCCTTTCCCAGACCTCGTTCCTGATCTTTTCCTGCTATTTAATGTTTAAAATTCTCCCCAAGCAGTAGTTGATGAATGTTTGTATCCTCTGTTGTATTGTCTTGGTCATAACCCATGTCTCTGAACCATATAGTAGGGCAGTCTTTACGTTTGTACTGAAAAGCCTAATTTTGGTTCTTGTTTTGATGTTCTTAGAGGACCATATTTTGTTAAGTTGAATAAATGCTGTCCTGGCCTTGGTTATTCTATCTTTAACATCCTCTTCCATTCCCACATATTTATCCACCATGCTGGCTACATATATGACATACACAAATTACTTCCTCAGTTGGCATTATATCACTGCACGGGTTTTTTTTTTTCAAAGTAACTCAAAAATTTGTCACTTAAATAAAGCGTGTGTGGTCTAGTCAGTGAAGACTGCTTCAAGCTTATATCGGTTGCTTTCATTATAAACCGTTTATTTTATTATTTACATAAACACCATACCCATGCACAATACAACAAGCGCAGAGAAGAGCCAGTCCTAATATTTACGGAACCGGGGGATCTACGTAATAGGAAAACCCCCTATCTCAAGCCATATGGAGATCTCCAGGTCCTGTATATACGGAGCTTAGCTCTGTTTGTGCTTCCTCCATTTGCGTTTAAATATAAGGTATCTAAAGCTAATAAACACCACAAGTCCAACTCTGATCCCACAGCATCGAAAGACTCATCTACATCGGCAAACATCATTCTGTTATAAATGTCTGTTACATATTTTCCGTGCTTTACACAGAAACTCATCATTCAAGTATTAGCCCTCATCTTAGCCCAACTTCTCAGCCAATCACCGGCCTCGTTACAAACGATAAGAATGTTTACACACGATTAACCTCTTATCGGCTGCAAGAGTTATTTCATCCGGGTTCCAGCAAAGAACCTATTTGCAAAGGTCAAATGATATAACCCTTCCTCTTTCGTTTTATTAATCCCCCTATTTACGGGATGTATAATCTACTTTTTTTTCTGTAACTGAACGTAACAGCGACAAAGTGCAGGGGTCAAATTCTAGTTTTTCGTCCTGTCTGACTTTTGGCTTTTATTTACAAGAACTTTAATGAAGTCTAAGCGTTGTAAAAACATGAAAAGTAGGAGTAACATGAGATGTAGACACTGCTGGGCAGCACAAACAAATGGATTAGATTCAGTTTGGGCTGGTGCACTGTGAACAACTAATAAGGTTAGAGAAAGATCAGGGGCCATTGCAGGCACTTTTCCTTAGGGAGCGGGCGTGAGAATTATAACCATGAACATGAATGTAATCTATCTATCTATCTATCTATCTATCTATCTATCTATCTATCTATCTATCTATCTATCTATCTATCTATCTATCTATCTATCTATCTATCTATCTATCTATCTAATCTATCTATCTATCTATCTATCTATCTATCTATCTATCTATCTATCTATCTATCTATCTATCTATCTATCTATCTATCTATCTATCTATGAGGTTGATATGCTAGCATCAGGGTTAGCGAACGACACTGCTGTTCTTCAACATCTTTACAGCATCAGCTGCAAAGAACACCAGCTCGCAGTTACAGGGAGTTCGTACAAGTAAAAATACAAGCACTCTCTCTGACTCTCTCTCTCTCTCTGACTATCTCTGGTCCATGCACAAACATCCACCCTCTGCTCTTTCTGTAACATGTTCGTTGGATCGTGCTCCATGCCACTCTTTTAGTCCGTCAAGCATTATGATTCTTTGTTTTCCTCTGCCCATTTGTCGTTTCAGTTTTCCCGTTGTCACTAGGTCAGCGGTTCTCAGACCCTTTTGCTGTACGGCCCACATTTAACAGTCAAACACTTTTGCGCCCCACTCATAAAGTGCTTTGTATTTGCAAGGTATAAATCTAATTTTATAAAGTATTTTCTCTACATGTTTAACTGCATATTCCTTGGTACACAAAAGTTATTTTCGTTTACCTTAAAGATGACACTGTTTCCGGTTGGATAGCATGTTTATTCTGGTTTTAATTTGTAACACACACGCTCGAAGATCATACTCCACGTTCATTCATTTGCATGTCCCTCGTGGAACTTTGCCTCCCTAACAGCTCTCCTGTAGGCCTCTCGGTTGTGAGCAAGATGGCCTGCTGCTGATGCATCCATTTGCAGATCATCAACGATGTCTTGCAGCCATCTTCGCCTTGGTTTTCCTCTCTTTCTTTTTCCCATTATGTACCCTTTCAAGACGGTTTTCACTAGATTATCATGACGTTTAATGTGTCCAAAATATTTAAGTTTTCTCTCTTTAATATTCTTTACTAGCCAGCCTTCTTCAATATTAAGTTCTTGCAGTATGGATATATTTGTTCTTTTTTTTGTGTCCATATTTGAAGAACTCTTCTGTAGCATTTACATTAAAAGGCATTTATGTGTTTCTCATCTGTTTTGTTAAGTGTCCAGGTCTCACAGGCATATGTTGCGATGGGAAAGATGCATGCCCTTAAAAATCTTATTTTTATAGTTCTGTCTGCTCCTCTCCACAGATTCTTTAGTTGTTTTACTTTCTGAAGAGCAATAGATGTCTTCTTTTTAATTTCCCTCATTGTATCTCCATTATTAGCTAGCTAGTGATCCAAGATATTCAAAACTCTCCACTTCTTCCAGTTTTTCCTCATTGATACATATATCAGCTGTCTTGTTTGTTTTGTCAGTTGTCATCAATTTAGTTTTCTTCACATTAAGATAGAGGTTTTCCTCTTCGCTATTCTTACGGACTGATATAATTAGTTTCTTCTTTCCTTTTTGTGTTGTGGACAGTAATACTGTGTCATCAGCATATCTAATCTCTGGTATTTCATAACCTCCAATTGTTATGGCATCGTAATATTGTTTGTCTACATTTTCTCTAACATTCTTCATTATATTTTCATTATACAAGTTAAATAAGTAAGGCGACAATATGCACCCCCTGATGGACTCCTTGTTTTATGTCAAACCAAGTTGTTGTTTCACCATTTATTCTTACTGCTGCTTGTTGGTCTAGATACAGCAGTGATGTTAACTGTATCAAATGTGTTGGAAATCCCATTTTTTCCCATTATTTCCCAAAGTTTCTAGTGTTGTATACAATCAAATGCCTTTGAGTAGTCTATAAAGGCTAAATATAGATTCACATTAAACTCTCTGCATTTCTCAATTATTAATCTTATATTGAATATATGATCTCTTGATCCTCTTCCTTGCCTGAAACCAGCTTGGACCATATTGACCACTTCTTATATTTTCTTACGAAGTCTACCCATTATGATTTTAAACAGAATTTTACTGGCATGACTAATTAGGGCAACAGTTCTGTAGTTTGTGCATAATTTCAGGTTACCCTTTTTTTGGCAGTGGTATGAATATAGTTCTTTTCCATTCTTTTGGCCAAATACCTGAATGCCATATCTTTTTACATAATGCATGATAGATTGTTGCACATTCCTTTCCTTCTGATTTAATAAATTCAGCTGTTATCTCATCACATCCTGGTGATTTACACTTTTTCAGATTTTTTATTGCCCATAAAACGTTTTCTATTGTCGGTTCGGGTTCTTTCTCCTCCAATAATAATTCACACTGTTGATGTCTGATTTCACAGTTGTTTCATACATTCCTCTGCAATATTCCTTCCATCTTTCTAGAATTTCCTCTGTCTCTGTCAAAGTATTCCCCATCTTGTCACAAATTACATTTAGCTTAGGTGTGACATTTCTCGTCAATGTCTTCATTTCTTTAAACATTTCACTATCTCTTCCATACTTCTGATGTCCTTCTATTCTTTCATAACAATCTTGTATGTATTGTATTTTGTCTTTTTTATGTTTCTTCGTACTTCTTTTGTTAAAGATTTATATTCCTCTTTGTTGTTGAGATTACCAGCACTTCAGTCTTCTTTTTGTTCTGTCTCAGACCTTTATTTTTACTTTCACGAACCACGACGCCCAGAAGAGCCTGTAGCTCCCTTTCACTTTCAGCAATCAGTATTGTGTCGTCTGGATATCTTAAGCTGTTAAGGCTGTACCCGCCAGCTGATATTCCTGGCATGTTCTCTATATTTCTCATTATGTTTTCAATGGACAGGGAGAAGAGGTCAGGAGATAAAAAACATCCTTGTCTCACTCCCAATTTTATATCTTGGAATAAAAATTCTAAATAAAGCTCAAACACCTTTGGAAGAACTTTTCCTCTGGACAGTCAACGCAAAGCCGAATAGGATATGGCGAATAGGAGATGCTTGTGCTCTGCATCTGACCCAATATAAAGTTGAGCAAATAATCGACTTAATTTACTCCACGTCATATTTTTCACCGTATTTATTTTTCCTACAAGTATCAACGTTAACGTCGTCTCGATCATAGTGACTTTCGCTGCCACTACTATCAATTTGTTTGCGCGAAGTCGAAGGCTTACGTTTCACAAGTCGATTCATTTTAGCGCCTAAAGTTTTAAAGTTTAAACAATAAAAAAGGCTATTCGAAAAGTCTCCACGACCACTACGTGAGTAACTGGAATCCGTTGATTAATCCAATACGAATTACGCACAACACCAAGACCAAATAGCGGCTATCAAGTCAACGAAATATGATTTTTAAACTAAAACACATTTGGTGAGAATTATATTTCACTTCTGCTCTCTCGCAGAATCTACGCCGACTGTTCTCTAAAATTACATTGTAAAACTGCACGTTTCAGCAACACAGAAAGACGCCGGTGTCGCACTTCAAAAGCGATGCTGTCTTTTTATGTACGTCACATTTCTGTTTCATGCTGAAAGAAACGCTGTCTGGACCATTCGTTCTCCAATAGTCGCACTGCGGACATACTAATAAAGCGAACTACAATTCTGCAGCTTGCATGCGTGTAGTCTGCGCTTATGCATTGCGTGAAAAATGCGGAATAATATTTTTATTGTATCTACTTTTTTCTCTCTTTTTTTCTGCTTGGAGACTTCAGCGAGGTCCATAATACTCCCTGTCACGTCCCCATCTTTGGGCCGTGGCCCATGGGTTGAGAACCACGACACTAGGTGCTCCAGTTTGTATCTTCTCTTACGAGTGCAACAGATGCGCTTTTATTGTTACGTTGCCACTATTTCTCTTTATAGATCACTACATCTGTCTGGACAATGACGTGAATGATAATACTTACAATTAATACCATCACAGCTCACTGTCAATAACCTGCCTAGTTTGCTCTAAACTGAAGTACTAAATGGAGTGGATTCTCCTTAGAAATACCCTTTCTGCCTTTACTCTTGTGCCACGTTGATTCTCCGTGACTGTTGTCACATTGGTGGCATTGTAGCTTTTCATACATTATTGCTCCACGCCTTTTTCACATAATGATACTTCTTGACTTTTTCACACTTGACACGCAAAGGCTATTGTCATATTTTCTACATCATAGCTTTTTATTACAATCAATACACCATATCCTTTATAATATTTTCCACTGCGTAGTATATGTTACATTCTATACACAAATGGATATTTTCATATCTGCTACGCCGTATCTTTTGTCGTGTTTTGATATATCATAGAATTTGCCACATTCGATACTCCAGGACTGTTGTCATATTTTCCACTACATAGAATTTATCTCATTCAACATTCTATGAATTTTGTCACACTCGCTACTTCTAAGCCATTTTCCCCATCTTTTACGCCCAAAGTGACAATGGACCCCCAAACTTTATAGCATATCATTTTCTTGTAGTCTACATTATCCACGCTGTCTTCTATCTGTATCACAATGCCCGCTTCCCAGCCATTATACGGCCTTAAATTTTTGCTAGAAAACAAATTATCTCCTTTATGTGTCATATTTTAGTGTGTCCAATTTACACAGTTTTGCTACATTATTACCCTGTAACAGCCTTTTAAAATCTTAGCACTACGTGTAAGCGGTTAAGTATGCTAAAACTGGACCTTTGTATTTACTGCACTTTTGATATGTTTTAAGTGTACTATCATTATATCCTTCATTATCAATTATTATATCATTTTTCATTCGTTACAGCAGATTTCTGGGCTATTTTTCTATGATGTTGCGAGCTTTTTTCTGCGCCCACCAAGTGTTGTGTAAACGTTATGATTCTGGTCTTGAATTACTGGGAATAGGTCGTCAGTGTCTCGCATCCATTTTCATTACTGGGAACAGGGAGTCAGTGTCTCATATCCATATTCATTACTCGGAACAGGGCACCAGTGTCTCACATCCATTTTCATTATTGGGAACAGGACACCAGTGCCTCATATCCATATTCATTACTGGGAACAGGGCATCAGTGTATTGCATCCATTTTCATTACTGGGAACAGGGCATCAGTGTCTTGCATCCATTTTCATTATTGGGAACAAGGCATCAGTGTCTTGCATTCATTTTCATTACTGGGAACAGGGCATCAGTGTCTTGCATCCATTTTCATTACTGGGAACAGGGTATCAGTGTCTTGCATCCATTTTCATTACTGGGAACAAGGCATCAGTGTCATGCATAATTTTCATTACTTGAAACAGGGTATCAGTGTCTTGCATCCATTTTCATTACTTGGAACAGGGCATCAATGTCTTGCATCCATTTTCATTACTGGGAACAGGGTATCAGTGTCTTGCATCCATTTTCATTACTTGGAACAGGGTATCAGTGTCTTGCATCCATTTTCATTACTGGGAACAGGGTATCAGTGTCATGCATCCATTTTCATTACTTGGAACAGGGCATCAATGTCTTGCATCCATTTTCAATACTGGGAACAGGGTATCAGTGTCTTGCATCCATTTTCATTACTAGGAACATGGGGCCGTTGTTTCAAATTTTCCCTCATTTCCTTTAAAACTATATCGTTGTCTAACCCTACACATGTTCTTAAAAAACGTGATATCATTGTCTGATATCTATCTACAGTTTTGAGAACATGACATCAATGCCTCGGGTCAATCTATATTCTTGGGAATATGACATCATTGCTTCACATAAATCTACAATTTTAGAACATGACAAAATTACTTACATATGTCTCCTTATTGAGAACAAGACATCATTGTCTCATATCAATCTACATTCTTGAGAACAAGACACCATTGTCTCACATCAATCTACATTATTGAGAACAAAATATCTTTGCCTCACATCAGTCTACATTCTTGAAAACAAGCTACCATTGCTTTACATCAATCCACATTCTTGAGAACAAGATATCATTGTCTCACATCAATCTACATTCATGAGAACAAGATATCACTGTCTCACATCAATCTACATTCATGAGAACAAGATATCATTGCCTCATATCAGTCTACATTCTTGAGAACATGACATCGTTGCCTCACATCTATCTATATTCTTATGAGCATGGCATAGTTGTCTCACATTTACTTTCAATTCTAGAGACATAACTTCATTTCCTCACATCTACATTTAGTTTTAGAAATATAACTTTATTGTTTCATATCTACCTTCAGTCCTAAGAATATAACACCATTGTGTCACATCTACCTTCAAATCCTAGGAACATAACGTCACTGCCTCGCATCTACCTTCACGTACTAAGAACATAGCTTCATTGCCTTACATCTACCAAGACCTGACTCCACAGTATCCTTCCATTTTTCTCTCAATACCAGACACAAAAGTAGATAGATTTGCTGTTTGCAGGTTGACAAACGACGCCGCAGGCCATGCATGCTGCCTGCTCGCCTCATCAAATCCGCATCCGTATGCCCTCAAAGCAGAGCTAAACAACACATCTTCAGGGAAGGGCACACAACTCTCATAACCGGACTAGGATAACTCTGTCACTCCAGGTTTCTCCATAAACGACTGACGAACCCTGGTGCTAATATAAGTGTAGATTAAGCATTCCGCTTTCCAAGTTACACACAGAATCCAGCCTTAATGGATCAGACAATTCACTTACCTCCCAGGTTTGGTGCCTCGTTAAATCTCCTTCACTACACTCGATACTATGAGTGAGGGTGAACTATGGCTAATGTACAAGACAAGGACTGAAATATGAGAATAAAGATATAGTTAGCTAGGACGGAAAGATAAATGATTTTGACGTAAAATTTCAAATCTACTCTTTACGTTGGTAATACTCTTGGCATAAATGAACAAGACATGTTAGTTCATGACTTGGGTGTCTTTATTTCTGGAATTCTACAAATTTGGAGCCGCCAAACCATCGTTCAAGAAGACTTCTGGGAAATTGGTAGCTTATTGCTTAATTTAAGAATGTAAGGCAGAAGAGACCAGTAACTGTGTGTGCTAAAATTAACGTCTATGTTTTGCTTGTAATAGACTGTAATTTTTTAAAAAAAATACTACAGATACACTGTATAAGAAATTGCAGAATGGGGGACAGCAACATTTATCACGATTTTGATGGCAACAAAACACGAGGAGATGTCGTTAATATCTTTACAAGTACCTTACCGCTGTGTGATTTTGATGATACAACTACGGCAAGTTTTAACTCTAGCAACGCCAACTCAACGGCTGCTTTCTCCACCTACGATTTAGTGCTTCCTTATGTCTTGCTCGTGTGTTACCTACTTATCTGTGCTGTTGGCCTCGGCGGCAATGGGCTGGTTATTTACGTAGTGCTCATGTTCGCCAAGATGAAGACGGTCACCAACATGTACATTCTCAACCTGGCCCTCTCCGATGTGCTCTTTCTTACAATGCTTCCCATTATGGGCACAACTGCCCTTGTGAAGCACTGGGTTTTTGGTTTTGCCATGTGCAAGATCTATTTCGTGCTGTATTCCATTAATTTGTTCGGCGGGGCTTTCAATTTGTGCGTGATGAGCGCTGACCGCTACCTGGCAGTCTGTCATCCTATACGGTCTTTGAAGTACAGGACGCCGCGTATAGCGCTGTTTCTATGTTTGTGTATCTGGTCATTGTCCTTTCTGGTCATGCTGCCCATTATATTGTACTCTACTACCCTGCAAAACCGGTATATGCCAGACAAAGAGACATGTGGAATCTCATGGCCAGAAAACCAGCTTATTCCAGCAGATAAAGCTTTCATTTGGTATTCCTTTATCCTGGGATTCGCTATCCCTGTGTCCTTGATTTCCGTCTTCTACGTGCTGGTCATAATCAGACTCAGACACGTTGGGCCAGCGAAGAAGTCCAAGGAGAAACGTCGATCACATCGTCGAGTGACGCGCCTAGTTCTCACAGTGGTGACTGTGTACGTGGTATGCTGGCTGCCTTACTGGTGTTTCCAAGCGCATATCGTCTTCAATGACATAATGATCAACACTGTGGAGATGATCTTGGTCTTCAACATACTCACCGTCCTCACCTTCGCTAACAGCTCCCTCAACCCGTTCCTTTACGCGTTTCTCAGCGACAACTTCCGAAAAAGTTTCGTCAAAGCTTTCACCTGCATGTCCGGGATGGAAGTCAGTAAAACGGTCTGCAACGAAAACAGCGTGTTCCCGCGGACCAGCCAAACGTACACCAGAAGTGGCGTCAGCGCTACCGCCGAGGAGAGGATGGAGTTGTCCACCTTCGACAACAATCAGACAGCGGCGTCTCAGGCACCAGAGAACAACTCGACAAAGTTCCTACAGGACGATCAAGGATTCCTCAAGCCACCTGTACATTTGTAGCACCTCCTTCACGTGTGCTACGTTCAGGTGAAGTCATTGTGTTAAACATGTGTTTGTAGACAAAGAAAAAAAATAAAGACCTCGCTGATGTTGTGTTAAGAAAGCTTTGGTTTTTTTGCAGATATTTCCTCTGTGTTTGTGTGTTCATTTCTATGCTATGTCTGAGAACATGTAAAAATCAAGTTCATTAAACTCAATCAACATTTTGGATGGAAATTTACGAAAAAGAACTTTTTTTTAAAGAAAACATACATTTATTTTCCAAATATCTTTGCCATGGCAGATGTGGGAGGTTATTTTTTTTTGTTGTTGTTGCTTTTAATGACTGCATCAACGGAGAAAATTCAAATATTAATATCTATTAAGGCAATGGAATAGGAAACGGAACAGGTAAAAGAATTATTTCATTTTACTCCATCTATTAAAAAAACAAACTTCCCTTCTGGTGCTAAGAAAGGATATCAGTGGCTGGAGTGACCCCAGTGTTAACGCTTTGACTATGACGTGGTGTTGTTAGCTGGCATGTGAGGTCATCTCTCAGAGTCTTTGTTGTCTTAAATGTAGTGACGAGAATGAATAAATAATCAGGACAAGCCGTTATCCACGTCTTTGTATTGAGACTGAAGGCGGCTGTATGAGGCTCAAGAACTGACAGGCAGTGGAAAGAGTTGTTAAGAGTAAGGAGTTGAGACTTTATACAGAGTCTGGCAGGGAAAACTGGCGGTTTTCAAGTAGTTGTATTTTGGACAGTAGTGATAGGTGGATTACGTGATCGGTGACATCGGAAGTACATACGACGCCATTTAGTGGCAACAGCATTTCGGTATTTATAGTTGAGTGGAACGCGCAGAATCTTGTTCTTCGAGACGTTTTTTTTTAAAAGAGTGATGAATCTGTTACTCAAAGACAGCAAAAGTTTCGTTTACATTCTGATGTGTGCTGTCATGTGAAAAGTGCCTTGTCGGAATATGATAACACTGTGGATTAAAGAAAACTTCCAGTCGACCGATTCAGCTTTGGAAGCAGAAGCCACCAGGAGTTGTGAGATCTGCTCGAACACCGAAGAGCATCGAGCTCTCGAGGCCGCACAGGCAGTGGTCGTTCCGCGTCAAAGAATGAGATCGTAGCGTGCGACGGATATTGCACTTTGAGTTAAATTTTCTTCCCTGTGAGATGATGGGTGTGCAAGCATAGAATGGAGCGTGATTTGGGAGAACATGAAAACCTTTGCAGAAAAAAAAATGCTCCAGATTTTGAGCGACGGCATGGTTCTGCTTATGAGTGATGGAGCGCATTTCCACCTGCCTGGTTATTTTCAAGATTTCATGGAAAGTTACTTTCATGCTGACAAATGGCACACATAGTTCCGCACATTTACAGATAATGTTTATTCGTGTGATACAATCGTATCTTTAGTATTTACTTGGAAACTGTCAGGCTTCCATGCCGGACCCTGTATAGATAGTCTTAACTCCGACCGTGTCTATGGTCTGTGTTTTGTGATGTCGTGGAACTTTCAGAAGCAATTTATGACATAACATGTAAGTAGTTAAATCAAACGTTGAGTTAGCTTTTCTTCCAGGTGTTTAAACCTTTCTCTTACACGTTTTCTCCTGCCCTTATTATCGTCACGTGGTCAAAACAGTATCAGTTCTCTTCTGGCTTCATTTGAAAATGATAATTAACTTCCTGCTTTGAAAATTATAAATTTTTTTTAAAAATCCATTTTTTTAAGAGTTAAAGTTAACCTCAGCAACATGTCAAAACTTCAACAATATGTTAGCTGCTTCATTTCATTCTTTCTTGTATATTCTTCATTATTTACTTCGTAGCCATATATTTTATTTACACTATTCTCCTTCTTATTTTGCTCCTCGTCTTCAGTTATTTTTTTAAAATAATTTTTCTCTCCTATTTTGTACCCATTTTCATGTGTCCATTTTTGTGCTTCATATAACCTTTATCATAACTAATTTAAATATTTTTATACACGTCAGTTCTTTTAGCTTTTCTGCTATTGATCAAACTTTTGCTAGACACGTCGTTAAGCGAAAAATGCAAATGTTTCTAATACTTATATAGAGAATAATTAATTTTTTTATCAAATTAATTATCAATTTTATTAATTCGTGTATTAAATTATCTCTTATAAACTCTACAATGTTGCTAATATATGCAGAACGCAACTAAATCTGCATCTGAAGAAAAGAAATTAGATGAATTAAGCCGTAAATAAATTTCGTCTCACAAAAGATGTTCACTTTTTAAAAAACGGATATTACAGGGTTAACTCTTTTACTCTAAAACAACAATGGCAGTGTTGGCAGATCCTACATGCCTAAGTAAATCAGTACTCAGAGCCATATTTAGGCAAAGTCTAAATATTACTTAAGAGTACCACATTTATAACTCAGTTCATGTTTTAAATTATAGAGTAACTTCTCTCCAGTTTCTTTGTACAAGAATTTCTCATCAAAATTTATTCCAACAGTATAGCGTGGAAATAAATTCATGAGTGAAAGAGTTAACGGACTTTACAAAGTAATTCACGTATTGGTTCTGCTCGAAGGAGTTAATAGCCTTTACAAAAGTAACTCACGTCTTGGCTCTGCTGGAAAGAGTTGACAGCTTTTACAAAAGTAATTAAAGTCTTGCTTATGCTAAATAAAATTCACAAATTTTAATCAAAATTTCTTCTCTTTGAACACGCCAGCGTTTCGCATGCATTGAAAAATACCTACCTTTGATAACATTTTACTGGGATGGTCTTTTTATTTGTTTTACTTGCGTGACCTTTTCTTTCAGTGTGTTTTGTTGTTGTAACTTTATTGGATTTTTTTTTTTTTTGCATGTGCTTCGTACGCTTTGAAAATACGTGATGATTGTTGTCTTCAGACTGAAGTGTTGTCCGAAATCCGGAATAGTTTGTCACAGCACCGTTTTGACAGCGCACTTTCCTCCATAATTTCAATTTATACTATAAATGTTAATTGACATTTGTCGTTTCCATTTATGCTTTTAAAAATAAGTTACTGTTTTATATAATTTTTTGTTCAAACTGAGCATGATTCTAACCGTTTAATTTGGCTGTACTGGAGTGGTAAGTTACTATGATTCATTTTCATGTATACGGTAGTCGGTATTATAAAATAGGACACCGTCTTACGAACTCTTTAAAAGAGTTATCTTAATGCAGAAAACATAGCACATCTATGAGCCAAAGTCGCGATAATAGTCCACCTGGGGTTGTGATGGTAATCTTTCTGAGGATATAATAGTTCCATCCGAGGCTGTGATAATAGTCGATCTCAGGTTGTGAAGACAGTCAGCCCAGAGGTTGTGATGATAGTCATTACTGTAGATGTGATAACAGTAGGTTTGAAATTATCATAATAGCCATTCTGAACTTGCGATAATAGCCTGAGGTTATGATACTAGCCAGACTAAGTATGAAGATACTCTAAAATAAATCCGTATATGTTTTTTTTTATAATTCAGACAGTGCAAATTTGTAGGGTAGAACGAGAATCCCTTTTCACATGTTTAATGATATTTTTTTCTTTTAAGTTTCAAGAATTCCCATCCCCTGTAATTGTGGGTTTTTTTTCAGAATTCATTTACTTCACAGTTTTATGTTGTTTTTAGACTTTTGTGGGGTTTTGCAGACCTACAGAATCAGACCTACTCAAGAATCATATAAAACATCCGTAGACCTACACGAACAGACCTAGCCAAGTATCATATCAAACGATCATAGACACTTAACAAAACAGCTGAGAAACACATAAATGCCTTTGAATGTAAATGCTACAGAAGAGTTATCCAAATATCGTGGACACAAAAAAGAACAAATATATCTATACTACAAGAGCTTAATATTGAAGAAGGCTGGCTAGTGAAGAGGATTAAAGAGAGAAAACTGAAATATTTTGGACACATTAAACGTCATGATAATTTAGAGAAGACCGTATTGGAAGGATACATAATGGGAAAAAGAAAAAGAGGAAGACCAAGACGAAGATGGCTGCAAGACATCGTTGACGATCTGGAAATGGATGCAACAGCAGCAGGCCATCTTGCTCACAGCCGAGAGGCCTACAGGAGTGCTGTTTGGGAGGCAAAGTTCCGCAAGGGACATGCAAATGAATGAATGAATGAGACCTACACGAACAGACCTAGCCAAGTATCATATCAAACGATTATAGACCTACACAGCCAGACCTAGCCAGGTGTCGCATCAAAACGTCTGTAGACCTAAACAAACAGACTTAGTGAAGAAGTCATATCAAACGTCTACAGACCTACAAAATCAGACCTAACTATGTATCATATCAACTGTGTGTAGACCTACACAAACAAACCTAGTCAAGTATCATATCAAACTTAACTAGACCTATACAACCTGACCTAGCCAAGTGTCATATCAAACGTTTGTAGACCTACACAAACAAACCTAGTCAAGTATCATATGAAACGTTTGTAGACCTACACAAACTAACCTAGCCAAGTAGATTTGCCTACATTTGTAGACCTACACAAACTAACATAGTCAAGTATCATATCAAACGTTTGTAGACCTACACAACCAGGCCCACTCGAGGGACCTAGATCTGAATTAATGGACTGTCACAGACATTTCGAGAGCACTACGGATTCCCGCTTGGCTACTAGTCTCCATATTTGTCACAGCACCGTTTTGACAGCGCACTTTCCTCCATAATTTCAATTTATACTATAAATGTTAATTGACATTTGTCGTTTCCATTTATGCTTTTAAAAATAAGTTACTGTTTTATATAATTTTTTGTTCAAACTGAGCATGATTCTAACCGTTTAATTTGGCTGTACTGGAGTGGTAAGTTACTATGATTCATTTTCATGTATACGGTAGTCGGTATTATAAAATAGGACACCGTCTTACGAACTCTTTAAAAGAGTTATCTTAATGCAGAAAACATAGCACATCTATGAGCCAAAGTCGCGATAATAGTCCACCTGGGGTTGTGATGGTAATCTTTCTGAGGATATAATAGTTCCATCCGAGGCTGTGATAATAGTCGATCTCAGGTTGTGAAGACAGTCAGCCCAGAGGTTGTGATGATAGTCATTACTGTAGATGTGATAACAGTAGGTTTGAAATTATCATAATAGCCATTCTGAACTTGCGATAATAGCCTGAGGTTATGATACTAGCCAGACTAAGTATGAAGATACTCTAAAATAAATCCGTATATGTTTTTTTTTATAATTCAGACAGTGCAAATTTGTAGGGTAGAACGAGAATCCCTTTTCACATGTTTAATGATATTTTTTTCTTTTAAGTTTCAAGAATTCCCATCCCCTGTAATTGTGGGGTTTTTTTTCAGAATTCATTTACTTCACAGTTTTTTTGTTGATGTTGTTTTTAGACTTTTGTGGGGTTTTGCAGACCTACAGAATCAGACCTACTCAAGAATCATATAAAACATCCGTAGACCTACACGAACAGACCTAGCCAAGTATCATATCAAACGATCATAGACACTTAACAAAACAGCTGAGAAACACATAAATGCCTTTGAATGTAAATGCTACAGAAGAGTTATCCAAATATCGTGGACACAAAAAAGAACAAATATATCTATACTACAAGAGCTTAATATTGAAGAAGGCTGGCTAGTGAAGAGGATTAAAGAGAGAAAACTGAAATATTTTGGACACATTAAACGTCATGATAATTTAGAGAAGACCGTATTGGAAGGATACATAATGGGAAAAAGAAAAAGAGGAAGACCAAGACGAAGATGGCTGCAAGACATCGTTGACGATCTGGAAATGGATGCAACAGCAGCAGGCCATCTTGCTCACAGCCGAGAGGCCTACAGGAGTGCTGTTTGGGAGGCAAAGTTCCGCAAGGGACATGCAAATGAATGAATGAATGAGACCTACACGAACAGACCTAGCCAAGTATCATATCAAACGATTATAGACCTACACAGCCAGACCTAGCCAGGTGTCGCATCAAAACGTCTGTAGACCTACACAAACAGACTTAGTGAAGTAGTCATATCAAACGTCTACAGACCTACAAAATCAGACCTAACTATGTATCATATCAACTGTGTGTAGACCTACACAAACAAACCTAGTCAAGTATCATATCAAACTTAACTAGACCTATACAACCTGACCTAGCCAAGTGTCATATCAAACGTTTGTAGACCTACACAAACAAACCTAGTCAAGTATCATATGAAACGTTTGTAGACCTACACAAACTAACCTAGCCAAGTAGATTTGCCTACATTTGTAGACCTACACAAACTAACATAGTCAAGTATCATATCAAACGTTTGTAGACCTACACAACCAGGCCCACTCGAGGGACCTAGATCTGAATTAATGGACTGTCACAGACATTTCGAGAGCACTACGGATTCCCGCTTGGCTACTAGTCTCCATATTTGTCATCAGAAAACACTTGAACGCTGGAGAGGAATTCTTATTCTCTGGGCTGGTAATTAAACATTTTAAAGAAAGAGAAAAGTCGTATAAAAAGCGCTTTCATAAACAAAGCCTCTAGGCAACAAATTATTGAAATCCGTAATGTAAATATGACTGTTTACTAGAAGTATACATGTAAAAAAGTTACGAAATAGATCATACATACTCTAAATGCATTTAGTGAATTTAGTTAACAGCAAAGTGTTGGAACAAAGTGTGTAGGAATAACATCGAAAAAGTGTTAACATATCATTTTAGACATGAGGAAAATAAAAATAAAAAGAGAACGACTAAATCAAACCTGATTCTAGTAGGAAAGTAGCCGAAGAGGGCGCGGCACTATCGACTGGGCCACGGAGCTTTTTAACAGGTCAGAAGCGAAGCAGCATATACAGAAACAGACAGTCGCTTAATTATATAAGCACAGGCTAACTCCGGGTGCGAAGACGCTGTCCGGCTTGACAGTCAGCTTACCCATAGCTGGCATGCTAGCGTCATGGGTTGATGAACCATAGCTGAACAAGACCCTGGGCCCCACCTTTCCGTTGGTACCCCCAGTAACAGGCCCAGCCTGGTTAACGGAGTAGGGATCGCCACGGTCACCACAGCGATGGAGTCTGCTAAAGAAGTGTTGCACATTTCCTTGCTTTTTTTTTTTTTTAGCTTCACTCAAGGACTAAAGGGAACAACAACGACCGCCGTAACTCGCTTCCAGTCCGACGTGGTACTTATGTCTCAATACCTTCGCTGCATCGACTGCAAAGAATTGCTTGCAATTTGACGAAAAAGAAGAAGAAGGAGGAGGAGGAGGAGATAAAGGAGGAGGAGAAGAAGAAGGAGGAGGAGAAGAGGAAGAAGAAGGAGGAGGAGAGAGGAAGAAGAAAGAAAAAGGAGGAGGACGAGGCGGAAAAGAAGAAAAAGGAGAAGGAAAAGGACGAGGAGGAGAAGAGTAAGAAGAAGAAAGAGGATGAGGAGGAGAAGAAGAAGGAAGAGGAGGAAAAGAGAAAGAAGAAGGATGAGGAGGAGAAGAGGAAGAAGAAGAAGAAGAAGAGAAGAAGAGGAAAAGAGAAAGAAGAAGAGAAGAGGAGAAGAGGAAGAAGAAAGAAGAAGAAGAAGAAGATGATGATGATGATGATGATGATGATGATGATGATGATGATGATGATGATGATGATGATGATGATGAAGGAGGAGGAGAAGAAGAAGAAAATGAAGAAGAAGGAGGAAGGGAAGAAGAAGAAGAAGATTGATTATTGGAACAAAAAATGAATTTGAACAGATGCCATTTTTAGTCCTTAAAGATCTTGCCGTTTGTGATGTGCCTAACATCTCTCTACAGACAATAAAAAATATAAATATACAGTTCCTACGTTTGAAAACATAACAGATATAAACACACTTTTCAGCTGTGAAACAAAGCACTAAAGCCACTTGGTGTTTAGAAGGGCATTTTCTATTGAGATAATGTCTCCAAAACACGAAGAAGGAAAACAGTGGCTCTTAAGGGACATATAATCAAACCTGTTATTTCAAAAAAGTCAAAACGGCTGCCAAAAACACACACACACACCCACACAAAAAGTCACCAACTAATCAGATCAACCGAGACATATTTATGTGATTCTCTCTACCCTTATCTGTGCTCTTTGTTCAGTTTTTTTTCTGCAAAATCCGTTACTTGACAGTTTTCTTGCCTTAATGGCAAAGGCACTGCGAGAATTTAAGCGGTGAACTTGATGAGATTCGTCGCGGGATTAAAAGAAATTGGGGGAAAAGTGAATTGGGCAATGACTGCACGTGGATTAGGGCTGGAAATAAGAGATGAGAAAAGATGAACACTGACAATAGAGAAGGACCTAGCTTCACAAAGAAACTCCAGGGCGATCAAGATCTTCCAAGAAAGAGCCACAGCTCAAGACAGTTAATGGAGCCAGAGATAAGAGAGATGATAAGAAGATCCACAAAACAGCGTGTCAGATCCAGCAACATTTAGAGCAAAACGTGAGAAAGGACGCAGAGATCATTTTCACTTCGGCATTTGAAATGTTCAAACTTTTGAGGCACAGTGGCCAGCCAGGTTGGGCTCCGACATCAGTTACTATTGGGCCCCCTATACAGACACTGGAAATTTGTGGGAAATGGAGCCGTTGGGCCCCTTAAACAGCCGGAACTCCTAGAATACAACCATGGCTCTCCCCCCCCCCCCCCCCCCCCCCGTTAAAAGAGCTCGCCCACTGTGGACCTTGGAGAAGTTCTTAGCTACCGGAACTCAGCTTCGAGTGGTATTACATTTTGACTTCGTTCACTGACTGCTCAATCCAGTGTCCCCCGCTGTGCAGATAGATATCCCAATCGAAGGCTGTTTTCTCTAGCAGGCATTCACTAATGTTGTCAAGTGTCGATGATTTTCACAGTTGGGTCAGCTACCGACTGTCCTATTGACTATGCTATAGACAAGCCTCTGTTCGCTTGCTTACTTCATCATTTAAGACTGTGTCAACACCTTCTGTTAATTAGATAAACATTGCACTGTACTGGAAAACTAGAGGACCACTCAGTAAAGAGAGACAAACGTGTTCACTTCCCATTAGATCAGTGGTTCTCAACCTTTCCCTCAGTTCAGTGCCCTTCCTTCGAAACCGATGATAATTCAGCGCAGGCCACCTGCATTTTCCTAGCACTTGGAATTAATTTTAATTTTTTTTTTTTGTTATGCATTTCTGGCGTTATTTCTACACTGGCTACATAGCCTCGTTGAGGCTTTCTGGCCCCACAGTTTGGGGCCGATGCCGTAGATTTGCGAAATGGAGGCTGAACACTGTAGGGAGAACTAGCAAAACAGCGATGTAGATAGGGGGGAGGGATGAAGATGGCAGGTAAATCAGCCTAAAGTCATCTGTCCTCTCATCCCCAATGTTATGGCTATGATCCACTACTAGCGGCCTCTTGTGGACCAAGGAATACAAATGGGTACCTGGCTTACTAGTGCTGGGAAAAACAGTCTCAGTTAAAAAATAAATAAATAAAAAGAAACACACACAAAAAAAACAAAGAATGTTTGCTTGCATGCTTATGAGGCACACTGGATTTCTCTGAAAATAAAATCAAGAGAGAACAGGACAATACGCCTAAGTACCGTCTCACAAATTATGAACTTGTCAGAGTCCATAGCAGGACGGCGTTTAAAAAAAAGGGAATTTTTTGTTTGGACAGAAAAATTATAATTATTTTCCTCTCTTTAAAATAAAAATAAAAAAAATTACGTCCTTCAGAGTCAAGGCGATAAGGCCAGGATTTGATGCACGAAATAGAGATCAATGAAGCGCCTCACAACGACTAGTATTTTACCAGAAATCAATTTTCTGCCTTGGTCAAAATTAACCTCTTAGTAATAGTGCGATAAGCAACTCTTTAGTAACAGAGCGATAAGCAACCCTTTAGTAACAGAGAGATTAGCAACCCTTTACAGAGTGCTAATTAACCAGTTTAGCAACAAAGTGCTAATTAACCCCTTTAGCAACATAAAAAAATGATCAGCTCTGATATGAAAACTTAGCATACATAAAATTGTCAGAACTTCGAGAAAATAAGTTTTTTTTTTGTCGCCTTCTGTGACTTTTATACACGATTTCACTACATTTAATTTTGTTTTTCATTCAATAATTCCTTCCTTTCTTTCTTATTTTTTTCTTTCTTTCCTATTTCTTTCTTTCTTCTTTTATTTCTTCCTTTCTTATTTTTTTCTCTTTCCAGCTTGATTTACCTCTCTCTCCACATACAAGTGCTCGGGTCCAAATACGTACACACATAAATTAAGAAATTACAACAATCTCTGAAACGACATCACATAACTCAAAGGAATACTGTATAGTTTCCATTCTTGTCAAAGTTCGCAAATCACTGTGAAAAGAAAGAAAAAAAACGTTTAATTTTCTACCGCGGAACACAGTCAGTATTCTCACGAGGCTAAGCAATAACCTGGCATGGAACTCAACGATAATTCTCCTAAGTGTAAATAATAACCTAGCGTGGAACTCAGTTCTACCTCTCGTGAGACTAAACAGTAGCATAATACCGAACTCAGTTATAACTCTCATAAGAATAAACAATAACATAACACCAAAATCAGTAACAGCCCTCATGAGAATAAACAATAACACAGCACCAAAATCAGTCGTAACTCACATAAGACTAAACAATAACTTAGCTTCAAAGTAAGATATGACTCTTTGAGAATAAACAATAACATAGCACCGAAATCAGTTATAAAGTAACTCATTAAAATGAAAAAAAAAACAACGTATCACCACACTCAGTCATAACTCTCATGAGAATAAACAATAACCGATCCAGCATGCATAGAAACATAGAACAGTGTCCACCTCTGAAAAATGTATGTTTTTTTTTCTTTTGGGGGGGGGGGGCGGGTTTATGTATATAACGTATATTATTCAGATATGACATCAGCGCTAGACTACTGGTTATAAGTAACTGCAACAATATCCATTTGAAGGAATATATAGTTTCCCCACAGTAAATCATAAAGAAAAGTTAAAATATTCCAAGTTCTCTTATTCCATTGGCTGTCTTTTCTGTCCGTTGAAAAAGATAACTGCCTATATTATCTGCATGAGAAGATGAATGTAGTAACACTTATGTTCTACTTTGTCAGTTTTACTGCAGCTTCCATATTTGTAATATTTTGATGTAATCACTGTGCTTCGTGTTTTAGAGAAAAACAACCTAATGCTATCAATGAGGTTTATATTTTCTATGTTTAAAGTTTCGTGCTTTCGGCTCTGTTTTATATTTAATGTTAGTGTATAATGAATATAGTTATTCACAATATCGAGTTTCTTCGTATAGACCAGGGAGTTCTTAATTAATGATATCTAAGTACCTTGAGAGTATGAGGATCATATGATGGGGGTATGGGGGAAATATTAACATATGACGGGATATGAGGCATATGTTAACATACAATTGGGAGTGTGTGACATATATTAAGATATGATGGGGTATGGGACATATACTAACATATGAAGGGGTATGAGACATATACTATCATATGATGGAGGTATAGGACATACACCGACATGTGATGGGATTATGGGACATAAACTGATATATGATGAGGGTATAGGACATGAACTGACATATGATGGGAGTATGGGGCATAAACTAACCGAGGATCGAGATGACAGGCGGTAATTAAAAAAAGAAAAGACTACAAACGGCAAGACACACGTTCAACACCGTGAAGACATTGCTGATATCCGAGAATCTGTCTATAAAACAAAGGAGAGAGAGGGGAGGGGGGAGGGGGAGATTTAGATTGATTTATAAAAAAGCTATATCTATTCTGTACCACAGTACGGAGCAGAAACCTGGACTCTTAAGTAAATAAAAGTGAGAGAGAGAGAGAGAGAGAGAGAGAGAGAGAGAGAGAGGAATACACTCAGCAGAAATGTGGATCTGCATGAAAGTAGGTCACATTTCACGAAAAGCCAAGAGAACACATGGAGAGGAATTAGCAGCTATAAATGCAACGTAAACTTCACAAAGAAATAAGAATCAAGGAAACAAAATACGTTGGTCACATCAAAAGACATAAAATTGCACTGAAGACAATAATAGAAGGAAAGATGGAAGGAAAAAAAACAGAACGAGGGGTAGGCAAGACAACATAGGACAGGGGACAGGATACAGCCCGGCTGAATGCATCTTCAAAGTGAGGGAGCAAGGAAACTGGAGATTCATTATCAACAACAGGATGATGATGATGACGATGATGATGATGATGATGATGATGATGATGATGATCGATAGTCTTGCGCTTATACTGGGTATAGTGCCTCAAGGATATCCCTGTGGGGGTCTGTGTGTGTATACAAAAGTTAAGAACTGACAATAGACCAATAGTTACTGTGATATGAAACTAAGTATTCACCACAATTTGCAATTTTATGTGCTTTAAAATGTCAGCTGGACATTTCTTCTGTTAATGTTTGGTACTTCCAAACTTCCAAACTCTTACTGCTTCACGTCACAAGTTGCAGAGCTCTTTAGATTTGCCCCCCCCCCTAAAAAAAAAGTGCTCTCTTAATATTATATTTAGAAAATAAACATTATTCATAATTGTAAGCCTCTTGTGCCCATTACTGAAGGTTTGGTAGAGAAATCGATCTTGGTGTAGCAAACCTGTGTTTTATAAGCAGAAGTTTGACGTAAACAATTAATTAGTTAATTAATTTCATCATACATGAAGCAAGAATTTCATTCCACAAAGCTTTCATTCAGTTATTTTTTAAAAAATAAATATCCTTAAAATTGTTATAAACCCTAAAGCGGTGGAAGCAAGTCATGCTAAATATAAACAACGTGAAATAGCCAAATTAAGGTAATTTGGACTACACAGAATATTTTCACGTGTCAAAAAAAGGAAATGAAAGAATTAAAGTTCAATGCAATAAACGTCTTTAAAAACAAAGTTCGAAGTTTCGATATCCAGCAACATCTGGTTGTAGATTTGACAGTTTTCAAAGTACTGTATAACAAATCTCTTTTGTTGCTGGAGTAGTAACTTGTAACTAGACAGTTACATCGTGACTATTTTTCTTCTAGTTTCTTAGGATTTGTCAAGTAGACTAGACTTACAATTCAATAGTCAACCTACTAGTGTGTGTAATCTATGTGTAACTAGAGGCCAAGTTCAGAAAAATCCCAATCCAAAATGTTGGCCATACAGTTTAGGAAAATGAGAAACTGATATTCAATAAATAACACTTTGGAAGTTAAATCACTTTTCTCTTGACATTCAGCGAGCCCGCATATAATGGGACAATATTTGAAGAATTAATCGGCCTCACTTTCAAGAGGATTTGAGTAATAACCATTCACCAGACTGCTATAAAGTTTTCTACAAACTTTAGATTATAAACATTTATGAAATAACGTTGTTTGTGGATTTTATTATGAAAGCTATTCATGTGTAGCTAATCTCATGATCTATTTATAAAAGGTCCTATGTGTGTGAAGGAGATTTATAATTTATTATTACATTTATTCCAAATTCAAAGCACGTTCATGCTCTTTGAAGAAAACAGTTATTGATTCCTTTTGACGATATTTACGTTCTAAACCATGTATTGACCTTTGTACTCAATTTGTTTGCTCTGCAGGCTGTGAAATCATGTTAGAAAAGCAGACAGGATCCTGCAGTAGAAAGAATTATCCTCGATGACTCCAACTTCCTCCATCATCCGCAAGACAATTTGGACGGTGAAGACCTTTTTCCAAGCTAATGATGATCTGATGTTCCATCGCCGACATCCCGCCAAAGGTCAAAGAGCACTTGCCGCGCCATTTAAAGTCTCGATTGCCTCCCTCTTTCGCCCTTGCTGTCTCTACTCTTCTTTCGCTTGATTCGCAATTTTTTTAACTCGACATTTCCTCCAATAGTGAGAACCCGATTTATGAGAAATAAGATAGCGGAACATTTTACGCAATATTAAATAAAAGAGTCGTACAGAAATAGCAAACATACAGTAATAGTAAACAAAAACGAATGTTTAATATGTTTTAATATGTCTTTATATGTTTTGAGAAATTGCAAACATCTTTCAAAATGCAACAAAATGAACAGGGAAGGCATAATAATCACCTGCTTCATAAGGTATTTTTGTATTTTTACAGATCTGAATAATTCACAAGTGAAAGCGAAATCATTATAAATTACAACTTAAACTTATTTCAGATACGCATTTCGATTAACTAGAAATCTGTTGTTTTTTTTTCCAAAAATGTAAACAAAAGAGAAACCTGTTTAAGCTCACTGGTTTATATTAGAGAACATGTGGAAGTACGAGTAGATGTTTTGCTTTAGAAATAGCATTGAGATTACTGATTGTATGATGAAGCGTTTATACATAAGTAAACACTAACTTTACAAAACAAACACTACAGTCGCAAGATAGTCTGATGTAATTTCCATTTAGTATAAATGAACACTTCAAATATTTGATATTCTCTGTTTGAATTAGTTTTCTTGATGCTAAGTGCCAGTGACTTTGTTATGGAGCAAATGAGCTATGGAGACGGGCCCTCAAATGGGACTTTGGTCAATATGTACAGCAGTCAGCGGGACAGAGGCAGTGGGTTCAGTTCGTTTATCAACGAGACAGTCATGGATATCAACGAGACAGTCATGGATATCAACGTGTCTTCATCCTCCCAGGAGTATCTGAAAATTTTGGAGCACGTGAATGTAGTGTGCTACCTTCTGATCTGCACTCTCGGCCTAATGGGAAACAGCTTGGTTATCTATGTGATTCTGATGTACGCCAAAATGAAGACAGTCTCCAACATATACATACTGAACTTGGCCTTTTCGGACATGATGTTCTTGACTATGCTTCCGATCACAGCCACGACGGTTATCTTAAAGCACTGGTTGTTCGGAGTGATCATGTGCAAGGTGTACTTTGTTCTGTGCGCAATGAATATCTTTGGGGGAGCGTTTAACCTTTGTGTAATGAGCGCCGACAGATACATGGCTGTGTGCCACCCAGTACTATCCTTGAAGTACAGAACACCGCGGCTAGCCTTGTTCGTATGCTTGTGTGTCTGGACGCTGACGTTCCTGGTTATGGTGCCAGTCATCATGAACGCAACGACCACCAAAAACCAAAAGATGGCGGGGAAATATTCCTGTAAACTTGACTGGCCCGCGGTTCAGGGGATTCACACGGCTGAAGCTTTCGTCTGGTACTCATTCATCCTCGGCTTCGCCATCCCCGTCTTTCTCATCTCTGTCTTCTACATCCTGGTCATTATCAAGCTCCAGCAGATTGGGGCGGCCAAGAAATCCACGGACACCCGCCGATCGCGAGGCCGAGTTACGCGCCTTATATTCTGCATCATCGTCATTTACGTGGTCTGCTTGCTGCCTTACTGGTCTCTCCAAGTTCATCGCAATATCTACAGCAGAGAGACTGTCAGTTCCGGTATGATATTTTTGTTCAACGGATTCACCATACTGTCGTACGCCAACAGCATGCTAAACCCACTGCTCTATGCATTTCTGAGCGAGAACTTTCGCCAAAGCTTCATGAAAGCCTTCAAGTGCATCTCTTATAAGGACAACAAGCGCTCGGCATACACTGAAAGGAGCTTGTTTCCTTGCACTAGTCAGACTTTCATGCGCACGGGGTCAAGCAGTGCTATAGAAGACAAAATAGAACTCCCATTAATGGACACGAACTCTGTGGCACCATTGGAAACGAGTGCAGGTAAGAACTGCTACAAAGTTCACAAAGACGAGCAGGGATTTCTCAAACCGCCAACTCAGTTTTAAGACATTGTACGCAATGGGTGCTCGCAGTGTTTCAACAATGTGACTGATTTGTATAGAAACAATGGAAATTAACAGATAAATTCTTCATCCCTCTGTTTATAGGGTAAAATCGAGAAAAGAAGGTCTTGAAGTGTTCAAACATATCAAGGGGGATTCAGTGCATTCTCTCTGGCGATCGGTTTCCGCTCTCGTAACACCTGCCTTTGTAGCTGATCAGAAGCCTATTTGATGCGCATCGCCATCAACACAAGAGCGTTCTGTTGCTTTTGAATTACCGCTGTAATCATTGTTACTATTATCAAATGTGTTCTCATTTTGGTACGCAGAATCTTCGGATTCCCCCCCCCCCAACATATCCATACAGTCTTTCTTTTTCTCTTTCTTTCCCTCCCCTCTCTCGATCTTTATTTAGTGGCCATTGTGGTTGCTGTAATTTCTGTTTCTTTCTATTCCACTGCCTCTTTATGATGTCCATAAACTGTCCATTATTTAACAACACTGTCTAATTGCCAGCCCTTTCTCCCAAATCTCTCCGTGCCCAACTGTATCTTCAGGAAATTGTTTTCCCTTCACTGTTTCCTTTAATTTTTTTGTTTTGTTTTTTGTTTTGGTCTCCTTTTCAATCGCTTTCCAGTTTTTCCGTACATTTCATTGAAACTTTCTTACACACGAGAGTTAAAACACTACTTTTAAAAAATAATTTAAATGGTGTTATCCTTTGCAACTGTATCCAGTTTATATCCGTTTTCATCCTTGCGGAGGAGAGTTAACATCTAGTTTATATCCGCATTCATCCCTGCGGAGGAAAGTTAACATCCAGTTTATATCCTTCATTGGGTTGGATCTTCATTATGTAGGTTAACCACAGCATTAATGCAATGTTTCTGATACTCTCCAAACCTACTTTCAGCTTAGCATTTTTTGATATTTCTCAGTATGTTTAAAACATAGCGTCTTCGACAGACTACGTTCTCATAAAGTTAAATAGAATGTTTTTCTTAGAGTTTTTTTTTCAAGATTAATCTGATTATGGCGCAGCTCATATTCTAAATACTTGTAGAATCAACTTGTTTCCACCAAAACAAACGTCGATAATTGTAAAGCTAAAATTTTATGTTTTGAAGGAAAGGAACAAATATTAATAATAATTCCCACACACACTGACCATTTTTCTGTTGCTGCTTCTGCCAAGTAATCTGCACCTGAGAAAGTTTAGAGTCAAAATACTAAACCCCAAGAAAAAACAAACAAACTTCACAAGGTAAACTAGTTATAAACACTGACGATATTCTCCGATTTAAAACAAAAATTAGATAACGGTCGTTGTTCAGAATGTGACACAAAATATTTAGATAGTTGCCGTTGTT